>OZ034969.1:33880600-34480600 GCA_964030785.1 Siderastrea siderea
GATCCTATATAACTCAAGTTAAGTTAACTACTTAGACTACTTAGATTCTGGACAAGGGGCTATGATTCAAGCTGTATCAGTAGTCGCCAGTAGTATTTTAGAAAATAAAGAAGCAGATTAAAGTAGATATGCATGGACTGGTTTCTTAGCTTAATTGCATCTTTAGACTGCAACGTTTATAGCAGAGCTCCTTTGCGGCCGAAGGCCACAGAGTGGAGAACCATACTCTTAGAAAATAGAATTTATATATATATATATATATTTAACAATTATTCTACGAGGGCGCGCTGGATATGAAATGATAGATAACCAACTCGGCGCTACGCGCCTCGTTGGTTATAATCATTTGATATCCAACAAGCCCGAGTAGAATAATTGTTTTATTAAAAACTTAACTTCTATTTTTGTCAAAAAAAATCAAGAAAGAAAGAGAAAAATGAGAAAAGGGATAAAAAGGGAGCAAGAATCGATCACATGACTGAACGAAAAAGGCGCCAAAACTTTGCGAAGTGTTGCAGCGTTTCATTGCAAAGCTGAATGAATCAATGAAAACTGCTCGAAAGTGAACGAAGTGGCACAAGTTTGGGAAAAAAATCTTCTAATTATTGGCTCTGAAATATGGTACATGTTTGATTTTTCCCGAAACATTGTTGCAATCACCGTTCAAAGCGGATTGAAGCTGTACAATTTCACCATATTAGCTGTTGGAGTTGAAACAGAACAAGTTTGTAATCTGTTCGCACAACGGAGCCATCATGTGCGTGTTTGATCGAAATGAAGACAGAACCAATTTGAACTTGAAGAAGTAATTTCTATGCAGCTCAGAAGCAAGATTACTGTAGCGAGGAACATTAGAATTCACCATCGTAGTTTGTTTAACGCAAAGCACAAAATGCAGTTGTTCTCGGTTTAGAGGTTGCAGACGGAATGGTAAAAACAACATTCAAACAACTGGAAAAGCGATTCAACTCCGTTTACATGGCATCCGATTTCTATCTGAGAATTTGGACCTGTTGGAACACAGAGCTACAACGAGTGCAGGTAAACCAGTGTCAATTTTGCGTGTTAAAGCCGAAAAAAATTTTCGCCCTTCCTTCGGCCTTCTTGGTAGTTTGCAGCTGTAGTTTGTTTAGTACTTGTTTAGCTGCTTCATGATTTTCGCACCGAATCGTCATGAATGTGTGACAGTTGTCATTAAATGCTTCTGCCCCATTTCACTGTGTTTTATTTTGTCTTGTCTTGATATTTTGAAGTGGAAAGGCTTCCTGATAAAACCTACCGTTTGTTCAATTTTAATGATCGACGTGACGATCGATGAAAGAAATTAATTGTAAACACAACGCTCAATGCTTAAATTTCTAATTTCTTTTTCTGCACAGTTTCTTCAAACAATTTTGACTTGTGCTAGACGACGCTGTTAGTGACGCTGTTGGAATTTCTGCTTAATTCAAATTCGCTGCCAAGTGATTTTTCTTCTCTATTTTTCTCGCCGGGTTGCTGGCGAGGAAAAAACTTCCAGCTCACTTTGTTCATTTTGTTGTTGAGTCTTCATTGTCCATATTTGGTCACAGCAGGTATATGAGTTGATAGCCTGGCTCCGTTCAGCCAATCAGAATGGTAGAAAGCCAATATACCTAGTCCAGTTTTTAATAAATATATATATATATATATATATTATAACGAAAATTATTCCAGGCTTCAGATGTATTTCATCGCTTTATTGCTACAGCTCTGTTTCGTATGGCCAAAGGATGACCACACTCTTCAGGCAATATTGGCGAATGACCGTTAAATTGGAATGCTGGCGTCTATATACAGGTGGTTGCTAGGTAGTTGCGTTATGTTATTCCAAAGTTCTTAAGGACATATCTATTACGATGAGGGCATGAACTCGCTAATTCGTTTCGCTTATTTAGGGTACATAGATCTTTTCTACAGATTATTACAAACTTTTCATGAAGACACAGATTACATTTCTTGCTAACATTATTGTATGGTCGGCATCTTTTCAGAACGTAAAAACGTAAAAACAAACCTTGGAAAAAAGTTTCTGGGTATGCCTAATATGAAAACCATCATCGCGTCACACAACAAAAACATCCTTGCAAATGTCCCAACGACGACACCGCAGCAACCAAAAGAGTGCAACTGCCGAAACAAAACAGAGTGCCCACTCGATGGAAAATGCCTTCAACAAACTGTGGTTCACCAAGCAACAATTACGACTGACGCAGCAACTGAATCCTACGTGGGACTGGCAACTAACTTCAAGGAACGGTACAGGAACCACCAGACCTCTTTCCGTCACACAAACAGAAGAAACGAAACTGAACTATCAAAACACATTTGGACTCTCAAAGATGCAAAGAAACCCTTCGAAATTAAATAGAAAGTCCTGAAAAGATGCCGACCATACAATAATGTTAGCAAGAAATGTAATCTGTGTCTTCACGAAAAGTTTGTAATAATCTGTAGAAAAGATCTATGTACCCTAAATAAGCGAAACGAATTAGCGAGTTCTTGCCCTCATCGTAATAGATATGTCCTTAAGAACTTTGGAATAACATAACGCAACTACCTAGCAACCATCTGTATATAGACGCCAGCATTCCAATTTAACGGTCATTCGCCAATATTGCCTGAAGAGTGCGGTCATCCTTTGGCCATACGAAACAGAGCTGTAGCAATAAAGCGATGAAGTACATCTGAAGCCTGGAATAATTTCTGTTATAATATTTACTGCTCCTGAAAAGTTGAGCGCTCTCTGAAAACCATTCTACACATTAGCAGATTGAATTTATATATATATATATATATATATATATATATATATATATATATATATATATATATATATATATATATATATATATATATATATATATATGCAAGTCAATTTGGTCATGACGTCACGTGGTCGTGCGACGACCGACGTTCGACGTACCTTGCACCGTGCTTCATGTAAAATGTTCAAAGTGTCTCAATCCTCGCGCGTTTACACGAGGAGAAAAATGGCGGACTACCCTCGAACTTAAACGCTAACCGTCTTCTTTGAGGCTTCAAGTACAGAGGATGTACTCTCACGGACATTGTACCACACTTAGGTCGGAGCAAAGACAGCGCAATAACCCTTCACTGATCAACACTGACAAGGAAGAATTCGGATCACCTGTTATGACAAGAGAAATTTGATCTGAAGTTAACAGTGTGGCTGCTGGTTCCTCATACGGTCAATTTTCAATACGGTAATTTTACATTCTTGGAATGAAGACAATCCTTTTTGAAAAGAAAAAAGGCCTGGCCCCGGTTCCTGGAAAGCCGATTAGCGCTAATCGAGGGTTAAATCTCGCTAATCGAGGATTAAAACTTAATATCCTTCGTTAGATTCTGTTCCTGAAAGCACGATTAACATTAACCAAGTGATAAACGAGGGGTTAAATTCAATCCACCTAGCGAGGTCGATTAACTCACTAATCGGGGAAGAAACTTGATCAAAACAAGCAAAATGGCGGACTTAAATTTTGCGATATTGTTAGTTTATTAGTTGAGTAAAGAAAAAGAAAAGAGGCAATTTATGCTAGATAAATTACTCGTAGCAACTTAAATAACAAATAATTTTGTTGTCTGCACAAATTTGAGCGGTAATTGACTGAGTTTTGGGCGCAAAAACCTGCAGCGAAATGTGATGGAGCAAAAAGGACTACAAACACGCAAATCGAGTGGTCGAGTTTTCGATTTAAGTATATATTTTAAAACTCTATTAAACAATTCCATCAATAGCTCTGTAAAATTCTATTAAACGGTCACTCTGGAAATGTGGCTTCAGTAATTAGGATCTTCACAAAGCAGAATTTATGAACCGATCTTCAGGACTACGAGTAAGCTTATGATAAAACGAAACTGAAAGACATGAATTTCGAAGCCATCTTTCATCGCAAGCGATAGCGCGAATAATCAACTTTTCACGGAACAGTTTGTCGGTTTTGGGTTTCTACAGAAGAATTATTGAATGAAATAAAATATTTAAGGCAATTTTGCAAAAGCAGAAGGAGATGTTTTATTGAAATAACGTGAATATAAGACGAAAATTTTGACGATTGATTAAAGCGAAGTTGTTGTCGTTCTCAAACAGTGCAGAGTGCAGACACTGAAACAGTGGTTTTTCACTGATTTAAAACAAAAACAAAATGTCAAATTTCTGTAACAGGCGAACGCAACAAAACAGATAGGCTACAAATATCAAACACAATTATTCGGCATAAATCAGTACAGTTTATTGTTAACATTTTTCCGAGAGGCAAGTCTTGCTTTATTCAGAAGCTCAAAATAGTTTCGATGATTGAAAGATTATCAAGAGGTGGTGAATCACCGATAGCCCACATTTCACCTCGAATCAGGATCACTTTGCACTGAACCTTGATTTCCACTTTCTTTTTCTTTGAGGAAAGGTTTGAAGTTTTTGTTTTTGCGTAACCAGAAAAAGGGCACATCGTTCCGCGGTGAAATGTCGACAATAGACTACAACAGGTATCGATCGGTAAAACGAGTATCGGGTTGACTTTTTTCTCCCGCTATGTCGTTTTCCCGCGCTTTTTATGCTGGTAACTTGTTTAACCGGTTTGATATGAGTTCAACCGAGGGGGCACTAAGGGATAGTTAAACGAGGAATAACTCTGCTTTCAGGAACGCCTTTTTATCCCTGGATTAGTTATTCTAGAGATAAGGAATTTAATCTTGGATTAACTGCTAATCGGGGGATAATTTAATCGGCTTTTCAGGAACCGGTCCCCTTGCGAAATAACTCTGAGAATTCCTAGGAATTCCTAAGAATATCCTAAGAATTCCTAGGAAAAAATTCTTAGGAATTCGTGAGAATTCCTAGGAATTCCTAAGAATCTGAGGTGTGAATTTTCACGGTAAATTTGGACTTGGAATTCCTAAGAATTCTTAGGAATTCCAAGTTTAAATGGTGCTGTCTTGAAATTCCTAGGAATTCCTAGGAATTCCAACTAAAAGAAAATTAAAGACAGAATTCCCAGTTACTTTCAGAAATTCCTAGGAATTCCAAGGAATGTTAAAGAACAACTGGGAATTTTTGGGAATATGTGGGAAAAAATAGGAATATGGTCTGGAATTTGTGGGAATAAATGGGAATTTCTTAAATAAGTGGGGGAAACATTAGAAACTTGACCCAAAATGGTAACAAAAAAACAGCTGTTGGACACGATGCAATATCCCTCAATTTAAAGGCCAGTTGCTGATATTTAAAGTAGACAAATCGAGGGTCTGGTTTTTTAACCAGGCTTGGACCGGGGCAAAACCCTAGTTTTCCCGGGCTCTTGGTACAAGGGCACATTCAGTTTACCTCAGAATGTCTGTTTTCAACATATCTTCAACAGGAGTTAAATGATAAAATTAGTTCAATTTCATTTTGGAAATACAATTTAACAATCATCAATTACCGCCTTCACTGATTTTACATATAAGGTCTTATCTGTTTTGGCTGCCTTTAGTTCACTTGCTGTAAGCAGTCTTCTGAGTTCGGTCCTCTGATGGCCTTATACATGTGGTCCTAGGAAAAAAAAATCGAAATTTTATATAAATTCTAGACCTGTCATACACTCAACATTATTACTAGGTTGCAGCGTTAATTTTCAATAAAATATAAGGTACATATGTACATCTACAGGTTGCGGTTCAAATTTTTCTTTGGTTTAAAAATTTTCAAACCAGTAAAATTGCTATTTCCCTTTGTCTCAGATTCATTACCAAAATCTTAGGCAAAGGAAAATAAAAATTAATCTGGTTTGAAAAGTTTCAAACTAAAGAAAAATTTGAACCACAACATTTACAATTACAGTTCAAGTAGTAAACAAAATAAAGTAAACAATCAAGTAGTGTGTTCCAAAGATGTGGAGGCCTGAGTGGCACAATAAGAATGATATCTGAAGCTAAGCTCTCACTTGAGTGACATTCACATTGCTTTAGCATTACAGCACTTGATAGACCATTTCAAATCCTTAAAACCACTAACCAGAGAAGAATTTTCTGATACACCATAAAAGAACACTGTAAGTTGGTGAATACATGGTGATCAGGCTTTCACATGTTCATGTATGGTTTCTCAAAATTCTCAAACTAATAATTATGTTCTAATTGAATGAGTGGGAAGGTAAGACAAGAAAATGTTTGGCTTAAGGCTTAATGTTTGGCATATCGACCGAATGCAGGAGGTCTGTGTGCCATGCCTGAGAGCCAAATACATGGTATTTTACCATCCACCTGGACCTATGAGTGTACATGTAGGTGTTGAAATGGAATGAGACCCCCAGAAAAGCTGAATCTGAGGTGTTCCCGTTTACCAATCAGGAGCTCTAACCACTTTTATTGTACAGAATGAAGCTTACACGAGTCTAGAAGGAGCTATATTGTAGGTCATTGCTTACAAGGTCACCATACAGTCAGGATGCCCTCAACACTGCCCTTTCTAGCAAAATGCAGGACATGATGTAGTATGAACCTTGTAAGATTATCTACCTCACTACCAGTTTCCTTGCAGCTTAATTTATTTAGTACAATGTATCATGTAGTTCAGCTGGAGTGCAGAAGGTCAGGGGTTTGATTTAAGTCAAGGGATTATTTACTATAAATGTTCTGCTTGCTATACGCAACATGTTGAGCACATTTTAAAATTTTTTAATAATTATGTTTCATCCTGGTTACTCCACCATCTTAAAAAATATAATCATTTTTGGTTAATGCATGACCAATCTCTGTAGTTATTTACAATATTTAGCACATGGTGTTTGTTTCAGTGACTGTTCAATATTGTAGTCACAATGTACATGTTCATGTAGTCCACTATAATCTACATGAAGTATTCATGTCTTAATAATTCAAGCAGTTATCACCAAGGAGATATTGCCTTGATATGACATGAATCCATGGAAAAGTTCAACAACTCCAAACTCTGTGTACGTAATTCTGTCATAATCCCTGAAGAAAAGCCTGCGACCCAAAGCCTAATTACATGTTACACGTACTACCGGTACGTTTAAAGAAAACAGATCTAAGCAATACAAATTGAAGTGTTACAATGAGGATTCTAATGTATGTGTTTGAGTAACTTACCTGATCAAGTGTGATGCATTTCTTTGCCATGTACAATGTGAATCAACAAACTGTTTTGCTGTAGAACTGGGAGTACATACAATGTGTACATATGTAGACCCTGAAGAAAAATATTCTGATTAATAACAATTTGGCTCATAAACAATAAATTTATTTACCATGTACTAATATTAAGCTAAGGTGAACGTAAACCATACTCTAATTCTATCTACACCACAGTACATGTAGTACAGTACTTTGCAGATCCTAGGAGATTGTTGAAGGAGCAATGTAGATGTATATGCATGCAGAGGTTCAGTTTTAACTGAAATTTAAGTTCTAGTATGTAACTAACAGTGTCAGCCATCTAGCCCAGTTGCTTGACGTGTTACAGACTTTTCAATAATTTTGCAATCAAAACAAGAATTAAGGTCATTCCCCCGAAATAAAATTTAACATATGATTTTTGTCAAACTTTCACTAGTTGTTATCTATCGTCCAATGTTTTGAAATATAAAATAAAAAGAATAGGTCCCCATGTCCGTTCACGAGATATCATCGTCTTAAGTGACCCCATAATTCCATGCAATTTTTCCTGACAAAACACATGTGTATTTGATCAGTTTATGCTACTTTCCATTGGAACAGGAAGCACATAATTAAAGCAAATCTTGAAACAATCTACTAGATGTGAAATACCGATAACAAGGAACAATTTACTAGATGTTTTATGGCAGATGCTCGAAGAATCAGAAGAAATTGACTTCAAACCTTCCTCATGTGCGTGTTCTCGAGGTCGTGATTTCATCTCCATGAGTAATGTGTTTCTAGCAATAACCTTTTTTTTGAACATGTGTTTTTTTCTAACTCTTTGAACAAAAAGAGGATGAATGGTAGGTCAAAAATAAGTGGAAAAAAAGATAGGTCACCATGCTTGTTTAAGAGTAAATGACCTTTCTTTTCCCTGGTGAGCTTAGCCTCATAGGAAATCCATTACTCCCTGGACATGCGCACGCTTTGAGCGCGCACCAATGACGCCACAAATCGTGCGCATTTAAAGGATGCGCAATGCAATACAGGGCAATGACCTTAAAAAAATTAGTGTGATACAAAAGATGTTCAGTAAGTTTAATTAATATTTGGTTCATGCCAGTCATGCAAAGAACTTACTAGAATCTAGCCTGCGAGCAGGCTCACTTAGTGTGCTATTCGTGCAAGTATGTTGGCGGCGGAAGTTGGCAAGCAAAGCGGGCCAGCGAGAATGGTGCGAGGAAAAGTGAGCCTGCAGAAAAGCCACTGAATTTGGAATTCTCCGCATTCATCCATGAACGCAGCATTCTGATTGGTTTGAAATGACACATGATAACAGACTTTATTATTGTGACAAATAACAAGCAAAGTGGTGTTACTGGTTGTCACCTTTCTCGGTTTCTTAGACTGCGAGCAGTATCTTTCTTATTCTAATTTTAGCGGGAAGGAAAATAGGACAACTGTTCACAGTCTGTCAGTTTTTCAATCGATTCAATTTCTTAACGTGACTCAGCTGGTTGCGTCTGGTTAGCGATTGCAGTTTTGTGTAATTTTTTGGAATATCAGCCACACTGGTTTTAGTGCATGGTGGTTTTCAAGCCTATCTTCTTGGGATCTCTGTAATGATAGGAAATGTAACATCTTTTTTTGACCATGCAATGGGCATTATCTTGCAGTCATTGTTACACTGAGTTCGGTTATTTGTCATTGTGGGAAGATGGTATTGCTTGTTCCTGGTTACAGATGTTTGCAACGCATAATGTAAGGGTGATTAGTCTTCTGAGGTAGCAGCTCGATACTCTTTGTTATTGCAAGTTTCATATCCCTGGAGTTTGATATTTTTAACTTCTACAGTGTATATTGATTTCGAATAGAACACATTTTTAAAATGTACACTTTCAAAAAAGTCCTTTGTCCCATTTTATTTGTTGTAGGACTTCGTCGCTCCACCGCTTCGCAGCCTAAAAAGCTTGCTCCACTCACTTTACGGCTTTTGTGTTCTGAAACTCGTGAGGTCGACTTGTGGCAAGTCTAATTTAAACGTGGCAAAAATTGTCAACTGTGTTTATAATTTTCTTTTACACTATTCTGGCACACTCATAAAGAACTCGATCCTCTCAAGTGTGAAAATCTGCTGTGGCATTTGTTTAAATTTTGCTTCGCTTGCTGATTGGTTAGATAATTGATACCTTGACAGTTAAGACTTGTCACCTCACAGGGGCCCCATTCTTCTCGCTGGCTCGCTTTGCTCACCGACTTCTGCCGCCAAGATACTCGCACGAATAGCACACTAAGTGTGCCTGCTCGCAGGCTAACTAGAGTCAGTTCAACACACTTTACACAGGGCACGAAATTGCGCCTAATAAAGTTGCCAATGTGCCTAAACTTTCTGCATTGTCAACCAAATCCTGAAAATTCGTTGCCAAATTGGTAACAAGAATTCTTCATCACACCCTACCCAAAGACCATGTGAATTTTTCAGTTATAAAATGGGGTTGGAAGGCCTGCACGACTCCTACACTGTACTTCACATCTTTGTCCACTGCACTTTATATACATGTGTGTATCTCAGTCTTTTGACCAATGCTGCTTCTTGCATTTTTGTAGTGGGTTTAGTTTGGAGGATTTTCAAATGGTGACTGAATTGAGCATTACAACTTAAAATAATGTCGCTTTCCAAGACTTTGATCTTGAGGTCACATCAATCTTTCTCAGATCACTATATGATGGAGTTCAGTTAAATACATGTATGACCTCGGACTGTCTGTTAAGCGACATACAAGGTATGTTGAATTTACCTCATTTAAGAACTCGATAGGTTTTTCAGCCTCTCATATTTCAATTTGTCACAGACAATTATTAAAGAATCTAAATTACTATAATCTGCAACATGATGAGTTTCTTTCCTGATGTTTGTAATGCCCGGTCCGGCTTAATATTGTGTTTAATTCTGTCGCAGGATGTTGTGTTTCGCATCACGGAGTGTGATCCAAAGACCCCTTTCGTCAAGAAATTGAAGTTTTAACATTTTTAAAGCTATGCAACATGTAATAGATGGCTGAACTCTGCTTCAAACAAACATGTGTCTTTAACCCTCTTGACAATGTGAGTTTCACGTTTTGGGGTTTTATGTGCCCACATGATAAATTATTGCTCAGTACATGTATCTAGGCACACACTGGACATTCACAAATGCTTGGAACAAACCATGAATCTGGTAACCACTTTAAAATTGTTGATTGGATTGGTTGATTGAAAGGAAACTTTTAGAAATGCACAAAATTCCACCTTAAGCCACTGGAGCATTGTCAAATGCAAATGGGAAAGACCTGAAGTTGCTATAATGTTGCTATTATTCTAGGTCTTATTCTAATTTTATGAAATCATGTTGTTACATATCAGTATCTTTGATTTAAAAAATCAATAATATATTTAAATCACACAAAACGTTTAAGAACTCACTCCTTCTAAATTGGCAAATGTATGTTCATTTCAAGTTCAATCGCCTTTGACTGGTCATTGAAGAACAATTTACAGATGTAGGCTTTTAATGCATTCAATTTAATGTGCTCACATATCTGAGAGAAACTGAATTGTTGCTTAGCGTGTAGGCAACATGAAATTACCTTCAAATAAACAGTATGAAAAGCGTTAGTCACTCTACTAACACATGGTTTTGAATTCGTTATTACTTTTAATTTAACCAGTGAGAATTAACACTGTCCACCCTAGGGGCAATTTTACTGAACAACGGCCCTTTTGATTTCTATTCCTTGAAGAATTGCACGCTTTACACACTGTATTAAGGCTTGTTACACTCATTTGGCAGAATGTCGCAAAGAAGGGAACTAATTTGTTTAAGCCCTCGATAGAGAATAAAATGTAAGTTACTCACCTTGAAATGGGTTAGTCCGTTTACAACCATCTTGAATCGAACAATTATCCACCATCTTTACAATCAACTTCCACTGAAGCAATTTGGGTTGAGCCTCACTTATCGTACGCGAAAGTAGTCCAAAAGGATAGTGTAATAAACCATTTTCGCGTATGATAAACTTGCAACTCTTTACACATTGATCAACGTAATTTGAAAATGGCCGCCTCACCGGTAAGACAGCCATGCGACCGGGCCGCTTTCAAGAGGTCATGTGACTTACAACCGCACGCTTCAAAATTGCAGGCGCGCGTAACCAGTGACCAGTGATTCTTTGCTGGAGTGCTCGGATTGTTTGTATTTGGTGGCTATCGCCGTGTCGTTTATATAATTATGTACGCCAGAAAGGAAAACATGGATAGTTTTTTTATTCCAGTGGTTGAAGAGTTGTAGTATTCGATGCAGAGCTACCTTCTTTTACATAAAGGTACAGTATTAATCTTTAATTTCTTGAACAGATTCTAAACTATGTCTTATGCAGTTGGACGCCATTGGGCCATTCCATTTCATGTATGCACCCCCACTAAAAAAGGGAGATGTTTTTGAGAGATCAAAGGAACCGACATAGCTACTCCTTCATAAATGACTTTTGAAACCCCCTCCCTTCCCTTTTAGGATTTCCCTGTACCTCAATGGGAGTGGGGGGGGGGGGGGGGCGGGGAGTTGCAGACATTACATGGAATGGCCCATTTTGTGTCGACAGAAAAGCTGAGTATGGCGCCCACACATAAACATCCTGTGAAAAAAAGGGAGCTTCATTTGAAACATATTCAAATTTTAATAATGAGTTAGACTTTTAGAGGAATATAGAATATAATTCGGAGATATCGACTTTTCTTGCCATTGAATAGGTTGAATAAAAGAATTATTTGTATGCTTGAGTTTATACAGCTTTATATCATCAAGGAGCACTCTCGTTCTGCAACCAGTTCAGAAACGATCTTTACAACAGCTCCCTTTGTATACAGTGCAGCAGCACAAACATTACTATTAATCAAACTGTTACTCAGTCAAAAGATTGGATACAGCTGACCCTGTGGTCGACAAGCAAAAAATTAAGAATATCTGACCCCATTTGCATGTCATTGAATAAGAATGGTCTCTTTTGTTCATATTCAAAACATTGATGCACTTGTAAATAAGTGGCTGGGGGTTCTTAAATCCCTTCCTCGACATTACCTACTGTTGTATTCATTTTCTTTACTAACATGAAATCCACAAGAAAGTGAAGTTATTAGAGTGAAATAATCACAAGTCCTGTCATCAATTACGTGATACGCTCTTAAAAGTCGTTGTTGTGTAATTGTCTCCTAATAATAATATGTACTTATTGACTGAGTGGGAGGGCTGGATGGGAAAGTATTTGGCTCTAGCGCATGGAATACGGGCAGAGTAGTTCCATGCGCCATGACCGAGATCCAAATATTTTGCCGTCCGGCCTGACCTAACTTACAGCGTAGTCAAGAAGTATTTTATCATACCACCATTTTAAGGCTGAATTTGATTGGAAAGTTACGGAAAGGTCTTGATAAATACTAAATGAATGAAGACTTGCGTGCACACTATAGTAATCAGGTGACAATGTGTGCGGAGCTGGACAGCTCTTCTGGACCAGCTCACACCAACCTGCATGTATCTGCCCCTACACACATCATCTCCTGAGTATGTTTTCAATAAAATTGCATGAGTGAGGTCGTGTGCTGGTATGATAATAGTATTTATTTGAAGGCATCATTTCATGACTTCTCGTTTACTTTTATTTTATTCTTTATTTTCAGAGGTAAATTTCAACTGGCAAAGGAAGAGGACATTGTGGAAAAAAGTGTTCTTTCTCAAAGGGAACTCTGCAAATCCATGCCTAGTACACTGCCTAACTTCAATGGAGTGTGGTTGAAGCTGTGTCATGAACAATATCTTTTTAAAGATACTTTACAGTTACTTGTGTCATGGACAATTTTTAAGGATATACTTTTTTTGTGAACAGAAAATAGTAGCATAATAAGATGCTTTTGCTGCTTTGGTACATGTATGTATTCATCCTTTATTCAGTTGGTGTCCTCAATTCAACAAGCGAACTAACACATAATTTACACAAGGAATTTATTTATTTATTAATTTTTGAGTCATGTATGTACCTTTCAATTTTGTTTGCCTGACCTGTCCTCAAAGGTTCAGGAATACCTCAATGTTTAGAAAACAAGTTAAGACTTGTTTGACTGTGTGTATACATTAAATGTCCTTTTTATAACTTCCTGGAAGTTCCAAAGACATTTTACTGAAATATCCTCAACTTGAAGTCTGTCAAGTATTTAAGTCAGGGACTTAAAGTTGCTATTCCAAGTAAATTGCCAATATTTCTCATATTTAATTTAGTCATTCCTATTTATTCTCATAAATTCCCAACCATTTTTATTAGCCCAAGCCATTTAATTTAGCCATTCCCATATATTCTCAGACATTCCCAAGCCCTTTCATTATCAGTTTTGGTATTATTGGGAATTCCTAGGAATTTCTAATAATTCCAAGTACAGTTTTAACACATTGCCATATATTCCCAGAAATTCCAAGCTTTTATGTTTTTCCTAATTTGCATGTCTTGGAATCGTTTGGAGTTCCTAGGAATTCTTAAGAATTCCTAGGAATTCCATCTTTTCTGGGAATTCAGTTCAGCCTGAAGATTGTCTTATACTCGACGTTGCATATATAAGAATTTGGAGAGCTCAAAGGCAAGAAATCCATGTTCAAGAACATACTTTTTTTTTTTCAAAGGAGACCTGGAGCGACCATCTGCAAGACCAGGCGACTTTCGTTTAGACCGGGCTGACGAAAATTGTTTCGATTTTGTTTCAGTTTTAGGGTGGTTTTAATTTGATCGTCAACAGTAAAATGCAGACTCTTTCCAATTGACGTATATAATGACTGGCTCGCCTGGATTAGCTACTGCTACCTGTGGGTCAGTCCACTGATATAAAGAATCTTTTACTGTAAAAAAAAGGTGAAAGTTAAAAGTTGGACAAAACGATTGTAATCAAGCTGGCCAACCAGAGCCGACAATAGCAACAAGGTGAACCAATCAGAACGCGAAACAAACACATGTAAGGCGTCAAGTTCGGAAAAACGCGTGCACGATTGGCTTTGGTTTACTTCGAGTGAGAGGGAAAGTGGTTGGGTTATTTTGAACCAATCACAGAGTGTAGCAAAGTAAAACCAAAGCAAAAGCAAACTGCTTTCTCCATTCAACTGAAAACTTCTGTTATCCCAGGTATGGCGGAACCTTACCTTGTATCATACCCTGACGCTCCTGAACGCTGGGGTCAAGCGGTGCTATGGCAAGCCTCTTAGACATTCCACCTACTGCACTGGATTGTCTTAGCATTCATTAACCCACCTACAAGATTTTTGGACCCAACAAGGTTCAACTGACGTATAAGTCTGTACTGCGGTATTAACTCAAGAACCATCGACACTGTTTTCACCCGTCATGACATGCATGAAGTGCCAAGATATTACCAAGTGAGGGTTCTCCAGAAGAAATAGCTCAAACTCATTCATAACTTGTGGTAAAAGATGCCATACCCCGTTGCCGGGGATATCTTTACGTAATACACTTTCAAGGATCGGTTGGAACGCACCCTAGAGGGGACCCCCACGGGATGATTCGCACTTTGAAGGAGTACTATCACCGACCGCAGTGGGATCTGTATGACTTGAACTCAGACACCAAAGAGCTGACAAGCCTGATTGAAGAACCGGCTTATCAGGATGTTGTAAAGGGATTACGTCAAGAGCTGTTGGCTTGGCTACGGACTACCAACGACCCTTGGATTTGCTCCCCAGAAGGGGTCCTGGTGGGACAAGCTTGTCAGTCTGTAGACGATGGTACGTGACCTGGAACACTTGATGCGAAGAGGTCTGAAATTTCTTTGACGAAAACGAGATACATTTTCCTGTGGCATGTTAAAAATCAATTCAATTGACTAGTCAACTGCCACATCTTAGGCAAACTTAAAAAGGGCAAGAAAATTACTTTAAAAAGTTTAAAGTCGTTTTATGGCCAAATTCTGCTGAATTGTAGCCTGTGCGGACTTACATTTTAGAATTTGTTTCCCCGCTCTAGCCTAGACAGGAAGCAGTCATCCTACTGATCCTACGCAAACTCTATAGATCATAGATTATGCCAACGTTTTGATCTTTTCGCGCGAAAAACAAATTTGAGGAGAAAGAGACTGCTCGCGATCTAGCTGAAGTGTGTATAGCCTGACTGTATTTCAAACCTCTCCCATGTGAAAGGGCAAGACCTTCCGTTTCCATGGTTTCAGAACCCAAGTCGTTGCGTTTATCAAAAGCAAACACGTGATGGCATCATGACAGTAAGTGGTGTGATGTGCTTGCACATCCGCCTCGCGAAAGCGGGAAAATTGCGGAAATGTGTTCGTTGTTTTTTCAAAGTTTCTCACGGGATGATTTTTCGTTTAGGCAAAGAAATTTTTAACCTTATCGGTAATAGTTTTGATAAGTTACTTCTGTCAAAAGGTAGGTAATTATTGAAGGAGGGCTACTGCTCTAGAAACTAGCATTTTAGTTACCTTGATTACACGAGATCCATAGTAGTCTGTAGCTTTGGTATGCTAATTCCACATCAAAAGTGGCATTCCAATTATCTTTCTGCAAGAATAGAGCATGACATGTATGAGTGATCTGAACCACTCAGCTCGCCTGAAAAGGTGTGGTGTTCTAGAATACTAGTTCAATACTATTTAATTGTTGTCATTAAGCTTGCGATAGAGGCAATATTAAGACATTCAGTTTAGTTTCCTTGTTCCTTTGTCAGTGCTCATTTCGAAGGTGTGTGCAGTTTGTTCATCTACTAAAATCGGCAAACGAATCACGCGGTCAGAATATACGGAAGCACAGGAAAAGGTAAGCAGGTCTTATGCGATACGGAAAGATTTAAAAATTGTCTATTTAGTAACATTATCAGTTTGTTTTACTATCTTCGCGGAGACCCGGGAAGATAATCGGCCCGAACGCAGCGAAAGCTAACGCGATCATCAAAGGCAGCTTTTGCACCTTTCTCTTGTAAATGTCAATACTTTAGTTCGCTGTTCTTCGTGGCCTTCGAAAATGTGAAAACTTAAGTTCCCAGTTCTTCGTGTTTCGTGTCGTCTTCATTTTCGCTTCATTCCAGCTACCCATCCGCAGTCGTCAAGGACTGTTTATTACTTCTATGATCGATATAGCTGAGGAACCTAGCTGCTCAGTTACCGCTTTGTTACCGCTCACTTATCCATTGCAAAAAAGGTGAAATTCTTACTAAGCACACAAGAATTGAAAGGAGCTGTGTCACGAAATTTAGCCAAATTCAGCCACTACGACCTGGCGACCAAATTTAGCGAAACATAAAAATAACAACTTAAGGTATCAGAAAGCGGCAAAATTGCCATTTTTCATAATTTGACTTTTTTAAATAGTTAGATAAATTTCCATAGGATCTTTCATTAAAAAAAAAACTGCATAAAAAAATGTTATATCTGCCGATAGTAATTGCGCGTAAAAGATTTTTTGCATGTTAATAACTTAATTGAGTGTTGACAGGTTCTGTCATATGGAAAATTAGCGGGGCAAGAAGTCACGTGACATCAAAGTTGACACGCGATCGATGCGCTTTGGGGATGTCTGGCAAAAGAAAGAGATCTTGCCCGTTTTCTTCGTCAAAACGGAGGCGAAAGAAAGCTAAGAAAAGTTTCAACCAAGAATGTGCAGCCATTTCAGCTGCAAGCGACAGAGGGTCGTATTACAACCAGCAGGAATGGCTCGAAGAAGTGGAAGACCATGTAAACAATAGAGAAGTGAGCGAGCAGACGGTCGACCAGATGAGCGCGAGCCGCGCAAAAATACAGCTAAATGAATCCGTGGAGGTTTTCCGCGTTCTATCTTGTCTTCCACGCTGATTTCCAGTGAAGAAGCAAAATGACTCCCATCGTAACTAAAAGAAAGTAAATCATTATTACGGACTGAATAAAAGTAGCCCCCAGCACGTGGCACGGTTTGCTATCCGGCGGACCATGATTGTTTATATTGACTAGTCTTTCGTGGAATAAAAGAATCACCGGTGAAAAATCTTTTCTTCCTTACCCAGCTAATTTCATTTCTTTTAGTATCTTTTCCTTTGCATCGACATCGGAAGTCAAACTCTCGATGACGGCGTCCGCTCGCTCATCCGCCGCGTTTTTTTTTGTTCGCTTGGACGTTCTCGGCGACTTTCTGCGGGCCTTGGGAATCGTTAATTGACCTGGTCAGAATTTCGAAGATTAGTCACGATTGTACGTTAACTCCTACGTCGAAATTTGAACGCCGTTATGGTAAATCAAACGATAATTTTGCGTTTACTAACCTGAGAGTTGTGGCTTCACACGTGCAGAAAGCGGTGTATTCAGGAGAGTTATTTGCTGCCTTCGCGGCAGTTTGTGCCTGTTCCATGTTAACTGTCATAGTCCCACTGTTAGAGAAAATTGATTCCTCTGCGGTGTCTCCTGAGGTGTTATAATCCCGAATACAATCTCATTACTCTTGGACGCAGCCGAAATTATATTTTCCCTGTTTTTCGAAAGTAAAAAATAGGCGAGTTGAACGTGCATTTTGAATTCCAAGTCAGCAGCCCCTGGACCAAATTGGCTGAAATTTGGAGAGACTGTTGTCAGATAATTTTCCCACAATACCGTGTCGAATTCTTTTTATCCGCAGGCAGTTCTATTTTTTTCTCTTTTCTAACTTTATCTTGTAGTAAAAAAATAACAAACGCACGTGTCAAAAATCTGAGACACAGTTTTGGAGGTCAATGTGTGAAGAAACGAATGCCATGTTAATCGTTTTCTCCCGGCTAATTTTAGCGGGCGTATAACTTGATTTATGCAGACATGCAGTTTTGTAGACATTTTTACATTTTTGAAACACGGTGAATTTTAACCGTTTAAAATAGAATTTGTTATAATATGTAATTATTAAGCTTTCAAAAAATGTATGGTTTATAGGAGTTTTTGTTAAAATAACGAGCGCTAAAGCGGACCGCGCGCGGGCAGTAAAATGGGTTAAACTGATACCTTAAAACATTGACGAAAGGTGTAAATAACACAGCAAATCAAAAGAAGGCATGGATGGGCCAAATTGAAGAAGATTAACACGGATTACAATTCGGCTTTTTGAAAATCTGTTAGACTGAACAGTTTTCAAAGTTTATCTCTGTTGTTTGCAAATTTGAATATAACACTCGGGATACATATTTGCATGTCATGATTTGTGATTTTGTCATTTACAAGTAATTTCTTCACTAACCTTAAGCTCCATAGCAAGTAAGGGCGAGAAGTTGAAAAACTAAACAAATTGGACTGGACTGCCGTGACACAGCCCCTTAAAAACCAGTGGCTAACGAGCCTAGTAAGAGCACGGTCATCGCCTACGAACACTGATGCAAACAAAAATTTTGTGTGTAAATTTCACTTTTTCAGTGTTTTGCCCTTCTTTAAGATAAATAACAAGGAGATAATTTTGACACTTATAAAAATACTATAGTGCTGCGTCAGTGGGGAAGTGAAACTGTTAATATCGGTTAAGTCGGCCACCCTTTGCCAGGGCCCTGGCTCAGAGCTAAACGCTCACAACTTCGGCTTTAAATCTTTTTACGCTATTCCTTTATCTTACATTAACTAAGATAAATGGGCAAAAGCAAAATGTACTCAACTGTGAAGTAGATATCAGCCATTGTCATTAGGGTTAATATATTTATCGATTTATAGATTGAAGTTTTATTACAAGTAATACCTCTGAAATATTGACTTCTGGACACGTTTAAAGAGTCTGAGAGTCTGAAGGCTCAAAACTCCCGTGCTGCGTATTAAATAAGCCACTTACACTCACACTTCATAAGTAATAAGTTGTGTTCACACACTGCATTCTAAAGCTAGTGGTTAAGTGATGCAATCGTATCCTTTCTCGTGTAATAATGGTGGACCATTAAATCGGAAAATTGCAGTTTAAATAAACAGTCCTCTTCTCAAAATTAAGGCTTAAAATTTCGCTTGGGAAGTGTTTAGTAAACATAGTTTCGAGATCCGAAGAAAAAATAAAAGTCATCCTTTGATTGTAGTACCACTTCAGGCCCTAAAAGGATGCCATTATCTTAAATACTTTGCAGTCTTCAAGGTAACAGTTCCTCATGATTAAGGACGAACCAATGTTAGTAGTGTATTTTTAATTTCATCCCACTTCATTTTACGTTTGACCTAGACACGTTTATTTTCTCTCCGGTAGATAAACAGTACATGACACGAAGATAAAGCTCATTTGCAAAAAGCTATAGTACATTTGCAAAGTGTTCGCAACGTTAACTTGAGCTAAGCCAATATATCTTAATCTACTTCCTTGACCCTCATAGTGAATGGCGTGATGCAATATCAACTTACGCATAAATGAAACTGGTGCAGTCAAACGGGCGGGCAGGAACAAATTTTAAACGAACTGTCTAGTTTGCATATGTGAGATTAGATGTCCGAGAAAAGGCTGGTGGAATCATCAATTGAAATGTCACTAAACTCTAATCATAACTAGTGTGCTTAGCAAGCGTTTGCGTAGGGCTTCTACAGGTTTCTCGCCCTCCGAAAGCAAAAAAAAATGCTTTAAACGGGCGGAAAAAATCAGGGAACGCGTAAGGCAAACGATGTTGTTATTCTTCGCAACTCAAGTGCGTTTTCCGATTGGACGAAAAGGTGTCACGTATCATGTATCAAGACAGACTAACTCCCTAGGGCGAACAAACTCACTAACTCCCTAAGGAAACAACAACTTGAACTTTCGACTCGCACGTGATAAGGTCGTGCACCTTGAAAATTTGCAATAATTATTAAACTCGTAATTAAGGATAACTCACGTAAAATTTATAATTTGTTCTACTTTTGAGTTCTAAGATGATTCCATCGAGAAAGATGTTGTTAGAAGAATTTGTTGAAACTTTGCACAGTTGTTAATTACACCTACTACATTAAAAAAATGGCAATTGATTTCTCTGAACAGCTCAGTTTTCATAGAAAACGTACCAACTACCGAATTTGCTCGCACTCGTACGCGCGCTAATCACGCAAAAACAAATGATGCCCAGAAAGGATGCGCAATGCAATTGAATGGTATCACCTGAAACAAATAATGCCCAGAAAATATATTTGTAAAGAGTTGTCAGCTTCGTTAGAGAAATTTAACTTGAAAAGCCTGAAGACCTAAACTTAGATAAACTCAAGGATCCTTACTTGTAAATTATTTGATATACTCGCAATCGTTTGGCTGGAACTACCGTACCCACCGACAATTTCACCTCTGTTTGGAAAGTGTGGAAAAAGGAAACCGATTGTTTTAAACAGTCTAAGGACAACCCCTCTTTACCCCCGGCAGGAAGCATTATTTTTGCAATATTCAAAAAGTATCTGTCTTAGCTGGAAGTTTGATTTATTAGTGAACTATTTTTGTGTCTTGACAAATATCCAGGGCCAACCGACACTCTCATTTCACGGAAAGCTATGGTTGAGTTGCTTTAGAAAAGTTTCAGTTTTCGCTAGCGAATTTTCTCACTAGCAAGTTTTCATTTTCTCGCTAGTGAACTCGCTAGCTAGCGAGTTTTCAATTTCCCGCTAGTGAACTCGCTAGCTAGCGAGAAGTCGCTAGTTTGTTGGGGTATTTACAAGTCGATAGCGCTTTTGGTAGTGACGGCTTGCCACACGACAGCTGATTTCATACTTGAGAGGATCGATTTCTTAATGAATGTGCCACAGTAGCGCAAAAGAAAAATATAAACACAGTTGACAATTTTTGCCGCGTGTTCTATTCGAAAAAAGTATGGAACTAGGAATCCCCGAGAAATCAAATCGCGAAGGCATCTGTGCAGGAATCGATGCACGAGAGCGCATAAAGAAGTTAAAATATCGAACTCCAGGGACATGAAATTTGCAATTACAAAGAGTATCAAGCCGCTACCGCAGAAGACTTCACCAGGAACAAGCATCTCCCCACAATAACAAATAACCGAAGACTGCAAGATAATGGGCTTTCGTTTACGACCTGGGGCTTTCGTTACGATAGCCTGATAATGAAAATTGAATGGTAAATAAAGTCTTACAGATCCTGCCATTACGGAGATCCCAAGAAGAGAGGCTTGAAAACAACCACGCACTAAAACCAGGCTGCAATAACCGAAACAAACGTGGCTGATATTAAAAAAAATGACACAAAACTGCAATCGCTAACCAGACGCAACTAGCCGAGTCACGTTAAGAAATTGAATCGATTGAAAAACCGATAGACTACGAGCAGTCGTCCTATTTTCCTTCTCGCTAAAATTAGGAGAGGAAAGAGACTGCTCGCAGTCTAATAATCTGAGAAAGGCCACAAACAATAACATACACCACTTGTCACAATAATAAAGTCCGTCACCGCCTGTCATTTCAAACCAATCAGAATGCTGCGTTCGTGGACGAACGCGGAGAATTCCAAATTCAATGGCTTTCGTGCAGGCACACTTTTGCTCGCCCCATTCTTCTCGCCGGCTCGACTTCCACCGCCAAGATACTCGCGCGAATAACACACTAAGTGAGCCTGCTCGCAGGCTACAAGATGATTTGCGGAAGAATGATTGAACACAAGGAATACCGTCTGTCATATGTGAAAAGAAAGCCTGGAAAACATTGAAACTTTAACGAAATTCAAAGCCTTCGTTCCTCGACTATCTTCCAGTGGGTATTGATAGTTTTAGTTGGTAGAGCACCACCCAAGTAACAGTAGGGTCATGGGCGCAAATCCTGTTCAAGATTTACTGCAAGGGTCTTCCATTTTCTTTTACATGAAACCCCAAGGTAAGAAAGAGAAGATTCTAAGATAAAACATTTAGTTCGACAGTGGACAAATATTAATAAATTTGTTTAGAGCCTAGAGCCTTATGTACAAACCAGGAATCTGCGATCCTCCTCCAAAAACTTACTGAAAGTACCATCTGTCAAGTTAGTAAGTTATGGTCATAGGTGCTTCTCATTTGTAGCACCTAGCCTATGGAACTCTCTTCCGAATAATACAAGAGAGAGCGGCTCGCTATCAGATTTTAAGACTTGTATAAAGACATACCTTTTTAACAAATCTTATAATTAGACTATTGGTTAGTCAGTTAATTAGTTATTTAGATAGTTTAGCTAGTCAGTTAGTTAGTTACTTAGTTAATTAGTTAAATTAGTTAGTTAATTAGTTAGTTTTCATTTAAAGGTTTTAATGATTCTTAGTTTTATTTTTATCTTTACAGCTTAGCTATTTTATTAGTTAGTTTATTTTACTCATGTTTCAGATATTTTTACGTTTTTATCAATTTTATTTTGACATTTTTAAAACTATTGTAAAGCGCTATTGGATAGCACTAGAAATAGCGCTCTATAAATTCAGTATTATTATTATTACTATTATTACTATTATTATTATTATTATTATTATTATCATTATTATTATTAACAAAATCCCCTACTCCGGCAATCAATTTTTTATGATACTTTATTTTTTGTCTTCCTAGAAAAACGAAGGATGGCTTATTTGAAATCACCTCAGGGAATTCTTAAGATGTTGGAAATTGTAAGTATTGCCAGATGGAGATTATCAAGCACTTTAATGGTTGATTGTTTATTGCTAACACCTTCTAAAGCCACGTGGGATATTCTAAGACGATATTTTTGGCACAAATTCGATAGTTTTCGGTTAAGAAAGGGCCAGAGAAACAGGTTTTTTTAAAGGCCTGCAATTACCGATTTAGCAATATTATGGTCACATACTAACAGAACATGCGCTGTTATTGCCAAATTTTCGTCAAACACAACCTGTCAGAAGGAGCATAAATTAATTTTACAATGAGTTTTAAGCATGATTACGTCAATTGCCCAAAGTTCACCACCAAGCCTCGTTTGCACTAAATTATTCCCATCCTCTGGCACGTTCCACGTTGATATTAATTCTTTTCATTTTTTTTCTGCTTTGGGACTTTGTACGTGGTAAAATATACAAGTTTCTACTCTGAAAGGGAGGCTTGGTGGTGAAATAATCTAATCTGACATAACATGCATAAGCGGGGATATTGCTAGTTTTCGTTGTTTGCTGATGAGCTTGGAGACGTTTAACAAAATGAGCTAAAATGTCTCGTTTTCTGCTTCGTAAAAGTGACAAATTGAAACTCAAAAGTAATTTACTTTTATGGCCATGTACAAAAATTATTTAGCAAACAAGAAAACTCCCCAGGGGCATTAGTTCCTCGCCGTTTATTCCCCTCCCTTCAGGGTGCAAAATACATTACGGCCACTCAAGATCCGAGTCCAAGTGGTGCAAAGTTTTGAAGTTGGTAATTAATCATACCTTTGATATGTTTGCGGCCATCTCTCCCCCCCCCTCCCCCACGTCTTCTCTGCACCCTTCTCCTTGTAATAACATGAATCCCTAATATCATGAACAGCTTTTCCATCCCTCATTCCTTGGTCATCCGACTGTTCTAGCAATGGCAAGAAGAACGTAACGAAATAATTTGACCTTAGCGTGACTCGGTTACGTCCCGTTTTTTTTTTTTAACCAACTGACATCTCAGCGTAAATCTAAATAACAAGGACACGGAAATTTAAATAGATTTATTGATAAAGAAAAAAATTATCCTAAAATCTAAAGGGAACGGTTATCTAACGAAAAAAGAAACGTAAAAGTCTACTTTTAGGCATGATTCGATGAGTAATTTGGCGAAAGCAGGGAACCTCCCCGAATCGGCTTCTGTTTTTCAATGACGTAATGATTATTTGCCACGGCAAGTTAGGCAAATTCATGCCAGCCTCAAAGCTTGCTAGAACCTTAGTCCTTGCTCTCGTCAAAGAGAAGTCAACTCCATTGAATTTCTTGTACTCTTCTACACAACGTACGTTAAAGATTTCGGCGAAGCAAAGCAAAACTGCCAAAAAAGCTTGCATTTCACTGTTAACTATTTAACCTTGATTGTTAGCTCTGGTCCGAGTAACCCGATCGAATCGGTGCCTTTCAATGCTTGCTAGCATTTTTGTCGTTGCTCTCGTCAAAAAGATTTTTGTTGCATTGCATCCCAAGTAATTTTCTACACCGTCTTTCATGAAGATTTTGGCGAATCGGCGCTAACCAACTGAAGATAATGATTATGTTGAGGGAAGGTTTGCAACACGTATTTGTTTGGCCGAGCGAAAACCGGAGGTCTAGGGCAAGTAACCACCTAAAAACAAGAGAAGCCCCAGCGGCGTTAGAACCCGCCCTCAGGGCGCAAAATACATTACGGTCACTTGAGATACGAGCCCAAGTGGTGTACATTTTTTAAATTTGGCGATTTGTCTTACCTTTGACGTGGTTGCTGCCTTCCCCCTCCCCCTCCCACGTCTTCTCTGCACCCTTCTCCTTGTGATAACATGACTCCCTAATCGTATGAACACCTTTCCCATCCCTCATTACTCGGTCATCTAGCTGTTCTAGCAATCGTGAAGAAGAACGTGACGAAATAGTTTGACCATAGCGTGACTCAGTTACGTCAAATTTTTTTTTTAACGAACTGACATCTCGCGCAATTCTAAATAACCAGGGGTCCGTTACTCGAAAGTCGCGATAACCTTTCTGGCCCGGAAAGCTGTTTCATGAGTGTGAAATTTACCTTAAAGATTCAAATTTTGTTGGTTTTTAAAGCTAAGAAGTAATATTCTAAGTTGACGAAACAAGTCGAGCTGGTTTGTGGGCTAAACGCTGCACCACCATTCTATATTTTCCGGGCCCGAAATGTTACCGGGACTTTCGAGAAACGGGCCTCAGGGCACGGAAATTTGAATAGATTCGATAAAGAAAAAATATCCCAAAATCTAAAGGGAGATAACATCGAACAGAAACGCCTGTCAGATGCAGTTTAACCATTTGCAGCCCTTTACGTTTGGAATGATTGTCTATAGTTTTCTAAGCTAAAGTTATGAGGGAGAAGTCAATTTTTCCCCCAAAAAATTTCACTTTTGAACGATCTAAATCTGCTTTATCTTTATCTTTATCGGAATCGCTGTTTTATTTATGGATACAACTAAAACTGGCAAATTGTGATTTTGCAAAACTTTTAGATTCTCGTCACGTGACCTGTCACGTGATAGAGGAAAATTTCACCTCGTTCCATGCGATCTAGTGGAAAATATGGTTGATCAACCATTTTTTCCACAACGAGTTTGAACCCAGGCTCAATCTGCTTGAATAGTTGACGAGGAGACAAACCTTACGTGTTACCCTCCTTACGTGTTACCTGTAAGTCCCTGACTCGTACTCAGTCGCTAATATGTGTCTAGGGCAAAAAGAGTGATAATGTTAGGCCATTTTAACCGAAAGCAGCTGAACGAGGTCAAATTACGCAGCACGTGGGGTGTACTGTTCTAAAAGAGGGGAAGAACTGTATATAAACAGAATGCCACCTTAACCCATATATCTTGTTCCAGGCTTTCAAATGCAAGTCATGGAATGAAGCAAACGCAAAATGAAACATGCAAAGGCTGAGCAGGATTAAGGAGGCGGCCGCAAGGGGAAGAAAGGGAAGAGAACACTCTCTCCCTTTTACCTTCCTACCTTTCTTTGAACCTAAAACAAGCTAACACTGACCACATTGTTAAGAGGCCAGCTCTCTCAGCACGCTCCCCACTGCTCTCCCTATTTCTGCTTTTCCACACTCTTCGTTAATTTGTATATAACGTGACTATTTCTCCCTCTTCTTGTGTCAACAGGTCGCGATCTGCATAGCGTTTTCTTGCCTCGCTGATTTTGACAACGATTCCAAGACCTTCCGAGATTTCGATGACAAATATGCAACGCGATTTGACTTATTCATAGCAGTGATTGTCATCGGCTTTGTGTTCGTTCTGTTTGTGTTCCTCGTCTGCCTGTGTGGTGCCGAAACCAAAATAACGACGGAGAAGAACTGGAGCCTTTTAGTAAGTAGCCTCGTACGTTTGTATATCCGCGTAACGAGCGCAACATTCACTAAGATACAAGGCGCGAGATTTTGGGTCGAGGGTGGGAAGAGTTGACGCGAGAGGAGTCATGAGATCTCGTGCAGGAACAAGAGAGGGGTGGTGAGAGAAAATCCATGATGATGGTACTGAATTTGAATTCTTGAATTTATACACTTATATTCAAACCAAACTGCCTTTTACAAAAGTACTTCTAACCAAAACCGATTAAACAAACGATGCGTCAGGTATCGTGTCAATCTCTTTAAAATCGCGGTAACTTTTTTGCGGGCTTGTACATCAAGCAAGGATCATCTCGAGGGTTTCTCCAGCGTTCTTCAGCAGTTCCTTGAATCGTTCCATAAAGTTGCTTTTCTCAGAACTGATCACCACCTTGTTCTAAACTGCTTGAACAGAACGTTTGCTGTAGAGCAGCTACCGGTACACTTCCTCCGTGTTTCTCGTTTAATCGAGAAAATACGGTATTTGTCATTTGGAGCAATGCCGATCTCTTCCGAGCAAAACCAGTTTTTTTATTTTAACAAACCGGCAAGTGCTCCACTGCGGGGATGAGTGATACGTGACAGATATATAATGCTCGATGTTCGGCTCTTATACATACCTTCAAAAGTTAATTCAGGTGAAACTAAGGCAAAGGGAAGACCTATTTCTGAATATTGTTTCAGTGACCGTTTGTTTCTATGAATTTGTTCTGTCACATTGCCTGCTACGATTCTGAAGACAGTTAACGTTAGAAGTTCTGAGGTCAAAATCGATGTCTCGTGGTAATGGAGCGCTTCGTTACTGCATAACCTGCATAACCTGTTGTAACTTGTATATCTTGTGTTCTTCTAGCTTCTCATTTTCTCCTTGGTGTTTGCTTTGCTGTTCGTCGTCGCCTCTGCGCTCTTTGTGGACCACCCGTTGAAACCTTTTTACGACATTGGACTTGACAAGGACATTCTGACTAGAATCCTAACTGTCGGCGTGGTAGGTGCAGAAATTAAAGTTTTTAGTTGCACATTGAACGTTAATTCTGCCTTCAACCCCCCCCCCTGCCCCGACCCCAAGTCAATTAAGTCAAATAAGCTGTGCGTTTACTGCCAAATTTTAGTCCGCAGATCCTGTATCCTGTGAGTTCTTATGTACAAGTTTGACTTATTGACTTATTATTGACTTCCGTTTTGTTTTGAATCCAACATCAGAGAGGTGTCTATTAACCGAGGACGCTCTCTTCCCTTAGCCTTCCCTGAACTTTTCTCTTATACTCAGTATCATGACTGTAAATTAGAATACATAATGTAGATATGGTAACGTATCCACCTTTTATAAAGTGGTGACTATCGTTCAAATTGTAGGTGAAAACGACAGAAAATAACTTGTTGGAGCTTTTAAAAAGTGACCGTGGCTGCTTGATTAGAGTGGTTTTGAATAAGCCATTTCTGGGTTGTATCATCCCTTTTTTTCAAAGCGAGGCCTGGTGCAGAACCTTTCCTAATGGGTTTTACCTGCGTGTGAATAAAACTCAATTTCACTTGAAAGGCTATGCACCAAGACTCGCTTCACTTTGAAAAAGATATACAAGACAACTAGAATATGGCCTATTGAATGACGTTGGCTTTGGTTTAGTGTCATCCAGCACTGTGATTGGTTAGAAATACTCGCATCACTCTTTCAACCAATAAGAATTCCAAGTAAAACTAAATACAACTATGCCTTGGTCACTCACGCCCTTTTTTTATTTTTACATTTTATTATTATTTTTTTATGTCCAAATATACGCCTGTAGTTCTAACTTATGTGAGTGTAATAATGATAATTTTTCATCTTCATATTTTTTTTTTAGTTTTTTGGGTTCCTTTCAGCCGTTCTTCTTCTGGTGGATGCGTTCTTGGCTTGGACGAAAATCGGCAAGGAAAGTCCAGGATCAAATGCCTGAAGAACTCTTTAGATGCAAGCTGACCATCACCGCAAGTTAAGTTAAATTAAAGCCAATTGATTGATATCAGAAAAGTAAAAGATAAAAGACTGTTTCAGATGTACACGTCGTATAGTATTCATGAAACTCGAACATTAACTGAAGTTAAAGACTCTTGGCTTAGATTCTGGACAAAGGACTTTGATTCAAACTGTATCAGTAGTCGTCTGTAATATGCTAGAAAATAAAGAAACGGATTGAAGCAGATATAGCCTGGTATCTTAGCATTGGGCCCAATGGCATCTTTAGACTGTGAAGTTTATATTCGTTCTCGGTTCAGAAATGATCATAGCATGAGCTAATGGTGGTGGGTCGCAGCCTTTCATCGTGAGAATTGTACTACAGAATTGTGGTGGCGGTGTTGAAAACAATAGAATTGTGGTGGTGGTTGTGGTGGTGCTGGTGGTGCTGGTGAAAGCATTAGAATTGGGGTGATGGTGGTGGTGGTGGTGGTGGTGGAAAAACAGTAGAATTGTGTTGGCGGTGGTGGCGGTGGTAAAAACAATAGAATTGTGGTGGAGGTGGTGATAACAATAGAATTGTGGTGGTGGTGGTAGTGGTGGTGGTAGTGGAAAAACAGCAGAATTGTGTTGGTGGTGGCGGCGGTGGTAAAAACAATAGAATTGTGGTGGAGGTGGTGGCGGTGGTGAAAACAATAGGGTTGTGGTGGTGGTTGAGATGAAAACAATAGAATTTAGGAGGTGGTGGTGCTGGTGGTGAAAATAATAGAACTGGTGGTGGCCGTGGTGAAAACTAGTTGTGGTGGTGGTGGTGGTGAAAACAACAGAATTGTGGTAGTGGAAGGTCAGAATTTCAGAATTGTAGCGGTGGTGAAAACAATAAAAATTGCGGTGATGGTCAGCCTATATAAATGTGAAGCAGTCGACTTTTCCAAATACAATGCTAACGAGGGACAATCTACAGACAGCGACGAAGAGGATGAAACAGCTTCTGATAGTAGTCAGTCCCGAGAGTCTGAAAACAGTGACCAGAGTCGCTATTCTCTGGAAGCACACCATTCGTACAGGAGAAGGATCTAAATCCATGTCAACACTTTGAAGGCTTGAACGTTTATCACACTGTGGTCATGGAATGTTCCAAGTGCTTTTGGCATGGTAACCGTGAGACTTGCCCTGTATGCAGACACAATGTTCCTAATAGACAAAAAAACATATCAAGGAAGAAATCAAGATATGTTTTGATTGTGGAGCGGAGTGAGTGTCACTCATTATGACCAAAAGAAATCAATAGAGACTTTTTACCCTCCTGACGAAGACAAAGCTCAAGACAATTAATTCTGTACTAATGACTTTCCCCTGTAGCTGTTAACCAAATGAAATAAACGTTTTGCCGGACCTGACAATTTGTGTGTTTGATGTCTCATTATTTTTTATGGTTAGCACCCCGATCCTTTTGTTACTTGTGCCCTAGTTCGATTTCAAAACTTTATGTTTTCATTAGCAGTCAACGCAGTCAAGCGCGTTATACGAGCGATTCCTTTGTACGAGAGCTGTAAAAGCTCTAATTTGCTTTATCTACCATTCTTAATAATTCGGCCCAGTGGTTTTGCTATAGAATTTGAGAACGGGATCCGGCCACTTATAAGGCCAATGATTTTTTAAACATTTCACTTTTGCTTTCGACGTTTTTGACATTTCTGTGAACCCTCTAGTCGCTCGTAGCCGAATACTACTAGACAAAATAATACAAATACTGATGTACTTTCATTTCTGAGCCATACACATCATTTAAGATCGTCTTACCTAGAGCCTTCTTATTTACTTTCAATTAATTTTATTTCCTTTACTTTATGTTCAAAAAATTGCTCCAATGCCACATACGCTTTTTACGCAAATTTCTTATGAGAGGCATTCTTTTTGACAAGTGACATTTCAGCGAGCCCTATGACATAACTTATTCCTTCATAAATTACCGAGATTCCCGCGCATTTTATTCATGGGCCACACCTTTATCCTTGTGGCATCGCACTTTAATCAGAATCCTCGCAAAAGAAAAAAAACTACTAATTCGGTGCCCATATCACTACTCACTTTTGAAGGAGTAATTATTACCAACTGCAGTGGGAACTGTATGACTTGGAGTCAGACCCTAAAGAGATGACAAACCTGATTGACTAACGTCCGGCTTATCAGGATGTTGTAAAGGAATTACGTCAAGAGCTGTTGGCTTGGTTTCGGACTACCAACGATCCTTGGATTTGCTTCCCAGTAGGGATCCTGGTGGGACAAGCTTCTCAGTCTGTAAACGACGGTACTTGACCTAAAACACTTGAAGCAAAGAGGTCTCAAATTTCTCTGAAGAAAAGGAAATACATTTTTCTGTGGCATGTTAACAATCAATTCAATTGACTAGTCAACTTCCACATCTTAGGTATCAGTAGTAGTGTCAAAAGTTCAAAACAAACTTCGTGCCTCTTTGATAGTTACAGATACGTGAAAAAGAAAAGTTAAAAAGCGCAAAAGAATTACTTAAAAAGAAGTTTAAAGTTGTTTTATGGCTAAATTCCGCTAAATTGTAGCCCGTGCAGACTCCTATTTTAGAATTTGTTTCTCTACACTAGCCTAGACGGCAAGCAGTCGTTCTATTGATCCTACGCAAACTCTATAGCTTATAGATTATGCGAACGTTTCGTTCTTTTCGCACGAAAAACAAATTAGAGGAGAAAGAGACTGCTCGCGGTCTAGGTGAAGTGTGTATAGCCTGACTGTAATTCAAACCTCTCCCGTGCGAAAGGGCACGCCGTTCCATTTCACAACCAAAGTCGTTGCGTTTGTCAAAAGCAAACACGTGATGGCATCGTGACAGTACGTGGTGTGATGCCTTTGCACATCACCGCCCCGCGAAAGCGGGAAAATTGCGGAAAAGTGTTCGTTGTTTTTTTCAAATTTTCTCACGGGATGATTTTCCGTTTTGGCAAAGAAACTTTTAACCTTCTCGGCAATAGTTTTGATAAGTTATATAATTACGTCAAAAGGTAAGTGATTATTGTGGGAAGGCTACTGTTCTAGAAACTAGTATTGTAGTTACCTTGATTATGCGAGATCCACAGCGATGCTTGGGTATACTAATTCCACATCAAAAGCGGCATTCCAATTATCTTTCTACAAGAATAGAGTATGACATGTACGAGTGATTTGAACCACACAGCTCGCCTGCTAATTTGTGGTTTTCTAGAATACTAGAGCAACACTATTTAATTGGCGTAATTAAGCTCACGATAGAGAGGCAATATTGAGACACTTTCGTTTTCTCGTTCCTTTGTGCTCATTTCGAAAGTGTGTGTCAGTTGTTCATCAACTTCGTCAAACGAATCACATTGTCAGAAGATACTGAAGCACAGGAAAAGGTAAGCAGGTCTTATGCGGTACGGAACGATTTTACAATTGTTTGTTTAGTAACATCGATCCTTTTGTTTAAGTCGTTGTTTAAGACACTTCCAGCCTTCAAAAAATCTTTATTTCAATATTATTTTAATGCACTCGCCATTTATGACCAGGACGATACTAGGACTTGGAGAACAATCTGCCCTAAATGCAACGTACCGCGTAACCTAACACGCCTACCGTCATGTTGTTTCTAGTTTTTATACTTTTTTGTCTGTAATCTGTTTTACAAGGGGAGCGCTGTAATTGGCATAGCTGTAGCGTCTCCCCGGCCAGTGTTTTTGTTTTTGTACTTGTTTATATTATGTCCTTTTCTTGCCTTGTGTAATATGTTTTTGGCCGAAGATAAATAAATAAAATAAATAAGTATCTTTGCGGAAACCAAGGGAGATAGTTGGACTGAGCGCAGCGAAAGCTGACACGATCATCAAACGCAACGTTTCCAAAACTTATTGGTTCGCAGTTCTTCGTGGTTTTCGAAAATATAAAGCTCAGTTAATTCTTTTCCCAGCTTTATCCCAGCTATCCATCCGCAGTTGTCAAGGACTGTTCATTACTTCTACCATCGGCATAGCTGAGGAACCTAGCTGCTCAGTTACCGCTATATTTCCTCTCACTATTCATTGTAAAAGTGGCGAAATTCTTACTAAGCGCACAAGAATTTAAAACCAGTGGCTAACGAGCCGATTGAAAGCGCGGTCATCGCCTGCAAACACTGGTACATATAAAAAGTTCGCGTGTAACTTTTCACTTTTTCAGTCTTTTGCCCTTCTTTAAGATAAATAACAAGGAACCAATAATGACACCTATAAAAACTATAGTGCTGAGTCAGTGGGGAAGTGAACTGTTAATTTTAAATTAATAACAGAGTAAATATCCTTTAAGTTGGCCACACTTTGCCAGGGCCCTGGCTCAGGGGTAATCGCCCACAATTTTGGCTTTAAATCTTTTTACGGTAGTTCTGTTATCTTATTTAACTCAGCTGCAAATCTAAGATAAATGGGCAAAACGCATAATGTACTAAAGTGAAGTAAATATCGACAGTTGTCATTAGGGCTAATATATATATATATATATATACATACACATATATTGAAGTTTCATTACAAGCAATATCTATGAAACATATACTTATGGACACGTTCAAAGAGAGTCTGAATGGTCAATTAAAACTCCCGTGCTGCATATTAAATAAGCAACTTTCACACACACTGCATAAGTAATAAGCTGTGTTCACACACTGCATTCTAAAGGTCTTAATTAAATGACGCCATTGTATCCTTACTACTGTAATAATGGTGGACATTAAATCGGAAAATTGCAGTTTAAATAAACAGGCTTCTTCTCAAAATTAAGGCTTGAAATTTCGCTTGGGACAGTTGTTAAGTAAACGTAGTTTCGAGATCCGAAGAAGAAATAAAAGTGATTTTTTGATCGTAGTGCCACTTTTTAAGTGTAAGCGAGGTTAGGCCTTAAAAGGATGCCATTGTCTTATATTGCAGTCTCCAAGGTAACAGTTCCTCATGATTAAGGGCAAACCAATGTAGTGTATTTTTAATTTCATCCCACTTCATTTTACGTTTGACCTAAAGACGTTTATTTCCTCTCCGGTAGATAAACAGTAGATAACACGAAGATAAAGCTTTTACAAAAAGTTATAGTATATTTTCAAAGTGTTTGCAACATCAGCTTGAACTAAACTAGCCTGCGTAGCAGGCGTAAACGGGAAAGGGGAAGGGGAGCGAGAACACGGGAGAAAAATGGGGTTCTGGGAGCTAGGGACGAGGGAACGCCTGCTACAAAGACCCCATTTTTTCATCTCCGCCCACCGATTTTTAGGTAATCCAATTAAGTTAACTGTCAATGCAACCACCAATCAGAAGCAGGCGCGCGCTTTTCTGCATGACTGACTGCACGCAGGAATTTAATCAAGCGTCTAAAAATAAAGTTAAGATGAGAATTTTTTCCCAATCAAAGAACAACTTATAATTGCCCTTATTTTCGAAATAAGAGGCACGAAGCTTTTCTAGGGTGTCAGTAAAACGCGGGGTCGGGGTCGGGGTCGGGGTCCATTGTTCTTTTGTTTCGTTTTCTGTTATCTTGCCCTAACCAAAACATAAAACCGAAAACGAAACAAAAGAACAATGGACCCCGACCCCGACCCCGACCCCGACCCCGCGTTTTACTGACACCCGCTTTTCTAAATAAAAAGATTTATTAAGATAAACCCCTCTTTGCTTCTGAAAATCAAATGCGTTCAATTTTCGCTTCTAGGAAAGGTAAGCTTACTTTAAAACACGCAAGCGAAGAACCGCGATACACTTTGAACGGCATTTATATTGACCGAAGTGCCTGTTTTAAAATTTCAAAAGTTACGCGAAAGCCATAATATGAAGAATCGGACAATAAAAAAAAAGACATTTCAATACAAATTTACAATAAAAAATGTAAGTTACTTTACCATGGATTCCCTACAAAGTCAACAGCTTGAGTGATGTCTCATGCAACTGCAGATTTCTCTTTAAAACAACCGTCTGTTCTCAAAGAATAATTTCTTCGCCTTTAGTCCTCTGAGTTCCACTGTTTAAGGTGTCGAGCGTTTCTTAGTCTTAGGGCTTCTTCTTCCGATTTATAGTTCTCAAAGGGCGAGTCTTCGCTCCGATAACGGGATATTTACACTGCCTTGAAATTCACGCGTGAAACGGGGCAATGCTTTTTTGAACAATGGCAAAATCTCTTCTCTCTAGGACTGTATCCCGTTGGCAAAACCGCCAAAACATCTCTTCCCTTTAGGAGAGCTCTAACTGCCGTTTCTCGCTCTGGTTTGAAGACTGCAATTTCGCTACCTGGCCCGGCCTGCTGCAACCAAGTACAAATCTTCTAACTGCACGTCCTCGTCAAATTCGTCATTCCCGTGGGACGTCATGTCAAAAATTAACCAATCAGAATTTTGCGGCCGCTGGCGGCCGCAGAAATGAAAAAATGGGGGTCTTTGTAGCAGGCGTTCCCTCGTCCCTAGCCCCCAGTCCCCCTTCTCCAGCGTTCTTGCTCCCCTTCCACTTCCCCGTTTACGCCTGCTACGCAGGCTAGAACTAAAGCAATATATCTCAATGTACTTCCTTAACCTTTATAGTGAATGGCGTGATGCAATATCAACTTATGCATAAATGAAACTGTTGCGGTCAAACGGGTAGGAAAAAATTTCAAAGAACTTTCTAGTTTGCATATGTGAGATAGAATGTCCAAGAAAAGGCTGGTGGAATCATCAGTTGGAATGTCACTGAAATCTAATCCTAACTAGCCTGCCTAGAAAGCGTTTTCGTAGGGCTTCCTGCAAGTTTCGGGCGATTGGACGAGAATGTGCCACGTGCCATGTATAAAGACAGTCTAACCCCCAAAGGCGAACAAACTCACTAACTCCCTAAAGAAACAACAACTTGAACGTTCGACTCGCACGTGATCAGGTCATACACCTTGAAAATTTTCAATACGGGAAACTGGTATAAACGGATAACACACCTCTATAATTTGTTCGATATTTGAGTTGCGGGATATAACAAAATACTTAATGACTGGCCCCGCGGAAAAAAGAACGTTTCGTCTCCCTCGACCCTGATTGTTCCATTAAACAAATAATGTCGAGATCTGAATATCCTTGTAAAGATTTCTTTAACTTGGAAAGCCTAGAGACTAAACTTAGATAATCTCAATGATCCTTACACGTAAATTCTTTGATATAATTGCAATCGCTTGGCTGAAACTACTGTTCTCACCGAGCATTTCACCTCTGCTTGGAAAGTGTGCAAACTGAGAAAACCGATTGTTTTACAGCTGATTTCACAGCTATGTGCAGACCCGGGTTTTTCAAGCATGACTCGCCAGCTTTGATCCGCCCGTCTTGATTCTCTCATAACCACAAAGCGATAAAAGAAATCAGCAGATTTTCATTTTTTTTTAATGGTTGTTTTTATCTCAGATAAGTGTGTAATTCTTCTGTCAACTAATTTCATTTGCAAATTTCCAGAATTATTTCGTGATCTTGAGCGAATCATTTCGTTGATCTTGGTCACGAAAAAATTCTAAGCATTGCCAATAAAATGAGTTAACAGAAGAAATAAAAACTTCCTGAGAGAAAAAAAAAATTACAAAAAAGCAAAGGATTTGCTAATTTCCTTCATACACACACGCGCGCGCGAAATTTCGAGGCGACGCGACACGAATTTTCGGCGCTCCCTTCGCGTCGCGTCGCCTCGAAATTTCGCGCGCGCGCGTGTGTGTATTTCGCCCACCCCACAATCGCCATCGCCAAAATTAGAGACTACTCGCAGTCTATGTGATTATGGGAGAATGAAGACGAGCGAATCATAGCAGGTGAATCATGCTTGAAAAACCCTGGTCTACATATAGCAGTGAATTTGCCTGTAAATAGTTAAAGGACAATCCTTCCTTACCCCTGGCAGATAGCATTATTTTTGAAATATTTAAAAAGTATCTGTTTTAGCTGTTTCTGATTAATAACTGAACTACGTGTTTTGACAAATATCAGTTAACCTTCGGACGTACAAGCAAAGCCACACCCCCGCCGTAGTACAAGGAGGGGGTTGTTGGTGGAAGCCCCCTTGGGTTTTTGCTTTGTTACAATAATTCGAAAAGATTTTACCTTTAGTACTATTAATCTCAGATGTCCTTTAACTTTCCGTCGCTCCACGGACCTTTGATTTCACTCTGCGGTTTCAAAAGTACTAATCACACGACTCAAAATTTGAGTTCGCGCACCGAACAACGGAAAGCTAGACCGGTGGCAAACAATAATAACTGCTCCAGTTGTTTACGTTTTAGTCGTGGATAATTTGGAGTATCTTGAAATCCGCTTTCGTTGTCAAGCAAGAATGTCAGTGTCCAACGTGGGACGCACATTTTGTCCTGGCAAAGCATTGTCTTATGACCTGAGACATGGGATTATCGATACCATTGTTGAAAATTGAGGAGACTATATTTCGAGTGTCTTTATTTGTATAGTTAACTATTCAGATGTTGGATGAAAATTTAACGTTAGTGGGTAAACTGGATGAATTTCTGTGAGAGTGGAGAAATTGGTCCCCGAGATAAAACAGGAAGGTCAAATCCGCTGCATTTGTTCGAGACTGAGTTGGAAGTTATTGAGGTTTTGAAACATTAAGTACACTGTCGATGCTCTTTAAGAAAATCCAAGATGTGGTCGAAACAAACTGTAATGTTAACGGTAGAACTTCGCGAAGTGCGATCAGTCGAGCCATAAGATCAAAATTTTTGTGTGGTCCGGTGTCCTGGAAAAGAACGTCGACGCGCCATATAGAAAATTTTCCCCTGAAAATATTAACTATTGTCAAGACTTTCTAAAGTACACACAAGATTAAATGTTTCCATGAAGCAGGATTTAAGTTTCCAGGACAAAATGCACGCACAATGTTGGACACCGACATTCTTGTTTGACCACGAACGCGGATTCCAAGATCCCGAAATAATCCACGACTAAAATGTGAACAACTGGAGCAGTGTTTTTCGTTTGCCGCCGGTTTAACTTTTCGTTGCCGCAGGTTTCATTTCAGTGGGCGCGCGAACTCAAAATTTGAGTCACGTGATTAGTATTTTTAACCGACGAAGTCGAGTTAGAGCAGTCGTGACAAGAGGGTCGACTGGTTTGGTCGGTCAAAATACGTCGTGTAAGGCTCACAAGGTGTGTATTTCGCTATGGCCGATGGGATGGGATGACGTGAGAACAAGAGCGGACGAGTCGCCATTTTGAATTGGCAGGTCAAGAAAGGTGACGGCTTGGTGGAAGATGTGCTTCGACTGTGTTGTAGTATAATTTTGTGCTGAGCGCTGAACATATAGAGAACAAGTTGTACACAGACATCGATTAATACACACACACGCACGATAGGACAAGGGTCCACATAAAAAGCAGACCTGCCAACTCTCACGGTTTCACCGTGAGACTCACGGTTTGGGGTATCAACTCACGGTCTCACGATTTGGCCTCCAAAATCTCACGGTGAATCAGAAAATCTTGAAATTGCCAAACAATTCAGGTAGTATGAAGCAATATTGAAAAACCGTGTTGAAAATGGCCAAATTTGTCACATCTAATGTTTGAGGGAAAGCTGGGTACAATTCCGACCTCATTCCCGTGAAACCATAGGCAATAGAGGTGTGCTTAGGTCTCTGGGGAAGCTAGAGCTGTCAATAGTTAACTCAAACTGGTGCATCGCGTCGACCGCGAAACAGAAACTGACTTCAAAAAATGCGGCAAAAGAATACAATAGGTAGCACAAATAAGGTAAAGAATACCTTGAAACAAGAAATCTACTATTTTTATTTTCATTTTATACGTATTTTGGAAATCTCCAGGTTTGAGGTCCCAATCTCCAGGTTTTTCTGGGCTTTTTTGCAAGGTCTCCAGATTTGCACGTTTTGGAGGTTGGCAGGTCTGAAAAAGTATCGTAGGTATAGAAGCACACGTCCGTCGAGCAGTGTTGGGTTTGGCCGGACTGAAATATCTGACGTGTGCAATACTAGTGAAAAAAAGCAAGGAGGACTGATAATAACAGGAGGTGAAGTCCAGTGGCACTGTTGATGCTGGTGGGACCAAAGTGTTGCTGAGACATCGTAAGGATAGAATCTTTCACAGTAAATGTTATGAGAGGAAAATTCTGGTGTATGTTGTTGTGGTTATGTTTAATACTTGGAAAGTATCTAGCTGCCAACGTTAAGAAAGGTTATTCACAGGTGGGAAATGAATTACGACACGAGGCTGGATCTTCTTGGATCGTGCACTATAAGCGGCACAGAAGAATATACCAGTTAGTCTTTTTAATTTTTCTGCTTTACTTTTGATTTTGAACCGATTTGTTCGATTTTAGAGTTCGAGACACTGACTTGCTGACTCCGGAAGAGCAAATAACCGGATTTAACGATTACGTCATAAGACGTGCTTTAACGTGTTTGAGATAAACCGACGACTTTGTCTTTTTACTATAATTTCTCCTGATTCTGACGGTGTGTTTGTCTTAATCGATAATCTGTTTTTATAGTGCCAGATTCACAACAGTATATAAATACATAGCTCACAACTCTCGGTAACGGCATGTTCAGTTAGGGACAAAATTTATCTTTAAATTTTAATTTTAATTCAACAAATTATTCAAAGTGATAAGACAGATGAGCTGAGTCATCAGATTTTAAACATTAGGTCATTCGGTAACGCAAAAGACAAAATACTGTCACAATTTTCGTCACGCCGGTTAGCACGTTGAAATTCTGATGATGTGTTTGTGTTTTATAGTGCCCTTTTCACAACAGTATATAAATATATCCCTCACAACTCTCGGTAAAAGCATGTTCAGTTGTGGATAAATTTGTATCGACATTTAATTTTTTAGTTTCATTCAACACAATTAAATATACAAAGCGATAAGACAGATGAGCTGAGTCATCAGATTTTAAACATTACGTCATTCGGTAATGCAAAGAGCAAAATACTGTCACAATTTTCGTTACGCCAGTTAGCACGGCATGTTGAGCCAAGTAAAAACATTTATCGAGGGTGGAGTGGGTCAAAACGACTGGTAAATGCCTATAATGCGCTTTCTTGTATCCTGTACGTAGCAATGATTTATTTCGTATTTGCAGTCACAATTTGGCTTAAGGAGCCCATGGCATGATTAAAGGAAACTGTGCACAAAGCGTGGTTCCCAGGCATGGGAAAAAGTTCAATTCTTTTGGGCTGTTACAGTGCCCATGCTGATCAATCGTAAAGATGTGGTTACTTTTATATTGGGAAATTTATCACCCGTTTTTTTGAAATGCGTCTGTTTTGAGAATTGTGATGGCTGTTTTGTTCAGGGTTTCGAGGAAGGCCGACCAAAAGACAGCGAAAAATGATCGTGTGTGAAGAATGCATGAGGTCATGGGCGTAGTCTGTGGGGCTATGTTTGGTGAGGAGAAGGTGAATAATTCAGTTGACCTCCTTTCCAGGGTATTGTTCGCTTTTTCAGTTGGTCAAATTTCAGCGTTAGTTACAGTTACGCACTTTTGCTGCAACTTGCTGTTACAGACGCTTGAATGTTATTGAACCTGCAGTCACGCACGCCTCGCTTGCTTTCTTTTCGAGACGAACCAACACTTCGTCGGTTCTGCACGCATTGTGGGCCTATGTTTGAAACCGCAGAGTGAAATCAACGGTCCGTGAAGCGACAAAATTCAAGCCAATTAAAAGGACGTCTGGGATCAATAGTAGAAAGCCTGTGATGTGCTCTACATTATGATTTGTGGAAGAACGACTAAACATAAGGAAGACCCTTGAAGTAATCATACAACTTAAGAGGCAATGTCCACTAAGACCGAGCGAAATCGAAAATATGTGGCACATGATGAAAAATCAAAATTCTCCGTTTTTCGCCCAGAGATACCTTATGGTAGCTCTAGAAACGTGGTGGCATTTTTTGTTGAGAAACTATTTTTAAACCTCCAAAAAATTTAAAAACCGTTACCGCACTACGTGTCTCTACAAACACCCCGAATAAACGCGAATCATACCTTCTCGTAAACTTCGCTCTGTTTAATTCGCGTCATGGAACAATCCTGTTTGGAGCTTAGAAATTTGATGTTGAAGAGTTTATAAGTAATTTGAGTCAAATTATTCTTTTGTGGATTAATTTTCAAGGTCATGGCAGGCTGCTGAAAACCACTAAAATTCGCTTGCTTTGAATTCTCAATTTGGCACAGTTTTTCAAGAGAAAGTTTCCCTCCCCGGTAAAACACCGAATCACTTGAAATTCAGAATTCTTGAAAGAGGAAATGCCGTTCTTAAACCAGGTTTAAAAATTAGTTTCGGGCTTTTTATCAGCGCCGAGTACAAACGCTCTCAAAATCCCGATAATTACAACATTAACACGTCAACAATTGGCACATACCTCCGACCAAATAACCGAAAATGTGGACATTTCTTCTATTTTGGTTGGTATTCGGTTGTAATCCACAGCACAAAGGTAATGTCCAGCTCACCTGAATATGGTATTGTCTAAATACCAGGTTCTGTGCGTACTCTTTCATAATAACCATCTTGGCGTCCCGTGGGTCAACAACATCAATGAATTGGGAAGCATCGCGTATTGGCAATCAACCCAAATAACTTATTTCCATCGAGCCTCCTTTTGTTAAAATGAAGAACCTTCAGGAATAAAATGATTTTGCCTTATTTGAACTTCAAAAGAGTTTTCTCCTATAAGAAGTCTTTTCTTGATCTGTATTCGTTGTAAAATTTCGAAACGATAATTTCTTGCCGAAAGCTTACAAGCCTGTTTAGTTTGAGTCACGCAACAAAATGTCACGCACTTGATTTTACCTGGGGTCGGGTTTGACTTGGAGGGGGAAATGCACAGAAAACAAAAAAAAAAAACAACAAGAACAACAACAACAAGCAAGCAAAAAACAAACAAGCAAACAAAAACAAAGCAATGAGAACTTTGAAAACCTGTGGACCCAAGGACCGATTACCGTGAACTGCCGCTTACAAGCCCTGGGCTTATACAACTTTGTAAAGGGTTTTGGGTGGGCTTATAAACGGAGGGGCTTATATCCAGGGGGGCTTATAAGTTTCGAAATGAGCCACAGCAGTGTTGATCGAAATACGTTTTTAATTCACCAGTTTTTAATTAACCTTTGAAACATCACAATAAATCGAATTCGTTTCAATTTTAATTTAACAACAAAATGAAAACTGTAAAAACACGAACGTAACCGGAACGTAACAAAACAGAAGCTCAGAGTTCATCTTCGCAGTGTTCTGTAAGAGTGCTTAATATTAAGGAAACAGGAAAAACTAGAGGGCGACTTATATCCGGTGGAGCTTATACCGGATGTATTTTTTGTTTACAGGTAGATGGGCCTATAACCGGGGGGGGGGGGCTTGTAAGGGGTTGGGCTTATAAGTGGCAGTTAACGGTATTTATGTATTTATCAGTATCATTAGAGGCAGTGAAGCCTTGCCAAAACCTTGCCTGTTACTAGGGCTTTGAAAAAGAAATTATTATTAGGTCTCTATGTATTGGTCTTCAAAAATTGGTCAATACAGTAGTGAGAATGTAAAAATGTCTGTTGAGTTTACTCAAGCCCAAACCAGGGGTGTGGCCAGGGGTGCCGGAAGCGTCCTTTTCGTTCTTTATAAGCTTGTGAAACCATTTTATGGCAAACCTAGCGGATTACACTTTTAGACATGAAACTCAAAATTAAGTTGAGTTTGAAACTCAACTCATGTTGAAACTCATCATGACAAGGAGTCCTAATGTTTAGGGCTCTTTGTCGCTTTCCGCCTGATCTTCTGAGCAGTGCAGGTGACGAAGGTGGAGAACCATCCTTGTGACGAATGGCTAACGCTCGAAACGTCAGCGTTCAATCTCTTCACGGTGGCTCAATTTGCCTTATCAACTCAGTTGATAAATACAAAGTTTTGTGTTTCGCTTCCCCACCGATGCAGCACCACAGTTTCTCTAGAAACTAACCCCCTTGTTTGTCAAGAGACAGTTGGTTGTGCGATTTTTCTCCGTCTTCTCACGGTTGAGGAGAACGAGCTCGGTTTCGCTTAGAGCACTGCTATGGACGGTAGACCATCAGATGACAGGGCCTTAGATTTCAGCGCAGATGTTGGTCTTATAGGTCCCACGCCATATGCTCTTCATACACGGACGGATTCCTTCTTTAGAAAACTGTATATTCGAGAGCATGCTCACACCATCTAAACGGTTTGCAATGGACGCGCACCGGATGACACTTAAGGATGGTTCTCCACCGGGATCTTGATATCGTTTCCGGAGTTTAGGAGGACTGAATGTATCCGACTTAGTCTCCGCCGGCCTTGCAGTCGCAGGCTGCCTTCCCTCCATGGGGAGGGAAGGGAGCCAAGAGTTTGAACACCACGCCCAGCTCTGCTCCTAGTACTCCTGCGCAAACTATGGTGGCCCTGCAGGCCCTGCAGGCCCTGCAGTGGTAGCAGCCAGCGCTGTCTTGCCTGAAGCTGACTCTCTTCAGGGCTGGTATGGTAGTGTTAATCTGCTTAATGACGTCTGCCATCACAGCGAGGAATGCACGAAAGTGGGTATGAGAAAAAGTGTACTTACCAGAGCCCACTGGAAGGAAGACACCGATGTGTTGCAAAATAGCTTTGGACTCCGACTTGCCATTTCCACGGTCTGCTTTTCTCACTTTCCCGTTTGAGGCATACTTAGACAGCCCTGGTAGAACTCGACATGACCAACGTCGATTAGTTCCCTCTGCGCTATTCCCAGACGAGAGCGATGGGCTGGGCAAATGGTCCATGTTAAGAATACTAATTAAAAATACTTTTGCGCGTGCTAAAAGAAAATCAACGAAGCTCAACTTCTGAGTGGATATCGCTGATTTCAACACTGCAAGTTCGCTTGTAAGAGGCGCAAACGCCTGCAACTAGTTTCTGAAAAGAATAAGTGACCTCTGTTCGCAGCCAAGGGAGATAATGGTTTGATTGGCTATTGTACTCGGTGACAGGGGTCCTGACTGCGAGATCTCCAAAGAACCTATCCTCAGTACAATGGCGCGATATAGAGGGAGCGCTCTACAACTGCTGCGTGTTAAATCTGGCGTTTTCCTTTGTTTTTCTTTTCTTTTTAACGCAAATTATCAGTTTTTGAACATTTACTCAAAGCCGATCCGCACTTAAGACATTTTGTCTAGTTGCCATTAATGTCGCACCTGAAATTCTCACACGCCTGATTTCCAACAAGAAAATTATTTCCGCAAATGGCAGCTTCTCGAGGCGTTTTCTTCGACGCAACGCTGGTGGCTTGCAAATAATATTGAATCCTTCACCGTGAAATTAATTAGACTTGAAAAGTCGAACTCTTGAAAAGCCGAACTCTGCATAAGATATAAAAAGATATATCGATGTTTGCTATTTTAGACTATCGGAAGCTAATACTTTCTGCTTCTAGTAAACACGTGACAATTTTTTCCTCTCGCCAGAGCGTCACAAAATGTACATCTATGTAATCTGCAACTTGTTCTGCACAGGTCAGAATTGTGAGGTGAATAGTCCCGTCATATGTAGTATCACTCTATTTTTCTAGTCGAAAGATATTTTAGGCATAACTTCGGCGGTGTAATTATAACATGACACCAAACAGGAGGACGGAATGTGAGTAGACAAGCGCAGTTGTAGCAAGTGCTACGCATTGAAAACTTACGATTACAGAGAAAAGTGAACTTAAAATTTTCAGGAAATTGTAAAAAAGAAATGGATACCTTCTTTGTTAGACTTCGATATGCTTTAGTTTAAATCATGGGAAAAAATTCAGCTATCTCTGCGGTTTGTTTTTACATTGAGGTAGTCCGGCATCTGGGATGAAATAGGAAACGGTCATTCCGGTCGATTTGCTGAAACAAACACCATCACTATTTACATCGCCTTCTATCTTGTATAATTTCTTTCACAGCTTAAGTTATTTCAGACGTCCTAATCTTTCGATTTTTTTCCCATTTTTGCAATCTCATCACCAAAACCTATCCTGTGACTTGACCAGAACCCGTTGCGTGACAGACAAATTTAGTTTAAAACATGAAGACCATAATAACAGAGCGGTTTCCGAGATGAATGTGGAGATCACTGCAAAGTTATTTAGTTTCTTCAGGGAATTAACACTGAGAGATTTTAAAAATTCATTTGCCATTCGTTAAGGGATGTGAATGTGATGGCGGAGTCGTTATTCATTAGTTGAAAGTCAATCTGGAGATACCAGGAGACTCGGTCGATTCCACGCGTCAAGATGGCCCTTGGACAGTGCACCTAAAACTTGACAAAGCCTGGCATTTAGACAAAATCTTATTCAAGGTGAGCTAGATGTGACCTTTATCCTGTACTTTTCATCCAAATACCAAAGGAAACGAGAAAAAAATTCCAAGTTTTCGGCTATTCGGTCGGAGGCACGAGCTTATTGTTTGTACTGGTTGACAGGTTAATGTTGTGATTATCGGGATTTTGAGAGCGTTTGTACTCGGCGCTGATAAAAAGCCCGAAACTAATTTTTAGACCTGATTTTAGAATGGTATTTCGTCTTTCAAGAATTCTGAATTTCAAGTGATTTGGTGTTTTACCGGGGAGGAAAACTTTCTCTTGAAAAACTGTGCCAAATTGAGAATTCAAAGCAAGCGAATTTTAGTGATTTTTAGCAGCTCGCCATGACCTTGAAAATTAATTCACAGATCTAAAACAAGACTGAATTACTTCCTACACACTTTAAAAGCAAACTTCCACGCTTAAAATGGGGGTTTTCTGGGGTGCAAATCAAACAGAGCGAAGTTTACGCGAAGGTATGACACACGTTTATTTCGCGTGTTTACAGGACACGTGTGGCATAAACATGTTAAATTTTTTTTTCGGGCTTAAAAAAAAACTTCAAGAAAAAGAATTACACCACATTTCTTAGATTGCCATAGGGTATCCGTGGAAAATTTATGAGGGAATTTTATTTTTCATCATGTGCCGCCACTCGCTCGATGTTAGTGGACATCCCCTCTTAAGCAGTTATATAACTTTATTATAAAATAACACACAAAATGACCTACTACGGCAATCCGTTTTTTGTTATACATTTTTTCTCTAGAGGAACGAAGGATGGCTGTTAACCTGGGCTACGTAAAGTCGCCTCAGGGAATTCTTAAAATCCTGGAAATCGTAAGTATTAACGAGGGAGACGGGGAGGGAGAGGGGTGGGGGCGACTATTATTATTATCATTATTATTGATATTATTATTATCATTATTATTATTATTATTATTATTATTATTATTATTATTATTATTATTATTACAAGTGAGACCGGAAAACAATGTTATAATTATTAGTTAATCATTAGTAATACACCTCTCATCAAATTAGAACCAGTGTTTCATAAATTTTAAATAAGCCTCTGTTGTAGGTAATATAAACTTAAATATCTAAGCAATTTAAGTGGCAATCTCTGTAAAAGCGATCCGCTGCATTTCGGGTCAGAAAATCAACTTCCTTCAAACTTTACCCACGAAACTATCTTAGTCTAAAAGTAAACATAACCATTATTTTTTTTGTAAATGTAACAAAATAATATTTTTCTAAGCCAAAATCGCCCGCACCGTGAGGTGGCGATTTTTGGCGGCGATTTGACCCAAAAATAGGGAGTTTTGACGGTCTCGCCACTTCAAAATGTAGCGATTTCTGGCAAGCTATATATTTTTCTGCATTAGACTATTCCTTGAATAGTACATTGATGTTAATTTTAGCGCGATTAATCGAAGTTTACTGCAATAAAGAAGTTTTTTTTCGAAGGCTCTCTCGCCATTAACGCCAATGAAGAAAAGATGCAAACTTTAAATTCGTCATTACGCAAAAGTCCAACTCCTTGAACACAATTTTTCTATACAGACCAACTAACCTTACATCAAATAGCATATAAATATAAAAATGTATTGTGGTTTAAGCGAATTTTAAAAACAGGTGGTCATGAAGTTTAGTGCTTTTTGCAACAAGGTGCCAAATATGGCCCACACTCGAAGAACGTTAAACAAACAAATTTTGATGTCATTGAAGTGTTTTTGGTCTGCACGCTTTCCTTAAGGACATATGATGATAAAAAAATCACGAATTAGGGAATTTTACCATGTTGCGACTCTTCGGCGCAATCGGAATACTGCGGAGTATCCGTGATTCGCTCCTACGTGATTGAACCAAAACTTACCAGCGACGTCTCTTCAAGGCGAGAGCGCTTCTGACGCTGCTTTTCCTCTATGCATGACGAACATCTCCGTACACGAGCTAGAAAGCAAAATCACTTCTCTAGAAAACTCCAAAGAATTGCTTTATTTACCTTTACTGACTGTTAACAAATCACTTATAAAAAGCATCTTTTGGATAGTACACTTTTCTTGCGTGATGAATGCAAGTCCGTTTCAGTAAACGCATTACGTGACAGAACCATTTGTCACACAGTCAACCTGGTCTTACCGTGGACCTTCAGTTTTGTCTAGCGCAAAAGGTAACGAAATTTGACCTTTAATAATAACTCTGTTTGGAAACATAAAAAAGAAACGAGCTAACACTGTGTATGCGAAATGCGTGCAACTCCGCATTTTGTCATATCCTATGCGTGTGCCCGTATGGTGGTGGGGGAATCCCATATAAAATTATCGGGAGTACTGTTTAAACTCCACGGTTGGTACCACTTAAGGTGCTTAAATCTGAAGCCAACACAATGTAGTTAAACCGGTGCCTTTATTAAGGTTATAATATTACAAAGAAGGTATGACCAGGACTAGTTCCTTCCTCTTAGGTCTGAACCTTAATTTAATCCACGCCCCCTAAACGAGATTCTGATACCTTTTAAGGGGTCCCTTTTTAGTTTCGACGAGCCTTCCTTTGGGTGTCTCCCCCCACCTCTCAGCCCCTGAGGAAATCCATACACGTTACACTTTTCAATGTAATACAACTGAATCGCAAACCAAGTACAACCAAAGGTATCTTTAGACAAATAATTACTTTGTATATTGCACTAGAAGCAGTTATTCAGTAGAGTTCCTCAGCCCGACTCTGCTGTTCAGTACTACTTTCCATACTAACCATACATATGTTTCGTTTCGTAGTTTATCGATTATCAAAATAAATGTATAAAATGTAGCCATACCCAAAATTATAAAACCTGAATATCTGGGATAACTTTGCTCGTCTTCAGGGAGCACCCATAGCTGGAACTGACTCAAGCGGCGAAATCAAAGAAATAAAGGCGTCTTCTGCTAACCAGAAGAAAACATCTAGTACCAAATTCCTTAAAGTAGCTTTCACTTACTCTTCTCTATTTGATATATATATAATTGTTGGGAAAATGGTGGTTTCCGCCCACGCGCACTTTATAATTAGATGTAGTAACTACAACACAATACAATACTGATTGTGAAGATGTGTTTTAACTTGGATCGAAAGCTTACCCTAAACTCTTAGGTGCTCCGGCAACTACAGCCTAATACCATTTTGGTTAGTTTCTTGACGAGTTCCGACTTTGTGACCCTTGTTTTAAATCTAATTTCAAGGTAGGTACAAATTACTCTAAGCATCTTAACTTTGAAGGAGGAAAGTTTATTTTCTGCGACCATCTCACAAAGGTTATACACATCGTACAGGTGGATGACACCAATTTCGGACAAGACAGCATTATGAATTTCGTCGAATACGTTTTCATCTTGTCTGCTTGCATGCTCCTCTTCACTTTCTTCATCAAGATCATCAGTGACTTCGTCTTGGGTGAATTCTTTTTGGCCTGTCAGCCTTTGCCTGGCAGAAAGTCTTGAGAAAATACTCTGAACTTGAAGCTTGGTAATCCACTCAGTTCGGGTGAACATTCTTTCTCCGTTTGCGTTTCTAGCTCTCCGCATGTCATCTGCCACTTGAGCGGGATCCTCTTTTCTCCCAGTTTGCCGTCCAATTTCAAACTTTTTCTGCAAATAGTCACTCAATTTCATAGAAAACCGCCTTTGAGTGGATCGTGACTTGCGAAGTGCCCATCCCATTTCAAGCAACTGTCGCCCTCACTTGTTGCCAATTCTCCCTCACCGACATTGTAAGATGTTTTAGTGTCACTCAAAGAAATCCTCTGGAAACGTTGAACCCAATCTATCCGCGATTTCTCATAAAGGCCAACTTTTTCCGGTTCTGTAGAGCGGCGGTGCCCAAAGACATTCAAGTGAAAGTTCAGTTGTTCAGGACTGTTGAATTCTTCTGTACATTTGCGATCTGGGCATTCAAAGGAGCTGCTATCCACGTCATCGGTTTTATTTTTCTTTGCGGTACTATCCAAAAAATGCTCTTTAGAAGTGGTTAGTTAACAGTCACTAAGGGTAAGTAAAGCAATTCTTTCGAGTTTTCTAGAGAAGTGATTTTGCTTTCTAGCCTGTGTACGGCCGCCCGCACTCTGGAGTGCGGGCGGCTGCATTGCCTTCTACCAGGATGGATTTTACGTACTAAAACGTTTGGTACAGGTACGAGGAAAAAATGTTTTTATGCACTATTTTACCTTTAATTGTCAGATAGAGGCAAATACATGGTTTGCAATTCAGTTGTATTACATTGAAAAGTGTAAATTGTATGGACTTCTCCAGGGACTGGTGGGGGGAGACTTGTGAAAGGGACCCCTTAAAAGGTATCAGAATCTCGTTTAGGAGGCGTGGATTAAATTAAGGTTCAGACCTAAGAGGAAGTAACTAGTTCTGGTGATACTTTCTTTGTAAGATTATAACCTTAATAAAGGCACCGGTATACCTACATTGTGTTGGCTTCAGATTTAAGCACCTTAAGTGGTACCAACCGTGGAGTTTCAACAGTACTCCCGATAATTTTTATATGGGATTCCCCCACCACCATACGGGCACACGCATAGGATATGACAAAATGCGGAGTTGCACGCATTTCGCATACACAGTGTTAGCTCGTTTCTTTTTGATGTTTCCAAACAGAGTTATTATTAAAGGTCAATTTTCGTTGCCTTTTGCGCTAGACAAAACTGAAGGTCCACGGTAAGAGCAGGTTGACTGTGTGACAAATGGTTCTGTCACGTAATGCGTTTACTGAAACGGACTTGCATTCATCACGCAAGAAAAGTGTACTATCCAAAAGATGCTTTTTATAAGTGATTTGTTAACAGTCAGTCAAGGTAAGTAAAGCAATTCCTTGGAGTTTTCTAGAGAAGTGATTTTGCTTTCTAGCTCGTGTACAGCCGCCCGCACTCCGGAGTGGGGGCGGTTGTACACAGACAGGTTATTTGCTTTCAACCAGAATGGATTTTACGTATAAACGTTAGGTACAGGTACGAAAAAAAATGTTTTTATGCGCTATTTTACCTTTAATTGTCACATAGAGGCAAATGTATGAGGTCCATATTGTGTTTGTGAGAGATGCCTAACATTTCGTGACTTTTATGGAATATTTGCGACGACTAATTATTAACTCAAACGGCAATGTGACATGACCGCTTTTACTTGACCGGGCTCTTTTAGTTGTTTTTCAATCAAAATTTACTCGCACCTAAAGACGATTCAAATGGCATGTTTCTTTTCCTGAAATATTTCCTCGTGGTCCCAGTTGATCCATTTAAGTTAGATGTTCGCCATGCATAGAGGAAAAGCAGCATCAGAAGCGCTCTCGCCTTGAGGAGACGTCGCTGGTAAGATTTGGTTCAATCACGTAGGAGCGAATCACGGATACTCCGCAGTATTCCGATTGTGCTGAAGAGTCCCAACATTGTAAAATTCCGTAATTCGTGATTTTTTTTTATCATCATTTTTCCTTTAGGAAAGCGTGCAGACCAAAAACACTTCAATGACATCAAAATTTGTTCGTTTAACATTCTTCAAGTGTGGGCCATATTTGGCACCTTGTTGCAAAAAGCATTAAACTTCGTGACCACCTGTTTTTAAAATTCGCTTAAACCACAATATATTTTTATATTTACATGCTATTTGATGTAAGGTTAGTTGGTCTGAATAGAAAAATTGTGTTCAAGGAGTTGAACTTTTGCGTAATGACGAATTTAAAGTTTGCATCTTTTCTTCATTGGCGTTAGTGGCGAGAGAGCCTTCCAAAAAAAATTCTTTAATGCAGTAAACTTCGATTAATCGCGCTAAAATTAACATCAATGTACTATTCAAGGAATAGTCTAATGCAGAAAAATATATAGCTTACCAGAAATCGCTACATTTTGAAGTGGCGAGACCGTCAAAATTCCCTATTTTTGGGTGACATCACCGCCAAAAATCGCCACCTTACGGTGCGGGCGATTTTGGCTTAGAAAAAAATTATTTTGTAACATTTACAAAAAAAATATGCTTATGTTTACTTTTAGACTAAGATAGTTTCGTGGGTAACTTTTGAAGGAAATTGATTTTCTGACCCGAAATGCAGGGGACCGCTTTTACAGAGATTGTCACTTAAATGCTTTATTCAATAAGTGATTTGAAACCGGGATACTATAGTGCAATACGTTTTCTACAGTGTAAGACGCTCTCATACTCATATGTTTCTCCTAATATGGTAAGATGACACTATAGTTGAATGATGATGATGATGATGATGATGATGATGATGATGATGATGATGTACCTTATTTACTTGTATTAATTCCCCGGGACGTTTAATTAATAGTAGGAAGTAGTGAACCCTAAAACATCCCAGGGCATTGCTTTCTTTCTTGACTGTCCAATAGTGGTAGTTACTCAGAAGGAGTAGCTTACTGGCGTTTATATTAAATATAATTTAAATTACTGTAAAAGCTCTAATAGTCCTGCTCTCTAATACGCCTTCTTACCTACTACTTGCTAATTACATGTACAAATAAATTATTTGCTTACAATTATGTCATGACATTGGGGCTTGAAAATTATTTTATGTTTCGACTTATGCCGGGTATTATTTTACTGCCAGAGGAAGATGCGAAGAAGTGCAGCATTATGCATGTAATTACTTACATGTAATTAAGGTGAATCAATTCGTTCATCTATTTTAAGTACCAACCAGTCAATCAATCAACCACTCAACCAACTGGCTGATAAATCAGTCAATCAGCCAATTAAAAAATCAATCAATCAATCAATCAATCAATCAATCAATCAATCAGTTAATCAGTCAATCAATAAATCAATAAATCAATCAATCTGTGACTTCAGTGTTGCCAATGCGAATAACAAATGGTCCAGTAATGACTAGTGACTTTATTTGATGCACAGATTATGACTCACTCTCTTACTATCCCAGACCGTGATGGCAGTAGATCTCAAGACTTTAGTTCTTTTTGGTTTGATAATTTGTCACCAATAAGCATTGTTACTGATTGCCATAATCTGGCACCAAAGAAAAACAAAAGGAATAGCCTCTTCCTTAATCATTTCAGAATAGTCTGAAACCTAACAGGCAACGAACTGACAAAAAGGGATCAGACTGTGGTGAATCAGTCAATCGATATAGTTTTCCCCATAAAGAGAATTCAATCAAATAGGTCTGACTCTTCATTCCTGGGATAGTAGTGGGGGGGGGGGATACTCCCCCAAAAAACGATATGGTGCAGGGTGTTCTCATCAGATATTTTGAAGTAAAGCACTAAAAAGGGTTCTTTCTCGATGTAAACTCCCGAATTTTTCTTGAGTGGTTTACTAATTCTAACTTAGTGCCCACTTTTTAAAATTGGCTTAATACCGGATGTATAATACTGGGTCTATCGAATACAGTGTCTTAAATCTAACTTAAACCCACTCTTTGAAATGGACAAATACAAATACAGGGTCTAAAATAAAATACTCGAATAGTTTGGACACTTGGGACACTTGGGACAGCTGGGACACTTGGGACAGCTGGGACACTTGGGACACTTGGGACAGCTGGGACACTTGGGACACTTGGGACACCTGGGACACTTGGAACACTTGGGACAGCTGGGACACTTGGAACACTTGGGACAGCTGGGACACTTGGGACACCTGGGACACTTGGGACAGCTGGGACACTTGGGACAGCTGGGACACTTGGAGCACCTGGGACAGCTGGGACACTTGGGACAGCTAGGACGCCTGGGACATTTGGGACACTTGGGACAGCTGGGACACTTGGGACACCTGGGACACTTGGGACACCTGGGACACTTGGGACAGCTGGGACACTTGGGACAGCTGGGACACTTGGGACACCAGGGACACATGGGACACTTGGGACAGCTGAGACACTTGGGACAGCTGGGACACTTGGGACACCTGGGACACCTGGGACACATGGGACAGCTGGGACATTTGGGACACTTGGGACAGCTGGGACACTTGGGACACCTGTTACACTTGGGACACTTGGGACACTTGGGACACTTGGGACAGCTAGGACACTTGGAAAACAAGTTAAAGACAGGCCTGTACGGACTCCCTATGTGCCTTTTGTGGTCGCGTCGCATTAACGCCTTCAGATTATATTTTTGCTCTTACAAGCATGTCCTTGAGGGACTTACTCTTTTTGAAAGAGATGATGGGAGGATTTTTAAAGACTGTTTTCAGCAAAGGCTGATTTTGTATAAGGCTCCAATGCTCCATCAGTATTTGTTTTATATTTTTAACTGCCGGGTGGTACGTGGTGACAAAAGGCAAATCCTCTCGTGACTTTTTTCTTTTGTGTAAGCGCCGATTGTCTAGAGGCAAAATTGACCTCTGACCTTTCTATGATGTTTTTTAGATACCCACGTGCTTAGAGGCGTTGTTTGAATTTTAAAAGGCTCTCTTCAAATGTTTTTTTTTTAAGAGTTTGCTCTAAGCAATCTTATTGCTTCGCCTTTCATGAAACCATATTTTACGCCTGGTGGGTGGCACGAGGTAAAACGCGTAAATTGAAAAGTCTCGGTCGGCTTGTAGTGTTTTTTGATGTCCAGGATGGAATCTTTGGTGAATCTTTCCACTTTGCAACACTATCCTCAAACAGCAAGAGACTCGCGAAGAGTCGAAACCGCCCGTCCTGTTGTAGCCATCATAAACAGTTCCAGTTATGTCTGTCGTTGACGACTCTATGGCACAATACCTCGAGCCAAGTAATGATGTCGAAGATGGACACGACATCACACCACCTAAAACGCCGGACTATCGTCCCAGTGACGAAAACTACGACCTCAACGACCTTGAAATGTCTGACCTGAATGATGACAATGACGAGGATAAAAGCCCTCCACCATCACAACCAAGGCCAGTACGGTACACTCACAACCCACCAAAGAGACATCGAGGGAGCAGCCCGCCAAAACAAGACCCTCCGAAGCAAGGTTTAAAGAGAAAGTACACAGACTCAAAGGCTGTGGAGGCTAAAATAGTCAAAACTGAACAATCTATCGAAAAATTAGAGAAACACTTAGCAAATCAGACTTGTCCGAAATCATTGCAGTATTCGGCGAAACCAAACATTACGCCGGACACCATCTTCGATAGAGAAATAAGGGACATCAAACAACAAGCAGAACAGAGCTTAGTGAATGCCCTGACTCGCTTCCACAAAAGAAGGCTCGAGAGCCAAAAAAGAAGGGCTAACAATGAACACTCAGTGCGTAAACACAAGAATGTAAATAGGCAACCTATCTACGAAACACCTTCGGCGAACATTGTAAACAACAACAAGGTAGAAATAGCCGAATTACGGAAAGAAACTTCTGACTTAAGAGAGATTGTTTGTCCATTTGTAATTAAACAGGTTGGATGTTATAACAGTGTGTTCTCTGACTCTACAAACGCTGTTTCTCACACCAGCAAATACATACCAAAAAACAAAAGACGCAAAAAGCGTAAAGACACTTTAAAATGTAGGCGTATAGCCAAAGAAAGGGAGACCAATGAAAAATTTCTGAAAAATCTCTCAAACTATCAACTCACTGACAGCCAAGTTAGCATGATATCAAAAGGTCTCAAATTCATACCTCCGCCCGTGACAAACGAAACCAGTATTAGGCAACAACTCTTGCGAGACTTTGAACAATTCGCAAAACGTATGCGTGTCCAATACATTTTTCACGGACAAAACAAAGAACCACATCCGTTTCATGTTAAATCACAATGGATGCCACCGGTTCAATCTCCTATTGCCCTTGAAAGCTACGTGGAAAATGCCAAAATACAACTTGCGGAAATCACTCTCACTAAGCCAAAAAACAATCTGTCAAGAAGTGAGGTCATAGCCCTAACGGAGTTGAAAAACAACCATGTTATCAACTTCAAAAAAGCAGACATAGCAGGGTCGGCCAGGGTTTTGGGGTATACGGTATACAGGGGCTTTTTAAATCGGGTATACGGTATATTTCAGCTGAAATGTGGGTATTCGGTATATATATGAATTTCAGGTATAAAGTATATCTACCTTTCCTGAGCTCGTGATTACACATCCCAAAACGCATGAATTTAGACCGGTTCATGTTATTTAAAAATAAAGTTCAGCTGAAAGTCTTAATCCGAGTCAAAAAGACAATGAAAGGAGAGAATGGACAAGTGTACATGACGTCGTTGATCTCATGGCTATGACGACCGCTGAACTCATGATTCGTGGACACGGTGATTCTGAACCTGGCGTGACATCAGTGACATCCGGTAAAAGCACATGGCATGCGGAGCGATCGTGACAATGACTGCTCGAGCGATTTTTCTGCCGGTTTCCTGTTTTTTGTACCGGCTTGCAGATCCAAAACCAACCGAAAAGTGGTCAACTTATATGAAAATAAGTGAAGGAAGCTTTACAGATTTTAAGAAGCATTTTGTTCTGGATGGCTACGTAGGGTTTCAAGACAAAGCGCGCGAGTGTGGTATCGATCAGGGCGTAACATGTCGGTAATTTCGATAGTCGATAATAGTCGAACGTTGTCGATCGTTGAAGATAGTAATCAATCGACAAATATCGGAAGTCGATAAAAATCGACCACCCGATTTCTTGTGATTATCGATTTTGATCGTTTTTCAATGTTACAGTTCGATTTTTAATCGATTTCAATCGACGAGTATCGAAAACAAAACGATGTATGGTGGGAGACAAGCCTACAGTTGTTGAACGCGGAAAATTTATAACGAAGCAGGAATGACTGTGCCAAGACTTAATTTTACCGATTTTACCCTGTAAATTTTGAAAACTAAAATATACATGAGGTGAAAGCAGAAACTACGGCAAAAAGTAGCTCATTTTCAGATCGAATCTCACAATACTCCCCGACTGTGAGCAGGGTTTCGAACGCTACCCACCATAGCGTGACCCCCGTGGGATGAACCACCATGACATGAACCACCGTGGGATGAGCTACCATGACATGAACCACCGTGGGATGAACCACCATGACATGAACCACCGTGGGATGAACCACTGTGGGATGAACCACCCTGGGATGAACCACCGTGGGATGAACCACCGTGGGATGAACCACCATGGGATGAACCACCGTGGGATGAACCACTGTGGGATGAACCACCATGACATGAACCACCGTGGGATGAACCACCGTGGGATGAACCACTGTGGGATGAACCACTGTGGGATAAGCCACTGTGGGATGAACCACCATGACATGAACCACCGTGGCATGAACCACTGTGGGATGAACCACCGTGGGATGAACCACCGTGGGATGAACCACCGTGGGATGAACCACCGTGGGATAAACCTCCGTGGAATGAACCACCGTAGGATGAACCACCATCACATGAACCACCGTGGGATGAACCACACTGGGATGAACCACCGTGGGATAAACCTCCGTGGAATGAACCACCGTAGGATAAACCACCATCACATGAACCACCGTGGGATGAACCACACTGGGATGAACCACCGTGGGATGAACCACCATGACATGAACCAGTGTGGGATGAACCAGTGTGGGATAAACCACTGTGGGATGAACCACCGTGGGATGAACCACCGTGGGATGAACCACCATGGGATGAACCACCGTGACATGAACCACTGCAGCAAAAACTACAGCAAAAAGTAGATCATTTTCAGATCGAATCTCACAATACTCCCCGACTGTGAGCAGCGTTTGGAACGTTACCCACCATAGCGTGATCCCCGTGGTATGAACCACCATGACATGAACCACCGTGGGATGAACCACCATGTCATGAACCACCGTGGGATGAACCACCGTGGGATGAACCACCGTTGGATGAACCACCGTGGGATGAACCACTGTGTGATGAACCACCGTGGGATGAACCACTGTGGGATGAACCACCGTGGGATTAACCACCGTGGGATGAACCACTGTGGGATGAACCACCGTGGGATGAACCAAGGTGGGATAAACCACCGTGGTATGAACCACCGTGGGATGAACCACGGTGGGATGAAACACCGTGGGATGAACCACTGTGGGATTAACCACCGTGGGATGAACCACCGTGGCATGAACCACCTTGGGATGAACCACCATGACATGAACCACTGTGGGATGAACCATCGTGGGATGAAACACTGTGGGATGAACCACCGTGGGATGAACCACCGTGGGATGAACCACCGTGGGATGAAACACCGTGCGATGAACAACTGTGGGATGAACCACCGTGGGTTGAACCACTGTGCCAAGAAACAACCGTGGGATGAACCACCAAGACATGAACCCCTGTCGGATGAACCACTGTGGGATTAACCACTGTGGGATGCATCACTGTGGGATGAACCACCGTGGGATGAACAACCGTGGGATGAACCACTGTGGGATGAACCACTGTGGGATGAACCACCGTGGGATGAACCACCATGACATGAACCACCGTGGGATGAACCACTCTGGGATGAACCACCGTGGGATGAACCACCATGACATGATCCACTGTGGGATGAACCACTGTGGGATGAACTACTGTGGGATGAACCCCTGTGGGATGAACCACTGTGGGATGAACCACCGTGACATGAACCACTGCAGCAAAAACTACAGCAAAAAGTAGATCATTTTCAGATCGAATCTCACAATACTCCCCGACTGTGAGCAGCGTTTAGAACGTTACCCACCATAGCGTGACCACCGTGGGATGAACCACCATGACATGAACCACCGTGGGATGAACCACCATGACATGAACCACCGTGGGATGAACCACCGTGGGATAAACTACCGTTGGATGAACCACCGTGGGATGAACCACCGTGGGATGAACCACTGTGGGATGAACCACCGTGGGATGAACCACCGTGGCATGAACCACCGTGGCATGAACCACCGTAGGATGAACCACCGTGGGATGAACCACCGTGGGATGAACCACCGTGGGATGAACCACCGTGGCATGAACCACCGTGGCATGAACCACCGTGCGATGAACCACTGTGGGATGAACCACCGTGGGATGAACCACCGTGGCATGAACCACCGTGGGATGAACCACCGTGGGATGAACCACCGTGGGATGAACCACCGTGGGATGAACCACCGTGGGATGAACCACTGTGGGATGAACCACCGTGGGATGAACCACTGTAGGATGAACCACCATGACATGAACCACCGTGGGATGAACCTCTCTGGGATGAACCACCGTGGGATGAACCACCATGACATGAACCAGTGTGGGATGAACCACTGTGGGATGAACCACCGTGGGATGAACCACCGTGGGATGAACCACCGTGGGATGAACCACCGTGGGATGAACTACCGTGACATGAACCACTGCAGCAAAAACTACAGCAAAAAGTAGATCATTTTCAGATCGAATCTCACAATACTCCCCGACTGTGAGCAGGGTTTGGAACGTTACCCACCATAGCGTGACCCCTGTGGGATGAACCACCATGGCATGAACCACCGTGGGATGAACCACCATGTCATGAACCACCGTGGGATGAACCACCGTGGGATGAACCACCGTTGGATGAACCACCGTGGGATGAACCACTGTGGGATGAACCACCCTGGGATGAACCACTGTAGGATGAATCACCGTGGGATGAACCACTGTGGGATGAACCACCGTGGGATGAACCACGGTGGGATAAACTACCGTGGGATGAACCACCGTGGGATGAACCACGGTGGGATGAAACACCGTGGGATGAACCACTGTGGGATGAACCACCGTGGGATGAACCACCGTGGCATGAACCACCGTGGGATGAACCACCATGACATGAACCACCGTGGGATGAACCACCGTGGGATGAAACACTGTGGGATGAACCACCGTGGGATGAACCACCGTGGGATGAAACACCGTGGGATGAACAACTGTGGGATGAACCACCGTGGGTTGAACCACCGTCCCAAGAAACAACCGTGGGATGAACCACCATGACATGAACCCCTGTCGGATGAACCACTGTGGGATGAACCACTGTGGGATGCACCACTGTGGGATGAACCACCGTGGGATGAACCACAGTGGGATGAAGTACCGTGGGATGAACAACCGTGGTATGAACTACCGTGACATGAACCACTGTAGGATGAACCACCGTGGGATGCACCACCGTTGGATGAACCACTGTGGGATGAATCACCGTGGGATGAACCACCGTGGGATGAACCACCGAGGGATGAACCACCGTGGAATGAACCACCGTGGGATGAACCACGGTTGGATGAACCACCATGACATGAACCACTGTGGGATGAACCACCTTGGGATGAATCACCGGGGGATGAACCACCGTGTTATGAACCACTATGGGATGAACCACTATGGCATGAACTACCGTGGGATAAACCACCGTGGGATGAACCACTGTGGGATGAACCACCGTGGGATGAACCACCGTGGGATGAACCACCGTGGGATGAACCACCGTGGGATGAACCACTGTGGGATGAACTACCGTGGGATGAACCACTGTGGGATGAACCACCGTGGGATGAACCACCGTGGCATGAACCACCGTGGCATGAACCACCATGACATGAACCACTGTGGGATGAACCACCGTGGGATGAACCACTGTGGGATGAACCACAAGGGGATGAACCACCGTGGGATCAAACACCGTGCAATGAACAACTGTGGGATGAACCACCGTGGGTTGAACCACCGTGCCAAGAAACAACCTTGGGATGAACCTCTTTGGGATGAACCACTGTGGGATGAACCACTGTGGGATGAACCACTGTGGGATGAACCACTGTGGGATGAACCACTGTGCGATGAACCACCGTGGGATGAACCACCGTGGGATGAACCACCGTGGGATGAACCACTGTGGGATTAACCACCTTAGGATAAACTACCGTGGGATGAACTACCGTGACATGAAACACTGTGGGATGAACCACCGTGGGATGAACTACGGTGGGATGAACCACCGTGGGATGAACCACTGTTGGATGAATCACTGTAGGATGAACCACCGTGGGACGAACCACCGTGGGATGAACCACTGTGGGATGAACCACCGTGGGATTAACCACAGTGGGATGAAGCACCGTGGGATGAACAACCGTGGTATGAACTACCGTGACATGAACCACTGTAGGATGAACCACCGTGGGATGCACCACCGTTGGATGAACCATTGTGGGATGAATCACCGTGGGATGAACCACCGTGGGATGAACCACCGAGGGATGAACCACCGTGGAATGAACCACCGTGGGATGAACCACCGTGGGATGAACCACCATGACATGAACCACTGTGGGATGAACCACCTTGGGATGAATCACCGTGGGATGTACCACCGTGTTATGAACCACTGTGGGATGAACCACTATGGCATGAACTACCGTGGGATGAACCACCGTGGGATGAACCACTGTGGGATGAACCACCGTGGGATGAACCACTTTCGGATGAACCACCGTGGGATGAACCACCGTGGGATGAACCACCGTGGGATGAACCACTGTGGGATGAACCACTGTAGGATAAACCACCGTGGGATGAACCACTGTGGGATGAACCACCGTGGGATGAACCACTGTGGGATGAACCACTGTGAGATGAACCACCGTGGGATGAACCACCGTGGGATGAACCACCGTGGGATGAACCACTGTGGGATGAAACACCGTGACATGAACAACTGCAGCAAAAACTACAGCAAAAAGTAGATCATTTTCAAATCGAATCTCACAATACTCTCCGACTGTGAGCAGGGTTTGGAACGTTACCCACCATAGCGTGACCCTTGTGGGATGAACCAGCATGACATAAACCACCGTGGGATGAATCACCGTGGGATGAACCACCGTGGGATGAACCACTGTGGGATAAACCACCGTTGGATGAACCACTGTGGGATGAACCACCGTGGGATGAACCACCGTGGGATAAACCACCGTGGGATGAACCACCATGGGATGAACCACGGTGGGATGAAACACCGTGGGATGGACGACTGTGGGATGAACCACGGTGGGATGAACCACCGTGGGATGAACCACCGTGGGATGAAACACCATGACATGAACCACTGTGGGATGAACCACCGTGGGATGAACCACTGTGGGATGAACCACCGTGGGATGAACCACCGTGGCATGAGGCACCGTGTGATGTAACACCGTGGGATGAACCACTGGGGATGAACCACCGTGGGTTGAACCACCGTGGCATGATCTACCGTCGGATGAACCACCATGACATGAACCACTGTGGGATGAACCACTTTGGGATTTACCACTGTGGGATGAACCACCGTGGGATGAACCACCGTGGGATGAACCACCGTGGGATTAACCATTGTGGGATGAACCACCGTGGGATGAACCACCGTGGGATGAACTACCGTGACATGAACCACTGTGGGATGAACCACCGTGGTATGAACCACTGTGGGATGAACCACCGTGGGATGAACCACTGTGGGATGAACCACCGTGGGATGAACCACTGTTGGATGAACCACTGTGGGATGAACCACCGTGGGATGAACCACCGTGAGATGAACCACTGTGGGATGAACCACTGTTGGACTAACCCCTGTGGGATGAACCAGTGTGGGATGAACCACTATGGGATGAACCACCGTGGGATGAACCACCGTGGGATGAACCACCGTGAGATGAACCACTGTGGGATGAACCACTGTGGGATGAACCACTGTTTGATAAACCACCGTGGGATGAACCACTGTGAGATGAACCACCGTGGGATGAACCACTGTGGGATGAACCACTGTGGGATGAACCATCGTGGGATGAACCACTGTGGGATGAGCCACCGTGTGATGAACCACTGTGGGATGAACCACCGTGGGAGCAACCACCGTGGGATGAACCACTGTGGGATGAACCACCGTGGGATGAACCACCGTGGGATGAACCGCCGTGACATGAACCACTGTGGGATGAACCACCGTGGGATGAACCACCGTGGGATGAACCACCGTCGGATGAACCACTGTGGGATGAACCACCGTGGGATGAACCACCGTCGGATGAACCACTGTGGGATGAACCACCGTGGGATGAACTACCGTCGGATGAAGCACCGTGGGATGAACCACCACGGGATGAACCACTGTGGGATGAACCACTGTGGGATGAACCACCGTGGGATGAACCACTTTGGGATGAACCACTGTGGGATGAACCACCGTGACATGAACCACTGTGGGATGAACCACCGTGGGATGAACCGCTGTGGGATGAACCACCGTGGGATGAACCACTGTGGGATGAACCACCGTGGGATGAACCACCGTGGGATGAACCACCGTGACATGAACCACCGTGGGATGAACTACCGTGGGATGAACCACCGTGGGATGACCCACCGTGGGATGACCCACCGTGGGATGAACCACTGTGGGATGAACCACTGTGGGATGAACCACTGTGGGATGAACCACCGTGGGATGAACCACTGTGCTATGAACCACCGTGGGATGAACCACCGTGGAATGAATCACTGTGGGATGAACCACCGTGGGATGAACCACCGTGGGATGAACCACCGTGGGATGAACCACCGTGGGATGAACCACCGTGGGATGAACCACAGTTGAATGAACCACTCTGGGATGAACCACGGTGGGATGAACCACTGTGGGATGAACCACCGTGGGATGAACCACCGTGGGATGAACCACTGTGGGATGAACCACCGTGGGATGAACCACCGTGGGATGAACCACTGTGGGATGAACCACCGTGGGATGAACCACCGTGGGATGAACCACTGTGGGATGAACTTCTGTGGGATGAACCACCGTGGAATGAATCACTGATTGATGAATCACCGTGGGATGAGCCACCGTCACATGAACCACTGTGGGATGAACCACTGTGAGTTGAACCACTGTGGGATGAACCACTGTGGGATGAACCACTGTGGAATGAATCGCTGTGGGATGAACCATAGAAGGGAAATTTACCTACTTGCTACAAAAGTGCTGAAAAGAAAAGGAACTGAGATAGTGAAATTTCCGGGTGAGGAAAAATAGCGTGCTGTCCTCCATCTCTATTATGGATAGCTTAATTATTCAAAGCGTTTTGATGAAAGGAGACAAAAACAAGTACATGGATTCTTTTTCATCAGGGCTATATGCAAGTCGGAAACGAAATTTAAAAATGGAGTAGAATATGAGAAAACACAGGGACTAACAGAAAGTGTAAGTTGCATTTATTCAGCGAACTTAATGTCTTAATAGAAGATAAACACTTGAGTGGTCCATGAATAAACAAAGGCTCAGTGCCTGTGTAATTTTAATATAGCTTTCATCTTGTCGCCGTTGTCGTCACTACACATTCGGGAACGGCTTTCCTTAAATTACATCAGCAAACGTGTAATAATCTACTATCAAACATGAATGCAGGGTACAGACACAGAATTTAAACGTTGATTTAAACGTCGCACTATCGTCGAACTTATTTGTTTAAGGGATCGTGAATTAAATTCGTCTGAATTAAATGCTTAAGGGACCTTGAGTTAAATTCGTGTGAATTAAATTGCCCTTTATTGCGACGTATAAACTAGGCCTAATCAAATGTTCAGTTGTCGTGCTTTTTTTTTATATATTCACGTTTATGTAGTAAGGTATTGGGTTATTTATTTTATTATAGCTACATGTATAAAATGCTCTACGATGTTGCATTTTCAACGCGTTTTGAACTACTTTCTCACTCATTGTCACACTTTTTTGCCAATGAACAAAACCGAGACCGTAGCAAAGAAAAGCCGCATCACTTTAAAAAATGATGCCTGCCTTAGCGGGGTTCATCCGAGGTATATAGAGTTATAGCAATTATATGCCACAAATGAAAACGATTCATTACAATTATTTCTAGCTATTGTCTTTGCCAAAAATAGAAACACAATACAATAGGCAAAGCCCGGAGGCAAAGTTGATTATTTCGTTGTGCAAGTCCTTATGGAGCCGAAATAAACTTTCTCTTAGTCTAGTCCATAGTCTTGTTTATGCTTACCACAAACTTTCTATAGACCAATGCACTCTTAACGGTCATAAAACAGTAACTTAAAGGGAAATTTAAAAACTTTAATTCTGAATGTTTTCGTAACGACATCTCCTCCCAATATTGAAACGAAAATCTGTCTTGGAAAACCTATGGCGCGTTTATACTGTCAAAATTCAACATTACAAATCGAGAGTCAACATTCCATAATGACCGCCATAGCTCCAATTCAGTCAACAAATCTTTTCTAAATCGAATGGCATTTCCTCGTAGCAGATGGGTTAATTCGATCAGATACTTTTCAAATTGACCAGTTTCCTTCTAAATCGAGCAAATTAAATCGTTCACATTAAATTGATTAGGCTAATTCGATCAGATACTTTTCAAATTGATTAGATACCTTCCAAATCGATCAGTTTTCTTCTAAATCGATTATCAGTTCCCCGCTGAATTAATTAAAATCGATCACTATACCCAAGATGCTTTGCTGGTATACTGTATCCGCTGACAAAACACGACCGCGGGCTCTTCAGTTTACACCTGGAGCGACCGTCAAAGGACGAAGCAGAGGTAAAGTCTAAGTCTAATTATACTTTAATATATGTACCTAGAATATGATTTATTCATGAAAGTGGCGCATGTTTCTTTAGAGGTTGCATTCTGTAATATCTCCAACGCATCGAATGCTCTTAAACTCGGATAAAACGGACACATTACAATCGCAAATCACTTGTGAACTCGAGCTCCTTGCCACAATCAATTACCGAATACAGAAAAGAAAGTTCATTAGGATAACCACGGATTTTCCAAAAACACTACCAGAGAAAGAGAGTAAAGTCAATTCAGTCAATTCATGTACAGCTACTGACGGCAATAATAGTTTTAGTATATACCAAATCAGTGCGATAGAAACCTAAAAAATGTGTTACACAGCGTTAAACCAACTGATGTAGTATCTCCTGTGTCCTTTTTAACTGGATTTACGCTTGATTAAATTCGCCTGTTCCACCCTCGGTTGAGAGAAAATTGACCTCGGACCCAAGCCTCGTGTTGATTTTCAAAATCATTAGCGTTCGCCGAAAGGAGGGATTTTGGACATGGAGTGAGAAAATGCTCATTTTCAGGAAAATGCGTGGGGATATTTGGCGAACGAATATTTTACAAGGTGCAGAGATCATAGAGCTTTTCCCCTGGCCGAAAAAATCTGCGATAGGATGGATTTTCGGGCTGCAAACCGCCTTCGAGTCGACAAGTTCGAATCTCCGGCCTAAAACAGTGTGGTGCCTTGACTTCGTCTTATGAAGGTAGTAACAGTCATGACAAAGAAAGCCCAAAACGATGAAATAAGCCCAAAAAACACACAAAGACGCAAGAGGTAAGTTAGTTTTGTTCATTTCACTAAAAAAGTGTTGAAACAGAGTTTTATCTCACGTTCGAAATCGACGATATTTTATTCCCCACACAAAGTCTCAAATTGTTAACGGCCGCTTGTAACCCAATATCGGTCTCTCTCGAAGGTCACGTCCCGGCTCGAGAACCATAAACAATTAATAAATTCCTCGCTTTCTCGAGGCGTGAGCTTGGGCTGCCTGTGGTTAAAGTAAGCCTTCAATAAATGACTGAAAATACCAAGTGTAAGGGGTAATTTTTTTTTAAGGCAACAGGAAGTGGGTAATAGAGGAGGGTTTGACCTTGAAGGAAAGTGAATATATGATGGGTTAACAATGGGTGCCCGACGTGTAAATGGCCAGAGTTTTTGTAGGGCATAAACGAGTATTATTGTTGGCTTTACTTTTGTTCTTGTAAGTGAAACCTAGTGGTAACGAAAAAAAATATTAACTCTTTAAACAGGAAATGGAACAGGAACAGGAAATTTTAAGAGTGCAGTTGAGGGGTACATTATTGGATCTGTTGAGACACTGTTAGAAAATTTGGACTCAGATGGATTAGATGCTGCTGTATTTAGACTTGAACAATTGGCATCTCATGTGTTTCGACTCTGTGATGTCAATCTTGTTGATGGTGATATTCACCATCTAATTACTGACACTATTTCAAAGTTACGAAGAGTCGAAGAGATCAACACCAATGCCCCTTTTGTGACAGGAGCTGTTTATTCTGGTCGGCCAGGACGCCCTCCCTGGACATAAGCTATGATCAACTTGTGTACCTCTTAAATTTCGAGTTGTCAGTCCCTGACATTGCCCAGGCACTGGGTGTGTCAGAAAGTACCATCTTCAGGCGAATGAAGACGTATGGTCTTTCAGCTCGTCAGAATGTGGCTCTATCTGATCAAGAGCTTGAGGATAAAGTAAGAGAAGTCCTAAGAGAGTTTCCCAATGCAGGTTACCGCAGGGTAATTTCTCAGCTCAGTGTTAATGGTTTAAGACCAGCACAGCTACGTGTCAGGGAAGCAATGCAAAGGGTTGATCCCCAAGGAGTGGCAGTGAGGTGGCTGCGTTTAACACCAAGAAGACAATACAATGTGTCTGGGCCCTTAGCACTATGCACTTAGCACTATTGATGGTAATCACAAACTAATTCGGTGAGATCTTCATATTTTTTGTGGTGCTTTATATTTTTTTGAGGGTGTGAGTATGGGGCGGGGGGGGGTAACTCAAGTTTACCCATTATTACCAATAACAAACTGTGATACAGAAACTTTTTTAAAAAAAAATTCTACTGGTATTATGAAAGGAGCAACATATATATTAAACTTAATCTTAATTTCTAGGTAGAGAATGGTAATTCATGGAGGAATAGATGGATTCACAAGAATCCCCGTTTTTTTGAAATGCAGTACCAACAATCGGGCTGAAACTGTCCTAGATGCCTTTCTGAAAGCCACACAAGAATTGGATTGCCATCAAGCGTGCGGTCAGACAAAGGCGGTGAAAATACTGCTGTCTCATTGTACATGTTACAACACCCTCAGAGGGGGCCAGGGAGAGGAAGCATGATCACAGGTCGCAGTGTTCACAACCAGAGAATAGAAAGGTTGTGGCGTGATTTGTTTGATGGGGTCTCTTACTTTTATTACCACTTATTTTACGACTTGGAAGATAATGGTGTATTGGAACCATCAAACCCACAGCATTTACTTTCTTTACACTATGTGTACGTTCCAAGAAACAACAGGCACATAGAGAAATGGAAACAAGATTTTGTGCGTCATAGGATAAGAACAGCAGGCAGTAGAAGTCCTATGCAACTTTACATCCTCGGCCTTCTCAACTTGAGGAGCTCCCAGCATGTGGCTGTACGTAATGTTTATGAGCCTACTTCTCAGGTAAACAGAGTGAAATTTGAAATCAAATTTTTACTCAATGTAGGTGCCCCCAAACACACCCCTCCCCCTTCTTTTTAGAGCTGCTTGATTTGAGTGTTGACCAACCTGCATCATGATCATTTATGTAAATAAACCTGGTTTTTGAACAAGTAAATGAAAGTTATTAAAAAAGCTTGGCTAGATTTTAATGAAAAGAATAGATAGACCTGACTCTAAGTTAATTAATTCACATTATTTTGTGAAGCTATTTCCAGTCAGAAGTTGAAAAGAAGCCAGTTCGATTCTGATGATTGGAGTAAATTTGTATGAGAGAATGTGAATAAATTAAGAGCAGTCACCCTTTTCAGGCTCCTTCCTGTAACTTTTGAGATAAGACGAATGAAGGAAAACTGCCTAATCTCAATTCACCTTTGGCATTAAAATTTTCTCTTTCTTTCATTCCAGGAGGAGTTTGAGCAGTATGGAATTGACTGGGATGGCCCACTTCCACAGGAAGCAACTTCGGATGAGGCCATTATGGAGGTGCCAGAAACGGGGTGCCCACTATCTCCAGAACAGTATCAAGAACTTCTCAACAGTATTGACCCACTTAGAGAAAGTGAATCTTCTGGGATTGACATTTAGATGGAAACAGTAACATTTGTTAACACACATGTTGTAAATGCATCATAAGTTAAGGTGGCTCGATCTAATTTTTGATTTTTTAATTGACTTAATCCAACACAATAAGGGTTTTTAAATATCCACTTATGTCCCTGTGTTAATACTTTTCACTCAATTCCAGTAAAGCTGAGTGGCTAGTGTACAAAGCTTTGCAAGAAATTAACCTTAACTTTCACTCATCACATCACGAAATGAGGGGTTCATAACAACTGTAAAAGCTGCACTTAGAAACAACAACTATAACAACTGTACCTAGCAAATTCCTGAATCGAAAATACAATTTAAAGTTATGTTTGGAATCAACCAAAAATTGATTGGCTTCGTCAAAATAATTATAACGATGACGCAATATAGAGGATACAATAACACATACTGTGCCCTATTATGAAAATAATTTAACAATTATCCAACATATGACAGCTTTCGATTAAAAAGTATTTTTCTCTTAAAATATTATAAACATCTCTCTGAAAATATTATTGATTTTTTTCTACTGAAACTAAACCTTTAAAACTGTTAAACATAACTACAATGTAGATGACTCCTTTCAGCTATTAATTAAAAAGTATTTTCTATGAAAATGCAATTAAAATTAATTAATCACTTCCTTCAACTACTGATATACAAATATTATTTTTTTTTAAATCAAGAAATGACTTATATCCAGAAACTTTGCTTGTACCATATATAGTGAACCATGACAAAAGTTCAAAAGCAAATTGAAATTGTAACTGAGTTAAATGAGTGACAAATATTTCAGAGTGAGAGAACTGGATTGAGGGATCAATGACATCATTTACACAACAATTTGAAATTGAAGCGTCTGAATGCGGCTAATTTTGTATGTTACGTGGTATTGTGAGATGCTGCATTTCTACATTGTGATTTTAGACAAGTCATTTTTCCCTGGATCTAGTTTTCTCAAAGATACTCGAAAGAGACAAGACTCTGAAAATGGCAGCCAGTTAAATGGAGAATTCACACTCGATTTCATTTGACTTCTTCTCAAATATTAGTCTTGGAATTTTTCGAATATACGTAACAGTAACTAAGCCAAACCTAAGCAAAATCCCAGTAGAGCCTCATGGTACATTAAAATTTGGCTTTTTATCCTCCATTGCTACAACTAGACCTGTTTTAAATGTTTCGTAATCCTCCAAGTGTCGAGGTAGTTTTAGGGCATGGAGACATGTAGATGCAAATATTGCATCATCCATTGCGTCAAAAGTTACAGTGATATCTCCTGCCGAAGGTACTGTGCAGGCTTCTGTTGTGAACCGGAGGAATTGTAGCAGCTCTAAAGAGAAATCATGAGATAAAGACATAATCAAAAAATAATCCAAGATATAACTGATGTTCATTGTTATGAGTCAATCCGCCAAGCAATTTACGATACCCATCTTGTATAGTAATTTATCCTCACTGCATACCCCATTACCACATCACGGTAGACTAAGTTATGGGAGGAGTCCGCGACTACTGTGGCATCTAGGGTATATAGTGGGCAACAAGGCCATGGACACCTTCTCAAAGGCTGAAGGGGGAGTTGTTGCATTTTTTCTCTAGACACACGAATGTTCGTGTCCACGTATTTCTAACAGGTATGCTTATCTGTTCTCCTGTTGAGGTTGCCACCATACGACGTTTAGGTGCCGGCTGCTTTCCACTCCTAGAGCTGGTACTGGCACGACTGTTGTTAGGTGGGCTGAAACCGAACAGTCTTCTGTTTTCCTCGACAACTGGTAACCCAGCTGCCGCAGGTGCCACAGGTGCCTCAGGTGCCATAGGGGCCACATGCGATGATCCTTGAGGTCGATTTTCCAGCTGGCTGACTGCGTTTAGTAAATTTTCAGCACGTTTTCAGCAATTTTTTTTATTTCTTCGTCACCTATGTTCTATGTGATGTGAAAGAAATCTAGGGTTAAACACCAACAACAGGCGATCTTTTCTCTCTGCATCTTAATTTTATGATATTGCATCAGTCAATTCCACCTGTGCCCATCCCCCTCTTGGGCAACACTGGGGGCATTTCTTCACCTTCTCTGTCCCCAGGGTGGGCCATTGTGTACCTTCTCTGTCCCTGGGGTGGGGAATTTGTTTACCCCAGGCAAACCCACACATGATTTCAAAACCGTGTGCACTGCGTTCGTTCGTGACAAGGTTTCACATACGCATTTCACATGTAACAAACCTGGTGTGAAAGTAGAATGAGAATCAACTATTGTGTAAATGACAATCACACCTCAGGGCATCTGGATGGCTCATCTGTGCCCACCCCAGGGAATTTGCCCAATTCTTTAAAAAAAAGAGATATGAATGCCATGGGTTAGCCAGGGGGGGAGGGATGGGCACAGGAGGTGGAATTGACTGATGCACAATCAGGAGCCCTGGCATAATATAAGGACTCATGCACTTATACTTCTGTTTTTTGTTTAAATAAGAGTTATATCAGCTAATGATGTTAAATTTGGCCATTATTTATCACTCAATCACTAGTAGGACAACTGTTTTCAATTGAACAATAATGCCAGTCATTTACACGAACAAAATCTACCCTACACTTAACAGTAAGCATTTTCCTCCCCTGCTCCAAATGTAAACCATGAAACGTTTACTTTAACTATCGGAATCTTTACTTTTTTCTTTCTCTGGTAGTGTTTTTGGAAAATCCGTGAAGGGAAGGGCATAAATTTAATGTCTAAATTTAACAGTATGGCTGCTGGTTCCTCTAAGGTCAATTTTCAATATGGTAATTTTACATTCTTGGAATGAAGACATTCCTTTTCATAGCTCATCATGAAAAGAAAACGGCCTGGCCCCGGTTCCTGGAAAGCCGATTAGCGCTACTCGAGGGTTAAATCTCGCTAATCCAGGATTAAAATTTAATATCCTTCGTTAGATTCTGTTCCTGAAAGCACGATTAACATTAACCAAGTGATAAACGAGGGGCTAAATTTAATCCACCTAGCGAGGTCGATTAACTCACTAATCGGGGGGAAAACTTGATCAAAACAAACAAAATGGCGGAGTTAAATTTTGCGATATTGTTAGTTTAGTTGAGTAAAGAAAAAGAAAAGAGGCAATTTATGCTAGATAAATTACTCTTAGCAACTTAAATAACAAATAATTTTGTTATCTGCACAAATTCGAGCGGTAATCGACTGAGGTTTGGGCGCAAAAACCTGGGCGAAATGTGATGGAGCAAAAAGGACTACAAACACGCAAATTGAGTAGTCGAGTTTTCGATTTGAGTGTATATTTTAAAACTCTATTAAACAATTTCATCAATAGCTCTGTAACATTCTATTAAACGGTCCCTCTAGAAATGTGGCTTCAGTAAATAGGATCTTCACAAAGCAGAATTTATGAAGAGTTTGCCGGTTTTGGGTTTCTACAGAAATTAGAATTATTGAATGAAATAAAATATTTAAGGCAATTTTGCAAAAGCAGAAGGAGATGTTTTATTGAAATAACGTGAATATAAGACGAAAATTTTGACGATTAATTAAAGCAAAGTTGTTGTTGTTCTCAAACAGTGCAGAGTGCAGACACTGAAACAGTGGTTTTTCACTGATTTAAAACAAAAACAAAATGTCAAATTTCTGTAACAGGCGAACGTAACAAAACAGATAGGCTACAAATATCAAACACAATTATTCGGCACAAATCAGTACTCTCTTGTTAACATTTTTCCGAGAGGCAAGTCTTGCTTTGTTCAGAAGCTCAAAATAGTTTCGATAATTGAAAGATTAACTCACCGATTTTCAGATATAGCCCACATGAACCTTGATTTCCACTTTGTTTTTCTTTGAGGAAAGGTTTGAAGTTTTGTTTTTTCACAACCAGAAAAAGGGCAAATCGTTTCGCGGTGAAATGTCGACAATAGACTACAACAGGTATCGATCGGTAAAACGAGTATCGGGTCGACTTTTTTCTCCCGCTCTGTCGTTTTCCCGCGCTCTTTTTGCTGGTAACTTGTTTAACCGGTTTGATATGAGTTTAACCGAGGGGGGCACTGAGGGATAGTTAAACGAGGAATAACTCTGCTTTCAGGAACGCCTTTTTATCCCTGGATTAGTTATTCTAGAGATAAGGAATTTAATCTTGGATTAACTGCTAATCGGGGAATAATTTAATCGGCTTTCCAGGAACCGGGGCCTGAAGATTGTCTTATACTCGACATTGTATATATAAGAATTTGGAGGGTTTGAAGGCAAGAAATCCATGTTCGAGGACATACGTTTTTTTTTTCAAAGGAGACCTGGAGCGACCATCTGCAAAGGACCCGGCGACTTTCGTTTAGACCAGGCCGACAAAAATTGTTTCGATTTTGTTTTTTAGGGTGGTTTTAAATTGATCGCCAACAGTAAAATGCAGACTCTTTCCAATTGACGTATATAATGACTGGCTCGCCTGGATTAGCTACTCGGCTACCTGTGGGTCAGTCCACTGATGTAAAGAATCTTTTACTGTAAAAAAAGGTGAAAGTTAAAAGTTGGACAAAACCATTGTAATCAAGCTGGCCAACCACAGCCGACAATAGCAACAAGGTGAACCAATCAGAACGCGAAACAAACACATGTAAAGCGTCAAGTCCTGAAAAACGCGTGCACGATTGGCTTTGGTTTACTTTAAGTTAGGAGGAAAGTGGTTCGGTTATTTTGAACCAATCACAGAGTTTAGTAAAGTAAAACCAAAGCAAAAGCAAACTGCTTTCTCAATTCAACTGAAAACTTCTGTTATCCCAGGTATGGCGGAACCTTACTTTGTGTCATCTCCTGATGCTCCTGAACGCTGGGGTCAAGCGGTGCTATGGCAAGCCTCTTGGACATTCCACCTACTGCACTGGATTGTCTTAGCATTCATTAACTCAACTACAAGATTACAAGGTTCAACTGACGTGTAAGTCTGTACTGCCGGTATTAAATCAAGAACCATCGACTTGATGGGACACTGTTTTCACCAGTCATGACATGCATGAAGTGACAAGTTATTATCAAGTGAGGGTTCTCCAGAAGAAACAGCTCAAACTCATTCATAACCTGTGGTACAAGATGCCATACCCCATTGCCGGGGATATCTTTACGTCATACACTTTCAAGGATCGGTTGGAACGCACCCTAGAAGGGACCCCCACGGGATGATTCGCACTTTGAAGGAGTACTATCACCGACCGCAGTGGGAACTGTATGACTTGAACTCAGACACCAAAGAGCTGACAAGCCTGATTGAAGAACCGGCTTATCAGGATGTTGTAAAGGAATTACGTCAAGAGCTGTTGGCTTGGCTACGGACTACCAACGATCCTTGGATTTGCTCCCCAGAAGGGCTCCTGGTGGGACAAGCTTGTCAGTCTGTAGACGATGGTACGTGATCTAGAACACTTGGTGCGAAGAGGTCTGACATTTCTCTGAAGAAAACGAGATACATTTTCCTGTGGCATGTTAAAAATTAATTCAATTGACTAGTCAACTTCCATATCTTAGGCAAACTTAAAAAGTGCAAGAAAATTACTTTAAAAAGTTTAAAGTCGTTTTATGGCTAAATTCTGCTGAATTGTAGCCCGTGCGGACTTCCATCTTAGAATTTGTTTCCCCACTCTAGCCTAGATGGAAACAGTAACATTTGTTAACACACATGTTGTAAATGCATCATAAGTTAAGATGGCTCGATCTAATTTTTGATGTTTTAATTGACTTAATCCAACACAATAAGGGTTTTTAAATATCCACTTATGTCCCTGTGTTAATACTTTTCACTCAATTCCAGTAAAGCTGAGTGGCTAGTGTACAAAGCTTTGCAAGAAATTAACCTTAACTTTCACTCATCACATCACGAAATGAGGGGTTCATAACAACTGTAAAAGCTGCACTTAGAAACAACAACTATAACAACTGTACCTAGCAAATTCCTGAATCGAAAATACAATTTAAAGTTATGTTTGGAATCAACCAAAAATTGATTGGCTTCGTCAAAATAATTATAACGATGACGCAATATAGAGGATACAATAACACATACTGTGCCCTATTATGAAAATAATTTAACAATTATCCAACATATGACAGCTTTCGATTAAAAAGTATTTTTCTCTTAAAATATTATAAACATCTCTCTGAAAATATTATTGATTTTTTTCTACTGAAACTAAACCTTTAAAACTGTTAAACATAACTACAATGTAGATGACTCCTTTCAGCTATTAATTAAAAAGTATTTTCTATGAAAATGCAATTAAAATTAATTAATCACTTCCTTCAACTACTGATATACAAATATTATTTTTTTTTAAATCAAGAAATGACTTATATCCAGAAACTTTGCTTGTACCATATACAGTGAACCATGACAAAAGTTCAAAAGCAAATTGAAATTGTAACTGAGTTAAATGAGTGACAAATATTTCAGAGTGAGAGAACTGGATTGAGGGATCAATGACATCATTTACACAACAATTTGAAACTGAAGCGTCTGAATGCGGCTAATTTTGTATGTTACGTGGTATTGTGAGATGCTGCATTTCTACATTGTGATTTTAGACAAGTCATTTTTCCCTGGATCTAGTTTTCTCAAAGATACTCGAAAGAGACAAGACTCTGAAAATGGCAGCCAGTTAAATGGAGAATTCACACTCGATTTCATTTGACTTCTTCTCAAATATTAGTCTTGGAATTTTTCGAATATACGTAACAGTAACTAAGCCAAACCTAAACAAAATCCCAGTAGAGCCTCATGGTACATTAAAATTTGGCTTTTTATCCTCCATTGCTACAACTAGACCTGTTTTAAATGTTTCGTAATCCTCCAAGTGTCGAGGTAGTTTTAGGGCATGGAGACATGTAGATGCAAATATTGCATCATCCATTGCGTCAAAAGTTACAGTGATATCTCCTGCCGAAGGTACTGTGCAGGCTTCTGTTGTGAACCGGAGGAATTGTAGCAGCTCTAAAGAGAAATCATGAGATAAAGACATAATCAAAAAATAATCCAGGATATAACTGATGTTCATTGTTATGAGTCAATCCGCCAAGCAATTTACGATACCCATCTTGTATAGTAATTTATCCTCACTGCATACCCCATTACCACATCACGGTAGACTAAGTTATGGGAGGAGTCCGCGACTACTGTGGCATCTAGGGTATATAGTGGGCAACAAGGCCATGGACACCTTCTCAAAGGCTGAAGGGGGAGTTGTTGCATTTTTTCTCTAGACACACGAATGTTCGTGTCCACGTATTTCTAACAGGTATGCTTATCTGTTCTCCTGTTGAGGTTGCCACCATACGACGTTTAGGTGCCGGCTGCTTTCCACTCCTAGAGCTGGTACTGGCACGACTGTTGTTAGGTGGGCTGAAACCGAACAGTCTTCTGTTTTCCTCGACAACTGGTAACCCAGCTGCCGCAGGTGCCACAGGTGCCTCAGGTGCCATAGGGGCCACATGCGATGATCCTTGAGGTCGATTTTCCAGCTGGCTGACTGCGTTTAGTAAATTTTCAGCACGTTTTCAGCAATTTTTTTTATTTCTTCGTCACCTATGTTCTATGTGATGTGAAAGAAATCTAGGGTTAAACACCAACAACAGGCGATCTTTTCTCTCTGCATCTTAATTTTATGATATTGCATCAGTCAATTCCACCTGTGCCCATCCCCCTCTTGGGCAACACTGGGGGCATTTCTTCACCTTCTCTGTCCCCAGGGTGGGCCATTGTGTACCTTCTCTGTCCCTGGGGTGGGGAATTTGTTTACCCCAGGCAAACCCACACATGATTTCAAAACCGTGTGCACTGCGTTCGTTCGTGACAAGGTTTCACATACGCATTTCACATGTAACAAACCTGGTGTGAAAGTAGAATGAGAATCAACTATTGTGTAAATGACAATCACACCTCAGGGCATCTGGATGGCTCATCTGTGCCCACCCCAGGGAATTTGCCCAATTCTTTAAAAAAAAGAGATATGAATGCCATGGGTTAGCCAGGGGGGGAGGGATGGGCACAGGAGGTGGAATTGACTGATGCACAATCAGGAGCCCTGGCATAATATAAGGACTCATGCACTTATACTTCTGTTTTTTGTTTAAATAAGAGTTATATCAGCTAATGATGTTAAATTTGGCCATTATTTATCACTCAATCACTAGTAGGACAACTGTTTTCAATTGAACAATAATGCCAGTCATTTACACGAACAAAATCTACCCTACACTTAACAGTAAGCATTTTCCTCCCCTGCTCCAAATGTAAACCATGAAACGTTTACTTTAACTATCGGAATCTTTACTTTTTTCTTTCTCTGGTAGTGTTTTTGGAAAATCCGTGAAGGGAAGGGCATAAATTTAATGTCTAAATTTAACAGTATGGCTGCTGGTTCCTCTAAGGTCAATTTTCAATATGGTAATTTTACATTCTTGGAATGAAGACATTCCTTTTCATAGCTCATCATGAAAAGAAAACGGCCTGGCCCCGGTTCCTGGAAAGCCGATTAGCGCTACTCGAGGGTTAAATCTCGCTAATCCAGGATTAAAATTTAATATCCTTCGTTAGATTCTGTTCCTGAAAGCACGATTAACATTAACCAAGTGATAAACGAGGGGCTAAATTTAATCCACCTAGCGAGGTCGATTAACTCACTAATCGGGGGGAAAACTTGATCAAAACAAACAAAATGGCGGAGTTAAATTTTGCGATATTGTTAGTTTAGTTGAGTAAAGAAAAAGAAAAGAGGCAATTTATGCTAGATAAATTACTCTTAGCAACTTAAATAACAAATAATTTTGTTATCTGCACAAATTCGAGCGGTAATCGACTGAGGTTTGGGCGCAAAAACCTGGGCGAAATGTGATGGAGCAAAAAGGACTACAAACACGCAAATTGAGTAGTCGAGTTTTCGATTTGAGTGTATATTTTAAAACTCTATTAAACAATTTCATCAATAGCTCTGTAACATTCTATTAAACGGTCCCTCTAGAAATGTGGCTTCAGTAAATAGGATCTTCACAAAGCAGAATTTATGAAGAGTTTGCCGGTTTTGGGTTTCTACAGAAATTAGAATTATTGAATGAAATAAAATATTTAAGGCAATTTTGCAAAAGCAGAAGGAGATGTTTTATTGAAATAACGTGAATATAAGACGAAAATTTTGACGATTAATTAAAGCAAAGTTGTTGTTGTTCTCAAACAGTGCAGAGTGCAGACACTGAAACAGTGGTTTTTCACTGATTTAAAACAAAAACAAAATGTCAAATTTCTGTAACAGGCGAACGTAACAAAACAGATAGGCTACAAATATCAAACACAATTATTCGGCACAAATCAGTACTCTCTTGTTAACATTTTTCCGAGAGGCAAGTCTTGCTTTGTTCAGAAGCTCAAAATAGTTTCGATAATTGAAAGATTAACTCACCGATTTTCAGATATAGCCCACATGAACCTTGATTTCCACTTTGTTTTTCTTTGAGGAAAGGTTTGAAGTTTTGTTTTTTCACAACCAGAAAAAGGGCAAATCGTTTCGCGGTGAAATGTCGACAATAGACTACAACAGGTATCGATCGGTAAAACGAGTATCGGGTCGACTTTTTTCTCCCGCTCTGTCGTTTTCCCGCGCTCTTTTTGCTGGTAACTTGTTTAACCGGTTTGATATGAGTTTAACCGAGGGGGGCACTGAGGGATAGTTAAACGAGGAATAACTCTGCTTTCAGGAACGCCTTTTTATCCCTGGATTAGTTATTCTAGAGATAAGGAATTTAATCTTGGATTAACTGCTAATCGGGGAATAATTTAATCGGCTTTCCAGGAACCGGGGCCTGAAGATTGTCTTATACTCGACATTGTATATATAAGAATTTGGAGGGTTTGAAGGCAAGAAATCCATGTTCGAGGACATACGTTTTTTTTTTCAAAGGAGACCTGGAGCGACCATCTGCAAAGGACCCGGCGACTTTCGTTTAGACCAGGCCGACAAAAATTGTTTCGATTTTGTTTTTTAGGGTGGTTTTAAATTGATCGCCAACAGTAAAATGCAGACTCTTTCCAATTGACGTATATAATGACTGGCTCGCCTGGATTAGCTACTCGGCTACCTGTGGGTCAGTCCACTGATGTAAAGAATCTTTTACTGTAAAAAAAGGTGAAAGTTAAAAGTTGGACAAAACCATTGTAATCAAGCTGGCCAACCACAGCCGACAATAGCAACAAGGTGAACCAATCAGAACGCGAAACAAACACATGTAAAGCGTCAAGTCCTGAAAAACGCGTGCACGATTGGCTTTGGTTTACTTTAAGTTAGGAGGAAAGTGGTTCGGTTATTTTGAACCAATCACAGAGTGTAGTAAAGTAAAACCAAAGCAAAAGCAAACTGCTTTCTCAATTCAACTGAAAACTTCTGTTATCCCAGGTATGGCGGAACCTTACTTTGTGTCATCTCCTGATGCTCCTGAACGCTGGGGTCAAGCGGTGCTATGGCAAGCCTCTTGGACATTCCACCTACTGCACTGGATTGTCTTAGCATTCATTAACCCAACTACAAGATTACAAGGTTCAACTGACGTGTAAGTCTGTACTGCCGGTATTAAATCAAGAACCATCGACTTGATGGGACACTGTTTTCACCAGTCATGACATGCATGAAGTGACAAGTTATTATCAAGTGAGGGTTCTCCAGAAGAAACAGCTCAAACTCATTCATAACCTGTGGTACAAGATGCCATACCCCATTGCCGGGGATATCTTTACGTCATACACTTTCAAGGATCGGTTGGAACGCACCCTAGAAGGGACCCCCACGGGATGATTCGCACTTTGAAGGAGTACTATCACCGACCGCAGTGGGAACTGTATGACTTGAACTCAGACACCAAAGAGCTGACAAGCCTGATTGAAGAACCGGCTTATCAGGATGTTGTAAAGGAATTACGTCAAGAGCTGTTGGCTTGGCTACGGACTACCAACGATCCTTGGATTTGCTCCCCAGAAGGGCTCCTGGTGGGACAAGCTTGTCAGTCTGTAGACGATGGTACGTGATCTAGAACACTTGGTGCGAAGAGGTCTGACATTTCTCTGAAGAAAACGAGATACATTTTCCTGTGGCATGTTAAAAATTAATTCAATTGACTAGTCAACTTCCATATCTTAGGCAAACTTAAAAAGTGCAAGAAAATTACTTTAAAAAGTTTAAAGTCGTTTTATGGCTAAATTCTGCTGAATTGTAGCCCGTGCGGACTTCCATCTTAGAATTTGTTTCCCCACTCTAGCCTAGATGGAAACAGTAACATTTGTTAACACACATGTTGTAAATGCATCATAAGTTAAGGTGGCTCGATCTAATTTTTGATTTTTTAATTGACTTAATCCAACACAATAAGGGTTTTTAAATATCCACTTATGTCCCTGTGTTAATACTTTTCACTCAATTCCAGTAAAGCTGAGTGGCTAGTGTACAAAGCTTTGCAAGAAATTAACCTTAACTTTCACTCATCACATCACGAAATGAGGGGTTCATAACAACTGTAAAAGCTGCACTTAGAAACAACAACTATAACAACTGTACCTAGCAAATTCCTGAATCGAAAATACAATTTAAAGTTATGTTTGGAATCAACCAAAAATTGATTGGCTTCGTCAAAATAATTATAACGATGACGCAATATAGAGGATACAATAACACATACTGTGCCCTATTATGAAAATAATTTAACAATTATCCAACATATGACAGCTTTCGATTAAAAAGTATTTTTCTCTTAAAATATTATAAACATCTCTCTGAAAATATTATTGATTTTTTTCTACTGAAACTAAACCTTTAAAACTGTTAAACATAACTACAATGTAGATGACTCCTTTCAGCTATTAATTAAAAAGTATTTTCTATGAAAATGCAATTAAAATTAATTAATCACTTCCTTCAACTACTGATATACAAATATTATTTTTTTTTTAAATCAAGAAATGACTTATATCCAGAAACTTTGCTTGTACCATATACAGTGAACCATGACAAAAGTTCAAAAGCAAATTGAAATTGTAACTGAGTTAAATGAGTGACAAATATTTCAGAGTGAGAGAACTGGATTGAGGGATCAATGACATCATTTACACAACAATTTGAAATTGAAGCGTCTGAATGCGGCTAATTTTGTATGTTACGTGGTATTGTGAGATGCTGCATTTCTACATTGTGATTTTAGACAAGTCATTTTTCCCTGGATCTAGTTTTCTCAAAGATACTCGAAAGAGACAAGACTCTGAAAATGGCAGCCAGTTAAATGGAGAATTCACACTCGATTTCATTTGACTTCTTCTCAAATATTAGTCTTGGAATTTTTCGAATATACGTAACAGTAACTAAGCCAAACCTAAGCAAAATCCCAGTAGAGCCTCATGGTACATTAAAATTTGGCTTTTTATCCTCCATTGCTACAACTAGACCTGTTTTAAATGTTTCGTAATCCTCCAAGTGTCGAGGTAGTTTTAGGGCATGGAGACATGTAGATGCAAATATTGCATCATCCATTGCGTCAAAAGTTACAGTGATATCTCCTGCCGAAGGTACTGTGCAGGCTTCTGTTGTGAACCGGAGGAATTGTAGCAGCTCTAAAGAGAAATCATGAGATAAAGACATAATCAAAAAATAATCCAAGATATAACTGATGTTCATTGTTATGAGTCAATCCGCCAAGCAATTTACGATACCCATCTTGTATAGTAATTTATCCTCACTGCATACCCCATTACCACATCACGGTAGACTAAGTTATGGGAGGAGTCCGCGACTACTGTGGCATCTAGGGTATATAGTGGGCAACAAGGCCATGGACACCTTCTCAAAGGCTGAAGGGGGAGTTGTTGCATTTTTTCTCTAGACACACGAATGTTCGTGTCCACGTATTTCTAACAGGTATGCTTATCTGTTCTCCTGTTGAGGTTGCCACCATACGACGTTTAGGTGCCGGCTGCTTTCCACTCCTAGAGCTGGTACTGGCACGACTGTTGTTAGGTGGGCTGAAACCGAACAGTCTTCTGTTTTCCTCGACAACTGGTAACCCAGCTGCCGCAGGTGCCACAGGTGCCTCAGGTGCCATAGGGGCCACATGCGATGATCCTTGAGGTCGATTTTCCAGCTGGCTGACTGCGTTTAGTAAATTTTCAGCACGTTTTCAGCAATTTTTTTTATTTCTTCGTCACCTATGTTCTATGTGATGTGAAAGAAATCTAGGGTTAAACACCAACAACAGGCGATCTTTTCTCTCTGCATCTTAATTTTATGATATTGCATCAGTCAATTCCACCTGTGCCCATCCCCCTCTTGGGCAACACTGGGGGCATTTCTTCACCTTCTCTGTCCCCAGGGTGGGCCATTGTGTACCTTCTCTGTCCCTGGGGTGGGGAATTTGTTTACCCCAGGCAAACCCACACATGATTTCAAAACCGTGTGCACTGCGTTCGTTCGTGACAAGGTTTCACATACGCATTTCACATGTAACAAACCTGGTGTGAAAGTAGAATGAGAATCAACTATTGTGTAAATGACAATCACACCTCAGGGCATCTGGATGGCTCATCTGTGCCCACCCCAGGGAATTTGCCCAATTCTTTAAAAAAAAGAGATATGAATGCCATGGGTTAGCCAGGGGGGGAGGGATGGGCACAGGAGGTGGAATTGACTGATGCACAATCAGGAGCCCTGGCATAATATAAGGACTCATGCACTTATACTTCTGTTTTTTGTTTAAATAAGAGTTATATCAGCTAATGATGTTAAATTTGGCCATTATTTATCACTCAATCACTAGTAGGACAACTGTTTTCAATTGAACAATAATGCCAGTCATTTACACGAACAAAATCTACCCTACACTTAACAGTAAGCATTTTCCTCCCCTGCTCCAAATGTAAACCATGAAACGTTTACTTTAACTATCGGAATCTTTACTTTTTTCTTTCTCTGGTAGTGTTTTTGGAAAATCCGTGAAGGGAAGGGCATAAATTTAATGTCTAAATTTAACAGTATGGCTGCTGGTTCCTCTAAGGTCAATTTTCAATATGGTAATTTTACATTCTTGGAATGAAGACATTCCTTTTCATAGCTCATCATGAAAAGAAAACGGCCTGGCCCCGGTTCCTGGAAAGCCGATTAGCGCTACTCGAGGGTTAAATCTCGCTAATCCAGGATTAAAATTTAATATCCTTCGTTAGATTCTGTTCCTGAAAGCACGATTAACATTAACCAAGTGATAAACGAGGGGCTAAATTTAATCCACCTAGCGAGGTCGATTAACTCACTAATCGGGGGGAAAACTTGATCAAAACAAACAAAATGGCGGAGTTAAATTTTGCGATATTGTTAGTTTAGTTGAGTAAAGAAAAAGAAAAGAGGCAATTTATGCTAGATAAATTACTCTTAGCAACTTAAATAACAAATAATTTTGTTATCTGCACAAATTCGAGCCGTAATCGACTGAGGTTTGGGCGCAAAAACCTGGGCGAAATGTGATGGAGCAAAAAGGACTACAAACACGCAAATTGAGTAGTCGAGTTTTCGATTTGAGTGTATATTTTAAAACTCTATTAAACAATTTCATCAATAGCTCTGTAACATTCTATTAAACGGTCCCTCTAGAAATGTGGCTTCAGTAAATAGGATCTTCACAAAGCAGAATTTATGAAGAGTTTGCCGGTTTTGGGTTTCTACAGAAATTAGAATTATTGAATGAAATAAAATATTTAAGGCAATTTTGCAAAAGCAGAAGGAGATGTTTTATTGAAATAACGTGAATATAAGACGAAAATTTTGACGATTAATTAAAGCAAAGTTGTTGTTGTTCTCAAACAGTGCAGAGTGCAGACACTGAAACAGTGGTTTTTCACTGATTTAAAACAAAAACAAAATGTCAAATTTCTGTAACAGGCGAACGTAACAAAACAGATAGGCTACAAATATCAAACACAATTATTCGGCACAAATCAGTACTCTCTTGTTAACATTTTTCCGAGAGGCAAGTCTTGCTTTGTTCAGAAGCTCAAAATAGTTTCGATAATTGAAAGATTAACTCACCGATTTTCAGATATAGCCCACATGAACCTTGATTTCCACTTTGTTTTTCTTTGAGGAAAGGTTTGAAGTTTTGTTTTTTCACAACCAGAAAAAGGGCAAATCGTTTCGCGGTGAAATGTCGACAATAGACTACAACAGGTATCGATCGGTAAAACGAGTATCGGGTCGACTTTTTTCTCCCGCTCTGTCGTTTTCCCGCGCTCTTTTTGCTGGTAACTTGTTTAACCGGTTTGATATGAGTTTAACCGAGGGGGGCACTGAGGGATAGTTAAACGAGGAATAACTCTGCTTTCAGGAACGCCTTTTTATCCCTGGATTAGTTATTCTAGAGATAAGGAATTTAATCTTGGATTAACTGCTAATCGGGGAATAATTTAATCGGCTTTCCAGGAACCGGGGCCTGAAGATTGTCTTATACTCGACATTGTATATATAAGAATTTGGAGGGTTTGAAGGCAAGAAATCCATGTTCGAGGACATACGTTTTTTTTTTCAAAGGAGACCTGGAGCGACCATCTGCAAAGGACCCGGCGACTTTCGTTTAGACCAGGCCGACAAAAATTGTTTCGATTTTGTTTTTTAGGGTGGTTTTAAATTGATCGCCAGTAGTAAAATGCAGACTCTTTCCAATTGACGTATATAATGACTGGCTCGCCTGGATTAGCTACTCGGCTACCTGTGGGTCAGTCCACTGATGTAAAGAATCTTTTACTGTAAAAAAAGGTGAAAGTTAAAAGTTGGACAAAACCATTGTAATCAAGCTGGCCAACCACAGCCGACAATAGCAACAAGGTGAACCAATCAGAACGCGAAACAAACACATGTAAAGCGTCAAGTCCTGAAAAACGCGTGCACGATTGGCTTTGGTTTACTTTAAGTTAGGAGGAAAGTGGTTCGGTTATTTTGAACCAATCACAGAGTGTAGAAAAGTAAAACGAAAGCAAAAGCAAACTGCTTTCTCAATTCAACTGAAAACTTCTGTTATCCCAGGTATGGCGGAACCTTACTTTGTGTCATCTCCTGATGCTCCTGAACGCTGGGGTCAAGCGGTGCTATGGCAAGCCTCTTGGACATTCCACCTACTGCACTGGATTGTCTTAGCATTCATTAACCCAACTACAAGATTACAAGGTTCAACTGACGTGTAAGTCTGTACTGCCGGTATTAAATCAAGAACCATCGACTTGATGGGACACTGTTTTCACCAGTCATGACATGCATGAAGTGACAAGTTATTATCAAGTGAGGGTTCTCCAGAAGAAACAGCTCAAACTCATTCATAACCTGTGGTACAAGATGCCATACCCCATTGCCGGGGATATCTTTACGTCATACACTTTCAAGGATCGGTTGGAACGCACCCTAGAAGGGACCCCCACGGGATGATTCGCACTTTGAAGGAGTACTATCACCGACCGCAGTGGGAACTGTATGACTTGAACTCAGACACCAAAGAGCTGACAAGCCTGATTGAAGAACCGGCTTATCAGGATGTTGTAAAGGAATTACGTCAAGAGCTGTTGGCTTGGCTACGGACTACCAACGATCCTTGGATTTGCTCCCCAGAAGGGCTCCTGGTGGGACAAGCTTGTCAGTCTGTAGACGATGGTACGTGATCTAGAACACTTGGTGCGAAGAGGTCTGACATTTCTCTGAAGAAAACGAGATACATTTTCCTGTGGCATGTTAAAAATTAATTCAATTGACTAGTCAACTTCCATATCTTAGGCAAACTTAAAAAGTGCAAGAAAATTACTTTAAAAAGTTTAAAGTCGTTTTATGGCTAAATTCTGCTGAATTGTAGCCCGTGCGGACTTCCATCTTAGAATTTGTTTCCCCACTCTAGCCTAGACGGCAAGCAGTCATCCTACTGATCCTAGGCAAACTCTATAGATCATAGATTATGCGAACGTTTTGATCTTTTCGCGCGAAAAACAAATTTGAGGAGAAAGAGGCTGCTCGCCAACTAGCTGAAGTGTGTATAGCCTGACTGTATTTCAAACCTCTTTCCGTGTGAAAGGGCAAGACCTTCCGTTTCCATGGTTTCAGAACCCAAGTCGCTGCGTTTATCAAAAGCAAACACGTGATGCCATCGTGACAGTAAGTGATGTGATGTGCTTGCACATCCGCCTCGTTCTGTGGATTTGCCTGCTCTCATTTACAATTTTTTTTAATATGAATATATGAAATAGTCATATATTTGAACTGCAGATAAAGATAGAATTATATGAAGATCATTGCAGTGAAGCTGTTTCACCTTAAGCGGTTGAAAAGAAGAAACCTGAAAAAATTCAGGCTTGAACGGAAATCGAACCCATGACCTCTGCGATACCGGTGTAGCGCTCTAACCAACTGAGCTATCAAGCCAACTGGGAGCTGGTCAATTGTGAGTTCGTATTTATCCCGTAGATGGAGAAATGAATATGAATATATGAAATAATCATATATTTGAACTGCGGATAAAAATAGAATTATATGAAGATAATCGCAGTGAAGCTGTTTCAACTTAAGCAGTTGAAAAGAGGTTTCTTCTTTTCAAATGCTTAAGTTGAAACAGCTTCATTGCGATGATCTACATATAATTCCAATTTTTTTTAATAAGAAATAATAAACAAATTTTTATAGTGCTTAAACTATAAAATGTTCCAAGGAGTTTGACATAAAACAGTTAAAAAAATAATAATTAAATGAATAAATTTACAAACTGTTTGATAAAATCAGGCTCACAAATAATTTCATAAATGGATTGTAAATAGTCAAATGCTTTTTTCAAAAAATGTCTTAAGTTTAACTTTGAAAGTTTTTTTTTTGGTCTTTGCTGACGAAATTTTCACTGAAGAGAAACCAGAAGGTGTGGGGTCAAAATCATTTATAAAGACTTAAAATGCCCGTGGTAATTTCATTTTGGTGCTTCGTTACTACTTAACCTTTGTAAGTTGTAATTCGTACATCTTGTGTTATTCTAGCTTCTAATTTTCTCCTTGCTGTTCGCTTTGCTTTTTGTCGTCGCCTCTGCGCTCTTTGCGGACTACTCACAGGGCCTTTTTACGACGCTGGATTTGACAAGCACCCTTTGATTAAAAAGTACGCCACGATCTTAACTGTTTGTGTGGTAAGTACTCAAAATAATCTTTTATATGCACGGTAAACGCTAACTCTTCTGCCTCTTCACTAACTTTTAGGACCGACTCAGTGAAAGCCGCTACAATGGAAAAGGGAACAGGTTTTCAGGCCTTTTTTAACGGACAGGCTCTTCACCCTATTTAGCCTGGGGGTGGGGGGGGCACATTGTGCCCGCGCTGACTTTAACGAATTATAACTTGTAAATGGCTGAACGAATAATCACCAAATCTCTTGACTTTTCCTGAAATTTATCAGAGAAAATTTTCCTGTATCAATGGCGTGTCGATGATGATTGGCGTTTCCGTAGCAACCGTCTACTCAGAGGTGTATTTTGGCTATTTTCTGTCTTTTTTCAGTCTTTCTTTTTAAGTTTTTTCTCTTAAGTTTGTAAGAAGAAGATAACCCTTTACTTTTCTGTGTTTGTTTTGATTAAAGTATGTTTCTTAGAACAAATTCGTGACGTCATTATGACGTTATGACACGTCATAATCGACACATCATAAACCCAATCTGTTAAGCTAATGATGCGCTACCATTTCTGGAAGACATGAAATTATGCAGATCAATTTCATTTTAGAGATAAAATGGCCATTTTGGTGTCCGCTATGTTGGATCCGCCATCTTGGATATGCCATCTTGAATTTCTTTAAATTTATGTTTCATTTAATAAACAAGAAAATGAAGCCAGTTGATTGCAAAATGTTTATTTCATAAATTAACAATGTCATACACTTGACATTTATGGCAAATAGTTATTTTATAGCGAGAAATCACCTTTTTTACCAGTTAAGTCCGCCATCTTGGATTTTCACGTTTTAAATTTCACGTTAGCGCTTAATTCCTGTTTATAGTGAGCAGTTATTCCTAAATGATAAATTTTGCTACAATTAGTGTAAAAATACAAATTCGATAAGAAAGCATTAAAATAGTAGGGATTAAAGCGAGGGATCGTGATTTTTTAAAAAAACATGGCTGTCACGAAGCAGTTGCCATGGCAAAGTCAAGTTTGTTGGACACGAGCCACTCGTGCCTAAATGTTCCCAGTTAAATTTTAGGAAAATTAGCAAAATTAAGTGGTAACAGCAGAATCAAATGCCTGAATAATTTTTAGATGCAAGCTGTTAGATATTTAAGCGATATACCACAAATTGCTTTGGTTTATTGGCTCAACAAGCCACACCGGATGTTGGTAAGAAGAGATTGCTAGTTAAGAGCCGAGGTTGAGTGATTTACAAGCTTTTCGAGTGCCAGAACCACACAGAAATGGGTGGTACATTGCCAGAACGAGAACCATAGAAATGTGTGGTATATTGCTTTTGTATAATAACTACATTTTCCATGGCATTTACTGGTATAATAATCGATATATGTTGATTATGTATTGTATTATTGTATAAAGTTAAATTTAAAAAAATGAAAGCCAATTTCCGTAACTGATATCATAAAAGTTAAAGATAAAAAAAACTAGTTCAGTTGTACACAAGTCGTTTAGTGTTCATGGAATTCGAAGTCGATCGTATATAACTCAAGTTAAGTTAACTACTTAGACTACTTGGATTCTGGACAAGGGGTTATGATTCAAGCTGTATCAGTAGTCGCCAGTAGTGTTTTAGAAAATAAAGAAGCAGATTAAAGTAGATATGCATGGCCTGGTTTCTTAGCTTAATTGCATCTTTAGACTGCAACGTTTATAGCAGAGCTCCTTTGCGGCCGAAGGCCGAGGAAACGTTTGAAGTTTTGTTTTTTCGTAACCAGAAAAAGGGCAAATCGTTCCGCGGTGAAATGTCGACAATAGACTATAACAGGTATCGATCGGTAAAACGAGTATCGGGTCGACTTTTTTCTCTCGCTATGTCGTTTTCCCGCGCTTTTTTCGCTGGTAACTTGTTTAACCGGTTTGATATGAGTTTAACCGAGGGGGCACTGAGGGATAGTTAAACGAGGAATAATTCTGCTTTCAGGAACGCCTTTTTATCCCTGGATTAGCTATTCTAGAGATAAGGAATTTAATCTTGGATTAACTGCTACTCGCGATCGGGGGATAATTAAATCGGCTTTCCAGAAACCGGGGCCTGAAGATTGCCTTATACTCGACGTCACATATATAAGAATTTGGAGAGCTCGAAGGCAAGAAATCCGTGTTCAAAGGGGACGTGGAGCGACCATCTGCAAAGGACCCGGCGACTTTCGTTTAGACCGGGCCAGCGAAAATTGCTTCGATTTTTGTTTTTGAGGGTGGTTTTAAATTGATCGCCAACAGTGAAATGCAGACTCTTTCCAATTGACGCATTTAATGACTGGCTCGCCTGGATTAGCAAGTGCTACCCGTGGATCAGTCAACAGATGTAAAGAATCTTTTACTGTACTAGCAACAAGGTGAACCAATCAGAACGCGATACAAACACATGTAACTAGCGTCAAGTGCGGAAAAACGCGTGTGCAATTGGCTTTGGTTTGCCTCGGATGAGGGAGAAAGTGTTTCGGTTATTTTGAACCAATCACAGAGTGTAGTAAAGTAAAACCAAAGCAAAAGCAAACTTTCTCCATTCAACTGAAAACTTCTGTTATTCCAAGTATGGCTGAACCTTACTTTGTGTCCTCTCCTGACGCTCCTGAACGCTAGAGTCAATCAAGGGATGCTATGGTGATCCCATTACACCTACTGCACTGGATTGGCTTAGCATTGATTACCCCACCTACAAGATTTTTGGACCCAACAAAGTTCAACTGACGGGGAAGTCTATACTACCAGTATTAAAGCAAGAACCATCAACTGGATGGGACACTGTTTTCGCCAGTCATAACATGCATGAAGTGACCCATTAAGGGCAATCCAGAAGAATTATCTCAAACTCATTCATAACTTGTGGTACAATATGCCATACCCCATTGCCGGGGATATCTTTAAGTCATACACTTTCAAAGATCTGTTGAGATGCACCCGAGAGGGGACCCTAACATGATGGATTCGCACTTTTGAAGGAGTACTTTTACCGAGCGCAGTGGGAGCTGTATGAACTTGGAATCAGACCCCAAAGAGATGACAAACCTGATTGACAAACCGGCTACGTCAAGAGCTGTTGGCCTGGCTTAACGGACTAGTCTACCAACGATCCTTGGATTTGCTCCACAGAAGAGGTCCTGGTGGGACAGCTTGTCAGTCTGTAGACGAACGTACTTGACCTGGAACACTACCTCCACATCTTAGGTATCAGTAGTGGTATCAAAAGTTTAAAACAAACTTCGTGCCTCTTTGATAGTTACAGATACGTGAAAAAGAAAAGTTAAAAAGATTAAAAAATTACTTTAAAAAAGTTTAAGGTTGTTCTATGGCTAAATTCCGTTAAATTGTAGCCCGCGCGGCTTCTATTTTAGAATTTGTTTCCCCACTCTAGCCTAGACGGCAAGCAGTCGTCCCATTGATCCCACGCAAACTCTAAAGATTATTGATTACGCGAACGTTTCGATCTTTTTGCGCAAAAAAACAAATTAGAGGAGAAAGAGACTGCTCGCGTTTTAGCTGAAGTGTGTATAGCGTGACTGTAATTCAAACCTTTCCCGTGCGAAAGGGCACGCCGTTCGGTTTCAGAACCCAAGTCGTTGCGTTTAAAAGCAAACACGTGATGGCATCGTGACAGTAAGTGGTGTGTTTGCACATCCGACTCGCGAAAGCGGGAAAATTGCGGGAGCGTGTTCGCTGTTTTTTCAAAGTTTCTCACGAGATGATTTTTCGTTTTAGCAAAGAAACTTTTAACCTTATCGGCAATAGTTTTGATAAGTTACTCCAAAAGGTAGGTGATTATTAAAGGAAGGCTACTGTTTCAGAAACTAGTATTTAGTTACCTTGTTTACTCGAGATCTATGGCGATGCTTGGGTATGTTAATTCCACATCAAAAGCGGCATTCCTATTGTCTTTCTGCAAGAATAGAGCATGACATGTATGAGTGATCTGAATGACTCAGCTCGCCTGAAAAGGTGTGGTGTTCTAGAATACTAGAGCAATACTAGTTAATTGGCGTTATTAAGCTCACTGAGAGGCAGTATTTAGACACTTTCGTTTTCTCGTTCCTTCGTGCTCATTTCGAAGCTGTGTGTAGTTGTTCATCTACTGAAATCGGCAAACGATTCACACGGTCAGAAACGGAAGTATAGGAAAAGGTAAGCAGTCTTATGCGATAGTCCATCCGATTTTACAACTGTTTATTTACAACTGTATCTACAACTGTATCTTCACGGAAACCCAGGGAGATAATCGGACCGAGCGCAGCGAACGCTAAATACGATCATCAACTGCAACGTTTGCAAATTTCTCTTGTAAATGCCAAAAATTTAGTTCGCAGTTCTTCGTGGTCTTCGAAAATGTAAAGCTCAGTTCTTCGTGTTTTGTGTCATCTTTATTTTTGCTTTATCCCAGCTACCCATCCGCAGTCGTCAAGGACTGTTTATTACTTTTATGATCGATATAGCTAAGGAACCTAGCTGATCAGTTACCGCTATATTAACTCTCACTCAGTGACTCATGAGTCGAGTGAAAGCGCGGTGATTGCTTACGAACACTGATACAAACATTTGGTTTGTATCTTTTCACTTTTTCATGCTCTTTTGTCCTTCTTCAAGATAAATAACAAGGAGAGAATTATGACACCTATAAAAAACTATAGATGTTGCGCCAGTGGGGAAGTGAAAATGTTAATTTTAAATTAATAAAAGAGTTAATATCGGCTGAGTTGACCGCACTTCTCAGTGCCAGGGCCCTGGCTCAGGGTTAATCGTTCACAACTTCGGCTTTAAATCTTTTTACGGTAGTTCTACTACCTTATTTAACCCAGTAGCAAATCTAAGATAAATGGGCAAAATTCATAAATATACTCAACTGTGACGTAGATAGCGACAATTGTCATTAGGACTAATATATATAACGATATATACATGTATCGAAGTTTTATTACAAGTAGTATCTCTGAAACATTTAGAAGAGTTTAAGAGTTTGAAAGCTCAAAACTCCCGTGCTGCATACCAAATAAGCCACTTTCACACACTCTGCATAAGAAATAAGCTGTGTTTAGACACTGCATTATGAAGGTCTTGAGTAAATGACGCCATTGTATCCTTACTGGTGTAATAATGGCGGACCATTAAATCGGAAATTTGCAGTTTAAATAAACAGGCTTTTCTTTTCAAAATTAAGGCTTGAAATTTCGCTTGGGGGGGGGGGGGGTTAGTAAACATAGTTTCTAGATCCGAAGAAAAAATAAAAGTAATTTTTTGATCGTAAGACCACTTTTTAAGTGTAAGCGGAGTTAGGCCTTAAAAGGATGCCGTTATCTTTAATATTTTGCAGTCTCCAAGGTAACAGTTCCTCTGACGAGCCAATGTAGTGTTTTTTTTAAATTTCATCCCACTTCATTTTACGTTTGATCTAGAGACGTTTATTTCCCGGTCTCCGGTTGATAAACAGTAGATAACACGAAGATAAAGCTTTGGCAAAAGGTTATAGTATACTGGCAAAGTGTTTGCAGCATCAACTTGAACTAAACCAATATATCTTAATCTACTTCCTTAACCCTCATAGTGAATGGCGTGATGCAATATCAACTGCTGCGGTCAAACGGGCGGGCGAGCACAAATATCAAAGAACTTTCTAGTTTGCATATGTGAGATAGATTGTCCTAGGAAAGGCTGGTGGAATCATCAATTGGAATGTCACTGAAATCTAATCCTAACTAGCCTGCGTACAAGCGTTTCCGTTGGGCTTCCTGCAGGTTTTCGCCGCAATTTTCTCGCGGCCAAAAAGCAAAAAAAATCCCTTGAACAGGTGGGAAAAAATCAGGAAACGCATAAGGCAAACGATATTGTTATACCTCACAACTCAAGTGCGTTTTCCAATTGGACGGGAAGGTGTCACGTGTCATGTGTCAAGACAGTCTAAAGGCCCAGTAATACGGGCAACATTTTCGTGCAACTTGTCGTGCAACAATGTTGCCGTTGCAAGTTGTGATTGTTTGTTGCACGTATTACCACCATCTCGCGCAACAAATTTTTATGTTGCAGAAAGTAAAAGCGACATCTACTTTCTGCAACATGAAAATTTGTTGCGCGAGATGGTGGTAATACGCGCAACAAACAATCTCAACTTGTAACGGCAACATTGTTGCGCGACAAGTTGCACGAAAATGTTGCCCGTATTACTGGGCCTTAACTCCCTCGGGCGAACAAACTAAGGAAACAACAACTTGAACTTTCGACTCGCACGTGATCAGGTCGTGCACCTTGAAAATTTGCAATACGGCAAACTGGTATTAACTGGTATTAACAAACCTTTATAATTTGTTCGATATTTGAGCTGCGAAGTATAACAAAACACTTAATGACTGGCCCCCGCGGAAAACAGAACGTTTTGTTTCCCTCGACCCTCATTGTTCCATTAAACAAATAATGTCGAGACCTGAATATCCTTGTAAAGAGTTCTATACAGAAATTTAACTTGAAAAACCTAAAGACTGAACTTTGGTAAACTCAAGGATCCTTACACGTAAATTATTTGATATAATTGCAATCGCTTGGCTGAAACTACTCTACTCACCGAGCATTTCACCTCTGCTTGGAAAGTACAAGTATGCAAACTGAGAAAACCGATTGTTTTACAGCTGATTTCGCTGCTGTGTGCAGACCCGGGTTTTTCAAGCATGATTCACCGGCTATGTTTCGCCCGCCTTGATTCTCTCATAACCACAAAGCGATAAAAGAAATTAGCAAATTTTCTGCTTTTTTACGATTGTTTATATCTCAGAGAATTGTGTAATTCTTCCGTAAACTAATTTCATTTGCAAATTTCCAGAATTATTTCGTGATCTTGGGTGAATCATGATTCGCCTCAGGTTATGTTTCGTTCTTGGTCACGAAATAATTTTGAACATTGCGAATAAAATACATTAACAGAAGAAATACTAATTTCCTAAGAAATAAACAATTACAAAAAAGCAAAGAATTTGCTAACTTCCTTCATTACTTTGTGATTATGGGAGAGCGAAGACGAGCGAATCATAGCGGGTGAATCATGCTTGGAAAACCCCATCCTCGGAGACCCAGGGGGAGCTAGTCGGGACGACGGGATTTTCATGGGCGAAAGTTTACAACAAGAGCGGAAGAGCCCCTGGGCACTTACTCTTACCGAACGAGTTCCAGAAGCGTTTGAAATTCCGCCTTCTGATTGGCCAGAAAAATGTTTTTCTGGCCAATCAGCGAAGAGCAACAGCTGGGTGACTCTCATGTCTTCTTACACGAGGTTGTTTTCCTCATCGAACGCCGTAGTAGCGTGGCCCGTTCAACGGGAACATTTTTGAGGAGAGCTTCAGAAAAAATAAATAAATAATAAATAAACGAAGTCGAGGAAATCGCAAACTATAACGTGGCCGCAAGAAAACAAACACTCACAGGGAATTTTTCACGGCGGACTTATCGAAGGTATCGCCATATCGCAAATTTTTAGAGGTAGCGACTTCCCCTTTCTCAAGTGTTGCGTGAGGCTAATAGCTACTCGAGTAAACGATGTTACTAATTATGTCTCCTTGTTCGTTGAACTACGTCTGAAACTTTCCACGGGCACGGGCCACGCTCGAGCGTAGGAACCACAGTTAACCAAATCGTAATATGAGTGTTTGTATGGAACTGAAATTCGATCGAAAATAATCGGCGGTTTTCCGCTGAAAATGCATTAAAATGGAAATACAGTTTGAAAAACATTACCTGCTATGTGCTTGCTGCGTTTTTATTGCTTTTCCGAGCTTCTGGAGGCCGATCTGGGCGATTTTCTGCTTAACGGTCGAGGCGACGTCATGTCACGTACTAGAGAGAACTAGTTCTCTCTAGTACGTGACATGACACGCTCGATCAACATAGTTGCGTGGCCCGTGCATCAGAGATGGAAAGTTTCAGACGAAGATCAACGAAGAAGGAGAAATAATTAGTTACATTGGAGAAAGGGGAAGTCGCTAGCTCTAAAAATTTGCGATACCTTCGATAAGTCCGCCGTGAAAAATTCCCTGTGAGTGTTTGTTTTCTTGCGGCCACGTTATAGTTTGCGATCTCCTCGACGTTTGTTTTTTTTTTCTGAAGCTCTCCTCAAAAATGTTCCCGTTGAACGGGCCACGCTACTACGACGTTCGATGAGGAAAACAACTTCGTGTAAGAAGACATGAGAGTCGCCAGGCTGTTCCTCTTCGCTGATTGGCCAGAAAAATATTTTTCTGGCCAATCAGAAGGCGGGATTTCAAACGCTTCTGGAACTCGTTCGGTAAGAGTAAGTGCCCAGGGGCTCTCCCGCTCTTGTTGTAAACTTTCGCCCATGAAAATCCCGTCGTCCCGACTAGCTGCCCCTGGGTCTCCGAGGATGGAAAAACCCGGGACTACACATAGCTGTTAAATCGGCTGTAAATAGTATAAGGACAATCCTTCCTTACCCCTCGCAGAAAGCATCATTTTTGCAATATTTAAAAAGGTATCTGTTTTAGCTGTGAGTCTGACTAATTACTAACTATTAGTTAACCCTTGGACCTACAAGTAAAGTCACACCGTAGTACAAGGAGGGGGTGTTGGTGGAATCCCCTTCGGTTTTTGCTATGTTACAATAATTCGAAAAGATTTTATCTTTAGTACTATTGATCCGAGACGTCCTTTCAAATGGCTTGAATTTTGCGTCTCTCCACGGACCAATGATTTCACTCTGCGGTTTCAAAAGTACTAATCATGTGACTCAAAATCTGGGTTCGCTCGCCCACCGAACTGAAACCCGCGGCAACCAAAAAACACTACTCCAGGCCCCGGTTCCTGGAAAGCCGATTAGCACTAATCTAGGGTTAAATCTTGCTAATCGAGGATGAAAATTTATCCTTACTAGGTTATATTCTGTTCCTGAAATTAGCACGATTAACACTAACCAAGTGATAAACGAGGGGTTAGATTTAATCCACCTAGCGAGGTCGATCAACTCACTAATCGGGGTTAAAACTTGATCAAAACAAACAAAATGGCGGACTTAAATTTTGCGATATTCTTAGTTTAATTGAGGAAGGAAAAAGAAAGAAGGCAGTTTATGCTAGATAAATTAGTCTCAGCAACTTAAATAACAAATAATTTTGTTGTCTGCACAAATTCGAGCGGTAATCGACTGCGTTTTGGGCGCCAAAACCTGCAGCGAAATGTGATGGAGCAAAAAGGACCACAAACACGCAAATCGTGTAGTCGAGTTCTCGATTTTAGTATATATTATAAAACACTATTAAACAATTCCATCAATAGCTCTATAAAATTCTATTAAACGGTAACTCTGGCGGTAAATGTGGCTTCAGTAAATAGGGTCTCCACAAAGCAGAATTTATAAACCGATCTTCTACGAGTAAGCTTATGATAAAACGAAACTGAAAGCCATGAATTTGGAAGCCATCTTTCATCGCAAGCGAAAGCGCGAATAATCAACTTTTCACGGAACCATTTGCCGGTTTTGGGTTTCTACAGAAGAATTATTGAATGACATAAAATAATTATGGCAATTTTGCAAAAGCAGAAGGAGATGTTTCATTGAAATAACGTAAATATAAGACAAAAATGTTGACAATTAATTAAAGCGAAGTTGCTGTCGTTCTTAAACAATGTGGACACTGAAACAGAGGTTTTTCACTGATTTAAAACAAAAACAAAATGTCAAATTTCTGTACCTGGCAAACGTAACTGAAAAACAGATAGGCTACAAATATCAAAGACAATTATTCCGCACAAATCAGTAGTATTAATATTGTTAACATTTTTCTGAGAGGCAAGTCTTGCTTTGTAAAGCTCAAAATAGTTTCGATGGCTGAAAGAATCAAGAGGTGGAGAACTCGCCGATTTTCGATATAGCTCACATTTCACCTGGAATCAGCATCACTTTGCACTGAACCTTGATTTCCACTTTCTTTTCTTTTGAGGAAAGGTTTGAAGTTTTGTCTTTTCACAACCAGAAAAAGGGCAAATCGTACCGCGGTCAAATATCGACAATAGACTACAACAGGTATCGATCGGTAAAACGAGTATCGGAGTCGACTTTTTTCTCCCGCTCTGTCGTTTTCCCGCGCTTTTATATGCTGGTAACTTGTTTAACCGGTCTGATGTGAGTTTAACCGAGGGATAGTTAAACGAAGAATAACTCTGCTTTCAGGAACGCCTTTTTATCCCTGGATTAGTTATTCTAGAAATAAGGAATTTAATCGTGGATTAACTGCTAATCGGGGGATAATTTAATCGGCTTTCCGGGATGTTTAGGTTTTAGTCGTGGATAATTTCGAGTATCTTGGATTCCGTTTTCGTGGTCAAGCAAGAATGTCAGTGTCCAACATGGGGCGTGCATTTTGTCCTGGAAAAGCATTGTCTAATGACCTGAGACGAGGATTATCGATACCATTGTTGAAAATGGAGGAGACTATAATTATTTCGAGTGTCTTTATAGGTATAACTATTCAGATGTTGGATGAAAATTTATCATTAGCGGGAAATCTGTAAAGAACATTTGGATAAATTTCTGTGAAAATGGAGAAATTGGTCCTCAACGGATAAAAAAAGGAGGTCAAATTCGCCGCATTTGGCCGAGACTGAGTTGGAAGTTATTGAAGTTTTGAAACAGCGTTCACTGTCGATGCTCCAAAAGAAAATCCAAGATGCGGTCGAAACATACTGTAATGTTAACGGTGGAACTTGGTGAAGTTCAGCCGAGCCATAAAATCGAAATTATTGTGTGGTCCGGTGTCCTGGAAAAGAAGTCGACTCGCCCTATAGACAAATTTTCCCTTGAATATTAACTATGGTCAAGACTTTCTAACGTACACACAAGATTAAATGTTTCGATTAGGCAGGATTTAAGTTTCCAGGACAAAATGTGCGCACCATGCTGGACATTGACATTCTTGCTTGACCACGAAAGCAGATTCCAAGATCCCGAAATTATCCACGACTAAAATGTGAACAACTGGAGCAGTGTTTTTCTTTTGCCGCCGGTTTTGCTTTTCGTTACCGCAGGTTTCATTTCGGTGGGCGCGCGAACTTAAAATTTAAGTCACGTGATTAGTATTTTGACCCCCCCCCCCCCGTCCTGAGTGAAATCAACGGTCTGTGAAGCGACGCAAAACTCAAGCCATTTGAAAGGACGTCTGGGATCAATAGCAGGAAGCCTGTGATGTGCTCTACATTATATTGTGATTTGTGGAAGAACGTTTGAACACAAAGAAGAGCTTTGCAGTACTCATACAATTTAAGCAGTTTTATGTGAAAGTAAAGCCTTAGAAAAATTGGGACTTGGGCGGGATTCAAAGCCTTGATTCCTCGACCACCTTTCAGTGGCTTTGATAGCTTAGTTGGTACAGCACCACCCTGGTAATAGAAAGGTTACTTTTTCAAATCCCGTTCAAGCCTAGTGAATGCGAGAGTCTTCCATGTATTAAAGACATGATTCTATGAAACCAGAAGGTAAGAAAGAGAATATACTAACAGCAAATGTTGCATTACATGCACTAGTTTATACTGCGATGATGTTTTGCGCTTCAATATACGTCAGCTTGTTCGACAGTGGACAATTGTAATAAATTTGTTTTAAGATTTTGCTTTAAGGGCCCATTACAGTATCTTTTTAGGCCGTTGCTAGGGAAAAATGAGTTTGCTATAACTCAACACATGTATGCTTTCATTGGACCAAATTTGGACAATATTCATTGAGGGCAAGTATGGTTCAGTTTATGACGTCATCGGACCACGCCCCATGTCACGTGATCAGAAACAGAAAAATGCGTTTTTACTTCAAGACTTACCTTTTTGTCCATAATTTCTTGTACCGTACCATTTCATAAGCCGTCTTGAGGAAATTTAAGCATGCGTTTTGGTTTACGAAGAAAAATAAACAAATAAGAATGAAAAATGTGCTTCTTTGACCACTCTTTTGGGTATAATTTTTTTGTTTTCTGTTTTTTCGCAAAAAGGATGCTTAAATTTCGAGAAAAAAAGATGTTTTTTCGAATTCTTTTAAAATGCAGCAGCTATGTTTACTTCTCGACGAGAAAAGTACATTTTTCGCGGCACCGGAAGTGACGCTACTTTTTTCAATGGCCAGGTGCCTAAGCGTTAAATGGCTAGGTCGCTAAGGCGATAATTTTCCCATTCTTGGCATCGTGGACGTTAGCTGAGCTGAGCTGAGCTGTTGTTGGAATAATGGCCGCGAGTCAGATAAAAGCCGTCGAACTGGATGTGTAATGATGATTGGTTTTTCCGTTGGATTGCTTTAGTTCTCGCTTCTTTCACGCTCCAGTCGGCGATCTGTTTTACGAACGGCGCAAGCCATTCAACAATGTGGATCCACCGAGTCGAACTGACTTGGTCCAGACTTAGAGTCCAGAGAATTTTATGATAATCTTTGAAATACTGCCCACTGAAAAGGAATGAAAGAGCAATGATTACGTTACGCATTGCAGACCTCGGACGAGTTGTGGCTTTCACGACAGAGGTATCACTCTTCAAGCTGAATTTCTGTCCACATCGACTGCACTCGAACTCAAACTCTTCAACTGTGTTTTGTTTTACCGAACAAAATTCGTAATTCTCAGTCCTTTCTACAGTCACAGTCTTTTAGATCGCTTAAATTACTTTTTGCTAATTTCTCAAGTGATGTTGTTAGCAGACGTTGCCCATCAGATGTATCGAGCTCACCATTATTTGTCAGGTGTTCTATCGTGTGCTTTAATAATACAAATAGCATTGTCAATGTGGGCATGAAATTCGCGCGATAGAGCTGCTTTCAAGGACAATTTACAAGCTTCCTTTCTTGCTGTATGCTGCTCCACGCTGTCTTGCAACAGTGGCTGCAAGTCAGTGGCCTCGAGAGCTTCGTTTCTTGAAGAGCTGTCTACACACTGGAGTTGCTCAGGTTCGGAAGGACAGTTCACAGGTTCGCACATCGATTACAGTTTTCTAGCAAGCGACGTCAGGTAGTTTGGGAGCAGTCGAAGTCACGGCCGCGGACACAGGGATTTCTTTATGGGTTCGGGATGATGGCACAGTACTTATTTCGGTTTGCCTCCGCATCACTGACATTTCTATCCCCGACCTGACACTGAAAATCTTTGAATGTCGGCTTTTCGCGATCTGCATTTCCCCATCGACTTGCAGCCATCGCTGCGCTTTCTGTTTACGTGCGTACGTGGATAGCTTCGAGCTCATTTTCAACTGGAACACCCAGTTTAAGAAATAAAGGCACAACTCACATGTTGTAAACGTAAAGCAGAAAATTAAAATCAATTTAAAAAGTACACAAAAAAGTTTCTTTTGTGTTTGTCGCAACGAAATAAAAAAATTATCGCCGACTTGAACCGGCGACGGGCCGGCGCCGGGAGGCCAGAAAGCGCGCGAAAAATTTGCGGACGACCGGAAGTAAAATTGCACGTGCATGGCAACCGCGTATCATAGCAACGAGATACTTTAATGGGCCCTTAAAGTAACACACAAAATCATCTACTCCAGCAATCGGTTTTTTGTGATACATTTTTTTCCTAGACAAACGAAGGATGGCTGTTAACCCGGGTTACGTAAAGTCGTCTCAGGGAATTCTTAAAATCCTGGAAATCGTAAGTATTACCGGGGGAGGGAGGGTGGTAACAGTTATTAAAGATTGTGATTATTATTATTATTGTTATTATTTTTTTTTGCAAGAAATGTCTAGTAGTTTACACACGACTGGTAAACCGCTAATGACGCAAGCACATTTCGGGTAGATATCAAACTGTTTTGGTGCCCATCTACTAAATGTAAACTTCCAGAATTTTAAAATTTTCAAGCACGCACTTTGATGGTTAACTGCTAACGCCCTCTGATGGTTAACTGCTAACGCCCTCACGGAGTATTCTAAAACGATATTTTTTGGCACAACCTCGTTAGTTTGGGCCGGTTTAAACAAAGTGTCAGAGAAGCAGAAAAATGTTGAAAAGATTGGGGTTTTGAGGCCTTAAGGTGATTCCATTCAATTGCGTTACGCATCCTTTCTGCGAATCATTTCTTGCGTGATTAGCGCGTGCACGAGCGCGCGCGCCTTCGGAACGATAGGTTTTCTATGAAAGGTGAGCTTTTCAGAGAAATAAATGGTCGTTTTCTCCTAAATGAGCTCGGTGACCCCCATTTTTTAATACATAAATTCAAATGGCACACGGTCTAGTACAATATATCGCGATTTTGAGAAAAGTTAAAAATTCTGCTTTGAGATATTGTGTTATAAATGCCGAAAAGAACACGTCTTTAGGTGCTGCAGGGTATGTACGCTCGCCGCAAATTTGTGAATTTATTTCATAATCTTGATTCCTGTTCAACTAAAATAGTATATAATACAAGATAAATGTTTGTTTTGGTGAACTGCTCCAATATTTCAATACAAGCAATAACTTTTCAAGGCAATTAGAGTTGTCATTTCTGATTACCAGGGTTTCTCAGGAAAACCTTGCGGGTCGTAAAGTTGCTATTAATGGCTATCCATTTTGTGAAAAAACAAGCACGGTGACCCCTATTTTTTATTGCATTTTTGAAATGTTCTAAACACAATTACCAACTGGACCAAGTTTTAGAAAATTTTAAATATTCCTTCTATTTCGATGGAATCACCTTAAATTACTGACTTAGCAGCAATGCTGTCACATACTAACAGAACATGCGCTGTTATTGCAAAACGTTTTCGCCAAACACAACCTGTCGTCAGAAATAGCATGAATTGATTTTAAAATTACTAGTTTTCGTTGTTTGCTGATGAGCGTAGAAACTTTTTAGCAAAGGTCTCGTTTTCCGATCAATAAAAGCGTCCAATTTAAATTCAAAACTTTATGGGCAGAAATAGAAATTATTTTAGCAAATTATAACAAATTACGAAAAAAAAACAGACGATGAGGAGATAGTCGGTGATCTTGTAGATCACGTGTCATGTTACGTGACTGCTGCTCTGAAAATACCAAATATTTAACAAATCGCTGATGGGTCTAAGAGGTAACATCGAACAGAAACACTTTTCAGATGCACCTTAATCATTTCCAGCCCTTAACGTTTGGAGTAATCGTCTATTGTTTTCCATTTAAAGTTGTGAGGGCAAAAGTCAAATTTTCCATAAAATTGCGTTTTTGAACGATTTATCCCTACTTTCAAAACTCCAGGACACGCATTCTAAAAGTAGAAAGTTAACTTTATTGGATTCGCTATTTTGTTTATCAATACAAATAAAATTTTCTTGCAAATTGTGATTTCCCAAAATTTTTAGAATCTGGTCACGTGATCAGTCCAATGATCAAGGAAAATTTTATGCTGTTCAACCTAATAAAACATATGGTTGATCAACCATGTTTTCCACGTAGAGTTTGAACCCAGGCCTTAAACTGCTTGGGTAGTTGACGACAAGACAAACCTTACATGTTGCCCTCCTTACATGTTACCTCTACGTGGGATGGTAACTTTAGACCATTTCAGTGGCTTAAGGCAACTTAACAAGGTCAAACTATAACGCAGCACGCGAGGTGTACTGTTTTAAAAGAGGGGAAGAAATATATAAACAGAGTGCCTCCTTACTGTCAACGCGCTTCACGCATGAACGGTCATTTGATGAAGATTGCATTCTTCACGTGCGCATTCCTTTCTTTAATTGGATAAACGTATTCTTGTTGATAGATTGAAAGATAACCATTTTTTTCCGATGAACGAAATCTATTCTTCAAAAGGTCACACGTAACATCAGAAATCGTCTACATGGCGCACTCAGAAGAAGTGCTAATCAATTACTTCAGGGATGTCATCCGTTATCAAGGATCTTAACCTCCACAAGAAAACAAGAAAATGGTTGAGTCGTCGCGTGGACTGAATAGTGTCGGACGAACAGCTCCTTTTGCCACTCTCGTGTTCCGTGGAATTTCTGACAACCCCAATCCAGCATTGAAAAGGTTAACGATTTCGTTCCTTGTGAGTTAGAAGGCAAAGATTTACTTGTTCCTTGCATTAAAAGGAAAAGGTTTACCAGGATCCTAAAAGCTCCCAAGCGAATTTCTTGCCATTTGGAGTTAGGAAACCTAAACTTTCATGTTCCGATCATGTGCAAACCTATGTAGACCGCAACAAACCGCGGCGAAGTTTAAAATTGTGGCGGCTGTTGTTTATATTTTCTGCGGGTTTCCAATTAAGCCACGAAACCTCCAGCCAAAGAATAAGTTGCCTTGTTAAAATTAGAGACTCCTTTGGATTTTCTTTCTAAGGATTTTCCCTTTACGGGTTATTTTTGTCGGCTTTATGTTCTCGCCATTTTTTACGCCGGCTTCAAAACAATAAAAATATCACGCGTGACATACCGGAAAATTGAGCTTAAAAAACTAACTTTTCAGTTCTGTTCGGAAAGTTTGAATTATTATTACGATGTAACAAAAAAAATTTCGAATAACTAAAATTGTGTTTCGAGTATAGAATCCAAGTTTCAAAGAATCGCTAAATTTTTTGAAGAATGAAATCGAAGAATGAACTAATCAATGAATATTTGAAGTTGAGCGTTCATGCGTGAACCGCGTTGACTGTAACCCATATATCCTGTTCCAGGCTTTCAAATACAAGTAGTGGAATTAAGGAAACGCAAAATGAAACGTTCGAAGCTTCAGTGGGATAGGAGGCGACCGCAGCGGGCAAGAAAGGGAATAGATCACTTTTTCCCCCTGGCTCCAAGCATTTCATGTATACGTTTGTTTTATCTATTTTCTTATTCCTCGTTTTCTGTGAGCTTGGTACAGGCTAACATTGACCACATTGTTAGGAGGCGAGCTCTTTTCCCACTGCTCTCCACTGCTTTGCCTATTTCTGCTTTTCAGTACTCTGCATTACTTTGTATATAACGTGCCTATTTCTCCTTCTTCTTATGTCAACAGATCGCGATCTGCATAGCGTTTGCTTGCCTCGTTGATTTAGATTCCGACAACGTCTTTACAGTCTTCCGAGCACTCAGTGACAAATATGTAACGCGATTCGACTTATTCATGGCGGTGTTTGTCATCGGCTGGGTGTTTGTCCTGTTTGTGTTTGTCGTCTCCCTCTGTGGTGTCGAAAGCAATATAACGACGGAGAAGAACTGGAATATTCTAGTGAGTAGCCTTGTACGTTTGTATATATATCCTGTGAAACGAGCGCAACATTCACTTAGATACAGGGTGGGAGATTTCGGGTACACGGGGGGTGGAGTTGAGCAAGAGGAGTAATAGGAGCTCTCGCCCAGGAGAAAGAAAGAGGTGGTGGGAGAAATTTACTGTCTAGAGCGACCAGCTTTAAAATTGAACTATTAATAGAACTAATAATAGTAATAATGATGATGATGATGATGATGATGATGATGATGATGATGATGAAAATTGTTTCAAACGTTCCCTGTCTACACCGATTTATGTTCGTTTGAGAACGTATTCTTTATGACGCACTTTCTCTAAAACGATGGAAAATGCTGGTGAAATTAAAACGGAGACTATTGAAAACGGTTTCAAGAGAGGAGAGTCATTTGAAAGCGCATCGTTTTCAGCTTTGTTCGTAACAGTTACTACGTTATGAAGCGATGGTTACCTTCTGGATTATATACTCTCATTGTGGTTTGTTGTTTCATAACGGGAGAGTTTTTTATGAGGGTCTCAAAGGGGGAGTAATTTTGACGGTTAATGGTTAAAACTGTATCTTTTTTTCATTTTTTTTTTCATTTTTCGATTCCCTGACATAGCCTAAAAACACACGTCCTCTCGTTGCGTTTTATCTACGCACAACTAAGTAAACATGACCAAGTAATTTACGGAGCCGTAAAAGTAAACACTTCAAGTGTCACTTTAAAACACTTTAAATGTCAACAATCTGGAATTCCGCGCCTTTACCAACAGCAGGAAAGCCGACACTTCGTCATACGGAAGAAGACTAATCAATAAATCATCGGACACATTCGGTTTTTGTCGTATTCTATTTAACGAGCCATCAAATGCTCCATTGTAACATAAGTTAGTGCTTCATTACTGCATAACCTTTGTTGTGACGCTTGTATCATTGTGTTCTTCTAGCTTCTTATTTTCTCCCTGCTGTTCGCTTTGCTGTTTATCGTCGCCTCTGCACTCATAACGGACTTCCCATTGGACCCTATGTACAAAGCTGAATGGGACAAAATAGCTCTGCTTAGAAAGTACCCCAGGATCCTAACTGTCTGCGTAGTAAGTGCACAAATTTAATTTTTAGTTGCACAGTTAGTTACGCATTTTGGTCATTTTGGTCATTTTACGCATTTGTTGGTCATAAAAGTGATCTAATATAGGTGTTAATGGTCCCTGATCGTTTCTATTTTATAAACATGATTTATGCCTGTTCTAGAGAAAATGATCTTGGCCTATTATGAATTCCCCTAAACATTTCGTTTCCAAATAAGAACCTCTATTTTTCCCGAAAAAAAGAGAGATAAACTGTGAGTTCATCTGCCAAATTTTCGTCTGCAGACTGTTAACCCATTGTAAAAATGAGTTATATCTGCATGTGAATGAAAACTCATTTTTAATTCATTTGAAAGGCTATGCACCAAGACTCGATTGAAAAAGAGCTACAAGACAACTAGGAAATGGCCTATTAAATGGCGAAAGTAATCCACGTTGGCTTTGGTTCAGTGTTATCCAGCACTGTGATTGGTTAGAAGTACTCGCATTGCTTGCATCACTCTTTCAGCTAATAAGAATTCGGAGGAAAACTAAATACAATGATGCCTTGCTCGCTCACGCCACTTTTTACTTTGAGTTCTGAATGGTTCGCTGTGTTGTCTGTAGTAACTGGTCAGAGTAATTAGTTTGGTTTTGCTTTGAGGGCACTCAGTTGAAAGCCGCTACAATGGAATATGATTATAAGAGAAAACGGTTTTCAAGACATTTTTTTAACTGACGGGACTCTTGAAAGTGGGTCACTACTTGATAAGGGCGGTTTATACAGTTTTGACTATATTAATTCACAATTATTTCACCACTGGCGCTTTTTTTATTTATTTATTTATTTATTTATTTATTTATTTTGAAGGAGCGGAGACAAAACGATTGCTTCGCGACGGAAACTTTTGAAGACTGCGTTACATGACATGAGGAGAAAAGCGGGGCTACTCATTAATACTCATAGTTAATAACGCGTTTACGTTGAACTAATCAGAAAGCTAGATATCCGAGATTGAAAATTGATCCAATGTCGAAATATACGCCTGAAGTTCTAACTAGTGTGCGTTTAATAATGAAAGTTTTTCCATCTTTATTTTTTTTTCAGTTTTTTGGGTTCCTCTCCGCCGTTCTTCTTCTGGTGGATGCGTTCTTGGCTTGCAAGAAAATCGGCAAGGAAAGTCAAGGATCAAATGCCTGAAGAACTCTTTAGATGCAAGCTGTTAGATACAGTTAAATGCGGTTAAATAAAGCAATAAATTAAAGCCGATTGATACCAGAAAAGTAAAAGATAGAAGACTAGTTTAGGTGTACACATGTCGTTAAGTATTCCAGGAAGTCGAACATTAACGTAAGTTAAAGACTTTTGGCTTAGATTCTGGACAAAGGACTATGATTCAAGCTGTATCAGTAATCGCCAGTAATAATCTAGAAAATAAAGAAACAGATTGAAGTAGATATTGCCTGGTATCTCAGCATTGGGCCTAATTATATCTTTAGACTGCCACGTTTATATTCGTTCTCAGTTCAGAAAATCTGATCCCCACAATTTAGTATTACTTTCTCACAATTTCTTTAAATTTCCTGGAAAGGAGACGTTCTCCTCCCAGTTGGAATAAACACTTTTTTTTCGAACAGGTAAAATAACTATAATAACAATAATGGTAATCGCGTGCCCCACCTTATGATACTATTAATAGTTTGAACTTCCTTATTTCTTTGTTTTCTATTTCTTTTTTAACAAATACACAATTTTCAAAGTAAATAAATAATTTGATAAGTTATTAAGTAGACAGGAAAACTTCGAGCCCTTTGATTTCTTTTCTGCCTTCGAATTCCTAGCAGGAAAAACAAAGGAAAAATCATTGTTCAAATAGCATATGGTGCTTCAAGCAATTTCAAGTGCTTTCACTTCCACTTCATTTTTAGGGCAATTTGTCAGGTAAATCCTGTTTGAAATTGACGTAGGTGGGTGCTTTCGTAGTTTGAACTGCACAAATTAAAGATGTTAAATCTAAACTGGCCACCTTCTGCATTTAGAATAAACACTGGAGTAATCCATAAAAATATGACAGGAAACGTGAACTAATTCTCAGAATTAGCACATTGGGGGCCCGCAAACATGAAGCTCAGCCACTGGTAAATGGTGCATTATTCATGAAGGAAAGATCGAATGGCGAAACACACCTTCCCCCCATTTTCCTTGCCCCCTCCCCCCTGAACTCCCGCAGCACATACCAACAAATACGCAGGCTAGATTTTCGGCGATGACCAAACCCTCCAGCCCACTTAAAACGGTTATGCTGTCTAGAAAGTAGTTATTCATGCTTTTTTTTTATCCGTTTACTGTGAGCTGGTAAGAAAGAAGCTGTCTTACCTTGCCAGCAATTGGGACTTATCTGGCGGCGATCCAACTGTCACATTCCATGCGATAGCCAGCTGACTGATTTTTGTAGCCAATTTATATTAAAGAGTCAGCAACCTTAATCCAGTGCGTCCAACTTAAAAGCTAAAGTTCTTAGTTTAGTATCCACATTAGTTCATTGACGGTTAAAAATTTTCGCATTGAAAGAGGTAATCTTGTCTTGACCCTGCTGTTATCTCAATCACCTGGTTTCTTGGAAAGTGTATCGGCGGAAACTAGAAAAGAGTTTCCGAGAATCTTGGGTAATTCTTGGTAAGGCTCTGTTTACTCTTATAACCGTCAGACGCACATTCTTTAGTTGGATAAACTTGGAAAAGCTCTAATTTCTTTGAAGTGTTAGGAAGCAGTAAAGGTAAGAAAATGTATGTTTATAGCTTACTGAGTATGTAATGAATCTACTGGGAAGGCGAGAGATTAGTTTCTTTAAGTTTTGGGGGTTTATTCTGCGTTTGTTATGTGGAAAATTGAACATTGATCGATGTAGCAACACCCAGTTGCAAATCTGTCTTTTGCACTTTGTGGCTCCTTCCGAAGGCTCCAATTGGTGACCGCTAATATAACATTACTACTATAGTACATAAATGAACTAATATGTCGTATTAGATTGGCCTGCTTCACTCTGAAACAGACTATGAGAAAACAACGCATCAAGTAAATAAATAGTGTTCGCATTATTTCTAGGATCATGGCAAAGCTGTAGTCATCATGAATTATTTGCCCTTTTTAAATTTTCTTACATGGCTGTATACTGATCCAAATCTTGATCATAAAACAACATATCAAATAAATTTGTTTTACGGCAAAATTTCAATTGGAAGTCTGACGATGTCATGATCTTGTTATTTTCATGTAAAGCTGCTCCTTTAGAAAACCATTCACGATTAAAGATAGGTTTTCCTCCTATCAATATATTTTTATTGTTAAAAAGGATGGTATTCCGTTTTTCCTGGTTTTGGTATAAAACTTTGGTACACCTTCTAGGTATTTTGGGTCATAATGAAACTTTAAGGACGAAGTTGGGGCCACGACTTTTCTTAAAGAAATAATTCGGAATTCTGCTCCAATTTGACGCGCCGGATAGGAGCAGTCTCGATATCCGCACTGACTGCAGAGACTTCCACATGTCGAGACTAGACTGCAGTTTTTGAATTTCCAGATTGAAATTGGATTATTGTTGTCCATTTCATCGTGCCAGACATAAGTTCCTAATATTTTGGTTGGACTCTTTACCTCTTTCAACTTTAACCGTTTCATGTCGTTCGAGGGCTATTTCCCAAGCCACATGGCTTTCATTGGTGTTCGTTATGTTCAAATTTAAGCCAGAGCATCTACTAAATTCATTTACAATATTCACAGCATTTTCTACTGAAGTCACATCCAAACAAAAGAAATTTGTATCGGCGACAAACAGACTCAGCTGTACTTCCTATCCAGAGATTCCTGTGACATTACTGCTGTGATCGAGTATCTTGAGCAACTATACGGTGGTTTCAAAGGGACATACATTTCTCCCACTTTTTGGGGGGCTTGCGACTTACTTGCGACTTACTTGCGACTTACTTGCGACTTAGCTGCGACTTACTTGCGACTTAGCTGCGACTTACTTGCTACTTACTTGCGACTTACTTGCGACTTACTTGCGACTTACTTGCTACTTACTTGCGACTTACTTGCTACTTACTTGCGACTTACTTGCTACTTACTTGCGACTTACTTGCTACTTACTTGCGACTTACTTGCTACTTACTTGCCGTAGTCACCTGGTCCACCTCCCGATGCGATTCTTCGTCTGGAGAAGCCGTTTTTATGACGAGGCGACCAGGCCTTCCGTTGCCACGTGGTGTTCATTAAGTCGAAACTAAGGCGCAGCTAAGTCGCCGCTAAGTCGCAAGTAAGTCGCCGCTAAGTCGCAAGTAAGTCGCAAGTAAGTCGCAAGTAAGTCGCAAGTAAGTCGCAAGTAAGTCGCAAGTAAGTGGCAAGTAAGTCGCAAGCCCTCAAAAAAGTGGGAGAAATGTATGTCCCTTTGAAACCACCGTACAACTATGATATTTGTTAACTATTTTTATTTTAACTGTTACAATAGTTGAGCATGTGATTGTGTTAACTGTTTAAATCTGGTAAAAATCCCCATTTACTCGAGAGTTAATAACGTATAGTTTTTCTTTCCTCTCTCCCTTCTTTATGGTGTGCTTAAAGGTTTATTATGAAGAGACGTAGAAGAGGTTTTATGATTTTGCATTGGTCCTGCACTCAAAGCTCTCGTACCTCGCTCTGTTGTCTTTTATTCACTTCGGTTAGTTGTTTACCAAGACTGAAGTCAGATTTTCTACTTACTTCAGCAAACCCTAACTGCACCTATCACTGTGCAAAATACCCCCCCCCCCTCCCTCCTGATAATAATTTCTTGCTATAAGGTGGCCTAACGTATACGTTTAAAACGACGTTCCTTTTTTTCTGAAATAATAGATCAGGTAACAAAAATAATAGATCAGATGAAGGCAACCAGTATTCACAAACATTATGGAATTTATAACTGAAATGTATCCATCCATTTCTGAATTGTCTTTAGCCTACTGACCAAGGTCAGGCCTGTTGCTCAGCCTTTATTATGAAAAACGAGTTTCACTGAAATGCAAATAACGGTTATTGATATGAAAGGCTCTGCTTTGCAAGGCATCGATGGGTATCAAAATGCATATTTTGTTCTTCGCAAGCCTGAAACTGCGAACATAACGTTACTTACAAGTACTCCCATCAATAAAGAATTCTCATTTTATGCTCCCTTTACATTTCGCCACTTTATGTTTGTTTTCTCTACTAATATAATAGATGAGTCGAGCAACATTTATTGGATGCAAACGACGAAGAAAAACTGAATAAGAGTCCATGTGAGTTAACTGACGGTTTGAATTTTCCGCATTGAAAGAGGTAACCTTATCTTGACCCTGTTGTTATGTCAATTTCCTGGTTTTCTTGGAAAGTTTATCGGCGGAAACTACAAACGCGTTTCCGAGAATCTTGGGTAATTCTTATAAAGGCTCTATTTTCTCTTGTAACCGTCGGGTACACATTAGTTCTATAGTTGGATAAACTTGGAGAAGCTCTAATTTGTTAGAGGCGTTTTAAAGCAGAAAAGGTAAGAAAAGGCCTACGTTTGTAGCTTACTGAGTATGTAATGAATCGACTGGAAAGGTAGCAGACTAGTTTATTTAAGTTTTTAGGGTTTATTCTGCGTTGGTAATGTGAAAAATTGAACATTGATCGATGTAGCAACACCCAATTACAAATCCCTACCTTGCAATTTGTGGTTCCCTCCGAAGGTTCCAATAACTGAAGAGTTTTATCAATTTTTAGCTTCAAGTGTATTTTACAGAAGTATTCTTATAAGCTAAGCAATTATTCTTCGAGTTTTATGGTTTCATTTAAAAGCAGGGTGTAGTTTAGTCTCCTCACAGCTTTGGTATTTCCATTTATTCCAAACAACGTTTCCTTTTCACTTGAAGCGAAAGTACATTTGTATGTCTTATTAAACCAATCTAGAATCCTCCCAATTTAGGTTTTGGTGAAAAGAGCAGTCTATAAACGCATGTTCCAAGGAGTCTCCCTCGCCACAGTAAATGTAGTCACTATCAGGCTTTATCGGATATTTGCAAAGTTCCTTTCTAGTAACAACAATGCCATTGAGGAGCTTAAAATGGAATTCTTCTAATTTCGGGTCTTAACACGCTTTAGGTATAGATTTTAAATTTATAGTGGGGTGTACTCATTGTTATTGATGGCTGTGATTTTATTCTACTCGCGTTTCCCAGTCTCATCCACCGTATGAATTTCATTTGTTATTTAAGAGTTGTTAAAAACGCTTGTCTGTAAAAATCAAACATAACGCGGCAAGGATAGACAATTCGATTTCTTTCATATTTTAATGTTAGATAGGTTAGGGTATAACTAAAATCACTGGATACTTTTTTGGCAGAATATCCTTTTATTACATAGATAAATGCGAATAAAGAGCATTTAACTATGTTACAAAAGAGTTTCCAAGAATCTTGGGTAATTCTTTTTAAGGCTCTGTTTACTCTTATAACCGTCGGGCGCACATTCTTTAGTTGGATAAACTTGGAAAAGCTCTAATTTCTTTGAAGTGTTAGGAAGCAGTAAAGGTAAGAAAATGTATGTTTATAGCTTACTGAGTATGTAATGAATCTACTGGGAAGGCGAGAGATTAGTTTCTTTAAGTTTTGGGGGTTTATTCTATGTTGGTAATGTGAAGAATTGAACATTGATCGATGTAGCAACACCCAATTTCAAATCCCTACCTTGCAATTTGCGGCTCCCTCCGAAGGTTCCAATGACTGAAGAGTTTTATCAATTTTTAGCTTCAAGTGTATTTTACGGAAGTCTTCTTTTAAGCTAAGCAATTATTCTTCGAGTTTTATGGTTTCATTTGAAAGCAGGGTGTAGTTTAGTCTCCTCACAGCTTTGGTATTTCCATTTATTCCAAACAACGTTTCCTTTTCACTTGAAGCGAAAGTACATTTGTATGTCTTATTAAACCAATCTAGAATCCTCCCAATGTAAGTTTTGGTGAAAAAAGCAGTCTATAAACGCATGTTCTAAGGAGTCTCCCTCGCCATAGTAAATGTAGTCACTATCAGGCTTTATCGGATATTTGCAAAGTTCCTTTCTAGTAACAACAATGCCATGGAGGAGCTTAAAATGGAATTCTCCTAATTTCGGGTCTTAACACGGTTTAGGTATAGATTTTAAATTTAAAGTGGGGCGTACTCGTTTTTATTGATGGCTATGATTTTATTCTACTCGCGTTTCCCAGTCTCATCCACCGTATGAATTTCATTTGTTATTAAAGAGTTGTTAAAAGCGCTTGTCTGTAAAAATCAAACATAACGCTGCAAGGATAGACAATTCGATTTCTTTCATATTTTAATGTTAGATAGGTTAGGGCATAACTAAAATCACTGGACACTTTTTTGGCAGAATATCCTTTTATTACATAGATAAATGCGAATAAAGAGCATTTATCTATGTAACAAAAGAGTTTCCGAGAATCTTGGGTAATTCTTGGTAAGGCTCTGTTTACTCTTATAACCGTCGGGCGCACATTCTTTAGTTGGATAAACTTGGAAAAGCTCTAATTTCTTTGAAGTGTTAGGAAGCAGTAAAGGTAAGAAAATGTATGTTTATAGCTTACTGAGTATGTAATGAATCTACTGGGAAGGCGAGAGATTAGTTTCTTTAAGTTTTGGGGGTTTATTCTGCGTTGGTAATGTGAAACATTGAACATTGATCGATGTAGCAACACCCAATTACAAATCCCTACCTTGCAATTTGTGGCTCCCTCCGAAGGTTCCAATGACTGAAGAGTTTTATCAATTTTTAGCTTCAAGTGTATTTTACGGAAGTATTCTTTTAAGCTAAGCAATTATTCTTCGAGTTTTATGGTTTCATTTAAAAGCAGGGTGTAGTTTAGTCTCCTCACAGCTTTGGTATTTCCATTTATTCCAAACAACGTTTCCTTTTCACTTGAAGCGAAAGTACATTTGTATGTCTTATTAAACCAATCTAGAATCCTCCCAATGTACGTTTTGGTGAAAAGAGCAGTCTATAAACGCATGTTCCAAGGAGACCTTCTCGCCACAGTAAATGTAGTCACTATCAGGCTTTATCGGATATTTGCAAAGTTCCTTTCTAGTAAAAACAATGCCATGGAGAAGCTTAAAATGGAATTCTTCTAATTTCGGGTCTTAACACGGTTTAGGTATAGATTTTAAATTTAAAGTGGGGCGTACTCATTGTTATTGATGGGTATGATTTTATTCTACTCGCGTTTCCCAGTCTCATCCATCGTATGAATTTCATTTGTTATTAAAGAGTTGTTAAAAACGCTTGTCTGTAAAAATCAAACATAACGGGGCAAGGGTAGAAAATTCGATTTCTATCATATTTTAATGTTAGATAGGTTAGGGTATAACTAAAATCACTGGATACTTTTTTGGCAAAATATCCTTTTATTACATAGATAAATGCGAATAACAAAATTCCGTTAAAATCGCCATTTGAAGCAGCACTGAATTGTTACATCAATTTGAGGCGTTCGTGTGCAAAAACAAATCCCTCTGTCGTCTTTGAAACACTCAAATCTACTTTTGCAATCTCTCAAGAGCTTCAAAAATGATTTTGGTAAAAACTGCATTTTTCTTTGTGTTTGAAATAATCTAATTTTGAAAGTATACATTTCTCATCAGGAAAAAGTACGTCGTGAATGAAATTATTTTTCACCATATGCTAAACTTTCAAATCGATTCAGCTTCTGGCTGTTGAATTAAGAAAAGATGTTCTCAGGATTGCTGTAAAAAATTTTTTGTGCAAACGATTGAGATGCAGGTTATTTGACCCTTCCTGACAACATTCCATTTGCGAGTCACGCACATATTTTAATATGCTTCGACCCACTATGAGATCGAAAACGTCAAACAGCAAAACAGTTCGAAATGCTCTAACCTCATTTGCTCTAGAGGACAGGTCCAGAGGCCATTTGCGTGTGATTCTCTTGCCGTCCGTCGTATTTTGGTCCTGCTGATGACGTTCAATGAACCGAATGAACACCGCCAAATCGGTAAATGTATTGTAAACGGTCCAACAACTCAACGACACCAACTTTTCTTGTAAAGCGTTCGACATCTTTCTGCACTACAGCATCTTACTCACCGGTTCAGTTGATTTAATATGAGTGTTGCTCAGTTTTCAGTGCGCAAAAGTATAATCAGATTTGACTGCTAAATGTGGTGGCGCCGCGTGCGTATTTGGCTTGTCACGCAATGCGTATCAAAGGCATTTTAGGGTGTAGTAGCCTCCCACGCAATCGTTTTTAGGGGAGTCGTGAGGAGGGTAATACGACTCCCCCAAAAACGACTGCGTGGGAGGCTAAGGGGGTAGGGGAAGGGCAAAAACCTTTGAGGTGAAGTAAAATAGCATCCAGTGTTAATTGCAGGGATTATTCGTGGTTTCAATGGCGTTGTGTGTCTTTCTTACTTATTACCAGTGTTGTTACAACCATTAAAAATTGTATTTGCTACCCTAGTAGTCTAATTGCAACCGTTGTGCATGTACAAGCTTACAGCTGAATGGTGCAACAGAAGTGGCGCTATTATTAAATAGACCCAACTTTAATACGGGGAAAAGCTATAACTACAAGGGATCCCGTTTGTTAATCGACGAGCCGAGATTCTTTGGGGAGCAGGGATGGCGCAGTGGTGAGAGCACTCGCCTCCCACCAATCACTGTGGCCCAGGTTCGATTTTCGGTTCCGGTGTCATATGTGGGTTGAGTTTGTTGTTGGCTTCGTCCTTTCTCCAAGGGTGTTTCTCCAGGTTCTCCGGTTTTCCTCCCTCCACAAAAACCAACATTTCCAAATTCCATTTGGAATCAGTGGACGAAGAGCCACTCTACGGAGGTGCCTCTGCAAATTCCAATTTGTTTGTTTTGTTATTTATTTGTTAGATTTTACCTATGATCATTGGTGTGCTCTGCTGGTTCTCAGCTGGCACAGGACAGGCACAAGGCACAGTTATATCAGAAGTGAAAGTCAGCTCGGTGTTGGATGGAGCTTTGGACAAAAAGGACTCTCTTCATGACAAATGGGTGCTAACCCGTAGCTCAAAACCTGAGCCGTTTAAAAAGAAGCAGAGGAGATTTTGCTCTTCCCCCACCCCCTAGTATAATGTCAATTCCGATGATTTGCATTGCGTGACGCGGCTCTACATAGAACTCTGGCCTCGTTAGCGGCGACATGTGTGTAGTGATAAAAACTTTTCGTGCATTGCCAACTAAACAACACTCACTAGCAACTGAACTGTTGAGTAAGATGGCACAGTGTAGAAAGATGTCGAACGTTTTGAAAGAAAGGTTGTTGTTGAGCTGTTCGACCGTTTACAATACATTGACTGATTTGGCGGTGTTCATTGGACGTCATCAACAGGACCAAAATACGTCGAACGGCAAGAGAATCACCCGGAAATGGCCTCTGGAGCTGTCCCCTACAACAAATGAGGTTAGAGAATTTTGAACTGTTTTTCTTTTTGATATTTTCGATCTCATATGGGTCGAAACATATTAAAATATGTGCGTGACTCGCGAATGGGATGTTGCCAGGAAGGGTCAAATGACCTGCATTTTAACGAACTTTGAAAAGCTCTCGTGTCGCTCTCAATCGTTTGCCAAAAGAAATTTTTGCGGCAATCCTGAGAATATCTTATCTCAATTCAACAGCCAGAAGCTGAATCGATTTGAAGGTTTAGCATATAGTGAAAAATAATTTCATTCACGTTTTCCTGATGAGAAATGTATACTTTCAAAATTAGATTATTTCAAACACAAAGAAGGACGCAGTTTTGCCAAAATCATTTCTGAAGCTCTTGAGAGATTGCAATAGTAAATTTGAGTGTTTTAAAGACGACAGAGGAAATTGTTTTTGCACGCGAACGCCTCAAATTGATGTCATATTATTTACTGCTTCAAATGGCGTTTTTAACGGATTTTCGTTATTTGCATTTATCCATGTAACAAGAAAAGCCCCAGGGGCATTAGACCCCGCCGTTGTTCTCCCCCCTCCCCCCCCCCCCGGGTGTAAAATAGTTACGGTCACTCAAGATAAAAGCCCTTGCCTGTGTAGCGAAAGACACGACGAGTATTTGTTTGGCCGAGCGAAAACCGGAGGTCTGGGGCAAGTGACCACCAAAAAAACAAACCACGGAAAGAAAATGGGTATTACTAGACCCCGTCCTGACGGCGGGGTAATAAAAGGATATTTTGCCAAAAAAAGTATCCAGTGATTTTAGTTATACCCTAACTTATCTAACATAGAAGTATGAAAGAAATCGAATTTTCTAACGGAATTTCGTTGTTTGCATCTTTCTTTGAAACAAAAGGAGATTTTACTTCTGTTGAGCTTGCCACAGAATTACACACATCAAACATCAAGTGTTTGATGAACAAACATTGCCTTATTTAAATTCAAGTTGTTTTCAAATTGGAGTGCTACACTCAGGACCCATCGAAACAGCATTAAAACTTCTTTAGAAACCTAAATCCCAGACATTTTATTTTTCAATCCGGCTATCTGATTAACTATATTTTGTGAAAACCTTCCCTTTGCAGCAGCATCAGTTAGAACTGACGACCGGTGCTAATATAGTCATCTCGAGTGAGAGTGAAAGTGAGAGTGAGAGTGAGAGTGAGCGACCAGAAGAGACGGACAAAATGCAAGCTACGTAATATCGACGAAATGTGGAAAGCGGACAAGAAGACAAAGCGGGTTGGGGGATCGATCTGGACTGAGCTCCCTTACGTGGGGAGCTTTGGTGAGCTCAGGATTCCACAGCAAGAAGTAATTCAAGGCGCGAAGTTCTGTCAATCTACTAATGATCTTGCGGTTAGTTCGGTTCCACGGGTGGTATAATAAATTGACATTCTACTGTAACATGTTAATTTACACATCAAGCATATGCCTGTGCAATCACTGTCGTAAATACATTTCGCCAACTATGTTCTTCGGTCAGTAACAAAACGACGAGGGGTGTCAACTCTAACACTTGCTGTTTGAACAGCACTACACAGTAATGAGGGTCGTCCCGAAAATCTGGAAAAACCTCCCGATTTTGTTATGAAGATCCCACAAAAATAACAAACGATATCAAAAATTATAGTTGGAAAAAGAGACGGAGAAGGAGACAAAAGGGAGCTCTGTCTCTCCTCAATATCAACCCGCTTTATCTTTTCGTCTGCTTCCACATTTCGCCGATCTTAGGGCCCGTTTAAACATGCGATTTTTTGTGCAATTTTTGTTGCACATTTCAGTGCAATTTTTGTCGCGCTCAAGCTCGCAATAAAAATTGCAAGTGAGTGTAAACTAGCGGCGATTTGTGTGCGATTTGTTGCCGCGATATCGCAGAGGTTTCGATTGATGCAACTTGGCGGCGGTTTGGGGGAAATTGCAGCAAATATTGCAGTGGAATCGCAGCGAAATCGCTGCTAGTTTACACTTGCGACAAAAGTCGCATTGGAGAGTGCGACAAAAATTGCACCAAAAATCGCATGTGTAAACGGGCCTTTACGCAGCTTGCATTTCCTATGTCTCTTCTGGTCGCTTACTCTTAGAGGTAAGCAGAGGTGACAGCTGAAATTTAGGCCACATTCCTACTAGAATAGTCTGTGGGAAGCTTAAAGAGGAGAGCCAATTGCATTGTGTTTACTGACTGTATTAGCAACGGCCAGCAGTTCTAAACGATGCTGTTGCAAAGCAAAGGCCTTCAGAAAATATGGTTAATCAGATAGCCACATTAATTGAAAACTAAAATGTCAGGAATTAGTTTCTAAAGATGCTGTGATGCTGGTTCGGTGGGTCCAGGAAGGTATCTTTTCAAATTGATAACAGCTTCAGTTAAAATATGGTAAATTGGCCACTGTAAGGAAATTCAAACACTTTTGATCTTTGTCAGTTATTGTAAATCTGCAGCACGCTCAACATGGGCACCAGACAGGAAAATGTAAGCAAAATACATGAAATGTCATTTTCTGTTTTCTCCGATTGTTTCAGGGCCTTCAAAATGAATATTAATTTAAATACGATAACACAGGTTGATCTGTTCGGATTCTGCAGCTAAAACTTTTTTTAAGTCGCAAAGCGTTATAGGAAACAAGATCTTATCGGCCGAATTTAACCGAGCAGCTGTTTGCTCTTCAAAAGTGCTACCTGACTTAATTTCGTATTGTATACGACGTATTTTATTTGTCCCTCCAAAAACAAAAGGAATTAATTTTCCTATGTTACAAAGGTTAGGGTTTGAGATGACATGCAGGCAAACATTTTCCCACGATTGAGCCCGAATTTGTGAGGCGGTTTTTATTTTCCGAACTGGTATTCTAGAGAAATAACTGGTTGGATGCCCCTGCCTGACTCAAGGTCCAGCGTGTGCTTTGTGCACATCTTTAGAGAGACCAAGGCCGAAGACAGAATAAAATTCTTCAGGATGTTTCTTTCCTTTGATCGGGGTCAGGTGTAAACACCTGTAAGTCGTGAAAACTTAAAGCAAGAGTAGACTTACTTTCGACATTTCTATGCATATATTTTCGTCAAGACAAGCTGAAGCAAATAAACGGGTCCATTTTTTTGCACGCGCTGCTTCTTTTAGACAAAAGGTTGGCATATTTCATCATTTTGGAACTGGAATGAAATCGTATTTTTCAGTTGGCCTTGTCGAGACTAAAATAACAATCGATCTATTGTCATTTTGACGCTAGTGATAAATAGTTCAGTGGGTTGCCTAATTAAAGTATTTTTCGGATGCAACGTGTATGCCTGGGGGGGGGGGGGGGCTCCTATATTAAGAAAAGGAAAGAAAATTTTACAAGGTATCCTTAAGAGGGGCCAGGATCTCGTTTTGTGGGCAAAGTTATGACTCCAGTAGTATTTTTCCCGGATTCTACCTTAGAAGGGGCGAAAATAATTCTGGCTATTTCAGATTGTTAGTGCCTCAGTGATTACCTAATAAGAAAAGTGTTCACAAAGAAAAGCCGAGTTCTAGGAGGTATCTCTGTATTGTCTTTGGCAGACAGCTAGGCGACAGCATTTAAATTATCCCTCAAGGGTAGATTGAAACTATTGTTTAATATTTTTCACTACTTAAACTTTAAAAATAGCCGGCCCCGATCTAAGCCAATTTCAGAGTGGCCAGCTCTGATATTTCAACGTTGCTTACAGTAAACAGGGTAAAGAGGGCATATAGCACAGAGAATAATAACTTTTATGTCCTCAAAATGACCCGCCTATGAACAGATTTGGGAGGTACAGTCATTGTCTTAAGCCGCAGTTTCAGTCAGACCTTGTTTAAATAACCGGCCTATAAAGGTTAAGATTCCTGTGTCGTCAGATTGATTCATGAGCGACAGAGCCGAGATCCTCTTGTGCACCGTTGATGTGCACAGTTTAACCCAAGTTTATATGTTTGTCTGATTAAAATCTCGCGTCATTGATTTCTCAGTACTTAGAAGAGATTTTTCCAAGATAATACGCAGCGGATATTTTTAGCTAGAGGGTTAAATTAGTTTTGCAATTTACAATTAACCATGCTCAGACAAAAGGAGACGTCTCCTGAAAATAAAACAAAGTTAGATGCAAGCCCCAAATATATTATGTAATATCCCAATATTATTTGCAATTTCCCGAACAATTTCTCGAGGCTCCCGATTCCCGGCAATATCTTCAGATTCGCGAATAAATTTTGCGGTTCTCCCGAAACAGATATTCTTAATTAGAGTTGCCGGCACCCCACGTAAAACGCATGATTTAGATGCGTGCGGGTACACTGTGGAATCCCGATTTTTTGAATACTCGGTTATTCGAAACTCCCGATTCTTCGAACCCTTCTTCTTTCCCTTGGATTTGCTTCAGTCAAACACTGCAATTTTACCCCCGATTTTTCGAATGCTCGATTTCTCGAAACTCCCGATATTTCGAACTAGTTCTTACTTCCGTTGAAAAATTTACATTCGATTTCTCGAACTCTGAAAGCTCAGGAACCAACAGAAACCGGTTTTAGCCATATACACACCTGAATGCAATTAACAAATTCCGGAGAAGGTGTTTTCATGCGTTTTTTTTTAAATTACAAAGCAAGTGACAAATCTGTCATTGAAGTCATAAGAAACTACAACGCCGTTGTTACACAATCGAGGGTCTTGAATTACTGTACATGATCAGAGTTCCTTTGTTTACTTGCATTTTTCAAGCTCCTGCCGTAGCACATTAATATTTTGCAGTTCCTTTAAACCGTGGAGTACAGGGTACTTTTTTCAGGCAGGTACAAAACTCGGCCGGATCAACTCGGATCGCTTGATCCGGGTCGGATCAACTCGGATCAACCCGGATCAACCCGGATCGACTTAAACTTGAACACAATAAAAGGAAAGGGATGCTTAATAAAAGAAAAAGGATACTTTCACGCATTTATGGATTGACAGTCATGAAAATAAAGCAGTCCTTGCTCTCCTGCGCTGTTTTGTCGAGCCGCCATTTTGTTTTCCTAGTGCCAGGGCCTCGCAGATCAAGTCTCAGGTGGCCAGCCTCAAGTCGTGTTCTCGGGCACACGTACTGTTGTCATCAGCCATCTTTCAATACATATGACATCTCTTTACGTATTATTTCTAGAAAAGGGTAGTTTCATTTGCCCTTTATGTACAGCTTTGCTTATTTTTGAACGTTATAGAGAAAAGAAAGGTCGAAAAAGACACAAAGCTTGTGTCCATATCGACGTTGCTAGCCTATATACTAACATCCCACAGGAGGAAGGAATCACTATTGTATGTAAAACATACGAAACATTCCACCTAAGCAAACCTCTTATACCTACACTCCACCTCAGAGATATGCTCAGGCTTATCTTAAAAGAAACGCTTTCCATTTTAACGGAATGAAATTTTTCTTCAAACACACGGTACCGCAATGGGCACAAAAATGCGGTATCTTTTGCCAACATTTTCATGGCCGCGGTCGAAACAGAAATTATTGAGCGCAGTTCTAAAAAGCCGCTCATTTGGAAAATATACATCGATGACGTCTTTTCTCTTTGCAACTTAAACAAAGAGGAAATAACCGCCCGACCATAAAATTCACGGCTGAAATTTCAGATACAGAAATAACTTTCCTGGATACATGCGTATACACAAGACATTCGACAAGAAATAACCACAAGAAATAACCGCCCGACCATAAAATTCACGGCTGAAATTTCAGATACAGAAATAACTTTCCTGGAAACATGCGTATACACATCGACATTCGCAAGCACTTCAAACCGACAGAAACTTTCCAATACACGCACTTTACATTCTGCCACCCTCCAGGCGTCAGGAAAGGCTTTATCAAAGACGAAGCATTGCGTCTTCTGAGAACCAATTCCTCAAAAGCTACTTTTAAAGAAAACATTACACAATTCAAGCGTAGATTACGCGACAGAGGTTACCCAGATAACCTCGTAGACAAGACTCTCTCAGAAGTTAAATTTAGCGAAAGAATATCGGCGCTACAGAATAAACAAAAAGCGGGCAAAAGAGTTTTACCGTTTGTAACAGAGTACCTCCCTTCTGTGCCTAATCTTAAAAACAAAGCAAATGGCATTTAACAGCAAATCAGCCATTGCTAAGAAATATCTTTAAAGACCCTCCCCTACTTTCATACAGAAAAGGGAGGTCATTGAACGACGTACTCGTTAGAACAAAGCTTTGAAGGTCAACGTTTTATCGATCTTAACCAATAGGAGTCTTGTTTGGCCTGTCAAGTACAGTTTTTGTAACATCATGGCGATAAAGGCCTCTGCTGAAGAGAGAGTCTAAATGTTAACGGGCCAAAATGATCTAAGGTTTCCCTTAGTCTTATTTTTTTTTTAATTTTTTTTGTTTTTGAACCACAAGGTTCAAACACATACACTTGCCCAAATAAATATTTACCACTACGGCAATATGTTCAATTGGCAGTTTTGAAGTTCACTTGGCTTGAAGTTAAAGGACTGAATATCTCGTCTGGAGCAACATCATCTGCCATAAAAATAAGCAATGCTACATAATACGTTGGGGACCATTGTGCCCGAGAACGCGACTTGAGACTGGACACTATTTTCGTAGTCCGCGATGCCCTGGGACTACGAAAGCAAAATGGCGGCTCGACAAAACGGCGCAGGAGAGCGAGGACAGCTATATTTTCATGATAAATGCGTAATAGTATCCCTTTTCTTTTATTGTATTATAATTTAAGTCGATCCAGGTTGATCCGGGTCGATCCGGGTTGATCCGAGTTGATCCGATCCGAGTTTTGTACCTGCCTCTTTTTTTCTTATACAGTAAGGGGAAGGAAATGCAGTCAAGAGTCCGCGCAAAATTACAGACACATGTATCAGTCCAGTACTGGTTTTTGTTCTGCCGAAATTGGCTTAAATCCTTAAATTTTCGTTTTGTTTTAAATGTACGTTTGTTGGTAAATAAAGATGGTTCACACATTAACAAGAGTGATATACCGTTGTTGTCTGCCTTCTTGGATCTTATAAAACAATAGGCTTCTTTCGATATATTAAAATTCAGCTTGGTAGCGAGGCCTAGAGGACACAAACAAAAGAGATGAATAAACATGCTTGTAAAATTTCTTTTATTTGTGTCCTCTAGGCCTCGCTACCAAGCTGAATTTTAATATATCGAAAGAAGCCTATTCCACGGTAAAACAGGTGTGATTTGATGCCACCTTCGATTTTTCGAACTCCCGATTTTTCGAACCAATTTCCATTTCCCTTGGAGGTTCGAAAAATCGGAATTCGACTGTATTTTGAAACCAAAACTTGTCCGTTTTGATTGACGGTCTACATAACGAACGACAAAATCTATGCCTTGATGTACGCATTATTTATAGTTTGAAATGACTATACATTGGGAAACAGAGTACGGGGATAAGTCAAATAGAACCTGGCATACATTTCTGTTTGTGACATGGTATTATTTTGCGATGCATTTCACCTTTCATGTGAAATTGAAATTCGACGTTTTGTACACCCGGTGTACACCGAACACTACTAATGTACTCGTAAACCGGGCTCCCCAATCAGTTTGACCTGAGTTTGATCTGTTTGATGACGTTCTCTCATCAATTATCCCTCCGGGCCACAATCAATTGTCTACCATGTACCACACTTCAATGTACAACATATACAAAGCTTTCACACAGGAAGAGACTCAATTCGTAGATCTGATTGGTGATGAAGACTAATAAGTTAAAAGGCTACAAAATCATTAATGTTCTACTTGAGCGGAAACAACAATCTACAGAGGACAATGAGTTTACTGTGTCACTGGTGAGCTCGATAAAATAGAGCTATGGGGTCGATCGCGCGTCGTCTGACAGGGGCACCCAATGATTCGTTTCGGGAAATATCTGTTCGGAAGGCCCAAAATCGCCTGAGATATTCGGATTTAATTGCAGTGAAAGCTAGAGATCTCTTTGGCGAAACATTACCACGGACTTTCGTAACAAGAGGACTGATTAGTTCCTATTGTTTTCATAGGGACAAATATGTCGTTTAGAGTGCAAAATAAGGTCAGCTAGCATTTTCGGAGAGCCATCAGCAGCTCGGAAATTCGGCGGATAGGATTCTGTTTCCGAAAATTTTCTGCGGCCTAAATTTTCAGCTAAAAACGCCGAACAGATAATTCTGTATTAGCTTACACAAATATGCCTTCAAAAAGCTCTGAAACAATCTAAGAAAGCTAAAACTGATATTTCAAGTATTTTGCTAAACATTTCTCGTTGGGTGCCCCTGGTCTGAGTATCCTTGGTAGCTTTCCGCATGTTTCCAGACTTACTGGCTATAATCGGGACCCAGGAAAGAACTGGTATGTAGTCACTAAACTTGAGTACGGCTTAAGGCTTAAGATGAATTTGCTAAGAGCGACATTTTCACCACTTTCCTGACGAAATACACTGCAGCATCAATACATCGGAAGCCCGCCAAGCGAGGTTGTGACTTCAACAGACAACCAAGCCATAGTTTTGTTGTGTCGTCGTTTGAGCTTTATGCAGATTGCCTTGGCAGCGAGAGTGTGCGAAAGACGGGTTGGCTCGCTCCTCAAAATTTGGCCCTGTTGTGGAAGCGGTAAAAGGAATTGCTTTGGACTGTGACTCGCCGTGTAGTTTTGGCAGGAAAAACTCCGAGTTGAATCACAGTGCCCTTTTAGGAAGCATATACACATAGATAAAGGTAATTTTGCCTTCGCATTAATCTGCTTTGTGCCCTTTTAGGTAGCACATACCCAAGGACACAAGTAATTTTGCCTTCGCATTAATCTGCTCTGTGCCCTTTTAGGTAGCACATACCCAAGGGTTCAGTTAATTTTTACTTTGCATTCATCTGCTCTGTGCCCTTTTAGGTAGCACATACCCAAGGACACAAGTAATTTTGCCTTCGCATTAATCTGCTCTGTGCCCTTTTAGGTAGCACATACCCAAGGACACAAGTAATTTTGCCTTTGCGTTAATCTGCTCTGTGCCCTTTTAGGTAGCACATACCCAAGGACACAAGTAATTTTGCCTTCGCATTAATCTGCTCTGTGCCCTTTTAGGTAGCACATACCCAAGGACACAAGTAATTTTGCCTTCGCATTAATCTGCTCTGTGCCCTTTTAGGTAGCATATACCCAAGGGTTCAGTTAATTTTTACTTTGCATTCATCTGCTCTGTGCCCTTTTAGGTAGCACATACCCAAGGACGCAAGTAATTTTGCCTTCGCATTAATCTGCTCTGTGCCCTTTTAGGTAGCACATACCCAAGGACACAAGTGAATTTGCCTTTGTGTTAATCGGCTGTGCCTTTTTAGGTAGCACATACCCAAGTGTACGGTTAATTTTGCCTTTGCGTTGATCTGCTCTGTGCCCTTTTAGGTAACACATACCCAACCCAAGGGTACGGTTAATTTTGCCTTTGTGTTAATCTGCTCTGTGCTCTTTTACAAAGCATATACCCAAGGGTACGGCTAAAATTAATCTGCTCTGTACGGCTAATTTTGCTTTCGCAGCATATAAATACCCAAGGGAATCAATCGCGCGCGTCTACGCAGCGGGCGATTTTCGCGCTGGCTCGCGTTCTTTTTAAATTGGTCGACTGTCCCTAAGGGACCGTTCATTTTTTATGAGGTAGGGGTGCTGGTGGGATTTGAGGGGGGCCATGCAAAAAAATATGGCTTCAAAGAGGGAGGGGTCAGCCAAAAAAAATATGGTGTGTAAGGGGGGCTCACCAAAAACATGGCCTTTAAGTTTAGTAGTGACAGCGTCTGTAATAATGCAAACAACAGTGCCAGAAGGCCAAAAATAGCTTTTCTAAGGTTCTGAAAATTCAAATTTTCCCGGGTGAGAATGCCCCGTACCCCCTATTTTACTATTCACCTAACGGCAACTCTACCTCACCAACTGTTTCATTACAAAATGCAGCCAGGGGAATGTGAATTTCCTTTTTGGCCTCGACTGGTCTGATTCTTAAATAACTCAGTGACAACAGTGTCCAAAATAATGCTTTAAACCGGCATGAATTTTTTGTTTATGTACTTCAGAATGCAGCAAATTGCATTACAGCATCTCTAGATTTTCAAAATTTTCCAGGGGAAGATATCCCTGCAACCCCTACCAGAAAATTACTTTTAGTGCTTGTCAATAAAGACATTTACTCCTGTAGGACTTGAGTGTTAAAATTGAATGTTTAATTTAAGCTTGATAAGTTTTAGATTTTTTTTATCACTTTGTCTTTTGTCTTTTTTTTTTGGGGGGGGGGGTGTCATCTCAAATATTTAGGACTACAAGGGAGGGGGGGGCAGGTAAAAATATCTAATGTAGAGGGGGGTCATTATATTTTGCACTGGTACTACTCATCAAATCCCACCAGCCCCCCCTACCCCATAAAAAATGAACGGTCCCTAAGCGAAAACAGAGATTGCTCGTAATGTGTACATGAGCCGAACCTAATCAGAATCAACAAGCAACCCCTTTTTTATCGGAGACGCTAGAATGTAAATAATAGTTAACGTTACGGCAGAGGTTAGGTTACGCAAAGGTGTTATGGAAGACTTTCATTCTTCCTCTGACGTTACGGTTAAGGCGCCGTCTTGATAACTCCGCTCTTGCGGAAACTTTGTTTTATAAAGGGTCACCCGGCGTGAAATATAAACCCAGCTGATGTACACATCTCACCCAACGCGCGCCGGCTTGAATCAGTATTTATCTCTCGGAATCATTCACGCTGGTGGTCCAGGGAAATTTACACAGAACAAATCGAGAACCACGTAAAGCAGCGGAAATACTCACTACTTTGATGTATGCCCAGGATCCAGAGAAGCGATGCACCGATGGCCTTCGATGTCCAGTCACGTCAACAAGGTCGAATAAACAGTAGCAGAGATTGCGGTGAAATTTATCTCGCAAGCAGGCTTCCTAATTGGCTTATGTCTTATGCAAGCGACAAAAACCGGGGTACTTGTCCCGCCTGTGCCCTCGATATAACTACTCTCTTTGTTTGTTTGTTTTTTTAGTAGAAATCAGTTTAGTTACTTGATAAAAAATAAGCTGCAATCAGGTTAAAATTTCACTGCGATCTTGTTTTCATTAGTCATACAAAGGGACAGACAAAAGAAATTCAACGAAACCAAGCCAAGAAATTTCTTGCGAACACTTGATCCACGCCGGCTTTCACGTTGTAGGGCAATCTGAAGTGCCTGGCAAAGGATGTTAAAGGCGAACAAATTTCTCGATCTTATGCGAAAAATTACTCGTGACCTGCGGCCAGACTTTATTTCCGTTCGATTAAACGGGCCCGCGGTAACCGCAGAGCAAGAAAAGTTTTTAGCGGACGACCAAATAAGAGGAAATATAAAGAACGCTGCCAAAATTGGGCCCGATAGAAGATTATATTGCGCGCTTTATTTTCCTTTTTTTTTCTCTTCTCTGTTTGTCAACAGTAATTATCTGTCAACATCGTCATATTTTGTAGTAAGAAGCTAACACCTCGTTTCATTCTTATGAATCCTTACGGTGACAAATCATGGCGTTAAGTTACTGTTAATATTAACTGAGGGGGATTCAATCCCCCTTCAGCTAATTTGCATAACAAATCCTGAAGCGATCAAAGCCCGTCATGTCTCCTTTATCTTTCTCTCCGTCTCTTTTTTCGACTATAATTTCGAAATCATTTAATTTTTGTGGTGGCTTCAGAACGAAATCGACAGGATGTTCCAGATTTTCGGGACGACCCTCGCTACTGCATCGTAGTGACTCAACAGCAAGTGTTAGATCTGATACCCCTCGTAGATAACACGAAGATAAAGCTTTTACAAGAAGTTATAGTATATCGTATATGTGTTTGCAACATCAACTTGGACAAAACTTATGTATCTCAACCTTAACTTCCTTAACCCTCATAGTGAATGGCGAGGTGCAATATCAACTTACGCATAAAACTGAGATGAAACTGGTGCGGTCAGACGGGTGGGCGGGAACAAATTTCAAACGAACTTTCTAGTTTGCTATGTGAGATAAATGCTCGAGTAAAGGCTGGAAATTGAAATCTCACCGAGATCAAATCGAAAAAAATCAGGAAACGCATAAGGCACTCTAGCAAATGCAAGAAGCTTGACAAACGGTTACACCTTACAGCTCAAATGCTTTAATTTTTCTGATTGGACGATAATGTGCCACGTGTCATGTGTCAAAACAGTCTAACTCCTTAGGGCGAACAAAACTTACTAACTCCCTAGAGAAACAATAACTTGATTTTTCGACTCGCACGTGATCAGGTCGTGCACCTTGAAAATTTGCATTACAGTAAACTCGTATTAACGGATAACACACACCTTTATAACTATAATTCGCTTTTTGAGTTGCGAGGTATAACAAAACACTCAATGACTGGCCCCGCGGAAAACAGAACGTTTTTTTTCCCTCGACCCTCATCGTTCCATTAAACAAAAATAATGTCGAGACAATATCCCTGTAAAAAGTGTAAAGAGTTCTTTACAGTTCTTTAACTTGATAAGCCTAGAGAGGAAACTTAGATAAACTCAAGGATCTTTACACTCAAATTCATTGATACAATTGCAATCGCTTGGCTGACACTATCATACCCACCGAGCATTTCCTCTCTGTTTTGAAAGTGTGGAAACTGAGAACAACGATTGTTTTAAACAGCCTAAAGACAATCTTTCCTTATACCTGGCAGAAAGCATTACTTTTGTAATATTTAAAAAGTATCTGTTTTGGTTGTGAGTCTCATTAATTACTGAACAATGCGTTTTGACAAATATTAGTTAACCCTCGGACTACAAGGAAAGTCACACCCCCACCGTAGTACAACGAGGGGTGGGGGTGTTGGTGAAAAGAACCCTTGGGTTTTTGGTATGTTACAATGATCCGAAAAGATCTTACCTTTAGTAGAAAGCCTGTAAAGTGCTCTACAAGATGATTTGAGGAAGAACGATTGAACACAAGGAAAACCCTTGCAGTATGTGTATAATTTAGGCAGTTATATATGGGAAAAAAAGCCTGAAAAAATGGCACTTTAACGGGATTTAAAGCCTTGATTCCTCGACCACCTTCAAGTGGGTTTGACAACTTCGGTAGAGCACCGCCCCAGTAATAGCAGTGTCACTTTTTTTCAAATCCCGTTCAAGCCAAACTGCGAGGGTCTCCCATGTATTTTTGAGACATGAATACGTGAAGCCCAAGGTAAGAAAGAGAACATTCTAACAGCAACGTTTACATAACAGTAGTTCATATTTCGATGATTTTTGGGCTTTAACCCTATTTCGCCTGGGCTTTTTTTGAGTTTCTGAGCCGGGGGGGCCACAAAGTGCCCCCCCTATAGATCTCGAAAAGTATTCACGCTCTTGTGATGAAACTTGGCACGTTTTTAGTACGTCATTAGCTTAACCGATTGGGTTTATGATGTGTCGATTATGACGTTTCATGACGTCACAATGACATCAAAAAGCAGCCATTTTGAATTTTGAGCCGCCATCTTGGATCCCGATCATGCAGTCATACAGTTGGCAATGACGTCATCGAAAAATATGTAAATTTGTTCTAAGAAACATACTTAATCAAAACAAGCACCAAAAAGTAAAGGATTATCTTCTTCTTACAAAGGAAGGGGAAAAAACTGAAAAAAAGACTGAAAAAAGACAGAAAGTAGTCAAGGCACCTCCTGAGTAGACGGTTGCTATGGAAACGTCAATCATCATAGACACGTCATTGAAACGGGAAAATTTTCTCTAATAAATTTCAGGAAAATTCACGAGATTTGGTGGTTATTCGTCCAGCCGTTTAAAAGTTATAATTCGTTAAATTCAGCGCGGGCACAATGTGCCCCCCCCCCCCCCCCCCCCAGGCTAAATAGGGTTAAGATACGTCAACTAGTTCGAAAATGGACGATGATTTTACTAATTTATTAAACTAAATTTGTTTAAGATTCTGTTACCAAATAAAACGCAAAATCATCTACTCCGGCAATCAACTTTTTGTGATACGCTGAATTTTATTTCCTAGACAAGCGAAGGATGGCTGTTAACCTGGGCTACGTAAAATCGCCTCAGGGAATTCTTAAAATCCTGGAATTCGTAAGTATTGCCGAGGGAAACGGGGGGGTGGTTACAGTTACTATTGTTATTATTATCATTATTATTGTTATTATTTCTTAGTAGTTTACGAAAGAATGAAAACAATATCGAATAAACATTTTTTAACACACATCAAACTGCTGACCACGCAAGCACATTTCGGGTGGATAGCAAACTGTTTTGGTGTCCATCTACAAGCAACTCACTGTTAACTTTAAAGAGTTTTCGATTTCAAATTTTCAAGCACTTTGGGGGATGACCATATTGACTGCTAACATCTTCTAAAATCACATGGAATATTTTAACACGTTTTTTGGCACAAATTCGTTAGTTTTACATTTAAGAAAAGTGTTAGGAAAACAAAAAAATGTTGAAAAAATTCGGTTTTTGAGGCCGAAAAATACCGAGTTAGAAGTATTGTAAATGGTTTGAACCCAGGAGTCATATCATGAGTCGGTAAATTATGAGCGTCCGGGTGAGTGTAGTCCTGAGAAGGACTGTTTGTGATGACATTGACTGACGTTTCGACCACCTGAGCGCAAGTCATCATCAGAGTCAAGTGAACTGTCAATCGTCAGTAGATGTTATAAGTCTCTGGTCGTTATCCTGGTTGGTCGACGATCTCGTGATGTTATTGGTCGTCTGTCTGTGATGTTATTGGCTGTGAAGTCTGTTAAACGTGATTATAGTGTGTTTCGATCCGTCTTTTGTTAGTCAAATGTCCGTTGATTGTTAGTCAAATAGGTCGGTTTGTCTATTGTTTGTCTGTCTTGTTATTGCTTGCAAAAACTATTACTACTACTCCCTGTCTGTCGCTTTGTTCGTCTTTGTCTTTAACGTTTGTCGTAAAGTAGTGATAGGTTTGTGTGCAACGCGGATGTTGTAGGGTTGTAGGATTCGTCCGATAGCCGGTTTCGGAAGTCCCTTTGACGTAAGATATGGTTGCAGTAGTGACAGGTGACGTGTTAGTGTTCTTAGCGTTCGGTTCGGAGTTTCTGTAGGTGTTTTGTCTAATAAAGTCCCGGTTGTAATTGTTCTTGTTGAAAACGTTGTCTAAGTACTTGATTTCGTCCGTTACGCTGTCGGGTGAGTTACAAACTAGTTGCTCGCGTCTTGCCAGGGTCCGTATAGTCGTAGCTTTGTGAGAACTAGGATTGTAAGATGATTGGTCGTGTAGTCTGTCGGGTATGTGTCGGTTTTCTGTAAATTGTCGCCCGTAGTTGGTTATTGTCGCGGGTAACTAAGCAGTCTAGAAAAGATATTTTACCATTTTCCTCGATCTCCTTAGTAAACTGTATGTCGGCGTTTTGTCCATTGAGATGTTTGTGAAATTGGTCGATTTCGTCTTTGTGTACGGCTGTAAAGGTATCGTCAACGTAACGTAGCCAGAGTGGTAGTGTTCGTTTGTAAGTAGCGAGGGCTCTTTCCTCGATGTTTTGCATAACGATTTCTGCAACAACAACGGAAACTGCGGTGATCCTATAGCTGTTCCGTGCAACTGTTTGTAGTGTTTGTCGTTGTACTGAAAATAAGTAGAAGTAAGACAAAGGTTCAGTAACTGAGTCCATTAAGTCTTCTCTATGTAGCGGTATACGTAGTTCAATCTCTGTAGAGTTGTTGATGGCGGTCTCAGTGCAGTCTCAGTCAAGTGGAATACTGGTGAACACTGATTTCACATCAAAAGACACTAGTTTGTAGTCGTCAGGAATCTGTACTGTCTTGACTGCGTCAATAAAGTTCTCAGTCGACTGTAGTTTGTGTCGTGATTCGTCGGTCAAAGGTTTCAGTACGGTAGTCAAGTATTTGAACAGCCTATGGGTCGCATGGGTATGTTAGGTTTGTGTAGTTTCGGTAGTCCGCAGAGTTTCGGTGGTTGTGGTACACGGTACCTTAGTCTGTTATAGCGTTGAATGTCAATAGCGTCAGTTTTCTTGAGGTCAAGTAGTTTGCGGTTTAGTTTGCGTTGAAGTGCTGGCGTCGGGTCTTGTATAAGTACTTCGTAGGACTGTTTATCGTTAACAAGTGCGTCCATTTTGTCGTAATAGTTTGTCTTGTCCGTAACAACAGTCACTCGTCCTTTGTCAGCGGGGAGTATGACAATGTTTTCGACGGTTTTCAGTCGTTTCAGTGCTTGTCGTTCGTCTTTAGTCAAGTTACTGTCAGGTAGAGAGGCTGATTGTATAGTAGAAGCTATTCTACTTCTGATGTTATCCTTGGCTGATTCTGAAAGCTCCCTCTGACGGAAAAGAACTGCCTCAACACTGGCTACAATGGCCTCGGTCGGTATACGTTTAAGCGTCACTCAGTGTTGGAGTCCGTAAGAGAGTACCTGTGTTTCAGTCTCTTCATTCCTGACCCAGTTGTGGTCTGGTTTTTGTCGTCTTTTGTCTTTAGTACGTTGTAATCGCGTCAGTTTTAGCTGTTTTAGTTGCGTTTTAGTGCGGTACTGTTCAACTGTTTTGTTAGCTCGTCTGTCGGCAATAGTCAGTATAGTGTCGAAAGTAAGTCAGTCGGTATGAGTTGTCGAAGTTTGTCAAGTTGTTGTGTAGTCTGTCTTCGCAGGAGTTAAGTCTTCCGTGACAGTCGTTAATCCGCGCTCGGACCAGTTGTCGGCAGGTGGCTTTGACAATCTGTATGGTCCCTTGTGTGTTGGGGGACTTAACTCGAAGTCCGGCTGGAACAAGGCCGAGATCCTTGGAGCGGTGTAGTTGAACCAGAGTTGTTGTCGTAGTCGTCTGACGTTGATTGCGTAACTGATGTAGTCGTTAGCAAGTCGTTTGCTCTTCCGACCAAAGGAACGTAAAACTGTAAATGGTTTGAGCTCAGGAGTCATATCATAAGTCGGTAAATTATGATCTTCCGCGTGAGTGTAGTCCTGAGAAGAACTGTTTGTGGTGACATCGACAACCTGAGCGGAAGTCATCATCCGCTAGAGTCAATTATACTGTGAATTGTCAATAGATGTTATAAGTCACTGGTTGTTGACAGTCCTGATTGGTCGACGATCTCGTGATGCTATTGGTCCTCTGTCAGTTAAGCTGTGATGTTATTGGCTGTGAAGACCGTGAAACGTGATTGGTGCGTTTCGATCCGTCTTTTGTTAGAAATGTCTGTTGAATTGGTTTACTGTTAGACCCATTGTCACATACCAACAGAACATACACTGTTGTTGCCAACTTTTTGTCAAAGACAAACTGTTAGAAAAATAGCATGAACTGATTTTAAAATTACCAATTTTCTTTGTTTGCTGATCTGCGTGGAAACTTTTTTTGCAATATGACTCGTTTTCTGCTCAATAAAAGTGACAAATTTATATTCAAAAGTATTCTAGTTCTACTTTATTGCCAGAAATAGAAATTAAAGTAACAAAAAAAATGCCGGTGAGGAGATACTCAATAATCTTTCCATAAAATTCCTGCTGGTGTATAAATAAGTTTCCACGTGGGGTGGCTCTTTGCCTGCAAAGTACTTTTAGCAATACATATAACTAAGATTAATGAAAATATTTACAATATTAAAAAATTAAAATACTATGATACAATTAAATGACTGGAAATCAGATAAATACTTGACGAAAAGTCAAACCCCTGCCCTCCTTGTTACCTCTATCAGTCCCTGACTCGTACCCAGTTAATGTGGCAAGAAAAATAAATAGATAACATTAGGCCATTTTAGCCAAAGGGAACTGGGGCCCGTTTCTCGAACCTCCCGATAACTTTTCGGGCCCGAAAACTATTTTAGGTGCACAATGTTCTCGAATGGCTATACAATTTTTATTGATTTTGAAAGCTAGATTTTAATCTTTATAATTTCGTGAGGCATATGGCTAAGTTTGCGCCAATAATTACCATTAGCTGACAAATAAATGAGCTCGAAAAAATACTTACCGGGCCCGCAAAGTTATCGGGAGTTTCGAGGAACGGGCCCCTGAGCTGGTCCAGGTCAAATTACGCTGCACCCGAAGTGTAGTGTTCTAAAAGAGGCGAGGAACTGTATATAAAGAGAGTGCCCCCTTAACCCATAAATTTTGTTCCAGGGCTTTCCAAGCAGTGGGATTAAGCAAACACGCAATTAAATGTGCGAAGAGGAGGCAGAATGGGAAGAGACCACTCTCTCTCCCCAGCCCCAAGCATTCTATGTTTATGTTTGTTTTGTCTATTTTCACGTTCCTACTTTGCGTGGAGCCCGGAACAGACTAACATTAATCACATTGTTAGAAGGCGAGCTCTCTCGAACCACTGCACCATTCTTGCGTTTCCGTACTCTTCATTACCTTGCATATAACGTACAGGGTCTGGAAGGAGGGGGGGGGGAGGGTCCTGATCCCGCATTCCCGCTCCTTTTTCACGAGAATCCCGCATCCCGCACTTTTTTCATCGATATCCCGAATTTCGTTTTTTCTTTCCCAAAAATACATTTAAAAAGACTAATTTCTGCAAAAGCTAATAAATTCAAGATGTAGATTGGCCCTTTTCATTGATATTTTGTGCTCGCCTGGTTGATTCGCTTTTGCCGCTATAACGTTTATTTGGGTCGTGACGATTTCCCGAATTTCCGACAGACAGGCAACAAAATCCCGCATCCCGTGCCCAAATTTTGGCGAATCCCGCTTCCATGGTAGCAGTCAAATCCCGAATCCCGTCAAGATATTTTTCGTTTTCCCGAATCCCGCACCGTATTTTGGCCAAATCCCGGATCCCGAGAATACCCTTCCAGACCCTGAACGTAACTATTTCTCCCTCTTCCTATGTCAACAGCTCGCTATCTGTATAGCGTTTGCTTGCCTCGCTGATTTTGACAGGGACGTCGGGGGTCGAGACGACAAATATGCAACGAGGTTCGACTTATTCATGGCCGTGTTTGTCATCGGCTGGGTGATCGTTCTGTTGGTGTTCCTCGTCTTCCTCCTTGGTGTCGAAGGCAATATGATGACGGAAAGGAACTGGAATCTTCTAGTGAGTAGCTATGTACCTTTGTAACTCCTACGTAGCACAGGCAACGTTCAGTTAAATAAGTGGCGCGAGATTTCGGGACGCGCGTGGGTATAGAGTTCACGCGAGAGGAGGAAGAGTACTCGCGCGGGTCTGGCTCATCTTGTGCTTCGTTGCGACTTGTGTTAAATAATTCTTGCAGGCCCGTAGCCAATATTGAGGCAACCGAGGCAGTTGCCTCGGTAAAACTTTTTCCTTGTGGTTAAAAACCTAGATAGAAAAATAAATTATTTAATAGTATAACATGCTTCTGGCAGTAAACCACGCCAATAACAGTCACTAGTGCTGGTCGCGAGCCCACCAGTTTCTCCAGTGGGTCAGCGTATACAGCCTCGGGCCTCGTTACCGATTGAAGATGTGGGCGCAGACCGCCTGAATAGTCTTGCCCTTGCATACGTTTACGATATCACTCCAGAGCCATTGCAAATATTGCAAAAATTGGACGACAGTGGTCATAGGAGAATTGCTTTAGCTTTCTCCAAATAAAAGTGAGGCTTTAAGTAAAGAGTACACTTCAGCACTTGTAATCTTCGAACTGGTGCACTTGAGCAAGATTGATTTTTTTTCGTCACGAATACTGAAATAACATTTCAGAGCTTCTAAAATTTCATTTCTAAATGAAACTGTTGAAATTTTGAAGAGAAGAACTAGTAACAAACATAAATGCTGTTAAAGTAAGTTAATTTGGATTTTGATTACGTTAGGGGGGAAAATACCACAAGGAAATAGCTAGAAATGGCATTTACGAGCGTTTAGATTTTAAACTTTTCTGGGGGAGCATGCCCCCAGAACCCCCTAAAAGCTCGAGCCTTCGGTGCCTCGCAATTGCCTCGGTTATCAGAAAAGTCTGGCTACCGTCCTGTCTTGTGTATGCTCCGCTGTTAAAGCTTTGTGATGTGTTGCAGATCGATGTCAAGAGAGGGTCTGTGAGCCAAAATTCAACCTCTCGCTAGAGCAACCAGCTATAAAACTGAAAACAAGTATATGTACAAAAAACAATAAAAATGTTTAAAAAACAGCGTACAAAGAGGTACGGCTGTCTCCATCCAAACAATGCGTTTTTCTTCGAAAAAGCATATATTTTGAGTAACCGTTTTCCGATTGTTGTACACAACATTATCTAGCAACTGTGTAGCAACATTTTTGAGAGTGAAAGGAACTGCTAAGCAACTTTTATTCATGAAAATGCATCAATCATTTTCATCAGTGCTAATCATTCCTTCGAACAACCACCGATCAAACTAGGAAATGTCCCGTGGCAGGAACAAATGAACTAGCTGCTCTAATGCCCAACGCTACAGAGAATTCTCGGTTTCTGGGCTCATATACGTACCTCTGAAAGTTGATTCAGATCAAAATAAGGCACAGAGAAGACTTCAGTTTCTAAGTATTGATTCAGTGACCGTTCGTTCTGTGGATCTGCCCTCTCATTTGAGCCTCCTTAGACATTTCCTCTTATAGTTTTTGGTCTTTGCTGACGAAATGTTTACCTGAAACGAAGCCAAACGAGGTCGAAATCATAAAGCCTTCAAATGTCTCCTGGTGATAAAATTAAATGCTTTATTACTGCACAACCCTTGTTGTGACTCGTATTTTATTATGTTCTTCTAGCTTCTCATTTTCTCCTTGCTGTTCGCTTTGTTGTTTATCGTCGCCTCTGCACTCATAACGGACTACCCACTGGACTTTTTTTACGACGCTGGACTTGACAAGTTCGCTGTGACTAGAAAGTACACCAGGATTCTAACTGTCTGCGTGGTAGGTGCAGAAATCAAATGTTTGTTGCACAGTTAATTTGAGCTCTCTCCCCCTTCCTCTTTTAAATCCTCCTCCAGTAGTCATACGCCATAACATTAAGTCTCTCCCAATCTCTTCCCCCAAGGGTCTCTCCTCTTCCCCTTCGGTGGGCCCCCTCTCCCCCTCCCCATAATGGTTGAAATACTTGTGATACAAAACACCTCAAAAAGAATTCTAAAAATATGTACATTTATAAAACCTGGTCTTGGTTATTCAAAGGTATCATTATGTCAGCGCATACTAACGACGTTGTATTTGTAAGGCAGGCGTGATGCACAGCCTATTTCTCGTTCTCTTTAAGCTTGGCTATGATAGTTGCTTGCAAAAACCAGTTGCTTTTTTCCAGGAAATTTATAATTTGAAATTAACGCACCCCACCCTCTTTTTATAAAGCCCCCTTCTTTTTAATCTCTCCTTTTGGGGGCCAGACGGAAAGTAAACAGATGTAAGGATTGAAATATGCAGTTAGCACCAAGGGCACATGTCCGTTTTAAACCCAGGAAAAATTAGAGCAAGAGCCAATATGAGTTGAAACTCTTGGTGCCTAAGAGAGATCTCAGATATATTCTGATGTCCAATGCGAAACAAGCCATTGTGGAATAAAAATGCGTGTCTTTCACCTTGGTTTAAAAAATGCCCATTTATTATGCCATACTTTACATGTTTAGCCTTAAAAAAACGTTTCAATAACCCCTGTCTTTTGAAAATGTCTTAATTTGAGTTAAATCCGGGATGGCAGACAACTGTCAGCTGTCAGCTGCCAGCTGCCACTTTGAGTTTGTTTGTACGTCCGAGGGTTAACCGAGGTCGTTCTCTTTTGTGGTGTTTTTTTTTTCTCAAACTCAATAGTATAACTGTCTTCTGTTTCCTTGGCTATGCCTTCTTGCGTGAACCTTTGCGATGGAAAACCAACGGAAAAAAAAAAAAGAAAAGAAAAGCAGAAACAATTGGAATTTAGCACGGGAGATAAAAGGCTTACGTACAATCGAATACAGGTCGAGGATATGATGAGGTATTCACCTTTTTGAACGTAGCCGTGGGTTTAATATACGGGTGAACACGAAAGAAAGAAGACGACAGAAGAAAGCAGCTGAAGACCACAGAAAATAACTTGTTGGGGCCTTGATAACGAGGCTGCTTTGTTAGAGCAGTTTTCAGTCGAATATAATGCCGAAAGTAATTCATGTTGGCTTTGGTTGTGTGCTACTCAGCACTGTGACAAGTTAGAAATTTATTTAATCATACTTTTTCTGGTGACTCACATAACTCTCTCAGCCAATACGAATTCGAAGTGAACTAAATGCAATGATGCCCTGCTCGCTCACGCCAATCATTACCAGTTTGAGTTCTGAATGGTTTGCTGTGTTGTCTGTAGTAACTGGTCAGAGTGATTAGTTTGGTTTCTCTTTGAGGGCACTCAGTTGAAAGCCGCTACAATGGAATATGATTATATGCCGGAAAAGGGTTTTCACGACACTTTTTAACGGACCGGATTCTTAATAGAAGGTGACTACTTAAAAGGGCGATTTATACAGTTTTGACTATTAATTGATTAAAAATTTTTTCACCTGGCGCTTTTTTGCCATTTTTTATAAGGAACGGGGACATGCAAAATGATTACTTCGCGACGGAAACATTTTTTTCACCGCGGCGCATGACATATAAATGGATAAGCTGGGCTACTCACAAACAACCCGTTTACGTTCAACTACTAACAATGTTAGATATTAATAACCGAGATTTAAAAAAATTGAGTATTGTCGAAATATACGCCTTTAGTTCTAATTAGTGTGCTTGTTTCGATAATGATAATCTCATCTTCAATTTTGTTTTAGTTTTTTGGCTTCCTCTCAGCCGTTCTTCTCTTGGTGGATGCGTTCTTGGCTTACAGGAAAATCGGATCAACTACTTAAACGGAACTCCTTAGATGCAAGCTGTTAGATATAGTTGAATACAGTCAGTGAGATGCAGTTAAATGAAATTAAAGGTAATTGATATAAGAAAAGTAAAAGATAATTAAAAGACTGGTTCAGGCGTAGACAAGTCGTTCACTGTGCAAGGAAGTCGAACAGTACATTACCTTAAAACTTAAGTTAAAGACTCTTGGCTTAGATTGTGGACAAAGGGCTTTGATTCAAGCTGTATCAGTAGTCGTCAGTAGTGTTCTAGAAAATAAAGAAGCATATTTAAGCAGATATAGCCTGGTTTCTTAGTACTGGGCTTAATTGTATCTTTGGAGTGCCACGTTTTATTTTCCCGTCTCGGTTTAGAAAATCAGATCCACCGCGTCACAGTTTAGTATTAATATCCCACAATTCTCCTTGAATGGAGAGGGGCGGCTGTTAACTTTTTAAAATAGCTCTTCCCCAATTGAAATAATCACTCTTTTTATGGAATAAATAAATACGTAAACAAATAAATTAATTAAATGAATAAATAAATGAATAAATAATGAAGATGATAATGATGATGATGATGATGATGATGATGATGATAGTAATAATCATTTAATTAAGTAAATATAGCTTGAACTTCCTTGCTTCTTTGTTTTTTAACAGATACACAATTTTAAAAGTGAATAAAAAGTTTGATGAATAAGCAAATAGTTTGAGCAAATAATTTCTGTAGCGTTAATGTTTCTAAAATGAGTACCACGAGCTTTTTTGTTTTCTGCCTACGAATCATTGCTCAAATAGCATATCGTGCTTCAACAAATTTCAAGTGCCTTTACCGCCACGCCATCAGGTGAACCCCGTTTATAAATGACGTAAGTGGGTGCTTTCGCAGTTTGCACTGCACAAATTTAAAAAAATAATAATAAATCTAAACTGACCATCTTCTAGATCTAAAATAAACACTGGAGTAATCCATAAAAAAAGAAAGGTAAACCAATTCTCTGAATTGGTACCTTGTGTGCCAGTAAAAATGAAGTCCAGCCACATAACTGGTGTATTGTTCACACGAAGTAAAAGTCTTGGCGGTCAAGTGCGCGAGGAAGACCGAATGGCGAAACACGCCTCAGCTTCATCCCACCCCCCCCCCCCCCTCCACCCTGAACTCTCGCAGCACGTACCACCAAATACACAGGCGACATTTTCGGCGATTACAAAACCATCCAGTCCACTTAAAATGGTTATGCTGTTTAGAAAGTAGTAATAAATGCTTTTTTTCATCAGTTTACTGTGAGCTGGTAAGAAAGAAGCTGTTTCTCCCAATGCGGACTTATCTGGCGGCCATCCAGCTGTCACAAACCATGTGATAGCCAACTGACTGATTTTTCTAGCCAATTTATGTTAAACAGCTAGCAAACGTATTTACTTCCAACTTCAGAATATCGTGTTCACCAGTTTTAAGACAATAACGGTGAATGTTTTGATGACGTTTCACAGAAGATAACGTAGCGTGGTTTAAATTTAAAGTTTAAATTTAAAGGAGTGTTTTTTTCCCATTTCACTCAGGTTGGCGGGTTGAAATACTGTTTCTCCCAACCAAGACCATACTGCTTTTCTCTCCTTTACCTGTCCCTTAACTATTGTCTGACAGCAGATTGTGGTATTTTAAGAAAAAAAAATTGATATGTGGGTTAAGGCAATGTTGGTGAACCTCTTTTCCTGGAAAATCGACGATTACCCTAACTCTCACAACCCCTTCGATCTTTTTTTAGCTTTTACAGTTTTTGGTTTCTTTTCATTTGTTATTTCCATGCCGCCCTGACTCCTCCCGGTTATGTACCATGCTTCCTAATGCCATGCAGATTTACCCTCCTTTTGGGGATTTTTATTTTCCACCCGTCCGATTTAAGTTTTACTGTCGTAAAGGGCAGCCCAGGTGGGTTGAATTGCTTTTTTTTTTGTCCAAGCTAAGTGCATTGAAGTACTCTTTCTCCATCTGCCTTAAATTATCAAAATAACTACACTGAAAAAACGAGTCTAAATACAACCTGGAAGTATTATAAAGATACAATGTTCTCTTCATTTTCGCTGTAACGTAACGCCCTAACAACGATCAGCGAATGGAGCTGGAGTTTCCTGGGTTGCTTGGGCATGCTTGGGTTGCCGTTCAACACAGAAATAAGCACTGGAAAGTTTATACATTATTCGATTCCAAGGTTACATTATTTCAGGAAGTAACTCATCATGAACTAGGAACTAAAGTCAAAGTAACATGATATATTACAAGTTTTGTGATTTTCAGTACACGATTAGGATTTTGATTTCGTCAAAATTCCTCATGGATGGAAAATTTTAATAAGATGCTGCTCAAAATAGGAATATTTTCGTGAAGAGAGATTCGTCGTTGAAGTGTGGACAAGCGCCGGTGTTGGAAAAACCATTGCGTACTTAAATTTATGTAATTTAATCCAGTTGTTAGCTGGTGTACAAGTCTTTCAATCTTTTTTTGCCGTTTAAGTGTGGATATCTGAAAGGAATCAATATGCCAATGGAAAGCCCTTTTTGAAACCATGCCATGTCAAAAACTCTCCTTAATGTAAAAACGAACGAAAACCTTTAAAGAAAATAATTTGGTAGTTCAGCAAGCAATATATCGATTTTGATTGTGAGGGGAAATTACATAACGTACTAATGAAAAAAGCAACTTGCTATTTCTTCCATGTTCTTTCCTTTTAAAACGTCCGTTATGTTATGAAATTAATGTTGACCAATTAAACTCGTTTATTGTTAAAGATCTTAAATGCAAAAGCAGTCTCTCCATTTTCCATATAAACCAATTCTATGTAATAAAATTTTTCTCCATAAATGCGTGGAGTGGTTCTAAAAGTGAGCCTAAATAGTTAAATATTGAGTCGAATAAATGGCTATTTCTATAAAGGAAGTACAGGCGACGTGGGTGTAAGTAATTGGAAACACTATGCCTAGTACAGTCAATTCACACCTGTGCTTCGACAGGAAACTATGTAAAATGACACGTGACTTGAAATTGTAAGATACCATAGAAAACAAGCTTGAGAACAGAACTAATTCACACGACAACCAGCAACAAGCCTATCATTTTAGTTTGCTTTTTTTGTTGAGACGTCTACAATGACTCCCCATTTCGAAGAGTTGAAGAAGTTTCACAATGAGCGTTTAGCCCGAAAACTCGCATCGCGAACAACGCTCTTGGTAATAGCCGAATCGGCCGTGATAGCAGCTATCGCGCTATGCGCTTTTCTGGGGAACACCTTGGTTTGTGTGGCAATTGCCCGAAACGTTCGCCTCCACACGCCAACGAACGTGCTGATCTTTGCCTTGGCAATGACGGACATCACTATGTCGGTTGCTTCGATGCCTTTGACAGTCGGAGTCCTGATATCGGGACGTTGGATTTATGGCAGAGAGGTTTGCCAATTTCAAGGCTCCTTTCCGCTGACACTGGCTGTCGTCTCCCTGCAACTAATGGTCGTCATCGCAGTGAACAGATACTTGTGCGTCATAAAACCCCACTTGTATCGACGAGTCTTCCCGTTAAAAAAGTCGATCGGATTCGCGGTGGGCATATTTTTCCTGGCATGTCTGCCAACTCTGTCCCCGATGTTTTACGCGCGAGAAGGCTACCAGTTTCACCCGGGGAAATCCTACTGCGCCTTCGCGATGGAGGAGAATTTCATCTTTGCGCTGTGCATGAGATTGGCCTTCATCGCGTCTCCTTTTGTCATCATGACGTGCCTGTACTGTCGAATCTACTTCTCGGTGCGAAACGCGGTGTTCCCACAAGCGAATGAAAGCCAACGAAGTGTGCACGTGCAGGAGGTGAAAGTGACCAAGAACTCGGCTGTTGTTCTCGTTGGCTTCTCGTGTTGTTGGATTCCCATCATGATCATTGATCAAATCGACATTACCAACCATGCACCGATGCTTTCAAGGCGAGTGTACTACATGTATGGCCTGTTAATCTACACTTCATCTGCCATCAATCCGATTATGTACGGATTCATGAACCGGCGATCGTTTCGCGCGGCGTTCAAACGCGTCGTGACTTGCAAGAAAACAGCACCTGGAGAAAATACTGCTCAGTGACTTTCGTTTGGATGGTAACACCTTCCTGATTTCATTCACAGAGTCAAAAGTCAGAGTCATCTTGTTCAGCATAATAAACAGCATTAAAGAAAAGTACTGCTCAGTACCTTTCATTCGAGGAATGGTACGATGTAACAGGATTTTATCCACAGACTCATACGCTAGTACCACCTTGCAGCATATAATAAATAGCACCTCAAAAATGTACTGCACAATGGCTTTCGACTTATGTGTTATTAGAATTTCATCCGCCGACTCCAAAGCTCTGAAGCCACCATGCATACAACGTGTAGTTTTGTATGTGTCTATACTATAGTGTATCATGAGCTTTGTTCACGCTTGAAAACTGACTGTCTGCATTGGCGAAATTTACATCCGAAATTGACTCTGACTTTCTGAAATTGCGCACTTTTGTATTTATATTTTAATATATTATGTCTTACAAGTTATTTCAGCCCACGTGCCCCTTTACTGCGACTTAAGCGGCGACGTATTGCTTCAATACATTTCATTTTAAGGTCGATCAGGGCAATGAAAGAGTTTATGAGGCCTCAGAAGTATCTTCTTAAGGTGAGAGAGAAGCTAAATAAAACTGAAAATTAATTATAAGAAAATAAACCAGCTTAAAAGTATGCAGCTGGCAATGTATTAATTAGGGGGACTATAATGAAAAAGGGGATGAAAATTACGAATGATTGATCTCTCTCTTTCTTTTCTCTGTTTTTTTTCGTTTTTTGATTGAACAGTTTTAAACATATTAGAACGACTGACTGTGCGTAAAAAAGATTTGTAAGTGTTCTGAATATTTAAAGAACACTAAAAACTAAAAAGTTGAAAACGAGAAGTAAGTTAAGAAAGAGATCGTTAAGGATGAAATCGTTAAGAAGTGGCATGAGAAGCAGGGAGACTAAAACGTGTATTTAAATATAAACATAAGCTGGAGATAAAATAAACTGACTGGATTTTTTGTTGACATTTGTTATTGCTTTATTGCTTTAGGCCATATTTCATGTTTACCATATCCTACAATGACTGACATTGAATTTGTTTGATTCGGAATAATATTGAAGAGGAATGAAATTCTCCTTGTACTTTGATTGGCTGCCTCTAGCAAAGATTTGTTCTATCCATACTATTTCGACATTTAAGTGCGCTTTATTGTAACACATAGAACAGAAACAAGCCAACAAACACTGATAACGAATTGAAAAAAAAAACTTCGCATAGCTAAGGCTTATCCAAAAGCAAACTTTTTGGTGGATTGAGTACAACTGATTATAAAGAGAAGACAATGAAATCAATCTCCTTGGAATATGCATTAGTAGACAAGAAAAGTAGTGCAGAATATTATTTAGACGAAATGAGACGTATTTGAGATCACGAATTTCAGTCCTCATTCAGTTCCTTAAGATAACATTCAGCTCTTCTCAGAAACATAATGTCACTCAGATATGTCAGATATATGACGGTGAAATTGCTGAACGTGTTTCTTTGCGGTCTGTCAGGAAAAATGCAATACAACACGAAAGCAACCGTTTTTACTTGACTGCTGCTAAAAATTTGGAATTCTCATATGCAAGAACCAGATGATGTTTTTTTTTTTTCACAGAGACACGAAAAGTTTTGGTTTCTTTACATAAGAAAAACTAATAGAAAATACTGGTTTCGCAAGCCTTATTGAAATCATTTTTTTTAGCTTAAAGAAGGAGTCGGAAACAAGTCGTTTTACTTTTAGGGGCAGTTTTCCCGTGATTTAGTCTGTGGGCTAATGAACATGTTATAACTTGTTTTAATTTTTCAAATTTCATGACCAAAATTTAATTTCAACCTGCCAAATTAAAATTTTCCAAATTCAAGACCGCTTGTTTTCTGACTATTTATTCACACACGGCAACTTAGCTGACACCTTTGCCGGCTTAAGGACTCACTAGTAACGGAAACACACTATATGAGCAACTTTCAGTTGCTTTGAAACCCTGTCACTTTTTTGGTTTCAGTTAAGTGAGTGCGATAACCTGTAATCAGGCCTAATTTTAGGAGGGGGAGGGGGTCGCTACTGCCAAATTAAACGAAGATAAAGCCTGGTCGCAGTTTCAGTGTGTGCTAATTTGACAGCAAGGTAGCCATTCCACAAAAAGTCACAAGGGCTAACGGTACAAACATGTATGAGAGTATTTTCATCTGAGAATGAACTGTTTGAAGATGCCGTTCACAATTTGAGCAAACAAAGCCAGTGCTATACACAGGGAACATTTAGGGATATTACATGAAGCACTTCTTAATGAAAGTGGCTGAAACATTTTGATACTTTCATTTCTATGACTTGCGTATTCAACAGCGAGCCAAGCTGTTTGAGCCTCTGATTCAATCCTTTTTGAATAACAGTTTTCAGTACATCATGTTCATATTTTTGCTTTGGATGCACCGTCGATTTGGGTCCGAGCTGATCAGCTCGTTCAAAATTAAAATCCACTGACGTGATCTAGTAAATAAACAGAGGTCTTCAACAACTCTGGTGAAAATACTACAAGGATCCCACAGGAAATTTTAGGATCCTCAGGCAAGATCCTGCAGGATCTGTAAGATTACACAAGATGCTACACCGAATCCTCGTGTTTGATAGGATCATAATAAGGATCCTGTGAAATCTATTGGGATCCTCCACAAGATCCTGCAGAAGGATCTTTGATGATCTTTGCAAGGAATTTAAAGGAGCTACGTCACGGATGACGCAACTTGAAAAAGCTGGCAAGTTTTTTCAAGTTTGTCATTCGTAATCCGTCTTAATCTCCCTCAGTCGTAACCATCCTTGTTTAGTTTTGGTTAATTATTACTTCTTTGGTGTTTTTCTACCTTAGGAAACTATTATTTTGAGGTTTCCGTTAATGAAAAAATAATTTTGTCAGATCAGAAAAATGAATGAAAACGTCGTGACATGGTTCCTTTAAGGATCTTTGCTGGGAACCTCAAGAATCGTTGTAGGGCCTTTTTAAAAATTCGTTGCACTGCAGCGATCCTCAAGGATCTTTGCAAGATTAGGCAAGATCGATGGTACTCTGATGCATAGATTCCCAAAACTCTCAAACTTAATTCCCGCAAAAATGTCATATTACGCAGCTTTAAACACATCAGCATTTAGAGATACATAACCTTGCATAGCACGTGTATGGAACGCACCGTAAATATTTTAAAACCGTTTATTTGTGGACTCCGCAACTTGACTTTCGTAACAATTGAATTAACATGCTCGTGACCGTAACTGTGACCATTACGGTGGTATCTGCAATCGATATACGAAACATAATATAAATACACGGACTAACGAAGAAACTGGTAAACGAACACAACAAGACTACTAAACCCTTACCGAACAGTGAGTTAAGGGCCGGTAGCTAGCAGTAATCTCCGATCACATACATCACTGCAAAGGAGAATCTTATACGGACGACGGTTGCCAAAACTCAATCATTTTCCCGCTTGTTTGTGTCCGTAAAATAAACGTCCGAGCAGGCCCAGAAACTACCGGAAATTTAGTTTATCTTTTACAGCACGTTTCCACGGAAACTTACAAATGCCTTTAAATTATTCGGTGGGATCATAGCAGAGAACAGACAAATGGCATTATAAAGAGATCATATTCTTAGAATTGCCAGATTAGATTTCTGTAATCAATGACAATGCACAAAGTTCAGATCAAGTCTGACAGCGCGGAAACATGTGTTACTCTTACGCAGGTAATAAACCTGAAAGCTATGGGCCTGCTATTTAAACGAAGTTTAGACCACGTTTTACAACACCGTGGTCTAAACCAATTTCATTTAATGGCCAACCACAATATTCAAACTTTTTTTGAATACTTCTTGACACTGTTAACAGTGTCGAGAAGGCATGCAGCACAGACAAGAAAGACTTTAATCTGCTTAAAATGGTCCACTTATAAACAGATTTGGAGGTCCAGATGTCAAAAACCGTGGACAACTGTTAGACCTCGTTTAAATAACCGACCCTATATGTTTTTATCAGTTTCAGTTTTTTTTCAATTATTTTCTGTGAGGTCTCAAGTAATTCAAAAGCTGCCATCGTTATGGTTTTATAGTACAAGGCCCCTTAAATACATAAATGCAACAGGACTATTCAAGGTTTCAGTTCGACTATTTCTACAAGCAAAAAGGAGGAAATTGAGGAATTTTAAAGAAATCGAGATGACACTCCAAGTTAATATAATAGATGGATATCAAGACAGTCCGGTCTCAATCCGATCTTGCGAGGGGGAAGGGATGGGGGGGGGGGGGATGTCCCGTCTGGTGGACTGTAAAAACAATTCCGGTCTGTGGCTTCCTAAATTATAAAATATACTTGTTCTTTATTCCCGAAAACTTCGGATTCCAAGCACTTGTACTTGGTGATCACAAAATCAGGATCGAGATATGTCTCTCGAGGCCAGGTTAGGAGAACCTTCTCTGCAAGTATATACCACTAGCCACCTTAAAGTTTATGGATTTTGATCCGTTTACGTTTGAAGGGTATAAGCTATTATAGTTTTAAAGCTGTAATAGGGCGTGTTTTGCTTACTGGTCTGAACTATACATAGTTATACTGATTTTTTTGTTGTCAGTTTGGCACAAAAAAGAGAAAAGGTTGTAAGGTCAGTTTGGGCTCACTCATGGGAGGATAGGGGATTGGGATCGAACCACCTCGAGCCCATCGGTCTGAGGAGTTCCCCCGCCCCCTTTAGCCCTCCCCCCCCCCCCGACTCCCCTTCGAGTGGGCCTTCAGGCTTAAGCTCAGTTCAGTTATTAGTTTCAAAAGATCCTTAAGCTCTTTTGTTTTTACGTAACTGATCCTGGGTCGATACAACAAAGGCTTCACATTTGAAGGAATATGTTTAATTTAGGATAGTGCTAATTTGCTTTGTACTCATTAAGCTTCATTAGCAATGGTATGACTCTCTGAATGGCAAGTTCACTTACAGGATAACGAGTACTAATTAAATGAACTATGCCAGAAATATTCATGGACGCCAAACCTCATGTCATCAAAGGTTAAATTTGTTAGCCAATCACTCAGGAATAATTGCAAATATTGGGATAGCCAGCCAAGCATGAATAACTTTCAACATATTAGCATTTTCGAGAGCTTATATTGTGCTCTGTCGTAAACAGACTCGACGCGTGTGGAGTTGAATTCTGTTTTCCAGCGTCCGTTTTGAAGTCTTGGTTACTGAGGATAAATAACATCTGACGACGCAATTTAGTATTTCTTGACGCACAGAAGAATTTATCACCCATAGGTAAGATGTTAAAGGTTTCGGTTCGTGCTTAATGCAGTCAGTGCTAAATGTATACGTAGAAAGTTTGGCGTTTGTTTACGTGAAATTCAACACGAAAGAAGAATTTTAACAAACGATTTGCGGATAGTAGTGAAAATTAGCTGAACTCGCAAACGTAGAGGTTAAAAATAGGTTATTGCCGCAAACTACATTTACATATATGTAGTATAACAGCTGAATCATACACTGAAGACCTGCCATTAATCTAATGTCACTGTCGCTGTCAGCTAGAGTAGTCAATGTTATGAATTATTATTGGAGTGCAAAGTGTTCTGCGTGAGTGACTAGCGAATAATGTACGCGGTGTATAGGAAAAGTTTCCTATATTTATAAAAATTACTTCGCTATTCCAGTTACTTCAATTAATTCTCTTTCTATAGGAAACGGTTTTCCTAATTTTCACTCCAGCGCGATGAGTACAGATTTACAACAGTCTGACAGTTCCGTCGACCTCTGTTAGTCTGTAGTCGCCATCTGTTTGCTGAAATTCTTTGCCAGTTCCACAGAATATCGAGTTTCCCGATACATCGACCTAACCGATCGTTTTCCCTCAAAATGAAACAATAACAACCGTTCTCAGTGTCACTTACACAATTTTTACCAAGTATCTTTCGACATGCCATATTTCGACATGCAATGTAACCAGGCCTCAGTCTAAAGTACAGAATACAACTGAATTCTTTGCAGTCGAAATCGAATTTTCGTGATGACGATGGATTTGTTTATCATCAAACTAAGGTAAGGATAACAAGAAGTCATTTCGTGAACGATAAAGCGACCGTTAGGCATGCCGGTTTTCGCCTTGCGAACAAAGCGGTCGAATTCTCCTGAAGTCACGGACGAGGAGCCGATCAAGTACGCTTATATCGTTCGAATTATCCTTAAGCCTTGCAAGGTCAGCACTGTTTTTTGGCCATTTAAGGTTGGTAATTTTAGTTTGTTTTTCGTCCTCGGCCCTCTACTGATAACCAGAAAAATTGCTAGTTTGATAGCTGTAATGGTTTCTCAGCTGTTTACATCGCTTGTCGAAGGATAGCGTGTCGAAAGATGGTCGCTACCCTCTGCTGTGCACGTAACAGTAAAAACTGCTCAATGTTTAGGCTCCGATCCAGTGACAAGCAGTAGCCAACTGTTCCACTTTTACCAGTCAGTGCAACACGCGTGCACGACAGTGGGAGAAACGCTCGTGTTTAGAAGCTTGCGTGCCTTTGTTTGGTTCCCGAACAAACTTTTCGTTTGCTCTGGGGCTGAAAAGAGGCGACGTTAAAAAAAATAATAACAACAAAAATTAAGAGAAAAAAAAAACACGAGTGTCTGGGGACGAGAATGAGTCGCGTGGAACCACGCACTGAACGTCACCGAGGCAATCAGCGGCCACCTAAACCCCCCGGGTAAACGATCAAATATTTTCCTCCAACATCATGTTAGAAGAAGATGTTTCAGTGTTTGGCTTCCTCTCTTAACTATGCATTTATATGGTTTTCCATTGTCCGATGTTTGGTCAAACATTGTTTGCCTGTTTAGCCACCGAACAGTTTGTGAGACAAACACCGTGTTGGACGAAAATGTTTGATCGTTTAGCCGAGGCTTAAGCGTACAACGCGAGCACGTTCCATGCCCGTTTCTAGTAGTCTATCGTCAGTAATCTGTCGCTATCTCCTCATACCATCTAAATGAAGAATAATGAATTTGCAATCCTCCTTCTCTCGTCTCGATCTTGGGCTCTGCTGTCCAAATCACTCCAACGAAAACCAATGTGTTTTGGGGTATTCCTGTCTTCCTCCTTCCTTGTGGGTTCCACTTGAGAGCTTGCATGGTTATATTGTCACGCGCTTTCCTCAAAAATGAGTCATCCTCTCTTTATGGCACCAGACAAACGGATGCAACATTTCCATTCAATGTTATGGCAATCAAATATCCAACATCATTCCACGTGGTGGTAAAACGTGTGTAACATGTTGAAATCAACAATGTTGAATGGAAAGGGGCCTAAGTAATAGGCGAGATGCTGGAAAGATGTTGAAATCTATGTCGCGAAGCGGAGCAAACAAACAAAAACGTGATCCCCTGATCACGAAATATATATCACGAACCTAATCGACTTTTTTTTAATTTTCAAAACGAAAGCCGGATTGATGTAAGGATTCTGCACGATCAGGTAAAGAATAAGGTGTACTAGAGCCCTTTCTGGACCCTCTATTGAATTTCCTGACTGGTTTTTGCGACTAGGTTTTTTCTCTGCGTCCCGTCGCTCGATCCCATGCAGGCGAGAAAACGTGCTCTGCCCTGGCAAGGAGGTAGCCTTTCTCGTAAATCCGTTTAACGTTGCACTTTTGTAATCGGCTGCTATTTTAGTACTAAAGAAACAATTTTTGCTCCTTAGGTTTGTGGCAAGATGAGCAGTTCTAGTTACCCCGAAGATTACACTAGGCCCGGTCCTACCTTCAGCACAAAATATCTATGTTCCATACGAGGGTTTATGAAGTGCGTGGAGAGTGTAAGTGAAGCATGCAGAAAATTGTGTATTGATGACTGCAAAGCCATAAATTGGTTTCCTTAATATCAGGGATGAGCTTTTTGTTTTTGAATTTACTTGTGCATTCATCGCCTCTGTCCAAATGTGGACTGGACGGCGTACTGCTATAGTAGAGGCCAAACGGATTCAACATTTGCATTCAACATCGTTCAACATCGTTGAATTCGGCAAGTTTGGGAGCCGTGTTGAATAACGCTTAAAGATTCTGAGGGATTTTGAATGCTGTTGAATGCTGCTGTTTGAAGTTTGATTGTCACTAATCTCGTACCAAGTCTCCTCAGGCTTCTTGGTCAGCGAGTGGTCGTCAGAAGAGACTCTGGGGTAGTGAAAAAATATATATAACTTTTTGGCTGTTTACTGTAACAAAGCTAAGAACCTGGTAACTGCAGGATTTTTGCGGTAAAAATTCCAATACCCCAGAGTTCTCTTCCGGCGACTACCCGCTGACCAAGAAGCGTGAGGACTCTGGTTACAAGATTGGATTGTCACTAAGGTCGTGTTCTATTGGGATCAACCGTTTTTGGTTGGTTGAGTTGGTTGGGGTTTTCCGTGTTCTATTGGGAAAACTGAACCGTTTTCGGTTGGTTTGGTTGATCAACGTTTTCAACCAGCTCTGAGCTTGGTTGAAACGGTTGAAAACGATGGGTAGCGTCCGCTGACATGTTAGCAAGCATCGGCTTTCACGCATTGCGTCATTATTATTTGCGCCTAATCGTGTAACTGTCAGCCACAAACGTATTTCTTCTCTTTCGAATTTTTTTTTAAACTTGCTGACTGATTAATTCTCAAAATAGCCTGTAATACGAGCGACAAGTGTCCTCTCCGTTTCCAGTTACAATGTTGCCATATATTCCGATTCAACGTCCGATTCACAACTTGGTGGAACCAATTCTTCTAACAGTTCTTGGAAGACAACCGATTTCCGCCATCTTGCCAACCTTGGCAGAAAAAGTTGAGGATGTCTGGAAATGACTATGCCCAGTCACAACCACGTGTCAACCAAGAACGGTTGAAAAAGTGTTCTATTGGAAACCTCAACCGTTTCAACCAAAACCGGTTTTGGTTGAAACGGTTGATCCCAATAGAACACGACCTAAATCTTCGTAACACAAAGTAGTATTTAACTATGTTGGGTGGTGTTGAATCCGTTTGACTTCGGCCTACATATTTTGATGGTGGAAAGGGTAGTTCTGCGATGGATCAGGATTAAACCCATCCAGGAGAAATAGCCTACTGATGCAACAGCTTTAATCATTGCAATGTTGAAGTTTTTTACGCTGCTTTCAATAATTTTGTGAACAAGGTAAGAATGAGAAAGGGGAAGAGTGCTCTGCTCTGACTCTTTAGAAAAGGGCACCCTTCTGCAGAAAAACTGCTTTCCAAAGCTTGTTCTCATTACTTCCAAGGCTTGTTCACATTACTGTCCATTGTGAAATAATTGCTGAGGTCTTTCACGTGAATTCTGTCGATGGATGCCCGGTTTTAGTACTTTGTCTCAGTTCGATAATCATTTTATTGCGTTTTTTGCAGGTATTTCTGTTGATGGCGTTCATTTTTGGTCAGCTGTACAGTAACTTCTACAGCCCCCCTCATCTGCCTTTCTTCTTCGCGACAACGCTAACAGGACTCTTTCTTGTGGTTGTGTTTTACCTTTTCTTTTTGTTCTCTGTGGATAAAGTTTATGATACATACAACTGGCTTCTTTTGGTGAGTGCAACTCAGTGTGGATACTATACAATGGCCCATAATTTGGGGTTGGGGTAGAATTTAATGAGCATCCGGGGATACTACATCTACAAGCTGCTTCCTAACTTTTATCAGAAGTACGTCATGTGCCTTTGCATTCACTATAGACAGTGCTTCCTAATGCAGAGGTATTTTTGTCCAGTTAATGGCTACGTAGAAAAAGCAGATCTTAGCAGGCTTTTGGAATCCAAAGACAAAAGCGGGTGTGACCACCCATTTTCCACAGATAACTATTCCACAATAATTCTACCAAGCCTAAGAGCACCGTAGTAAGATGACGTTTTTCCCTGACGGGGCCTTGATTATCTCCGGAAAGTGCGTATAACTAGTTATCCCCAACTTTCTTTTGGCCTCCAATAGGTATTGCTAATATCTGCTTTTTCTGCTTAGACATAAACCGCGCAAAAATTCCTGGTATTACTAAGAACCATCTTAAGAAACCTAAGTTTCTCGGACCATCCAGTTACTATAAAGAAGGCACCGTCCTAAATACTCAATGTCCGTTATTAAATTTCCAGCATACTCATTGGTTTATCGCATACAAGTTATCAGCGAATAAATCTGCTTTTACCTTGCCAGGAAAAAGAAAATAGATGACATGTCAAGGCCTCTATATAGTCACTGTGCAGCCATATGGATCTGAAATAGGGCAGTGACTTTGGCCATTTTGTTCTAAAAGCGGATGCGATTTTTCAAATCTTGCTATTTGGACTGGGATTGGATATTGTTTCTCCTCATCGTACTAGTGTTAGTATTATGACACATGCAGGTCATGAAAATGTGGCAAATAATCACCAAACATGAACTGTCTTTATGTACAAACAGGTTCTCCCGATTAGTAATCGATAAAATCTATGGAGACCAGTAAGGAGCATTTGTATAATGTTGGGGCTTAGCCCTCGGACGTACAAGCAAAGTCACACCCCCACCGTGCTACAAGGTGGGGGGGGGGGGGTTGATGGAATCCCCCTTGGATTTTCGTTATGTTACAATATTTTGACAAGATTTCACCTTTAGTAGAAAGACTGTGGTGTGTTCCACAAGATGAGGTACATATTGTGGGGTGCTGCGCTGCTGGGGGCCTTTGACGTCATTCAAGATGGCCGCCATATTGGGCGCCATCTTGGATTTTACCGAAAATTAGAAATTGTCAAAAAACGTTAAAAATTGGAAATTGTTGATGCTGGACATGTAGAATATGACATAATTAAACATTTTGCTGCTTTTTTTTGACAGTTTTTGCATTTTCCACCTAAAAAGGGTAAAAAACACGAATTTTTCTTCAAAAATGGCTCGACCACCTGCTACTTATGACGTCATATCTCGTAACCATAGCAGCTGATTCTCACCAAACTTGTGTCAAAATGTGTCTGAGGGATATACGCACAACTAATGAAAACGGCAGGTCTAGATGATAACTCGACTTGGAAAAATTCCAGGAAAACCTTATGGGTGGAAGGCACACCCCCCCCCCCGTACGCCCGAGGGTAAAAGGGTACCTTAGGTATCATTGTGTGAATAAAATTTGATGTAATATGTATCTCTTCTCTGTTTTAGGATGTGTTCTTCAGTTTCTGTTTGAGTGTGTTTCTTGTAATAAGTGCTGGGCTGTTAGCTTATAACGCAAACTTCAGGGATAAACACGGAAGTGAGTTCACAAAATGGTTTAGTGATCGTCTGGTTGCTGCCGTGGTAAGTAATCTAAGATCATGTTGCTTACTTCACCTACATATTGCTAGGTTCAAAATAAAAACAAAACAATACAAAACAGTGCTAAAGTTAGCACCACAGATTCCCTGCTAGCAGAGGTCTCTCACGGCGACAGAAAAATGAATGGAAGGAGTGCCGAGATCCAACGCGTTTCCTGTCGCGCATGCAGTAGCGTTTCCTTAACAACGAGTGACATTTTGGTCACGGTGACACGACGTTGGCAAACCGGTTTGCGCGCGAAAGGGCAGCAGCCGTGGCAGTGTGATGTGTGAAATAGGCTTGGATAAATTCTGCTCGTAAAATGGCTTTTTATGCCTGCTGGCAGTGCTCGTAAAAATCGCTTATTCTGCTCGAAATTCTGCTCAGACACCCTTATTCTGCTCGAATTGTGCTCAGTAACTGAAAAATCTTCGGCCCTTCGGGCCTTATGTATATTTTCACAATTATGGAGGGGAGCCTGGGCCTAACCCCTAAATACTAATTAGATATTCATTATACCTAGCATAATTGTAATTCATCTTACTTTATATCACTAATATTTGACGAAACAGTGAATTTTTTATTAGCAACTTACAAAAAGGAACATCAAGCATATGCATAAAGCCGCGGCTACACGAGCGATTTTTTGCTTGCGATGGTGATGCGATTTTTTTTAAAATTGTCGCGTCACCAGCGCGCGGAGAAAATCGCATGTGTAGCCACCCTCGCACAGGTGATGCGACAGATGAAAAAATCGCAGAAAAAAAATCGCGAGAAATTCAATGAGTTGAATTTTTTGCGACAAAATCACGGACTTCGTCAGAGGGTGGCTACACGGGCGATTTTCGCCGCGCGCTGGCGACGCGACAATTTCCAAAAAATCGCATCACCATCGCAAGCAAAAAATCGCTCGTGTAGCCGCGGCTTAAAGTCTGTGTAATTATTTTTGTATTTCTTGTATTTATTTAGTTTTCATTTGTTCTTACATCTGTTATGCATATCATTAGTGCCGCTGATTTTCCTTTATAAATCTGCTCAAATTCTGCTCGAAAATGCCTTATTATGCCGGCAGAATGCTCGCCTCAAAAATCGCTTATTATGCTCGAAATTCTGCCGGCAGAATTTATCCAAGCCTAGTGTGAAATCTTTGAGAGCTGTATCGGGAAATGCCACGAACTCTTCAACATACTTTTCCGCGGACACCAGTAAAGCCAGCAGTTACTGGAAAAGACGGCAACTGCCTTTTGTGTGGATTAAACTTAAAGTTAAGCGGACAGAACACTTGGCAAGCGCGATCGCTAAATTCCGGAGATCTGAAAGGCAAAGTTTGTCGCTTCGGTTAGAGAGAACGCCTGACTTTCAACGGGAATCGACACGGCTGTGTAAAAAGACTAAAAAGTGCTCGGCGCATTGAATCTCTGATTAAGCGAAGTAAAGATTATGAAGAAGGGAAGCGCGGATTAATCCAGTGATTGTCACGAGGAAAACTAAGTCCGAAACCAAGAATGTTTGTGCTCGTGGAGAAAGCGATCGCTTCAAGCATGCACAAAACAAAGTCAGTGTTTACAAGCTTACTGCATGCCAGAAAAGGCCAGAGAATTTAATGGCGTGATAAGAAACCATAAAGACAAGACTGCATGAGAAACGTTTATGGGAGTTTGGAAAGCGTTTAAATTTCAATGAAAAAGTTTTATCTATCGTGCTAAGAATGGTTTGATCGCGAGTGGGCTATTTTTCGTCTGGCGCCGGGGTTGATTTTCCAAGAATTCTGGCGGCGATTCTCGGAAAATGCTTAGCAAGAAAAGAAATATTGTATATATATTTACGGGATTTGGTACTTCAAGAAATTCGCACACTGTAGTAAACGATTTGGACTATCTTTACGTCAGGAAATAACAACAAAGAGTCATTATTGCGGCGGCAAAACTTTAACACAGCGAGCGCAAAAAATAAAATAATAAGCTCATAATCGCTTTTGTAAAACGAACAAAAACAAATCACGAACTTTGATGAACAAAACAGTCGCTTGGAGAAAACTGCTGCGAAAATTCAGAAGAAATGAGTGTTTTCTATTTTGCTAAGGGAATAATGTCGACTGTCGGCTGAAATCCGATTTCTTGTTTGGCTGTCACAAATACTAGTATAGCCTACAAGAGAACTTCAAACAATTCAAAGGAAAACAAACATCAAAACATCTTACCTTTTAACCCGTACTTTATTTTTTATACGCAAATTCACTAAAACTGCAGCGTTAAACAAAGCGTAATATCCGGAAATGTTGGGATAAAAGAAATGCCTTTTATTTTCCTGAAGTGATATTGTCGGTAGTTTGGTTTAAGCTTATAGTCATTCCATTTTCTTGCTTCAAAACTGGAACTCAGCGGCTTCGCGGACGGCCAGTTGAAAGATCAGAGATTTGCCGTAGCCTGTCGGAAGGCATGCAAATGTATCGCGTTTTCTACAAGGAAAGCAGGAATTAATTTCTTCTGAAGTGGTGTTATCTCCTTGATATTTTGATCTTGACGCGTAGAAATAGCCGATCGAAGTGTAAACTGTTTACAGACGGCAGGTAACGTGGGCTCAGAAATTTTCAGCAAACAATGGAAACAGAGCATGCACATTCTTGTGTAACGGAAAACGGTTTTGAAAACCAGTCAGTTTCGACCACAAATCTGGTCGGGGGCCACATGAAAGAACGCGTCGGATCTCGGCAGAGGTCTCTCCTTCCTCTCATTTTTCTCTCACCGTGAGAGACCTCTGCTAGCAGGGAATACTACAGAAACATACTGAAACCTACTTTAAGACATTATTTTACGTAAATGGCCGCTTTCTAGGATTTCTACTCGAGGATTGATCTTAACAAAGTGAAACCAAGCAATCAATTGTAATTTTTCCTTACGCTCTATCCCTCGCTGGACACTATTACAATGTATCTGCCTCAAGTTCTGATTGGTACATTGGGTTTTGTTTAGCTGCTGTTATTTGGCTACTTTTGTTTTAAAACAATTGAAAATTGGCCCTGGAGCCCATTCACTCCAAAACGTTCCCGTAACGAAGTCAAAACCAGTTCATGCAGAATATAATAAATTTGAATTATGTTTTTCTCCTCAGGTTATGGCATTCGCAGTTGTGCTGTTTCTCATCATAGACATCATTTTTAGTATGTGGCAATACCGGTCAATGGTCAAAGGACGAGGGCGCTGAACTTTGTTTTCATGAACACAAGACAGTGAACTATATGTCGAAAATTGTCGCACTTTGATTGATATTTGCATGGTATAGTTAAATGAAAGCTGTAATCACGCCCTATTTTCCCTAATCAGCTCAGTTCTCTAAGCAACAAAAAGCAGGGTTGCTTGTTCAGTTTCTCAGACTGTACATATGCATTATTCGTGCAAACAAAAGATTGCGGTTAGAACTCGAACTTAAAAAATGTGGTTTCCACAAGCTTCTGGTTAACCTTCTTGTTCTTGGATTCTTGTTTGACAATCGCACGTTCCACGTGTCAAATGCAAGTTTACCAAGTACGAAATGCTGTTAAAAAGTTGAAGAGAATAGAGAATAGGTCTAATTCCTGCCACTGTTTCCCTGCTGTAGTTTTGATATTCGAACGCACCACCTCGTATTTGCCAACTCGAGTTTCTACCTACCCGCCGTCTTGAGACAGCCTGGGATTGAGCCGGATGGTGAGTCTTGGCAAGTTCGTCGAGCATGAAGACGAGCAGACGATGGGTACAAACTTGAAACAGTCGAGAGCTTGTCTTTATACTGGATGAACATCTTGCACACCCAGAAAGATTCAATGGTGTTGCCGTAAGAGTTTTTGCAGCCACGTACTAAGATGACGTCCCTTGAGCCTCTTTACTGCACGAGCTTGACCGGACAAGAGGCAGAAAATTGAGACAAATTAACTTTAATTATTGTTCTCCTTTTTCTAGAGGAATAGTGCAATTTTTCTACGAAATCAGACATGTTACGTTGGGGGGAGATAAAGGCCGTGTTTAACCGCCGAATAAGAAACTCAGGCAAAACCACTGTTTAGTTACAACTCAGCCTAATTAAAGTTCGGTTTTTGAGTTTTTAGCGATATTTAAAGAACTTTTTTTGCCTAGAATTTAAACAACTAACTGCACTGCATAACACAAGGCCATTTTTTTTTTTACACAAAAGAATTGATTTCTTTTGCCTAATGACGCGAATATACTGATTTTTCAAGTTAGGGTTAGGCTGGAGGCCTTTTTCAATTTCAACAACTTGAGGTATTAATAGATTGGCTTTGACTTGCATGGTAATGGTAAATAGTAGATTTAACATCTGGTTCTGGAAACGCATATGAATCGATGCTGGTCCAGTATTTCTCTATCTTTTACCAATCACAAAGGTGATTGTTATAACTCAGTTGTGACAAAAACTGAGGGGAATAGATTCTCAATGGAAGCATAATTTTATGGGGCATTAGAACTCTTTAGTAACGGTTTTTCCAAGAAATCGAAGGCTGTACAAGCGTTTTCTATAGCAGAGAATAAAAGTGCACATATTATGATGTTGTGAAACATGTTATTCAATTGAATGATCCTTATTTCTTGCGGTTTTCTTTATGGTTACGACCTGAACGCTAGTGCAGGTGTTAAGTTGACTAGAAGCTGGGTGCTTTTGCACGATTACTCTTTAATTAAAACAATTTCCAAAACAGACACGTTTCCAGGGCGCTCGTCTTTCCTTTTGCGCTAAACAGGAGAGAAAAAAGGTTTAGGGTCAAGTTTGTTTCGGCAGTGATAGTTTTATTAATAAGCATGCGCAACCATTTTTTGAAAATTCACGCTTCTTTCTTTGACCATGATCTTTATATTAAAGCGGTCCATTTCTAAGCATAGTAATGCATTACTGAAGACCTTATGAAAATTTCGAAAATTTTTAAGGACTGAGAAAGGCGAGTTGAGAACGTTTGAAAAATCATAAACTTGGCAATATCGGTCATGAATGTACGACCAAATTTTAACTCTGTGTGTACGCATTGCTTGCCTATATTGATTAAAATTAAAAAGTAATTATCTTTTTACCACTTACATTGCCAAATTCAAATTTCAACTTTTGTAGCCTTGGTTTTATTGACACGCTAAACGAATTTAATCGCGTTTGCATTTTGGTTACATTACCAACTTTCTTATCAACAAGAATTTTTTCTTTAATTTAATCCTTTTATTAGCTGTGTTGAGATTAGTGCATTTAAAAAGCGATTTCAACTATTCTTCGATTCCTCATTACAGATGACTTTTCACTGAGCCGGGTATTATATCTGTAAACTCGATAAGCTTAGAAAACAGTCTAAAAGGAAAGAGAGAGTTTATTGTGGTACATCTCGCGTTAATATTTTAACACCACTGACAAGGGTGGTTAATTCCCGGCAGGAATCTTCTTGACTAAGTTTGTCATCAGTAAAATTAAACTTTCCCAAAAACATGCATGTACGTTCTTGCTTCAAGGGTATCTAGCAGTGCTTCAAAATGCATATCTTGTGCGTTCGCCGTAAAATCACAAAGCAGCAGCTGGGCCCGGTTGCATAAAGGATTAAATCAGGCTCCGATCCAGTGGCAAGCAGTGGCGAACAGTTCCACTTTTCCCACTCAGTGCGACATGCATGCACGACAGTGGGAGAAACGCTCGTGTTTAGAATCTCGTGTGCATCATTTGGTTCCCGAACAAGCTTTTCGTTTGCTCTGGGGCTGAAAAGAGATGACGTTAAAAAAAATAATAAAGGGAAAAAAAAACACAAACGTCTGGGGACGAGAATGATTCACGTGGAACCACGCACTGAACGTCACTGAGGTAATCAGCGGCCACCTAAAGCCCCGGGTAAACGATCAAATATTTTCCTCCAACATCATGTTGGAAGAATATGTTTACTGTTTGGCCGCCTCTTTCAACTATGCATTTATATGGTTTTCCATTGTCTGATGTTTGGTCAAAAATCGTTTGCCTGTTTAGCCACCGAACGTTTCATGTGACAAACACGATGTTGGCCGAAACTGTTTGATCTTTAGCTGAGGCTTAAGTGTACAACGCGTGAACGTTCCATGTACGTTTCTTGTAGTCTATCTTTATCTATCTCTATCTCCTCATCGCATCTAAAGGAGATTTAATAAATTGTTTTTATGAAACTGTCACGCAATCAGTTAATCTGTATCCAACACCCGGGAATGTTGCCATCCGGGGGCACAACAGTGCAGTCTTTATAAAACATGTGAGGATAGCGAACTACCTTCTGTCAGTTGAAGAGAGACACTGGTGTAAAGATTCTTTCCTAGTTAAGCAAGTCAAGATCATTTAGCATAAGGCATCTGCAGTCCTCCTTCTCTCCTCTCGATCTTGGGCTCTGCCGTCCAAATCACTCCAACGAAAAGCAAGGTGTCATAGTTCTTGTTCGGCTAACCTCCTCCAGACGTTTTGGGGTATTTCTGTCTCCTAATTCCTTGGGGGTTCCACGTGAGAGCTTGCCTGGTAACATTGTCACGCGCTTTCCTTAAAAAGAATAAAACGAGTCATGCTCTCTTTCAACATTGTTGGATTCAACATGTTATGGCAATCGAATTCCGTTTAACGCCGTCCAGCATCATTCCACATGGTGGCCAAACGTAGATAACATGTTAAATTCGACAATGTTGAATAGAACTGTACCGGCTTGTCCGGAGCCTAAGTAATAGGTGAGATGTTGAAAAGATGTTGAAATCTATGTCGGGAAGCGGAGCAAACAAACAAAAGAGAAAGTGTTCCCCTGATCACGAAACATATGTCACGAATCTAATCAATTTTTCTTTAATTTCGAAACGAGAGCCGGATCGATACGAGGATTCTCCACGATCAGGCAAAGAATAAGGCGAAGCTGAGACCTTTTTGGACCCTCTATATTGAATTTTCTGTCTGGTTTTGTAACTAGTTTTTATTTTATTATCATTTTTTTGGCTGCAACCCGTTGCTCCCATGCAGACAAAAAGAGGTGCTCTTGGCAAAGAGGTAGCCTTTCTCGTAAGACCGTTACACGTTGCACTTTTGTTTGCTATTTTAGTACTAAAAAACAGTTTTTGCTTTTTAGGTTAGTGGCAAGATGAGCAGTTCTAGTTACCCCGAAGAGTCCCCCAAAGATTACACTAGGCCAGGTCCTACCTTCAGCACTATCTATGTTCCATACGAGGGTTTATGAAGAAAATTATGCAGAAAATTATGTACTGATGATCGCAAAGCCATAATTTGGTGATGAACTTTCCTTTTTTGAATTTACTTAAGCATTCATCGCCTGTGTCCAAATATGGGCTCAGGACTGCGTACTGCTTCAGTAAAGGCCAAACGCCCTGTTGAATAACCTTAAAATGTTCTGAGGGATGTTGAACGCTGTTGTTTGAAGTTTGATTGCAATCAATCTCGCACCTAGTGTCCCAGACTTCTTGGTCAGCAGGTAGTCGCCGGAAGAGATTCTGGCGTTTTTGGCGTAGTGGAAAAAAAACAACAACAACAACAACAACAAAAATTGTTTTTGGCCCTTCACAGTAACAAAGCTAAGAACTCGATAACTGCAGCATTTCTGCGGTAAAATTTCTAATAGGCCAAGAGTCTCTCCGGCGACCATCCGCTCACCAAGACGCCTGAGAAACTGATCTGGTTACGAGATTGGATTGTCACTACATCTTCGTACTGCAAAGTAGTATTCAACAATGTTGAGTGGTGTTGAATTCGTTTGACTCCGGCCTACATCTTTTGTAGTCGTGCGATGGACTAGCAATGAACCCATCCAGTAGTAGTACCCTACTAATGCAAAAGCTTTAATCATTTCAATGTCGTAATGACATTGAATAGTCCCTGATTTTTTTACGCTGCTTTCAAAAATGTTGTGAACAAGATAAGAATGAGAAAAGGGGGAAATAGTGTTTTGCTCTGACTCTTTAGCAAAGAGCTCCCTTCAGCAGAAAAACTGCTTTCCAAAGTTTGTTCACATTACTTCCAACGCCTGTTCACATTACTGTCCACTGTGAAATTGCTGAGGTCTTTCACGTGAATTCCGTCGATACATGGCCGTTTTTTTAGTACTTTGTCACAGTTCGTTCATAATCTTATTGCGTTTTATTTGCAGGTATTTCTGTTGATGGCATTCATTTTTGGTCAGCTGTACAGTAACTTCTACAGCCCCCCCTCATGTGCCTTTCTTCTTCGCCACAACGCTAATAGGACTCTTCCTTGTGGTTGTGTTTTACCTTTTCTTTTTGTTCTCTGTGGATAAAGTTTATGATACATACAACTGGCTTCTTTTGGTGAGTGCAATTCAGTGTTGATATACGATGGCCTATAATTTTGGGTTGGGGTAGAATTTAATGAGCAGCTGGGGATACTACTTCTATAAGCTCCTTCCTAACTTTTGTCAGAAGTACATCATGTGCCTTTGCATTCACTATAGACAGTGCTTCCTAACGCAGAGGTATTTTCGTCCAGTTAACAACTACGTAGAAAAAGTAGATCTTAACAAGGGCTTTTGGAATTCAAAGACAAAAGCGGGGGTGACCACCCGTTTTCCAGAGATAACTATTCGACAATAATTCTAAAAAGCCTTAAGGCACTGTAACAAGATGGCATTTTTCCCTGACGGAAGCTTGATTATCTCTGGAAAATGCGTAGTTATCCCCAACTTTCTTTTGGACGGCAATAGGTCTTGCTAATATCTACTTTTTCCTCTTAGACGTAAACCGTGCTCGTATTACTAAGAACCACCCTCGCCTTAAGAAACCTTAGTTTCTTGGACCAATCCGTGATACGCAGAACGTATGCACAGTTACTGAAGGAGGCACCGTCCTAAAATACTCAATTGTGGTTATTGAATTTCCAGCATACTCATTGGTTTGTCGCATACAAAATATCAGCGAATAACTCTGCTTTTATCTTGCCAGGAAAAAGAAAATAGATGACATGTCAAGGCTTCTATTCATTGTGCAGCCATTTAGATCTGAAATAGGGTAGTGACTTTGGCCATTTTGTTCTAAAAACAGATGTCTTTGTTCAAATCTTGCTTTTTGGACTGGGATTGGATGTTGTTTCAATTAAGTGATCACCATCAAATTTCTTCTCATCGTACCAGTGTATTATAACACATGGAGGTCATGAAAATTTGGCAAATAATCACCAAACATTTAATGTCTTGATGTTTAAACAGGGTTTCTCATTAGAAATCGATAAAATCTGTGGAGACCAGTAACGAGAATTTGTATAATGTTGGGGCTTAAAGGGTTAACTCAGGCATCACTGTGTAAATAAACTTACATGTAATATTTATCTCTGCTCTGTTTTAGGATGTGTTCTTCAGTTTCTGTTTGGGTGTGTTTCTTGTAATAAATGCTGGGCTTCTAGCTTATAACGCAAACTTCAGGGATAAACATGGAACTGAGTTCACAAAATGGTTTAGTGATCGTCTGGTTGCTGCTGTGGTAAGTAATATAGGATCATGCTGCTTGCTTCACCTGCAGATTACTGGCCGGACTCTAAAATTTCTACTCGGCGATTGATCTGTGATTGGTAAAAAAAATCGCACCACTTTCTTAACCAGGTGAAACCAAACAATCAATTGTATTTTCCCTTACGCTCTTTCCCTCGCTGGACACTTCTATTAGAATGTATTTGCTTCAAGTTCTGATTGGTTCATTGGTTTTTTAGCGCCTGTTATTGGCTACTTTTGTAGCCAATAACGGGCGCTTTTGTAGTCCATTTACTCCAAATAGCTCCCGTAACGAAGGTAAAACCAGTTCATGTAGAATACAATGAAGCTGAATTATATTTTTCTCCTCAGGTTATGGCATTCGCAGTTGTGCTGTTTCTCATCAAAGACATCATTTTTAGTCTGTGGCAATACCGGTTAATGGTCAAAGGACGAGGACAGCGTTGAACTTTGTTTCCATGAGCACAAGACAGTGAACTACATGTAGAAAATTGTCGCACTTTATTTGATATTTGCATGGTATAGTTAAGTGAAAGCTGTAATCAGTTTGTCAAATTGTAGATATGCATTATTCGGGCAAACAAAAGATTGCAATTAGAACTCGTGTTGGCAAACCCCGCAAAACGTTAAAACTCGACAAACCTCCCGGGAAAATGACCTTGTTGTTTGAACCCCAGTTTGACAACAAATTTTGTTTCCACAAGCTTCTGGTTAGACTTCTTGTTCTTGGATTCTAGTTTGACAATCGCACGTTCCACGTGTCAAATGCAAGTTTACCAAGTTAGAAATGCTGTTAAAAAGTTGGAAGAATAGAATAATATAAATTATCGTCTCTGAAATGTGTTACGTGTTTGATTTTTCTTGAAACGTCATTGTAATCATCGTTCAAAGCGGATTGAAGGTGTACGATTTCACGATATTAGCTGCGAGAGTTGAACCGAACAAATTTGTAATCTGTTCGCACAAACGCGCCATCATGTGTCGACATGTGCCTGTTTGATTGAACTGAAGACAGAATTTGAACTTGAACAGGTAATTTCTATGTAGCTCAGAAACAAGATTACTGTTGTGAGAAACGTCAGAATTCATCACTTAGTTTTTTAAACGCAAAGAGCAAAACGCAGTTGTTCTCAGTTTAGAAGTTGCGGACGGAATGGTAAAGGCAACACTCAAACAACTGGAAAAGTGATTCAACTCATTTTACATGGCAAAGATTGAACGGCAGCTACAACGAGTGCAGGTAAACCAGTGTCAATGTTGCTTGGTATAGCCGAAAAAATGTCGTTCAGTACTTTTAAGTATTAAAAATACTTAAGTATTAAAAATGTTTAGATTGCTTCTTGATTTTCGTACTGACTCGCCATGAACGTGTAACAGTTTTTACTAAACGCTTCTCTCCCATTTTACTGTTATATTTTATGTCTTGTCTTGATATTTCGGAGTGGAAAGTCTTCCTGACAAAACCTACCATTTGTTAATTGTAAACACAACGCTAAATGCTTAAATTTCTATTTTCTATCTTCTATTCTAGACACTCCGGACCAATTTTGATTTCTGTCATAGTGACGCTGTTGGAATTTCTGCTTAATTTAATTTCGCTCCAAAGTGATTTTTCTTGTCCATTTTTCTCGCCGGGTTCTTTCAGCTCACTTTCTTGTGGAGTGTTCATTGACCATATTTGGTCACAGCAGGTATATGAGCCGATAACCTAGCTCCGTTTAGTCAATCAAAGTGTTTTTGTGCTTTTGCACGATTACTCTTTACTAATTTCCAAACAATCACGTTTCCAGGTGCTCACCTTTCCGTTTTTGCTAAACAGGAGAGAAAAAAAGCTTTAGGGTCAAGTTTGTTTTGGCAGTGATAATTTTATTAATAAGCATGTGCACCCATTTTGGAAGTCACTCTTCGTTCTTTGACCATGATCCTTAATTTGAAGCGGTCCATTTCTAAGCATAGTAATGCCACCATTACTGAAGACGACGTTTGAAAAAATCATCAACGAGAATATCGGTCATGAACGTACGACCAAATCTTAAATCTGTGTGCACGCATTGCTTGCCTATATTGATTACAATTCTATTTTAAAAGCAATTATTTTTTACCACTTACATTGCCAAATTCAATGGCAGAAAATTTCTAAAAAAAATTGTAGCCTTGGGTTTTATTTACACGCTAAACGAATATAATTGCGTTTGCATTTTGGTTACATTACCAACTTTCTCATCAACAAGAAATATATAGTTTTCAATTTAATTCTTTTATTAACCGTGTTGAGATTAGTGTATTTAAAAAGCGATTTCAACTATTCTTCGATTCCTCATTACAGATGACTTTTCAGCCGGGTATTATATCCGTAAAATCGATAAGAATAGAAAACAGTCGAAAACGAAAGAGAGACAGTTTATTGTGGTACGTCTCGCGTTAATATTTTGGCGCCACTAACCGGCATTAAGGGCGGTTAATCCCCAGCCGCAATCTTCTTGACTAGGAAAAAGTTTGCCATCTTCAAATTAAACTTTTTCAAATATACACGCATGTGCTTTCTTGCTTTAAGGGTATCTAGCAGTGCCCACAGATGTACATCTTTGCGTTCGCCGTAAAATTACAAAGCAGCAGAGTACAAATCATTGAGAGGATTATGAATTGTTAATGTCCCCCACGGCTTTAATTTGCCCCATGCATTTCCATTGCAAATATTATAGTTTCATTATGAATACAAAAGAAAAAAATTAAATAAAACAAACGTCAAAATTTTCATTTGTCGACTTAAGAGTCAGTTAAACTCTAGGTTGATTGCCAAGGGAACATTTCTGGGAAATTGTCTGACCCTTGACAAGTGAGTCCACATATCTGACATGTTTTGCTTTCTGTTTATTACGGCTGAATGATCTTTGAGACGTTGCATACAATTAGCTTTAAGTAGGCGTTCACTTTAGTCGGTTTAGCCGCGTACGATATTATTAGTTATAAAAACATCTGGTCTCTACGTCCTACTCTTGGGTCTTTAATCTGGTATTTTATCGCGATTTGCAAGCAGCTACTTTCCAGAAGATCCAGAGAGTTAAAATAAGGTGAGTGCAACTGTAGTTTCTTGGGGGCAAAGGTTTAGCTGAATGCGATCATAACAGAGAGATTCTGCTATCGGGACGCATGCACTGATCTTCGCACAAATGCTGGACGCTAGTTCTTCCTTTCTCAACGTCGGTTGGCTGTTTAGTCGCTTTTTTCTATAAACTGGTCTACGCTTCTGAAAATTATTAACGGCCGGAAGCGATCGACGAGAATCGCTTCTTTTGACAAAAGGCTTCAGTACTTGTCGTTTGTTGTCACTTTTTACTGCGAACCGATTAGTCGACAACATAAATGTTCGATTCAACTGAACTTATGGAGACTTTCAGTTTCACCTTTTCTTAATTTGTTAAAATAATTTGGAAATGTGTCGAGTGTTTTAGGCTAAATAATCTAGCCAACATCTTTCCAGCCGTAATTATAACTTCAGGTTGCCAACTAAGATAGGAGGCTGTGATCGCTGTTTTATGCATACTAATTTGTTTTGCCATTCAACCTTCTTTGCGCATTTTAATTTTGCTCGCAAAAGGTTCTCTTTTTACGCCTCTAAGATTTTAAATAGTGTTTTTTCCCTCAAATAACGAAAGATTCACTGAAACCACGGTAAGTGGTTAGAAAAGTTATAGAGAAAACGTCAGTATAAAGCCCAGTTATTGTTCGTTTATAATTTATACGGGTTTTAAAAATTCAGTCGCAGTAAAGCTGTATTTTATATGCCCTATTGTCCATCTAATCCGTATCAATAGAGGCCCTTACCATCAGCCCTTACCAGTGAAACATAAAATACGTAGATCTGTTCACTTCTCCGTCTCCTTCTCTTTTCTGACAAGCCAGTACGTGATGAATAAATCGCGAAAATTTATGCAAAAGCAGGAAAGAAAATGAAATAACTTTCCCGTGTCAACCGTAAATGTCAAATGAATATTTTTAAGTACAGTCACTAAAGATGGTTTAGTGTTTATGCTTGTAATATATTGGTTGTCTTGACTCTTTCTGTCAGTTGTTAAAATTTTACTTTTGTTCGCGAAAGATTTTCGTGAAAAAAAGAGAGAGAGAGAAAAAGTTAGGTACATATATATCAGTACACGAAAAATTAATCTTTTGGCCAAGTTCCGCAGAAATGCGTTCAAAGTTCACTTCCATAATATATGTGGAGATATCTCGTGAGGCCATAACCGTTTTCCATATGTAGTCATGTAGTACGTCTGGCAATGTCAACAAATCCAGTTGAACCCGGCTGCCGCCACTCGTGCATGTGCAAAATTCCCTAGTTCCTCTGGGCAAGTTGGAAGCTGAAGAAGCGTCATAATTTAGTGCAATCCCAGAGGAGGAGACGGTGGTTCAACTGCTGAGTAGCCCGTGAATCCGAGGGCACAAAGTTAAAAGTCAGCAAGTGATTCGAAGAACTCGGTCCTTGTTTTTGGAAATGAAATTGGCTCAAATGAAGTACTGTATTTAATGAGCTCCTGTGTCTTGATCCTTAAAAAAAATTATTTTTAATGTTATCATAGGATTATATATAATTATTTCGAAACACAAATGGTGGTAATATAAACTAATGGTGAAAGTCGTGATTGACAGTCCGTTAAGGGGGATTAAAGCAACAAAAACTTGGCGTGAAACGGTGGTATAAAGGCTGTATTTACGTTAATCTTTAAGCAAACTGAAACCAAAAATACGCGGAATTAGGCAGATCACGCGACGCAGGGTAGTTTCACAGTTTTCAATAGTTAAACCTCGATCGTTAACAGTTACGATAATTATATTTACGTTCATTGTATTTACGCATTTGTGTCCTAATTACCACATTCCGTTAAAGTAAGCTTTGGAAAGGCGACATTACAGTCTAGTCGAATCAATGCAAGCTGATTTTAATTGTCTCCGCCTTCAGAAAAGCTAGACCGGCCAGGATTAGAAACTAGCTAAAGTTTTTTTTTCTCTCCGGATACTGTCCTGTCAAAGTGTCGAAGTTTTCCTTCTCTGCAAAAAGATGCAGGGAGAAAAACAGAACATGTAGTTTAGGAATGGATTACAAAGATGAAAATAATAATTATTGCAGTTCGTTTAAAACTTTGATTTAGTGACATGACGTCGACAAACAAAAATTGCAATTTTGGTGGAACTTTGCGTTGTTAAGCCGTTATTTTTCCCCTCAAGTTTATTTTCTTGCCTTCGTCACATTTGTGACTTTATTTCATGTTTACATGCAATTTCTCATTAAGAAAACATGCGGCAAAGAGCGGTTTTGAAATGAGTGTCGTAAAACCAAAACTAAAGTAATTACTCTAACCAATAGCAACAGCAACAAAACACAAAATGAACCAATCAGAAATTGAAGAAAATACAAGTAATTAGCGTTAAGAAAACGCGTGCGTGCAAATCAATATTGGTTTTGGTTTTGCGTCTGATTGGTTGAGAAAGTGGCGCGACCTTTTTTATCCAATCAGAACGCGTAGTTAAGCAAAACCAAAGCAAACAAAACATTATAATTACCTTTGACACTCGATTGAAAATTGCTCTTTCAGCCTGGATCCTATTAAACCATGCAATTCACTGATAAATTACAAATTTTTCAAAGAAAAGACCAAATCGAACTTACAGACACCCACGTTGTTAAGCTAAGGTGGTTTATAGAGTCTTTGTACTGATTTGAACAACCCAGACCATGAAAAATGATTTCATTGTAAAAACTGAAACTCGTTTATCACCCAGATGTGTGTTTTGTTCCTTTGATTACTGGGTTGGTGATACTCAGACCAGTTGTGCCGATTACTAAGTTTATTTACACACGCTTGCCCTGTGTAAATACGTCTGGTTTTATTGGTTTCAGTGTCGAGAGTTGACAGGAATATGGCAAAGTAGAATTTTTCTGAAATAAATATTATTGTATAGACAGCACTGCGGGCTCTCATTGGTTCCCAGCTACAAGGGTATCAGTTTATGTACTTTACAAGTAGAAAAGTCCGAACCCACGTTATTGGTGAAAAAAGCTCCTCTGCCAGCCTAAATGTAGCCAGTGATCAAACTGAAACTTTTTCGTATCTGAGGAGTTGTCTGCAATAAAAAAGCGTTGTACCACTCAATTGTCGTGCATGTGTTCCGTACACGAGAAAATCCAGCTAAACTTACAACCACGCGGGAGCTACTCGCGGGAGCGGGATGTCAGCTTTGAACTCAATATGCCATCAACGCAGATGGTGAGGAGAGTACTGACTTTGTTTATTTTCAAGTTTGAATTAATTTTTTCTTACAATTTCTCATTACTGTCTGGAATCAATAGTCTCCTTCACGAAGTTAAGAGCTTAATGTTTGGTCTGGAACCCATCACTCGGTGCAGTAGGCTTCAGACTATCTAGGCGTTCGGCTATTTGTTGGTTAACCTGCGTGCAGACATCTCCTTAAGTTCCCTTGCGCAGGCTAATTGTTGGCTTGAAACTCCTTTATGTCTAAACCATTGTTCTAGTAATGAACAATTTGACTTGTTTTCTTTTAAAGATATCAACCCATTAAAAGATGGCTGATCCAGAGAAGCAAGAACCTCCAGCTGGCTCTGACAAAGGGCAACAATCCAGCGGTGGTGCCGGTGAAGGGGACATAGGGCTAACCATGGCGTACGTAACATCAATTCCGGGAATACTGAGGATTGTCGAATTTGTATGTATTTTCAATGTATTCCGGCCTCTTGAAACTTATTTTGTAATATGATCGTGCGATTGGTCCAGCTGTTACAAAACGACAACAACAACTCAGTGATTGTAGCCATAGTAGTGATCTAAGCGATCGTATTGATCGTAATGATCAATCGTAATGATTGCAGCGATTCAGTGTGGATTCCACGTTCATATATATGATGCAATTATTGGCTACATGATAAATCCATGGCTGTTGACCCCGGGGGGGGGGACTCCCATATGAAAGTGACGGGGATGCTCGTCGGAAAATTAGAATTAAACCCCTAAAGGAGACCAATCTGGGCGTGGTTCAGACGTTATTTGACCCCTAAACGAGACCATGCTAAAACAGACAACCAAATAAGAGCTTCAGTGATTTTAAATGCTCTAAAGATTGACGCTAAAGATTGACGTCGTTTGGTTTTTTCATATAGATTATTCTTTACGCACACCCTAAGCGATACCTGAATGGGTAAAAATATTGGCTTTCCTTCCTAAAAACCCTAAGCGAGACCAAAATCTGCAATTTACAACCCTAAGCGAGACGACGAGCATCCCCGTCACTTTCATATGGGAGTCCCCCCCCCCCCGGGCTGTTGACATCCTGAATAAACACTTTCTGTACAGTATAAAGGACAAGATGTAGATTACTTTGTTAAATAAACGTGTAATCCAAAACCAGATCCAGATAGAGATCTAAACGGTCCTAATCCGTGCGTGGATCTTTCGTATTGCAATCTAAGATTGAACTGCATTTGATTGGATTGGATCTGGACTAAAGGAAAAGTCGATTTTTTTATCGCATAATTAGGATTTAGATTCATTTGGTAAAATCAAAAGGAGCGAGATCATGGTTATCGTTACGATCACTAAAATAGTTGCGTATCAGGTTTCAATTTGACTGTCACAATATCTGGTCGCAGCGTTTTTAATAATAGCAATAATATATGTCTGCTATCACCGCGTCGAGTTGTCTGGTCCCCGTTAGTGGGTTCTTTAGACTGGTCTTACCTGGAAGTTCGTCTGCTACCGCTAGTCTACGCATTATAACTCATTCTTCCAGTTTTCTGAGGGCAAACTTCTAATTAACCAAAAGTCACTCAGTAACAAAAGAATGAAAATATTTTGTTTAAGACTGAAAGAACTCCCAGAAACGCGGTACTGAGACCCTGAAATGTTTTTAAACCTGTTTTAAACCAATTGCTGATTTCTGTCATTAGGGACAACGCCGTAAACTAAGCAGTCCATGCATAACCTTTATCTTGCCTCAGTAGATTACAAAAATAAGACAAATATAACTAATTAAGTTTTTTCATTTATTTTTATTTTGTTATTTATATTTTTTTTACTGAGGTGAATGTTAGCCGTGTCGGAGCAGAATCATGAGCACTGCCGCAAGGTAGAACGGTCAAACCAGGCGTCGACAGCAATAGACATATTACACAATTTTTCGTTTGGCGCTAGGCACGGCTGTTTCCAAGTCATCAACAGAGGCAAGCAAGGCGTGAAGGAGGTCATATGGAAGTAACTACGCCTCTGTTGGTTTCATGGATGTCACTGCACCGGTAATTTGGCTGTGCGAATGTGCGAGGTTCTGAACAGAGATTGCGCGCGTATGTCGATTGCTGTCGGTGGTTTGCCAGCCTGGCGGAATATGAAATTTATAAGAAAATATTACTAGAAGCTAAAGCAATACTTCCGTTCTCGTACTCCTTCGTCCTTTTTTCTGTCAAGTATTACTTTCTTTCGGACTCTTTTTCCAATTTTCTAGTTTACGTTGATGCTAGCATTTGCCTTAGCCGCTGACAGTAAAGAAAGGGTGTTCGGGTCCTGGTCCTGGGGGCGCATGGATTTTTTCCTCTTTGTTACCGTGACGTCATGGATCATTGTGATTGTGGCGTTCATCCTGTTTGCCTTCAACGTCATTGCCAAGATCAACCTCAATATTGACTGGAATGTGCCGGTAAGATTTATAATTATCTAGTCCAGTGCTTTAAAATGTAACACTAGTGGGATGTGGTTAAAATAACAAGTCACAAGTACCGCTAAGTGGCCACTAATGGGCATTTTAGCCTCCTTGGTAGCGAGAGTTATCCCTTGATCTACCATGAAAAGTAAACAGTGGGCCTGAGTGTTAGAAGCCGCGGTGGAACAAGGGGTCATGCCCGCTACCAACGTGGCCATAGTGCCGATTATTGGTGCTAAAAGGTACCAGAGCACGCATGTTCGGTATCACTGACTCCGTCAATTTAGCCACATTCCAAAAGTACTAAGTGTAGTCTTTATCGTCATTTACATAACTTATTTTGTGGGAAACCTGTGCAAGGCCGAAGAAGCTGTCCACGGCTGCTACCACACAGGCTCACGTTTTACTTTACAGTAGTACGGTACTTGTGACTTACCGTAGAATTCCGAAAGTAACGGCCCCTCCGAAAGTTACGTCTCCCCGACAGTAACGTCTTCCCGACATTTTTTTTGCTTTTCTATTAAATCCCGAAAGTAACGATCCCCCCTCCCTCCGCGAAAGTAGCGATCCCCCCCAAAGTAGCGGTCCCTTCCAAAAAGTGACAATTCAAACTCTCTCCTCCGCAGAGGCTCTTTTTGGTAAACACCAGTCAAAGAAGAAAGAGGGAAGCGGGAGCGCTGGAGAGAGAAAACGGGAGCGCGGGGAACGATTAATTTTTTCCCTCTTCCCATCCTCCGCGCGTTTCTACCCAGCATCGCTGTAGGAGGCCTTTACGGCGGAGAGAGCAATTCAAACGAAAAAATGTATACGTTTCTTCAAGAAGTGCTGTCGGAGGTTCCTAGCAGTGAATTGAACAATACTTTCAGGAGTGAGTTAAAAAATATTTTCAGCGAATACTACGAACAATCATCCCCTATTTTGGTACTTGTACTTTCACAAACAAAGTAACGGGGGCCGTTACGTTCGGAATTCTACGGTAGTACTTTAAAATATATTGGCCTACTTTTTAAGTGACTTCCAGCTATTAATACCCTGCGAGAAGAGTCGCTTCGGTCTTTCCTAGTTATGTAGGGAAGATCAAAGTGACTCTGCTTGCAGGGTAAACGATCACGCGATGGCCTCAGAGACGTCGCATTGTTGTTGGCTGTATAGCTACCGCGGGATTTGCATATCTTTTGTTTCTGTATTTTAACTAATTATTCAAAGCAGGAAATCCCTGGGCTTGTTTTTTTGTCGCAAAACGATCCCTTTTCCTCTACTGGTTTTAAACTTAAGCGATAAACAAGTGCAAACAAAATTTGGTTGTTGGTTTTGGCGGAGCTCCTTTGCGGCCGAAGGTAGCAGAACGGAGGACGCATGGGTAAGAAAATCTGGTAACCTCTCAACGCGAGAAATTTTAGTTCTGACGTCAGCGTACGCAAGCCGCCTGCCCGTACAGACTCTGGGGGAGGGGGAGGGGATTCCTAAGGCAAACCGCGCGGTGCTTTTGAGCAACCAGCATTTTTCTTGGCGGGAAATGGCATGGCCAATGTCGGTTTTGAAAAAGGGGGTTTAACGCTTGTGTCACGTGACCAGTGAAGGATCAATGGGGAATATAAAATGAAACAAAATTTAAAAACCTTTTTGGGTGTCATTCTTTTACATCCTAAGAGCTTATAAGGAATTCGCCTCATGAGGTCTTACAATTATTATTATTATTATTATTATTATTATTATTATTATTATTATTATTATAGCAGTGCAAGACATATATATCCTGTGTCTCCAAATAGCATGCACAGGGCGCGAACGTAGCCCATGCAGCTACTTTTCGAGGAAAAAAAACCAACTTCTACTAAAATGAATATAAAGCACTAATGCTGCTAAAATGTCCAGTCTTTATTATTATTATTATTATTATTATTATTATTATTATTTAACGACTTCAATGGGAGCATTTTCAGAAATTCATAAATACCAGCGGAAAAAAAAAGTGGACTAATTAACTACAATGAGTGAATCTAGGAAAACTGCCTTTCCTTTGTGAGTTAGGGAGAAGTTCGACGATTACGGGGACTCAAGTTGTCGAAATTTCACTATACTTATAATGATTCCAACTTTACTGTCTGATTTTTTCATTGTAGAATTTGGTGTTTGCTGCTATAGTTGCAATCCTTCTCCTGATCAGTTCTTCCCTGATAGCTAACAATGCCTCAGAATGGAGTACATTCTATTATTCTCATCTAGACAAACTTCGAGCTGGTGCGGTAAGTGTTAATTAACTGATAAAATCTCCTAGTTACAGTGAATCCTGTTGTTAACCAATAATCGGGAAAAAGGCAAACTAGAGAGTTTGTGGTTCACCTATTAGTTGAACGCCGGATCCACCTTCCTACCCCCTACCCCTATAGTAACGTCTCTTCTCTTCTTAGCTTGACATGAGGAAATTGGGTCATATTAGTAATTAATTAATTAGAGCAGTTTTCACATGAGTTTCGAAAGCAATGTTCTGTTTGCTTTAGTTTGCTTTACTTCGCTCTCTGGTTGGACACAAAAGATCGCGCCAGTTTCTAAACCAATTAGAAGTTAATCCAGAACCAATCGTGACTTGCTCGCACTCGTTTTGCCGCGCTTGACGCTAATTACTTTAAGTAATTTATTATCTTCAATTTCTGATTATATCGTTTTGTTTTTTGCTCCTGTTGTGACTGGCTAAAGTAATTAGGCGGCCGTCGTGCGCACGCGCACGTCGCCGTCTCATAAAATGGACGTTTTTTGTTTTTCATTTTCATCGTCGTCCGTCAGTTCCCTTAGTCCTCTTGGGGTCGCGCGGCCTCTGAACAATGGCCTTGCTGTTATAATGACGTAAACAGACAAATTCTTAGTACCCACTTATAACGCATTCGATTTTATTAGTTTTGAAAACCGATCTCTCAAATATCGGATATTCTCCTCGTGAATAAGCAATAACATGTCCTTTGCTGAAGATTTTTGTTGAATATTTCATCTATGATCGCAGAAAACTTCAGGAAAAGTATTGACGAACTACATTGGAATTGCTGCAGACGTGTTAAATCATGTTTCTAAAGGGAATACGCCATATCGGACGACCATAAGCAGCTCACAATTCATCGCAAGCCAAGGTGTGCCAGATTTACAATTAACATAGCCAAAATATTGCATCACACTTTCACGGTTTTCGTCACGCAGGTTTATATGCTGTCTCCTTAGTGGGGGAAGGGGGGATGCCGTTGAATCACATGGGCCGATTGTAAATTCTGCAGAATAGTGTCACAACATTAGTCAAAATATTGCTTCAAATAGTCACTGTTTTGGTCACACAGATTCACGCGCTGGGTCTCCTTGGAAAGAGCGGGCAGAGTTACCATTGGCCGCCTGTAAATTCTTCAGAATTTTTTGCTATTTTCGTTTTGGTTTTACGACCCTCATTTGAAAACCGTTCTAATTAATTGCTTAATTAATTAATTGATTAATCTGTTAGTTCATGGTTACCCTAAGTTTTTTTTTTTGGATTCCATCAGTCAGAATGGAATCCTGGGAGTCAGGATGGCGTAGCGGTCATAATTCGCGCCTCCCACGTCTGCGACCCGGTCTCAATCCTTATTTGGTTTATACTTGGGTTGAGTTTCAGTCGATCTCGATCTGCCTCTGAGGGTTTTTCTCCGGGGACTCCGGTTTTCCTCCCTCCTCACAATCGACTCCCAGCTAATTACATCTGGCTGTGTGGTGCTGTGCTCCGAGATCATACATGGACCGTATAGCGGCTGCCCGAGAGGCACCATGGCATGCTTTCGGCCCGATCTCTGCGAGCTTCGTCCTTCGCAATTCAGTCTTCGGACTGCAAGCAAGGGTGATTAGCACAGCAGATGTTCATGTTTAACAGCCGTTGAGAAATATGCTTTTTTCCGCTTAGTCATAAACTGCGCAAAAAATACCTTTGAATTAGTAGGTACTGTCCTTAGGAAGCCCAGTCTCTCTGACTATCCTGAGATGCGCAGAACGTATACAGTAAACGCCCAGAAACAAAAGAATTCGCCATCCTTAGATTTTCAACTTAGAAAGTAGCAGATTTTTGGTTTATAATTGTGCTTCCAAGGGCTGCGCCTTCCTATCCCCTTCCCCTATTCGAATCCCTTATTTCCTGGTTTTCAGATCTTTTAATTTGTTCATAACCTGCCGAGTTGTATTTCTTTCTTTCAAAGGCTTTTGGATTCATTTCCATGTTTGTGTTCATCGGGGATGCTGTTGTACACTTTATGAAAATGCAAGGAAAGATGTAATCAAGCATACACAAAGCGTTTTCTGGTTTTTGTGGGAACGGTTGACCCTCGGATGTACACGCCAACGTTCACTCCCACCTTGCCTTGTCTATTTGCAAGCTTCTACTTACAATTTGCTCTTGTATACTGAAAACTACCCCATTGATTTAGGGATGCAAAACACGATTATTTGAATAAAATTCTTGAACTGACTCTTTATACTACTTATTATTTCATAACAATAGCATCTGTGAGTGGATTCTCACCAAACATAAGCTTAACAGCGACTAAACATCGGAAAAACGACGCATAGGGTAGGCGTTGGTTGGAATCAACACTGTCTTGTATGTCCGAGGGTTAATCACTAATTTAATTGGTGTCCGCTGTGTGGCAAGTTTTTGCTTAGAAATGGGCCAAAAGGCACTTAACGCAAGGATTTCTAAGTTCTATTCGCAAGATAACAATCGTGTCTGCAGTTTTCTTCTCTATACTTTTAACCATCTAGATTTACTCTCTACCATCTAGATTTTGCATGATGTGAAGGACAAGGCTAACAACGAACTGTTGTAGATTATTGCATACCACACAAATAAATAGTGTTTAATAGTGTTTATCGAGCGCTCGAACTGGTTATTCACACCCGAAATATCATTTAAACTTCCTTTGAAGTGAGCAGTCGCCTCGTGCGAGTCAGTTTTGGCTACTCAGTTGTTTGGTACATACTTAAACAATGATCCACTTCAGTTTTAGTGAACTTTTATTCACCTCCACTTTGGTGAGTAGTTATTAGTAAAATATTGTAGCTGTTTAATAAGCGAATTTCAAGATAATGGTGTCAAACAAAGCGTTTCAAACATTAAACCTGCAGCTCAATGTGTTTAGAGTATTGCGTGATTAGATCTGTTCATGGAACTGTCATGTAAAATAATAAACTCAATCACGTCAATTTTTGGTGTTCTTACATTAGATTATAGTACAGATGAAATTACAGTTAAAAAGCAGCGTTAAAAGTAAAAAAAATAGGCTATTTTTAATGGGCTATTTATATATCTACTTCAGACTTTATGAAAACCCGGCCCACCTGCAAAGCTGTAGTTCGGTTCACTAGGCCATGCATATGCCTTATTTTGCTAGAAAATACAATCCACAAGCTACTTCTTACAACGTAATGTGATTTCCCCATGAAACAGCTAATTGAGTCTTGAAGTACTTCTCAGCCGCTTTTTTGAACTTGTCAAAATCACCTGCAAATCAGAGCGCCAAGTGAGGGCACCCCTTTTTGCATACATGCACTCTGCGAGAAAAATCTAACACTGAATGTCCGCTCCCACATGACTCCGTGAGTATTTGCCGCTTAAGGCATCACCTCACACAGACGGCACGGTCGGCACCAACTAACAACTTCGGTAAAAAGAACCTATTATACTGAAAGCGGTTCTGGCCCAGCAATCGGTTCAAAATGTCAGTGTGATTGACTTGAAAAAGTAACAACAACGCACCAACTGAAGAACCCAAGTTTTAACCTCGACCGAGGAGTATCGTTTTCAAAACTCCAAGTAGAGATATTAAGACGGTTTCCGCCGGAAGTTCGAGCAATTTCCGCAAATGTCTGCAAACTAATCATGAGTCTCCGCGCGCTTGACGAGCTTCGCGTTTAAGCAAAATGGCGGTCGTCGTGAAGATGGTGTTTTCGTGTTTTGCATCTTTAGCTGCCTTGTTCTGCAACCTAAAGGCTCGCTCACCCGTAAAATTCACTGGAAAAGTTCTCACGAACTTGGAAGGTACTTATCATTTTAGAACAACGGCTCAGAGCGAAATATTGGACGAGAGTTCGATGAACACCAACGCCTTGCGGAGAAATATCCGACGATACCATAAGCTTCTCGATTCATGTCGACGCTTCGCTTTTACATCGATAACAGTACTGTCAAGGCAAGATACGTTTATGTTTGACTTAACGTAAAACAATGTTAGTGTTATTTTCGTAGAAGTTGAATTGCATGGCACTTTCTCCAGTAAGCGAAGGGCAATAGAAATATTTGTACAAACTAAGGTTATCATGTTTTGATTTATGCGTAAGATTTCTGCAGTTATGAAAAGGAATTTCTCTCACTAATAAAGAAAGCATTGACTGTTGTTTAAAAGTGGTTGTTTCGTTTTAGCTATGGGTGAAAAGTCTATACATTTCTTTGAAGAGTCTTGAAGGGAATCCCCCCGCAGTTTTGGCGGGAAATATTTGGCAGCCGCGTTTTCCACCGAGGTCGCAATTTTTTTATCAGTTTTGACGCTTATGTTGCGAATTTGCGCTGTTGGTCACTCCAGTCATAAGTCTCAAGTCTTGCTTTTATTGTGAGTGTTTCAAAAGTTTCCAAGAGGTGTTCAATTGATATATATATCTTTGCTTTAGGTTTAGACAAGGCTATTTATTGTTCATACTGGGAATTTTGTCTTATTTTTAAAGTTTCTATAGCTTTGAGCTTTTGGATTTGTATTGTGCACAGTTAGAATTTTTTACTTGTATCAAATGGAGTGTGACCAATGCAAATTCTGCAGTAAACCAGTGACAGTTGAGGGCAGCAGGCCAGACAGTGAGGGCAGGGTGTGCAATTCATGTCGCTGGAAGGCACTGCCAAAATGTGGTATTGGCACATGTCAAACACCAGTTCGCAAACAAAAGAGGCTGAGGACCCTGCCAAATAAATTCTTTTTTTTGGGAGAAGTGGGGAAGTGTAATGTACGAGAGAATTTCAAGATCAAGCAGGAAAGTGTTTTGTGCTGTACCAGCTGTTATGGCAAAGTACACAAAATGGCTGGAAGCATTGCCCACACAAAATGCTTGTCCCCCCCCTCCAGCTTCAGATGTGAACAATTTGGCTGACAATACCAAACCAATTATTGGGAGGCCCAGAGTGCCATACACTGAAGCCTCTACCCGTACAAAATATGAGATTAAAAAAAAAGCCAGGCGTATTTACGAGGAGAGTAACACCAGTATGAAGAAGCAACTGGATGAACTAACACTTGGCTGTTCTGAAGAAGTGCTTGTGGACATTTCAAGTCCAACAAAAATTTCTCCTTCAAAGGTAGGTCAACTTACTGAACAAAATTAATAAGGAAGCAAATCAAACCTGTGATAATACAGTAAATTTATTACCAAAAACTAAAGATATATGTAAATGGGACAATAACTAACAGGCAAAACAATGTCCTGAGCCCTAGAAAACAATGGAGGTAGTGTTTGCATGTACAACAGGCAGTTACACAAGTCAATTTAGCTAACCTAAACTATACCACACAGCAGTAAAGTAAGACAATTCATTTTCTAAGCTGGAGCCTAACCATCTCTCTTGGATGAGACTTGGGCAAGGGGAAGAGGACTAGTAACACTTCTGACCATCACCCATGTATGGCAATTACTAATACAAAAAATTATTGCAACTGGCCTTAAAATATATATATTCACTGCAAAAAGCAAATATAAATATTTACACGGCCTTGATTGACCAGTCCCTACATGTAATTTCTCTGAATAATACCAATATGTAATCAGGCCACAGGGCATGGAAATATGAAAATGATTGCCACAAATACATAACAAACAAATTCCACCGCCAAAGCATGTTTGAGCATTTTCAAAGCAACAATTTCTTTTGTTATATTCTTATCTCTGCTGTAAATTTTAATTTTGTAAAGCCCCTCAGGGAACCTCCTCAGTACATAAAAAAGTAAATAGGAAATGTAACTCGACCACAAAGGAGAATATATAATTATGTTGATATTGGGCCTTCATCAGTCTTGCTTTTCTTTCAACTTGTGTAACAAATAACTTGTAATTCCAAAGGTTCAGCAGCCTACAAATACAAGCAGTTCCATCATATCTGGATTGGCATCATCCTATCACAATGCACATTCATCCGATGAACACATCAAAGTTCTAAGTTCAGTTGCCTTACACATGTCAAATCAAGAACTAAAAAACACATTCAAGCGAACTGACAAAAATGGAGAAAGCCATTCCTGTACAGACTACGAAATCACCAAGGCAAGATTGCATTGTAAAAGTTATGGCCCAGGAGCTGACTGCCCTGAAAGACCAAAACCTGTTTGAATTTGCACATCAGCAGAGGATGTTGCCTTTCTTCTTGATTTTCTGCACAACCCAGAGACAGTTGAAAGATCATCATATAAAACAGCCTCCTGTGAAGGAAAAAAAGGGAGCTGGGTGAGTGAACTGCTAGGTGGTGGCACCCAGCCAGTACTTTGGCTCAAGAAAAATAAAGCACAGCTGTATGAACAATATAAGTCACAGTGTCACGACAGCCAAAGAAAACCAATTGGTAAGGTTTATTTTTTGAAAAGAAATAATGCTGCTGACCACAATGGTTACGACTGTGATAATGACAATAGTACAGTAAAAGTCTACGTTAAAGGGACACTGTCACGGGGATTTTTTAAAATGCTTTTCAGTAAAAAGGACTAAAATTTGCGAATAGGTCTTCTCACACATGAAATGCACCTAGTACATCAAGATGGAGATAAAAGGAAATTGTTGTTGAAGGAAGAAGGGAGCCATAATAATTTTTAGGTGTTTTACCAGTCCACAAGGACAAAACTTGAAAAAATCAAAAGTTCCTGATGGCATCACAATAATATCACTTGTTTATCGCTTCAGTACACCGGCATGGTGATTTTTAACAAAATTGGACCACTATTCGTAGTTTCCATATGTCTTTAGGCTCTTGAGTCTTTTGAAGTGAAACTGGTGACATTGTCCCTTTAAAGCAAGAGAATGGAATGGAGCAATATGACTTCTTTTCTTATTTAGCATGTTTTAGAAGCAAATGAGATCTTCCAACATAATTTCCTGGAGGAACACAATACCTGAGAAAATTGCTGTTATTCATCTTAACACAGAAACATAAACATAAACCAGAATTTCAAGGACTAGCACCAACCCTGTTATGACAACTTGGGCCAAACTCGAAAAAGTGGGTGCGAACTAGAAAAAAGGGGGTGCGAACTCGATAAGGGTGGGTGCAAACTCGGCCATACTGGGAGCGAACATGGTATAGGGTGGGTGCGAACTGGATTGGGAGCAAAACCTGCATCAGTAATTCAGAGGAATAACAGTCTAGAACTACTATTAAAGTTTCTACAACACATTTGACTGTAATAGTGTGCAAATTGTAAGAAATCACAACTATCTACACACAAAGTTGACATGTTCCATTGGGTTCTATAGGAAAAACAAAATTTTATGAGGGCCTCCAAGCACACAGTTTCAAGGAAATGGAGGAGATGGCTGGCCTCTGCAACATTTGTACCGAAAATGGAGCAGAGAACTTCAACAGATTGGATGTGCTACTGGCTAGCTTGGAAGAGCTTTGGTACAAAGATAACACCACAGAAGGCCCAATCCCTGATATTCTCTTGCGTGCAAAAAGATACAAAGGTTACCTCTTAAGTGACTTCATCTCCATCCTAGAAATCCACAGTGAATGTGCTACACATTGTATGGCCTGGTACTTATCACCTGAGCCAACATGTTCCTCCAAGGAATACCCATAAAGTTGTCATAGCTGCAATGAACGTTGGTCACTGTTTACAGAAATAAATCACACAATCAGCTTATTAAATATAGACGAAAGTGAGAAAATAGTGCATCAACAACAGCTAAACAAAATTGAAGAGAACCTTTGCCACTACATGTCTCACCTTGTAAGAGGAAAACATCAGCGATCACAGTTCTTGTCCCAAATAAACAATCTAAAGAAAGGAGAAACAATTATTGTTGTAGATTACATGATGAAACTACTATTTCAACGCCTGCATGAACCACAGAAAGACTGGTTTGGAAAAAAAGGTGTATCACTTCATGGCGCAATGTTTATCTTCCGCAACAACAATGATGGTCCTTTTGTCACAGAATTTCATGACAATTTGTCTGAAAATGATGACAAACAGAACTGGTTTTTTTCAGCAAGCAGTATTGAACAAAGTATTTTAAATTTTAGAAAGCTACACCCTGAGATCGTTCCGGCAACAATTTGGTCAGACAACGGCGCACACTAAAAAACACATCTTTAATTCTCTGGCTTGGCAGTCTTTTGAAAAAAAACAGGAATGAGAATCACATCATGCAACAACTTTGAGGCCCAAACAGGGAAAACAAAACTTGACAGCCACTATGCCGTCCTGAAATTTTCATTGAAGTCTTATCGGCATGAGGGCCATGACATTTTGACACCAAAAGACATTGTTGAGGGAACAGAAAGACTACGGGGAACAAATGTGTATGAAATATCTATTAACAGATCAAAAGAGCCACAATCAGCCAAAACCTGGCAAGGCATCTCAAATTACTTTAGTTTTGTTTATGTCTACAGTGACAATGGCGAATGCAGAGAGGTGAAGGCTCAAGAGCAGACAGGTGTTGGGCCTTCAACAAAACTCACCAGAAAAGAAATTGAACGCCTGTGGAGTGAATCGAGATCGAACACTGGATCAACATCAGAATTTGATGTAACAAAAGGACTGCATAAAGCTCCACTTATAGACAAAAATAAAACAGCACCAGTGGCACCTGAACAACAACAGCAAATACAAACACAGGAGACAGACAACAACATTGGCACATGTGATGACTTGATCAAGTGTACAGATTGTGGGGCTTCCTTTTTAAGGCCAGGGAATTTAGATGCCATAAAGAAAGTAAAGTTTGCAAAAACAGGCAGAAAACAAAGCGAGCACTTGCTGCCGGTCAAAATGTCATCAAAGAAGAGGAAATAGTCAATTTATCCCTGCAAAAAGCGAAAAGATTTAAAGATCCAATTGTTGACAAAAGCGATGCTGAAATAAACCTGGAAAAGGAAAACCAAAGTCAATGGAACAAAATTATACAAGGCACTGCCCTTAAAAGCCACCAACCAAAGAAGAAATCTGTACGATTTTCAAAACTTCAAATATCGGTCATGATGTTATGACAAAGGAAAGGACTTATCAAAGCGCTAGACGCCAGCAATGTGTCAGAAGGAAATGAGGGCACATCCAGAACTTGGACCTCAAAACACACTAACAGAAAATCAAATTAAGTCATTCTGGAGCAGGCACCACAGAGCACAAACCAAACAAAACAGTAAATCCTAGAAATAATACACGTTCTTATTCTTGCCTTGTAATCAACATTGTTATAGTTGCTTTAGGAACTTCTCAGAATCTGTTCACAAGCACCGTAATGATGAAAAAAATTGTTAATCATTCTGTGCAGGCTAGTGTCCATTTTTATAAATAGGTCCTTTTGTAAAAATAATGTTACCGGTTATCACTGATGTCACCCTTATAAATGTTGAATCTTAAGATAGAATCAGGATTGTTGTTCCAGAAAGCAGATAGAAATTGCAAGCACTATGGGTGCTCTTTTGGCTCAGATATTGAGAGTAAATACTGTGGTTATATGAATGTCACGTAATAACAGCCACTGTTGTTAGGGTTAAAATCAAAAGTTCAAATCGACATGTGATTAAAAAACACAAAATAAACAAAAACATTAAATCAGGGAAATCATAGATTTTGCAACAGTCAATGAGAACACTGATGCAAATAAATTACAAAAAACAATGATAAATAGTATGTCAAATTGGAGTAAGGGCAGTCACAGAAGTGTCAACAGTCCAGCTGATGCCATCTGCATATATATGTAAAGTAAATTAAGAATCAGTGGCTACATTTAGATTGAAATAATCATATGTCCTTTTCACAGATTCTGGACATGAACATCATAGCTTTCATAGATTATTATTATTTATACTATTTGTGCCACCTCTTTTTTGGTTTTAGTGCTTTGTTTTGGATAAAGAGTAATTGGAATTTGTTAAGTTCACGATAAGTGAGTTTGGCAAAGCCGTGACCTACTTATTTCTTTGATTTTTTTCGAAATAACTGTGTTACGCAGAGGTTTACTTTTATAAAAGTTGAAGATGTGTCACTTTTCTGATATTTCTATAAATAAAAGGTTTCTCAATAAACTGGATAGCATCTGGACATCAACATCATTGTCTTCATGTAATTATTTATAATATTTATGCCACCTCTTAAAATGAAAGTTTTCTCAATAAACTTTGGCTTATCTGTTCTTAAAGATTTCTCTCAGCTGAAATCAACTGGCAACTACATTTCGGAACTTTGTAAATATGGCATGTGACATTTCCCAGGGTAACGTGTTGTTCAAGATGCAGATAAAGATGTTTCATTGTTTACAACAGGGACCACGCAGGAAGAATTTGAGTGAGGGGGCTTAAAGTCGAACACAGAAGCATGAGCCAACTATGGGGAGGGGGATCCAGGGGGCATGCTCCCCCGCGAAAATTTGGATTTCAATTTCTCTTAGATACCAGAAAATGCATTTGAAATTAAAAATTTTAAAAACGTTCAGCGCTTAAAATTATTTTGTAAAAGTACTACTTAAAACGACAAAACGTTGCGATAAAGAGATGTTGCTCCACAAAACGTTCGATATAACTACTCACTGACCCTTTAAACCTTATATCAGGACACAAACCTTTCTCACCATGTTGAAGTACTGGCAAGTGATATGTTACCAGAACGAATGAAAACGGAAAAGACAATTTCGCTTTCATTGTTACAAAATGAATTACCTTAAGCATGAGCTCGAAAACAAACCGTATCGTCTTATAAACTTAACCCATTTGGTCGGATCGAAACTGACCAATGATGAAACAGGCCTTTTTCATGAGAAATCCTCTCGCCCTTAAAAAGCCAGTTTTTAATAAAGGGCATGATTCTGTAGTAGCCTAACATTTTTCGATTATAACTGAAAACCTTTAAGACAATTGTCCTTATTTACTTGTTTTTTATGTATCAACGTAGAAGGCAAGTCTATTTTGGCAATAGTAACTGCCGTTTCGTCGTTTACAAACTAAATCAATAATATTGCGTCCAGAACGAAATATTTCAGAAAATTTTCGTTTGTTTTTTAAATCATTATAAACTTTTTCTTGTTACTGTAAAAAAGTGGGGGGGCTAAAGCCCCCCTAGCCCCTCCCTCTCTGCAGTCCCTGTACAAGATTAGCTATTCACTTGCATCACTGAGCTAGTCAGTGAATGTTTCACAAATAAAGTACCTGCGTAATGTTTGCTGGTTAACACAGTGTATTGCCTGGAATTAGGAATTTTTTTATGTAAAAGACCAACAGCAGTCAAGCCAGACTTCAAACTGATTTTTTTTTAAGTGAAATAAATTATACTTCAAATTCTGAAGGAAACTGCTGTATACATACTAATAGTTTTACAAATTAGTAAGGCCAATGAGCACTTCTGGAGAACAGATAGTTTTCACAAAATTTAATTTACAAATTTATTTTTTTCTTTTTGGTCAGTTTCCTCATTCTCTCTCTTTCTAAGCGATCCTGCAATTCTTGCCTTCTTCTCAGCTCCTCTCTCTCTTGAGCTGCAATTTCTTCTGGGGTTCTAAAATGAAATTTATTTATTTTTTAAAGTTTACCGAAATGCACTTCAGGAAAGCAACCAGAAATGAAATTTACCTCTCCTCTTGTTCCTCCCAAACAACCCCCTTGGGCTTTTTCAACGGTGGTTTTTTTTCTGAAACTGCTGCATGTCACGAGAAACACGAATTCAAATTAGTAAAAAAAGGCGTGCGACTCTCCCGTGGAAAACTCAGATAAATATTTGTACATCTTTCGCTACCTTTTTTCGCTGGCATAATAAAAAAAACAGAAAATTTCAACCACGAAAAGCTGCCTGTAATTTGCCGCACTTTTAGCGGCGTTATGTACCGTACGCGTATATGGTCATAAAATGGCGGGAATAAGGCCACTAACAGCGACAAGAATATTTGATCGACATGGTTCCTTTCAATATATTATTGTACATACAACAAAAGACACAACAATAATAATCTCGACAAGTGAAGAACTGAATTTAAAATAACAGTGTCAAGGGTTTCAGAAAGGATCGAATCGTTTGGCAGAGCGCAAAACATTCGGAAGGTGGAGAAAAACGGGTAGAAACCAGTTTCGGTTTGACGATCGATCTGCACGTGGTATGGCGATTTCGTAAGATCGGAGCCCTGACAATTAAAACCTGGCGTCAAGATTTTTTGCACGGGGTCAATCTTACTAGTATAATTTTAACTCTCCAGTTGAGCAGAATATATATAGAACCATTATGGAAGGATCTGACTTGGTAACTGCTACCAAACAGGAGATTTTTGTTTTTAAACAGTCGGTGTGTATAGCAAAGAAGGAATAGCAGAGCGCTTCTTCGTACACTTCTAACTACGAACTTGAAACAGAAACTTTTCAGACGCGTATTTTCGGCAAACACTCCACCATCAATCTGTTAAACCAGTACCCTTTCTACCTATAAGTTATACAAATCGTTTCAGGTTTAGCTAATCGTGACACAGAAAGAAGAGGCGAGGTGGTTTTGTCGCAAACAGCAGACACAAAATGACCTGTTTACTCCCGGTGTGCGACACATGCAGACTGCAGACTTGCAGACTGCAGACTTGCAGACTTGCAGACCTGTAGACTTGCAGACCTGCAGACTTGCAGACTCGCAGACTCAACATACTGTCCTTTCCTAATTCATTTTTAAACTAACGTTGAGCAAACTTCGCTGTTTTCCACATCATTGTGGTGCGATTCCGAAGCTTGTTAGTCGTGTAAACATACGGATTTGTGCTATCTAAAATTAATAAAACACTAGTTGAAAGTTGCATACACGGTTCTATGTCCTCTATGTATAACAGCTGTGTAAGCGAGTTGACTGGTGTGGCTCAAGCTTATTTGACCCCTAAAAGATACCATTCCAAACCAGGCAGTCAAATAAGCTATTAATTTTAATTCCAATAACGCCGTTTCTTTCTTCTACTTTATTTACTTCCTTACTAGCAGCACTAAGCGAACCTCAGTTGGTAAAAGCATTGGCGTTCCATCCTAAACACCGTACTGGCCAGCCCGTTTCATATGGACCCTTGCACCAAGAGCCTGGTAAAAAGTCTGGTAAGCCTGGTCAAGTCTGGTTCAACCAGACTTACCAGGCTTTTGTGAAGAGAACAAGTCTGGTAAAAAGTCTGGTAAGGCTGGTTTTACCAGGCTTTTAGGGTGAGCCTGGTTGTATTGTACCACAGAAGCCTGGTAAGGCCGGTTTAGGGACGAAAATTATAACCTGAAAAGTCAGGTTAGTCTGGTTTAACCAGGCTTTTATGGCAAGTCTGGTTCGAAAAAATTACCTGAAAAGGTTGGTTAGCCTGGTTAAACCAGGCTTTCTTGGTACGTCTGGTTCAAAGACAAAACCTCAAAAACCTTGTTTGTCTGGTTTTACCAGGGTTTTCCAGAACGTCTGGTTCGAACATATCACATGCACCTGAAAAGCCCGGTTAGTGTGGTTGGAAAACATCACAGTACTTGAAAAGCCTCAAGCCCAATGTTCTAAGAATTCAAAAACCTAGAAGCCCAGGTTTCCCTGGGCTTTCCAGGCTTTTGGTTAACAGCGTTTGACAAACGTTCCAAGCAATTCTTATGTGCCTCAATGATAATTTTTATTGCAAACTGTAGTGCAATTTCTAATACATATTCTATGGAAATTCAAATGGCCAGGGTACAAAATATAAACGTGCACTACAATTGCCATACCACCAAAACCAACAACGTACAGTGAATAATGATTATACAATGTATATCTTAACAAAACTTTCTAATACCAAATCGATTTTAAACATGGAGCAACCCTATAAACATTAACTGAACTCTAAGTTGGCTTATGACTTTTCAGCTTGACAAGTGACGGCCTAGGGATTAAAAATGGTTGTTACATTCGACACATTTACAGGTACACACACTGTACTTTGCAAAATTTTACTTTGGTTGACTGAAATATTTTAGTCTCTACTGAAGAGCCAAACAAAAAAAAAATACAGTTAAAACTAAAGTGTTGCATTGCACTGTCGTCTGAAGATGTTGATTGACATACTTTACAGAAATTGATACATTTGCAAAATAATACTGATCAGCCAGAGCTTTTACGACTGCAAATCAAATTCAGCAGAGGAACCAAAAATGTTTCCATTGCTAGACTATTAAGTCATCAGCCACTCCATAGGACCGTCTGCATACAGGCTACTGTAACGTCCACTGTTTTGACAAACACTTGTACAAACCATTGATTAAAGCTTAAAAATTCTAGTAAAGGGTTAAAAATTTAATTTCTTTCAAAAAATATGACTTCTCCTGTACATCTTTCAATTGCCACTGGATTTGATTCTTTATGCAGTGGTCTCACAAACCGTGATTCAGATTTTTTGCATCTGTGTTTGTTTGTAAGCTGCTAAAGTTCCATGTGTAAGTATGGATAAGAGATAAAAAGTACTACTTGTACCTTAAGAAAACAACCTAAACCTTTCAAATAAAATTAAAAATTCACAATGTAAGGCTGGGAGATAAAAGGCACTACATGTACCTCTGGAAAAAAAGCTAAACCTCTCAAATAGAAGGAAAATTCAAATTTGCGGACATGGTATTGCTGGGAAACTATATTACAACTTTGGCTGAATTTCATCAAATTGGTTTAGGAGCTGCTCACTTAGAATTTAAAAACACATGCACAATTGCCACTCATGCACAACTGCAAAGCAAGCTCTTGCGTAGTGATTACAGTGTATGTACTTTGATATTACAAGTACATATTATATTTCAATCTAATTTTGATAGCCTTTGTCAAAAACAAATTAAAAAGATATGCCCCCAAAAATCTCTTATGTACATTACAATGTAACTTAACTTAAAAGTATTCTTTTGTGCTTAGAGTTTTTTTTTTTTTGCCAAAAGATATGAAAAATTATCAAGTTATGTAAAACAGTCAATTTGCCACTGGTTGATACAGTATCTTACATCACCATGTAATAAACTGAAGCTTTAGACTGAAAAAATGATTTTCTCATACCTATTCATTTTTGTCACTTCACCTACAACGCAAAAATGAAAGGAATCTGTGAAGGTATAACTTCGGTGGGCTGTAGTTTCAGTTACTTGATCTCATTCAATACATGTATTAACCATTATATGCAAGATAGAAAGCTGTTTCCAAAAAAAAATCTGGAAAGAGAACCACGTACATTGTGTGTACATGTTGACTTCAATTTGGTTTATTTTGACGTCTCATTATGCTGGTTGCCACCTTCATCATGCTAGCTGCCACCTTCATCATGCTAGCTGAACTTAATTTTTAATTATTACATTCTTTCCTTCATAGCCCCAGTTTTCTTTTGAGCCTGTTTTTTTTGCCTCTTGATGCTTTTCCTTATTTATAACTTTTTGTGGCAAAAGTCCATGGCTAAACGAACATTTTAAACTTATCATTTTGATCAGAGTTTCATCATGTAAAAATCTTACAAATATGTCTGAACTGCTAATGTGGCTTAATATGTACATGTAACAAGTGATCCGAGCAAAAGTGTCTCACCCTACAGGATTGCTCCATGTTTAAACTAATACCTCTGTTCTGTTCTGTTCAGTTTCAGGTCAAATTGAAAAAGTAACAATACTACACTGTACATATAAAGGGCCAATTTAGACTATGTTGTATGCGACATGCTAATGAACAGCCTACAATGCAAGTTGTTCCATGCAAATACAATGTAAAAGCTAAAACTTTCTCATGTCTGTCGTGCATGGCATAAAAAATGCTGGAGGATTTTGAAATGTGTTAAAACCTTACGACAATCACAGCCAGAGGCAATGATAAATGAAGTGAACTCGTTACAATATTTCCAATGATATGCCAGACCAGCAGCATAAGTAAAACTCAGACTATCTAAATAGGCCCTGAACTGCAAATGTTGTGGTATTTCTTATCTGCCTTGTTGCCAAGGATTCCCTGTTAGACTTGGAAGTACTGTTTTCAGTTTTTAACAAATGCACCTGGAAAAAAAATACAAAGTAAAATAAACATAAATAAAATACCAAGGGAAATAACCAAAAAACTGCAACCATATTGTACAGTTCCTCTCAGAGGAATAGGAGTAGCTAGTGCCTTTGGTATGGCATCTACAGGCACACCTTTTGCGTGCTCTTATAATTACGTACATGCAGCCCCTAATAAATGGTGTATTTTTAAACAGTGAAAAATACTATTGTACATGTATGCTTAACAAGCCAAATAGTCACTGAATGGACCCGTATATACATGTACATGTGTATAGTATATATTCTCAGCCACTGACAAAATTTGAGGCAAAAAAGTACTGTAACATAACAGAAGTTGATTGGTGAACTGTAACTAGAAACACCTACGCAGTGACTTGCAAAGGTCTTTGAAGGGCCAGCTCTACATGAAAGAGAGGGTGGACTGGCTAGTTTATTAGATTTCTCACCCAAAAAGGGTTAAAATGCTTGTCTTGTCCTTTATGTATACATGTAGCCACCATTTAGTTACAAAACTGAAACAGTTGGTGGGTGACCATCTTGTATACAGTATTTAGCAAATAACAAAACAAATAAATAAATAAAACATAAATAAAGTAGGGCTATTCATCCAGACAGGAAATCCATGCAAAGAGGCCCCACATAAATACTTTCTGTCAGCAACCATGCACGCTAAAGTATGTTTAAATAACAGTTTCAACTAATAGAACTTGACAGTACTGCTATTGCAGACCACCAGAAATTGAATTGGAAGTAAAATCTGAAGTTGACACATGTACAATAAGGGTTATCCTAAATTAATAATTCCCAGTCATTCATGGTAGAAGGAATGCAAAAACACAATATCGGTAAGTTGATAAAAATTCACACCAAAACTGGTTCCCTTTGATTTTACAGAGGGTATTGTTGATTGAGAAATTTTAGAATATCCAGCCAGTTATTTACTCGTGTATTAATGTTTTACGAACAAAAGAGACCATTCTTATTCAGTGACATGCAGATGGCTTGCCAGATAGATTCTAATTTAGCCTGTCTATATTTGCTCACCAAGTCCAATTTTTTGACTGAGTTTGAGTAACGAACCGCTTTGTCCTGAGGCGACATTGTATATCAAGCTGTTGTAAAGATCGTTCCAATTGGCTGCAGAACGAGAGTGCTGCTTGACTATAAACACAGTCATTGAAATTTATTCGACCTATTTACTTGCAAGAAAAGTCAATATCTAAGAATTATTATTCTATATTCTTGCAAAAATCCAACTTATTAGGTAAAATTCGAATATGTTGCAAATGAAGCTCACTTTTTTCACTGGACATTTATGTCTGGTCGCCAAACTCGGCCGAGTAACTTACATGTAAGTTTACTTTTCTGACCTCAGCCGAACCGAACGAACCAAAATGGCCGCCAAAGAGGAGGTAGAATCTATTCAAGAAATTTAAGATTAATACTGTACCTTTGTGTAAGGGAGGGCAGCTCTGCATCGAATCCCACAACTCTTCAACTACTGGAGTAAAAAACTATCCACGTTTCACTTTCTGACGCACATAAACACGGAGAAATCCAACACACACAGTCACACACATATTCACCGGTTACTTGCGCCTGCAATTCTCGAGCGTGCGGTTGTAAATCACATGACCCCTTGAAAGCGGCCCGGTCGCATAGCTGGGTAACCGGCGGTGAGTTTCAAATAAAATGGGTTTGTGTCGAATAGAGCTGGTTATCGTACGTGAAAGTGGTTTATTACGCTATTCTTTAGATTATTTTCGCTTACGATTAGCAAGGCTCAACTCAGAACGTGCTCTGTTGGAAGATGATTGTAAAGATGGTTGATGATTGCTCGATTCAAGTATGAACGGACTGATCGATCGATTTCATGGCCGGTGAGTACATGTAACCTAATTCCTCATAATACGTAGCTGGTATGACTAACATTTCATGTACATTTAGTTTTCTATGGAGGGCTTAGAGTTCCTTTCTTTGTGACATTCTGCCAAATGAGTGTAACAAGCTTTAACACACAGTGAAAGCGACGCTTACACTGTGCAAATTTGCACGTTGCAAACCATAATCAAAAACGGCCTTTGTGAAATTGACCCCAAGTGGGACAGTGGTATCAAGTAACAACGAAAGCCATTGTTCACACGTGGCATTCTGTGACTTACACTTTTCACATCAAAGTGTGATAAGCCCGGCGTAGTAAAACAAACGTTTACCGACCAAGAAGTAGTCGACGCACCACTATCAGAACTTCGCAAATCCGAATAATTTGAGGAGTAGGCATTTCACATGTAAGCACGTACGTGTATCTCCATGCATCTACATGTATCATTGGTGATTAGTTGTAGGTGATTTCATAATGCCTACACGCTAACCAACCGTTCAGTTGAAATGCGTTTCACTCAGATACGTGTACACATAAACTTGAATACAATGGAAGCCTAAATTTTTCTTTAATCACTTGTCAAAGCGGAGTAAACATGAAATGAAACATGCATAATTTGCTAATTAGTGAGTTCTTTAACGGTTTAGGAGATTTCTTGGTTTTTTTTAAACAAAGATAGTGATGTGTACTAACATGATCAGATTTGATATTATTTGAATAGTAACGACTCCAGGTCTTGACACCATAGCATTTTTATTCTAGTGGCATAAGGTGGAAATGTGTGCATTTCTCAAAGTCCTCTTTTCAAGGGAGTTTGCATATGGGAGTTTTTCATTGCAATCAACAGTTCTAAAATGGTCAGCAGATTTATGAACTTTCCTCCCAACCTAATGTCCAATGTATGCCTAAATACTAAACAGTAATTCATCCATGACAGACTCACAGTGGAGACCCTATACACGTAGTAGTAATACACTAAATTCTCAATTTCAGGCATTGAATTCCTTCCTTTTGTATACAGTAGATGCCAGGGTATGAGGGGACATGTTGCAGGGACATGTCACAGAGACACACAGCAGTGCGACACTGCAATTGTTATGCTAAAGGCATGTACTGTAGCAGGAACATTAGCAGAGGGGAAATCGAAAGGTGCTTACATTTTTGCAACAACATGACTGACACCCTTTGGTGTGTGGCTGGTGCTTTTTGAGCTCATGCAACACAAATTTCAACATGTCCCTTCATGCACTGGCACCTTAAATTTGATTTTGCTGCATGCATGGAAACTGCATGCCAAGTACCATGGCATTCAAAATAGCATATCGTCCAAGTAAAAGCTAGAAGCTTGTCCAAAATACAGCCACCCATAATTCAGAAAAGATAACTAAAGTTGAGATTTAATAAAGGAATATTAATAATTCTGTTGTGCTCATTCAGGATATGAGGTGATTTTTATCAACTTTGTGCTATGTACCTTGTTGGTTACTTACCACCCTATATCCAGTACATACATGGTCATGGAATAAATGTTAAATGTCACAGACATTAAGGTGAATAATGGTTCTCTCAGTATAATAATTATTATGCCACACAAGTTAATATCCAGCCCCACGGACTGGTACAGGTAACTTGTTATCAGATATGGCCAAAAAGCTGTGGAGGTGACCACTGTTGTGCTCGGAGGTGAATGGCATGTGATATACAAATTACACCTGCAGTGTGCAGAAAACATTATGAAAACAATGTACCTACTTGTTCGGAGTTGTCTACATTGTAGATGAAAGAACTTTATAAATCCAGGAGGGCATTTGAGTGTCTCATGAATGTTAACTTTTTTTGAAAATCATCAAAACTGCTCAATCATGTTATGGGAAAACAGCCTTCAAAATGGCAACTTTTCAATTTTTGGCTTATTTCCTAATTCAAAAATTATGTGCTTACTGACCTAAAGCAAGAGCTGAAGAAAAAAATTATTTGGGGATGGTGTTCAGTGTGTCAAACTGTCTCCAGTGAGTTTTTTGCACTTTTGCCAAGAACCAAATATTAACTTACACATGTACTGTACATGTATTTTATCACACTATTTTTTTTTATTCTTGATTTGTTTGCAAAATTATTGAAAGGTCAATAACACAATCAACTGGGCTAGATGACTGGCGCTGTTTAGTTACATCCTATATAGAAGTTAAATTTCAGTTCAAACCTGAACCTCATCCATCTACATGTACACTGCTCCTTCAACACTCTCCTGGGATCTGTAAAGTAGTTCATGTAATGTGGTATAGATGAAATTAAAATATGATTTACATTCACCTTCATACATGTAGCTACATGTACATGTATGTGAGTAGTAAGTTTATTTTTTATGATCCATTTATTAATTTTACTCTCAAAATTTTTCATCAGGTTTCTACATTTATACACATTGTATCAAGTTCTACAGCAAGACAGTTTCTTGATGCATGTTGTACATAGCAAAGGAATGCATCACACATGGTCAGGTAAGTTACTCAAACATACAGCTACAATTAACGTTGTCGGAAAACCTACGCAGTAAGACCACAAGGTGCTATGGGTAATCTATTAATAAATTTACCAAACTTAGCTGTGGCTCACCCCTACACAAATTAAATCATACAGGCAAGTGTTTATCGTACTTTCACCCCTCCTACGGTAGCGACAACTGCGAAATTACAGCCGAATCACAAACCATTTTCAGCTACCCGTACTGCCTTTCGGTCTCCTCTTGTAAGCTCAAGGCTGTAAAATCAGACAACGTTTTAGCTGTATACATTAGAATCTTCATGTTACACTTCAAATTTGTGTTGCTTACATGTAGATCTGTTTTCTTTAAACAAAGGACGTGTACATGTACAGTGTATTAGGCATTGGTTGCAGGCATTCCTTTTAAAGATTTTGACAGAATGGCATAATTTGGATTCATGTCATATGAAGACATTATCTCCTTGGTGATCATTGAATGCTTGAATTTTTAAGACATGGATACTAGATTATTGTGGACAAACCACAATCCCGAACAGTACACTGAAACAAAAGCCCTGCTGATATAGAGCCATGGTTATTAACATTGTAAAGTAATTACTGATGTTGTAAATAATTACTAAGATTGGTCATTTATTAACCAAAAGAATGATGATACATGTGCTCAACATGAAGCAATTGTGGGATTAGGACACCAAGTTAAATCCCTAACTGAAGTCATACCCATGACCTTCTGCACTCCAGCTACATGATTGTACTAATCTACAAGAAAACTGTTAGTGAAGTAGGTCATCTTACTAGGTTCATACTGTATCATGTCCTGCATAGTGCTAGAAAGGGCAGTGTTGAAGGCATCTGACTGTATGGTGACCTTGTACTGTAAGTAATGCCCTACAATACAGCTGTACACCTGTAACTCACGTCTAGACTCCTATGTAATCTACATTCTGCACAATGTAGGTTACTGTACATGTAGTGGTTAGAACTCCTGGCTGGTATAGGGAACACCTCAGGTTCAGCTTCTCTTGGGATCTCATTTCATTTCAATACATACATGTAACATCTACACCCAGTTACAACCACGTTAGACCACTAGAGGCTAACTGCTTGGGATAACAGGGTTAAAACTACAATAGTAGCATACATTGTATTTCCTTGTATTTGGGCTTTGAATTTCATGTCCACCATTTTCATTTTTCAGTCACTTGAGAACTCAACTTCTTATACCACCGTACACCTGTACATCCCCAACAACACAATATTATAAAAAAAACTAGCTGGTACCCATGAACAATTCACCACTGAACAACATGATATCTTGAAAACTGACATCAATTTGCATAAGTAGTTGAAAGTAGTGACACATCAACAGCCATGGCACAGTGTTGCACATCCCTGCCAGGAAAGTATAAAAGTGGTGTCGTTTTGGCTTTTTGTAACTAAGCCGTTTTTCCATGATGGGTGGACAACAGTTCTCTCTTAGTGTATTATATATGGTACAGATGTATTCCGAGTTGATGTGTGTAGGGCCAGGTGGGTTGATGCAAGCCAGTCTGGAAAAAGCCATCCAGTCTTGCACACATCATTGGTTCATTCAACACGTGTGCACTTTAACAGGCTTTGAGTATTTTTAAGCATAGTTTTGAAATTTTCCAAAAATACATGTATTTACATGTAGCATGAAATTGGTGGTATGATAAATGTGTATTGACAGAGTTAGGACAAGCCGGTTGTGGCACACAGACCTCGCTGTGCTCAGTCTGTACACGATGACCTTAAGCCAAATATTTTCCTGCCTAGTCCTCTCACTCAGTCAATAGGCACATCATTTTTGGAGATTTGTTGGAACCTCGTACATGAACTTGTGAAAACTGGATCATCGTGTATTCACTGAATACAATACATGCAAACAGGATGTGTTCTGTTATGGTGTACTAGAAAATTGTATTCTGATCAGGGCTATTAAGGTTTTGAAATGGACTATCACTGTAATGCTTACGATGTTTGTCGATGTCACTAAAGTGACAGTTTATTTTAAGAAATCTTTCTTATTTTGCCACTCCACAGCTTTGGAACCCAATGCTTGACTAAAAGTCATTAAATTAATATTTACACCTTTTACTAATTTTGTTCACTGCTTGAACTGTATTCATAATATTATTGTAAATTTACATGAACCTTTATATATGTTATTGAAAATTAACATTACAACCTAATAATGTTGAGTGTATGACAGGCCTAGAACTTTTTTTTAAATTTCTTCTCAATATTTTTTTCTAGGACCACGTCTACATGTATAAGGCCATAAGAGGACTGAACTCAGAAGATTGTTAACCGCAATTGAAATGAAGGCAGCCAAAACAGATAAGACCGTAAATGTAAAATCAGTGAATGTGTATACTCCCTGTTACTCAATGATTCTTTTCATTTGGTTTTGCCTCATATGCACAGATACACTGTAAATATTTTAACTGATATTGGAGATTTGTTAAAAAATAGACATTCTGAGGTAAACTGAATGTGGCCACAAAGTGACTGGCATAGAATACAAAGCGTCATACAGTCCCTTGCACCAAGAGCCTGGTAAAACCAGGGTTTTACCCTGGTCCAAGCCTGGTTAAAAAACCAGGGTACCCTGGTTCTTAAACCAGCCTTACCAGACTCAAACCCTATGTGCAAAAAAGTCTGGTAACCCTGGTTACCCTGGTTATTTAGAAAACCAGGGTTACCAGACGTACCAGGGTAACCAGGGTTTAACCAGACTCTGAGAAGTCTGGGCTAACATAGGTTACCCTGGTTACCCTGGTAAGTCTGGTGACCCTGGTTTTCTAAATTACCAGGGTTACCCGGGTTTAACCAGGCTCTTAAGGTCTGGGTTGACCAGGGTAACCCTGGTAAACCTGGTAGCACATTTTACTGAAAACCAGGCTTACCAGACTCGGACCCTATGTGCAAAAAAGTCTGGTTAACCCCGGTTTCCCTGGTAAGCCTGGTAACCGTGGTTGTCTGAATAACCAGGGTTACCCAGGTACATTATTTTTTACTATAACATCTGGGTCAACCCCGGTAACCTTGGTTTTTCTAAGAAGCCCGGTGATGCTGGGAAATTTCAAGAAAGCATTGGAAACCAGTAAACTGAGGTTTGTAGCCAATGTTCAAAAAGACTAAAAAGCACAGTATCCTTAACTATGCATAACATGGATATAGTCCTGGGCCCAGTTGCATAAAGCAACTTGAGATTAAAAGGGTTTTTGCAACAATTCCCTTTGTTCTGGAGGATTTCTTCGTGTTCTCTTTGTGTTTCCTAAAGTACTCTACTCTATACTCACTAATCTGTCTTCGGCCGAGTTATCCGTGATACTGTGCCAAAAAGTCCTCCAGAACAAAGGAAATGGTTGCAGAAAATTCGCACTTAATCTTAAGTTGCTTTATGGAGCTGGGCCCTTGTGAACTAAATGCAAATACTAGGAGTTACACAGTACATGTATCATGAAAGGCCCACATGTACATGTGCACACACAATTACTTAAAGAGCCAGTGTCACCCAAAGCGCTTTGCGCGCTTGTGTTTTTGTTTTGAAACAGCTTTTTGCGTTTGGCTAGTGCGTTTGCCGGACTTTTCGCAAATTATACCTTGCAAACTGGCCTTTCAGCGAGCTGATACGTACAATAGTAACCTCTAAAAATAGAACTATCTTAATCGCTAGATCTTACTGGGGAAAACAACTCAAGATCTGAATTTGTAGTCAACGCGTATGGAGCTATTATAACAACGGATCGATTGATCGATCGATCGATCTCGATGTACGTAAAACCAGAGCAGCCACTTCCACTCGATATAAAAATAAAACAAAAACAAGTAGTAAGAATATTGACGTCTTCATCGCTAGATGTCACTGGAGAAAAGTACTCAAGATCTGACTTCGCAGTCAATGCATGTACACGAATATATTACAGTCCGATCGATTGATCGCCCGATCGATCACATCGATCGCAAAACCAGATTAGTTACTTACACTTTTTGTAAACATAAAACATAAACAGAGAATGAACACAAGGAATAATTAAGCAAAACACCACAAGCTCATGACCATAAACATTATTTTGGAGCAGGCCCGTAGCTACTGTTATTTTGTGACCACGATGAAAATTAACGTTCCTTCTGTTTTCATCTGGCAACGAACGTAGCACTATTTCGGTGAACGCAGTGTCAGTACTGTTGCTGAAACCTACAGTTGTTTTTCTTTCTCTCCGCTACTGATAGACGGACTCCTTCAGCCGTACAATTTTGGCAGAGTGCGGAAGACTCGGCCTTCGCCTCAGCTTTCCTGAACCCTACGAAGCATCCAATTTAAAGATCTCCTTCTCCACCGCCAAAACACTTCAGAATTAGGAAATATGCAACGAAATCGATACGACGGCACTTAAATGTCAAGTCAAAATTTACACTAGTCCTTTCGGATTGCTAACGGCAGCGATGGAAGAAGATACAAATCAGACTTCACAACAATCAAGAAAATGACGGATTTTTCATATATGAAAATTGTACCTCGGGGCGCAAAGCACTTTGGGTGACACTGGCTTTTTAAGAGCCAGTGTCACCCAAAGTGCTTTACGTGCCGAGGTACATTTTTCATATATGAAAAATACACCATTTTCTTGACTGTCGTGAAGTCCGATTTGTATCTTCTTCTATCACTGCTGTTAGCGATCCGAAAGCACTAGTGTGAATTTTGACTTGACATTTAAGTGTCGCCATATCGATTTTGTTGTATATTTCCCAATTCTGAAGTGTTTTCGCGGTGGAGAAGGAGATCTTTAAATTGGATGCCTCGTAGGGTTCAGGAAAGTTGAGGCGAAGACCGAGTCTTCCGGGCTCTGCCAAAGTTGTATGGCTGAAGGAGTCCGTGTATCAGCAGCGGAGGGAAAGAAAAACATCGACGGGTTTCAGCAATACTACTGACAGTATGTTTGCCGAAATAGTGCTACATTCGTTGCCAAATGAAAACAGAAGGAACGTTAATTAACCATGTAAAATAACAGTAGCTATGGCCTTGCTCCAAAATAATGCTTATGGTCATGAGCTTGTGCTGTTTTGCTTAATTATTCCTTGTGTTCACTGTCTGTTTATGTTTTATTTTTACAAAAAGCGTAAGTGGCTATTCTGGTTTTGCATCCATCGACATCAGTCGATGCGATCAATCGCGCAATCAATCGATCGGACTGTAATAGATCCATGTATATGCATTGAATGCAAACTCAGATCTTGAGTAGTTTTCTCCAGTGACATCTAGCGACGAAGACGTCAATATTCTTACTACTTGTTTTTGTCTTATTATTCTCATATCGAGTGGAAGTGGCTACTCTGGTTTCACGTCCATCGAGATCGATCGATCAATCGGTCGATCAATCGATCGGTTGTTATAAAAGCTCCATACGTGTTGACTACAAAGTCAGAATCTAGAGTTGTTTTCTCCGGTAACATCTAGCGAGGAAGATATTTTCAGGGGCTACTATTGTGAATATCAGCTTGCTGAAAGGCCAGTGCAGCAGGGTATAATTTGCGAAACGTCCGGCAAATGGGCCAGCCAAACTTCAAAACAAAAGCACAACCGCGCAAAGCACTTTGAGTGACACTAGCTCTTTAAACAATACTGCACCAGCATACTACCTAATTAATTAAATCTTCAAGTACAAGGTATACATTGTAGGTTGTAATGAGAAATGATAAAATATAAAAAAAGTAATATTAATTTTGTCCAGGTTTATCCTGCATTCAAGACTACTACTGACCCAGTGTACATTAAATGTACATGTACAGAGAGCACAGAGATGAACCCAGGGGGAGGGGAGGGGGGGGGGGTCTTTGGTATATTTGTCTAATGATTGAAGAGAGGCGAATGTTGCTAAGTTCAGCCTTCAAAGCAACGGCCTATAAAGGATTCCTTTTAAAGGGTCATTTAAAGCATACCGAGCGGTAAGCACGCGATGTGGAAACAGCGGAGTTTGCTCAACGTTAGTTTAAAAATGAAGTAGGAAAGGTCGGTATGTTGAGTCTGCAAGGCTGCAGGTCTGCAGGTCTGCAAGTCTGCTAGTCTGCTAGTCTGCAAGTCTGCAAGTCTGCAGTCTGCAGTCTGCAAGTCTGCAAGTCTGCAAGTCTGCAAGTCTGCAAGTCTGCAGTCTGCATGTGTCGCACACCGGTTTACTCCTAACTACAAATAACTTGTCGCGGCGGGGTCACAGCAATGGCGATCATACAATGTCCAAATATACAATACAAACTTACTTTACTTCTAATATGACGATAGTCGTGGTAACTCGAGGATAACCGTCCTCTTTTTACTCGCAAATTTTTCCCTTTGATATGTCAATTGCTTGCGAGCACATTTGAAAAGGACACAAACCAAAGTGCATTTAACGCCAATTAAATTGAATTTTAAAACCTTTGTTTTGAAAATAACATCAACGAACAGCCTCGCTGTTTAGAAAATCTTTGTTGCTTTTAAAACATCAACAATCGTATTCAATATAATTAATAAAATGTCAGTTAACTGTTGACTTTTATTTATCAGTTAACTACTAATTTTTTGGCCAAATGTCAGTTAACTACTATTATTTTGGCCAATTGTCAGTTAACTACTAACCCCATTAGCACCCTGGACGTGAACGTGGATGTGAGACAATTTCGGGCGATTTTGTAGTTTATGCCCGAAATTGCCTCACATCCACGTTCAAAAACATTCTAATGCAAATGAGGAAAGGTAACTGTGAAAAGGGCTATTGAGCTAACAAGCCAACTGGGAGCTGGTCATTAAGATCATTAAGATCTAAGATCATTCGCGTAATAATTTTGTGGTAATTTTTGGATCTGAGCACTTTTGCGAAAATCTTAAGAACGGCTCGATAGATTTTTTAAAAACATTAAACAAGCCTGCTTGACAATGTGACTAATATTAGTATTGAGTCTTATTAACATTGATTCACTGGAACACGTTTAGATTTAACGTTAAAGAGGACGTATGAACCGACGGAAAAGCTTGCGTCAGTTGGCAAGTTAATGCTAATATCATCAAAGTAATGCGTAATTCATTGCCTCGTGATTTTAATCCGGTTTCTTTGTTCTTTGTTGCACTGTAGGTTACAACGAAAAGTAAAAATCACGGAAGAATGCACTGCACATTACTTTGAATATATTAGCATTTACTTGCCAACCGTTAATATGTAACGCAAGCTTTTCCGTCGATTCATACGTCCTCTTTAACGTGTAATTTAAAAGTGTTCCAGTAAATCAATGTTAATAAGACTCAATACTAAAATTGGTCACATTATCAAGCACGCGTGTTTAATGCTTTAAAAAAATCTATCGAGCCGTTCTTAAAATTTTCGCAAAGTGCTCAAATACAAGAATTACCACAAAATGATTACGCGAATGATCTTAGAAAAACAATTCCTTCTCGAGATAGCGAACACCAGTTTTAACAAAACTTCCTAGGCGTAAAATATTAAGTAGAAGACACATCTTATAGTATTTTCTAGCCATTTTATCAAAGCATTGATTAATTTTCAATGCATTTAGTATTATTATGCAAAAACTAAGGTTGGAAGTGTTTTTGTGATTTACTTCAAAACAAACATACAGAAATTTTTTATTCTTGTATATTTTGTTTGCCATGCACCACAGTTTAAGATGTTGGTATTTGCTTTTCAAATTGAAATCTCTAGTGGATCGCGCAAAAATTTCAATTTTACTGTTTTCGAGGATTTTTGTTTATCGTTGTCATGGAAATATCGATTTTCACAAAATGTAAACCACGCTAAAGTTCAATCCAAAACCAACAAGTATTGCAAATTTCACGTTGATCTGACAAGAAGAAGACTGTCTAAGAGCCGATTCAAAAAGTTAGGTATGGTCCCAAAAAAATTGTATCGAAACACCTTAAATTGGTTCGTAATATACCCGGAAAAGATGAAGATGAAATATATTTCATCTTCATCTTTCCCGGGTATATTACGAACCAATTTAATGACCAGCTCCCAGTTGGCTTGTTAGCTCAATTGGTTAGAGCGATACACCGGTATCGTAGAGGTCAGGGTTCGAGTCCCAGCAAGCCTGATTTTTTCAGGCTTTCTTTTTGCAACTGCATAAGTTGCGTTAATAACTGCGAGGATCTTCTTTACATTTATTTCTTCATTCCGCAGTTCAAATATATGAATATCATAAATTCATAATTTTTTATCATTTCTGAGTCGACCGTTTGTTGCCGCGGCGGTTTTCTAGGGGTAGAGGAAGTTTGTTTGGGTAAGAAAGGTTGTGGTCTGAAACTTCGGGACACTTGGTCAGAGGTTTATTGTCTTGGCAACGAAACCTTTGGCCAAAGCATCCTTGAAAAGCTGCTTTTTCCTGTTTTCCTTCGTTCCTGGAAGTGCTGGTGTAACCTATACAGACACTGTGGAGTGTGATCATAAAATTGCGTTTGTTTGGTAGTCTTCAAGAGTACAAAATGTAAAATAATCGTCGATTACAGCACTTTTGGGTCAGTCTGTTTTTTTTTTTTTTCATTTGACGCAAATTGTACACGCCAAGCTTCGACAAGCTGTACATTTGGTTTTGTTGCTCAGTATTCTGGTTTGGTTTCTGAGATAATTACTGAGGAATGGGTAGTTCACACAAAGGAACATGTTTCCGAGACTTGATATAGGGACAAGTTTGCCGCACTTGTCCCTATATGTGTGCCCTAAGTGAGAGTTTAACTCCTCTGTATAAGCTACTAGTGATTTTTGGTTAATTTCACGACAATTTAATAACGATTTTGACGAGATGGGAGAAAAGTGCTTTTTGTATACACAAAAAGGCTGTGTTTGGAGATCCCCAACGGAAACGTAACAGCTTGTTTTTCCACATCGCATGCCGGTTCCGTTCTCACCTCCATGCAGAATTTCAAAATTGTAATAAAATAGCCTTTAAATTGCTGTTAATGTACAGCAAAAGGGGCCAATACAAAACGGGTGATATAAAACCGCGTAAGGCATGCATAGGTTGCAGTATGCCAGTAATAACAACGCTGACGTCACATTTAAGAATTATTTTATTCCAAAGAAAACCCTGGAATTTTCGGGCAGTGTAAGTACTTCCTCGTGTCTCTCATACATACTTAGAACTACATTTTTCTTAAAATTTAAGCGCGGCTTATATGTAGTATCTGGTGTTTCTTCAGGTTTGTTCACCCTTATGGGTGACACAAGTCGGGCTTGTTCCACAAAAAAGCCACTGTTTAGTTTCAGAGACCCTTCGTTCCTAGAAGATCGAATTCAAGGAAAGTGGTTGTTCAAGCTTAATTAGCTCTTAGAAAGCCACATGGGATTGGCTGAGAAAACAATAAACCAAGGATAAACAAACCTGACAGAAGCATTGTTGCCTAGCCCTGACAAAAGAGCAGCGAGATAACAAGATCCAATGAAATAAGAAAGTCTAAGCAGCTGTGTGGTACCCGAAAAAAGGAACCCGAGGGTTATAAAGCCGAACACCACCCCTTAAAAAGCACAACGTCTAGCCGAAAACACAACAAGACAATATTTTAAAAATCTAATCTTTCAAAATCCAAACAATGTCTCACACAAAATGGCAAACGCTATTAAGTTTTAACTTGTGCAATCACAGGTTTGCCTAAGACAGATTAAAAAATGTCAGTGATATCAACATATTCTGCTGTATGCCTAGGGATTTCCAACTTTAAGTTGACCAAAAGTACCTGTCTGTACCTGTGGAGATTACTATTTTTATAGTAACACAATCAAAACTATACTCTGATTGCGAATTATTTTATTGAAGTGGTTTGCAAGGCATCCAAATTACTGGTCGCTTGCAAGTTAGTGATTTCCGGTTTAAGTTTCTGATGTCATTTCCGCTACGATCAGGAAGGAAATGTGTTGTTGCGGTCAGCGGTAGTACACTTGAAACAAGATGGACGGCGTATTATTTTTCGCGTGTCATTTCCTGGATTTGTCTTCGTTCTTTTACTTGTCACTGGCGTTTCCTTAGCCAGAAGATTGTTACAATGAAATTAGGCACTCTCTTCACGCAACATAATGGAGTTCTTCATGATCAGGCTTTTGGCTCACGAGGTCGCCGCCTGTAAGCGAACGAAAGAAGACTACGAAACACTGGGGCGGAAAAAGGTTGGGCGATGAAACGAGCGTGTCCGAGCAAAAAGGTGTGATGCAGTGGACTGGGATCGAATTGGGTGCTAGACCAAAATTCAAAATTCAAAGATACAAATTCAAAATCCTAATAATCTATTAATAGTTTCCCAAAAACGTTAACTTTGGGTTATCTTTTCTTTGTCTTTTCCGCCTTAATCGATGCTAAAAAACTGTCTTAAAACGAGCAGAGCAAAGTAAAAAGATGGAAAATGGCGTTTGGATGACGCGTGGCATGACGCGTATTTATAATTCGTGCAGCTCGTGCAAGGTTAATCAGGACACGTCCCTAGTTAATTAATTAAATCAAATCAACGTTAACACCGCGCTTCTTCTTCTTTTTTCCCCAAAACCTCTCCTATGCTTGTCTGTTTCTTTAGGCACTACAAATAAATTGCTCCTCAGTTTAGACGGTTTTCTTTGCTTTGTTTTTGTGAGATAAAGGGAGGAGAAATCTGCAAATTTAATTTCACTTTTAATTTGTTTACATACAGTTTGTGGCGTTGCGACGAATCATCGCCATGGCGCGTTGCAAGGGGGCAAAGTTTAAAGTTGCAAAACGCCACTATCTCCAATTATTATTCAACAAATTGTCACTATGCCCATATATGGTAAGGAAGCTCTCAATATCTGTCATCCGTACATGACAGATATCCTGCGATATACGTAAATGACCATATTTGGAAGTGCACTGCAGATTTTCTTTCATTGCTTGTTTGGAGGCCATTTTGAAAAGCGAGGCAGTTTTAGCAGTGTTCTCCGGAAATTTCAACTCCCTGGAAGAAACTTTCCACGATTAAATGCTCTCAAAAAGTCAACAAGTATTTGCTTCAGCTCACAAAGATATCCAGAGGTTGACTTGGAATTTTCAGAGTGAGAACTCAACCAAGAAAAAGCTATTGCGAACGAAGCAGCACACTTACTCACGGAAAGTTGTAAAGATTAAAATTGAAAAGATTTTAATTCACAGGAAGAGGACTTATTCTCGGTAAGGTAGCAATATTTTTTTTTTACTTTGTCTTGTCATTTCCAAACATGAGTTTGTAAATAAGTCTTTTTAAGTGAACGGTAGTAAACTTCGATTTCTTGAAGTTCTGTTTTGATTTTTATTAAGCTTATGTGTTGCTAGCTAATTTAGCGTTTTCATCATAGAGCCGTAGTTTTTCTCGTTCTGAAAATGGTAGTCGATGGGAATTTGTTGAATAATAAAACAATTATCCTGCTCAATCTTGCGGAATATCCCCTGATTTAGCCAACTCGGCCTACGGCCTCGTCGGCTAAGTATCAGGTGATATTCCGCGCGATTTCGCAGGATAATTGTTAAATATCTCCAGCTAATTTTTTATTATCTCATGTAAAATTTATCAGCCTTTAATATATGTAAGATTTAGGGTGGAGTAATTTGGAGATTTTTTAAAAGAGACGAGGAAAGACAACCATGTCATGTTTTTCGGCAAGAGCAAGCATTCGACACTCTCAAATTGAGCGCATTTTTCGGGAACTTACTGTGAAAAAGATTGACTAATGTCCACGCAGACATAAGGATTTTAAGCTGTGAGCCAGGACTGTGGAAAAACGTTTTAACCATAGTGCACGGCTGGCTGAAAAATAAAGAAAGAAAATGAGATTTCCGGTTTGTTGAAAGGTAAATTTTGCCGGCCACCAAACGCACCGGAAGCGCGGAAAGAGCGCTCGTGCCAGTCCTTCTCCGCATCACACATCGTTTGAAGAGCGGACTGCTCGTTTCATCACCCAACCTTTTCCCGCCCTGCTACGAAATGAATGGAATCCGTTGCAGAACCGCAAAGTTTGCAACCGGTTAGCTGTTGAAAAACAGCCCTAGAAGTAAAGCTTGGTATCATTTTAATTTTTACCCTTTTAATTATAGTGTTTGCCCATTTTCATCCGCGAACGAGACAAAGAAGTCAAAATTTCTACGCTCATTGCCACACTCGGTCTCATTACAGTTGTTGCCGAATAACGGATTTCTCCATAATTGTTGCAACTGTAACTCGGACATGTTAGAGGTCCACGAAATGTTAATGAGTAGTTTAAGGACACTATCCTAGTACTCTTCAGAAAATACCTAAGATTATCAAAGTAAGTCAGAATTTTGTGAAACGTCTGTTTTTGTCTTACCACTTGACCCGCTTCTTGCTGATACCGTTTACATTGACCAGATTGAGACTCTCTCCTTTAAACAAGTCTCGATAATTTGAACTTTTTTTACCATCTTTCTAACGTAACATGACGTATGTGTTACTGGTATAAACGTTAGATTTTTGGATAAATATACGGTCGGCAGCAGACTTCCCAAAATTGGCTAATTTCGACTCAACGAAAGAGCGATTTTGAGGGCTCCGGGCACCAACCACATTTGCCTCAAAGCCTCGGGTATACTGAAGACTACCAACAAACGAAATGTATTTTCATTAGTCCTATATCAACCTTGTCTCGCACAGAAAGGTTGAAGGAAATCGAAAATTTGATCAAAATTGAATGGTCGATTCTTACGCGGACAGCCACTTAATATTAAATCTCTCAACACAGAAATTTATATTGCTTTAGTGTGAAAAGCAAACGCTCAATACGTCATATTAAATAATCTGGATGTTGTGCCGTCTCCAGTGAGCGAATTCCCTATTTTAAAGCCGCTTTCCCATTATTTTTACTACTGCTAATGGCCTATGCTATCTATTTAATGATATCTTAGACTGATACTTTAACAAAATTATTGTAAACAGAACCAAGAACCATTACAGAAATCTAAATCTAATTCTTTATTCTTAGTTTTTCAATAACTATCTTTTCTTTTAATACTTCGACACTAAAATAAATAGGAAAACAAATACTGAATGACGTGAATATGCCATAAAAAATTATTCTGCCTGTCCTCCCATGACGTCATAAAGCAAATCCTCCTTTAACGACATTATGTACTCAGTTGAGTACGCAGTTAAAAATTGTTGATATCATAAATGTTTTAATTACAAAACTGATTAATAAACAAAAACAATAACATATAAAATGAAAATGTCTAGCTATGCTCAAAAGTGAAACCTTGAGTTCTGAAATTTTGAATCTACGTACCTACAACTTCACAAAAATGTGGCACTCGTGGCTTCTTCATCGCGGAGGGTGGATTTTTGGCGAGAGCCAAAATAGTAGCAATTAATTAGTGGCAATACTAATTTAAATTAATGTAATAACCATCCAACTAACAAACAAACAAACAACCCAGCAACAGTGCTGAGTAGCTTATATTAAGAGGCTCCAGTATTTTGATTTCTACTTGTAAAATTACTCTCGCTTGGTAGATCCCCCAAAGATCAGCACAACATTTTCAGAAGCCCCAAAACAGAAGCAGTTCAATTGCAACCCAAAATAAATGCAAATAATTAGCGGAAAAACTAATTTGAATTAATGTAATTACCACCCAACAAACAAGCAAACAAAAAATCCAGTAACAGTGCTGAATAGCTTATATAAAAAGGTTGCAGCATTTAGGTTTAAACTTATCACGCACTCAAGCGGTGGATCCCCCCAAAGATCAGCGCAACATTTCCTAGCAACTTTTGGTCATCGTTCCAAACTATAGCAAAAATATTGCATTAATTATGTCCACTCAACAAGAACATACCACGAAGAACGGATTGCCGGCCATTCAAATCACATTTGTCACTGCTGCGGAAGATCTTGAGGCAACCAAAATAAACAGTAAGCAAAGAAAAGCAAGTTCCTCCACAGTGAGGGTGACAGCGCACTAGTGATTCTACCTGCTTCAAATCAAAAGAGCTGCTATCCGTAGTACAGCTCCAACCAAAGGCACGTGTTCGAAAAACCCGGTCATATAGAATGGACAGAGCTACTGTACTGAGCGACGAGCGACTTACTGATGCAGCAAAACAACCGAGCGACGACGAACTTGCCTTAGTGTACCAGGACATCCTTAAACCTCTGGACTTTCATTCCATTTTGAATGAACGCAGAAAGCAATGGCAACGTAGTGAAGAGGTATATGATATGCGTGCACTACATGATTATGTTCAATGAAATTAAAGAAACTACCAAATATTTAGCTTAGCATGTTTTCTCGATGCAGCTAAGATAACATGTGTAACTGACCTTCCTGGAGCATTACAGAAAGGTTCCTTCCTTTTTAATGGAGTCGAAATTTTGGATTTGTCAACAATATCAAGATCTATGACTGAAACACATTTTAAATTGATGGCATTTTGTTTTAACCTGTTCTTCTCGTTTGGTAGAAAATAAAGTATATATCCCTTCTCCCACTGCACAGTGTAATTGACTGTCATATTATTGTTGTTGTTGTTGTTGTTATTATTATTATTATTATTATTATTATTATTATTATTATTATTACTGAAAAAAATGGAATAAAACACAGTACAACTGATGTGATGTGATGTCGGGGAAATCGAGTATAGTGAGCCGATGGTGAGTGAGTGTGTGAGCGTGGAAAGATGGATAGGTGAATTGAAGGATAAAAATATATGCCAAAACTAGTGTGACTTGTATCAGTTCTGTGGCAGTATGCCATCGAATATTACATACTGCCAGAAGTATTTCCCTCCAAGTCCAACTTTGATTCGTCGCTCGTCGCTCGTGCCATGCAATGTTGTTCTTCTGAGTTTGTAAATGAAATCCTTAAATATGATTTTAAAATAGCTATTCCCGACTTACTGTCGCTCCTACGTACACCTCAAATTTCCTCAGTAGTGTGTTAGCGTTCCAATTCAGATATATATTTTTTAGATTTCATTTTTAGGCAAGGTCTTGGACACGAGATATTGAGGCAGTTCGTGCGATGTCGCCCTATTAGCAAAATGGTGGATTTGAGTGCGCAACTATATTATATAGCCAATTAAGAATTCTGAATAACCTTCAGCTGAGATCGTAAAAATCTGACTGATAAAAAACTGTACACCCAGTTTTCATATTTTTTTTTTAATTTATTCCTTAGGCTTACCGTTAGTGTCCAAAACCGTACTCTCTAATTAATATATTTTGCTTAGTTCTTTTTGTTTCACCGACAATTCTAAACAAGTACTATAAACTACCAAGAAGGAAGGAAGGGCGAAATTTTTTTCGCTTATAACACGCAAAATTGACACTGGTTTACCTGCACTCGTTGTAGCTCTGTGTTCTAACAGGTCCAAATGTTCAGATAGAAATCGGATGCCATGTAAACGGAGTTGAATCGCTTTCCCAGTTGTTTGAGTGTTGTTTTTACCATTTCGTCCGCAACCTCTAAACCGAACTAACAACTGCGTTTTGTGCTTTGCGTTTAACAAACTATGATGGTGAATTCTAATGTTCCTCGTTACAGTAAACTTGCTTCTGAGCTGCTTAGCAATTACTTCTTCAAGTTCAAATTAGCTCTGTCTTCTGTTCGATCAAACACGCACATGATGGCTCCGTTGAGCGAACGGATTACAAACTACAAACTTGCTCCGTTTCAACTCAGCACCTAACATGATGAAATCGTACAGCTTCGTACAATGTTTCAGGAAAAATAAAACACATACCATATTGCACAGCCAAAAATTAGAAGATTTTTTCCAAAACTTGTGCCACTTCGTTCACTTTCGAGCAGTTTCATTGATTCATTCAGGTTTCCAATGAAACACTGCAACACTTCGCAAGGTTTTGGCGCCTTTTTCGTTCAGTCATGTGATCGATTCTTGTTCCCTTTTTCTCTCTTTTATCTCTTTTCTCCTTTTTTGCCTTTCTTTCATGAATTTTTTTTAATAGTAGCTAAGTTTTTAAGAAAACAAGTATTCTACTTGGGCTTGCTGGGTTTCAAATGATTATAGCCAACTCGGCGCTACGCGCCTCGTTTGTTATCTATCATTCGATATCCAGCGCGCCCTCGTAGAATAATTGTTAGGTATACTTTACAAGTAGAAAAGTCCGAAACCACGTTATTGGTGTAAAAAAGCTCCTCTGTATGCGTAAATGTAGCTAGTGATCAAATAGCCTGTCCCTCTTCCCCAGTCTCCCCTCGTTTGTTTCCCGCTCTTTCGCTCGCTTTCTTTTTCGCTCGCGCTCCACTATCTGAACGCCTGGAGCAGGCCAGTGATCAAACTGAACCTTTCTCATATCTGAGGAGTTGTCTGCAATAAAACAGGGTTGTACCACTCAATTGTCGTGCATGTGTTCCGTACACGAGAAAATCCAGCTAAACTTACAACCACGCGGGAGCTTAAGTCGTGGGAGTGGGATGTCAGCTTTGAACTCAGTATGCCATCAACGCAGATGGTGAGGAGTGTCTAATATAAATAGGCTTCTTTACGAAGTAAGAGCTCACGTGCTTCTTGTTGGTTAACCTGCGTGCAGACCACGTGCTTCTTGTCGGTTAACCTGCGTGCAGACGTCTCCTATTTTCTTTGTGCAGGCTACTTGTTGTTTATATCCAACCCCTTGTTCTAGTACTGAACAATTTGACTTGTTTTGTGCCAAAGATATCAACGCATTAAAAGATGGCTGATCCAGAGAAGCAAGGACCTCCACCTAGCTCTGACAACGGGCAACAATCCAGCGGTGGTACCGGTGGAGGGGACATAGGGCTAACCATGGCGTATGTAACCTCAATCCCGGGAATACTGAGGATTGTTGAATTTGTATGTATTTTCAATGTATCCCTCTTGAAGCTTTTTTTCTAATATGATCGTGCGATTGGTACAAAACAACAACTTACAACAACTCAGCGATCATAGCCATAGTAGTGATCTAAGCAATCGTATTGATCATAACGATCAATCGTAGTGATTGCAGCGTTCCAGTGTGGATTCCACTTTCATATATATGATGAAATTATTGGCTACATGATAAATCCATGTTTCTTGACATACTGAATAAACACTTTCTATATGTCTTTCTATATAAAGGACAAGATCTAGGTTACTTTGTTAAATAAACTTGTAATCCAAAACCAGATTCAGATGCAGGGCTGGACGATCCTAACCAGTGCATGGATCGTTCGTATTGCAATCTAAGATTGAATTGATTGATTGGATTGGATTACATTGTATTGGATCTGGACTAAAGGGAAAGTCGAATTTTTTATATCGCAAAATCTGGATTTAGATTGGTTAAAATCAAAAGGAGTGAGACCATTGTTATTGTTACGATCGCTAAGATAGTTGCGTATCAGGTTTCAATTTGACTGTCAAAATATGTGGTCACGGCGTTTATAATGGGCGCAGCAATTTACTTATGTCTGCTATCACTGCGTCGATTTGCAAGTCTGGTCTCCCTTAAGCTCTTTAGACTGGTATTGATTGGCAGTTCGTCTGCTATTGCCAGTCTTCCTTCTAGGAGCATACTAATTAACCAGAAGTCACAGTAAGAAAACAAGAATTCTAAAGAATTTACAGGCGGCGGATAATCTCTCATACCCCAGAATTCTAAAGAATTTACAGGCGGCGGATAATCTCTCATACCCCCCCCCCCCCGCTTCCCCTTTTCCTAAGGAAAAAAGTTTCTATATATCAACGGCGACAATCTCCTATTGTTGAAATCGCATATCAGCTAAGACCACGCAAGGCTATCAATCGCCAGTTGTTGACAGGCAACTTGATATATTACGGGTTTTGTTAAACGGTCACGAAAACGATAACAATTATTTGTATTCTCCTATAATCTGCGTGCACTGTCACGATCTGTCACCGTATTCCCTTTGAAAACACGTTTTACAAACACGTCTGTAGCGATTCTAACGTATTTTGTCAATACTACCCTGAAGTTTTCTGCGAACTTAGATGGAAAATTAGATTCAACTTACATGTAAAAGATCTTCAGTAAAGGTCATGTTATTATTTATTGACTAGTATGTATGTCCGGTATTTCAAACCTGATAAAATCTATCTGTTTGCGTCATAAAAACAGCAGTAATCCCAAGTATTCACTAAGCTTTGTAAACGCTGCCCCTTATCAACGAAATGTCCTCAAAAACAGCGAAATAAACATTTCAACGCTTACCTTTACTTAAAGTGTATATGACACGAAATTTTTTTCTTTGGTTTTTGAGAGTCTGATGTGTATTAAAAACGACATTTAACTTAAAACCTACCTAAAATTTTTAAAAACCTCTTTTTTCGCGGGCAAAAGACCCTATCTTTCACTTCAAAACTCTCCCGGGGACTGGGACCGAATTTACCGCATAGTGACGTCAATCGACTTGATTACGTTCCCGTGAACGCAGTGTTTTTGTTACAGATCTCCTCAAAATGTTGACATTGTTCAGCGGTATCGGGGATCTTTTCGAAACTTCCAAGACCTACAGTGAGAAAGAACAAGTAGGAGAAAAATAGTTGTTCTAGGTCTTATCAAACCAGACAACGACGAACATTTGCGATGTCTTCTCTTCTTTCGTACTGTGGTGAGGATGTTGGTCTCAAAGTCGAAGACTTATCCTGACTGTACATCAGTGGAAGCACCTCAGTTGTGAGATTTCTTTCTTGAGTTCTTTTAGGTTTTATCGAGAACATCAAAGCCCTTGTGTTCACATAAACAGCTTACTATTTCCATCAACCTAAGGAGAACCGAAAAAGCCCCGGCGATTGTTTTGATGTCTTAATACCGCGAAAATGTCATCGCTCTTATAGAGAGTGCGCTGGATTTTCGATTCATTTCGATTTAAGAACCAGTTCCAAGAGTTTATTCCCAGCCTGGCTTAGTTTCAGTGGTTTCTGCAGCAAGCAAAAGTGTTTTTACAGAGTGTAGAAAAAAGCCAATGACGAAATCGTCTTGTTGATAATATGGCCGTACGCGAAACTTCCAGGCCGGAAAAGACATTTATTTCCACTGTCATGTTATCCTGCAATTAGAATCTATATACGCTTTACTTTAAAAACGGCACTGAAACTGACTTCGGCTCGCATGCTACTTGCCATATCACTGGCTGATTCAGCAAATATAGCAGCTTAAGGCTGTTGTTATCTAGAGTATCAATGTTAGGGTATTAACACTAATCATGGCTCAGTAATTTTTCAAACAACTCAGTACTATGAAGGCAATGTCACATTTTGCATTAAAATACAGTTCATTTTGTTCCGTTTTGCTGTGGGTATGGTTTTCCAATATTGTGGAACTGTTATTGAATCATAACCATGTTCATAAGCTTTTAAAATAACTGGTGTTCTTGAGCTTCTTAAATAGCTTTTGGTGTTTCTAATACCACAGGAGGGGAGCGCAGCACATCAAACTCTTCTAAAACTAACAGTTAATCATAAATAAACCAACAGGAATTGACAATTGACGAGTAAATTTGCAAATCAACAGTGGGTCTCCATATTGACTCCTTCTCAAACAATTTTCCTATCAACGGTGGAAATCAACATCAACCTTCATCGATAATAATCATTATCTTTATCACTAATAACTGGTCGATTACCAAAGCATATGTATCACTCAGACACAATGATGAGGATCCATACATCCCTTGTAGATATTATTTACAGCAGCTCACTCCCCCCCCCCCCAACACACACACACACACACACACACACGCACACAATACAGGTTCCTGACACAGGGCTGGCCCCACAAGCTTAATCTGCTTAAGCCTGATTCTGATGGAGAGAGGTGGAAGCCGGCTGTATGGAGCACCTCAATTAATACCATGTTTCCTAATAACTGGAAACAGAGTTAAAGCTTGGGGCATTTGTGGCATCCTTAACGACATTGTAAATCACCAGTCAATTTTTACTTAGGAATAACTATTGTGTTTGTAACATGTCATAGTGTACCTGTTTTGTCACAGCCAACAAAGAGTGGCAGTACAACAACAACAACAACAACAATTTATCTAAGTATTCCTATATGGGAAGTTTCTAAAATAGTAAATTAAATACAATGTTTCGTTCTTGTTGACAACAGGTCACAATCATTGCAACAGAAAGAGTGTCCTTCTAACATCATTACTTGATCTTCAATTTTGATAGTTGATATTTATTGATTTATCAGAACCACCACCAAACATAAAGCAACAAGAGATAATGATTCCATGTTTACTTCATGTGACCAAAAACCAAGGGTGGGGGGTCTGAATTCCCCTGTGTCAGTATCAACAACCACCCAATCTAGATCTCGCGAGGCCTGGATGGATCTAGCTTAGTTACAGCTGTTGGTATTAACAGGGATTTTTGTTGTTGGCAAGCTGATGTAAATCAGGTCAGGTCAGGTCATGGTCATCAGTGAAAAGGCAGGGATTTATTTCAGCCTGATTGGTAAAAACCTTGATATGTTGACATAGGATTAAACAAACTCCTAGAAAATGTTTGTCTTCATAAACAAATATAACCGAGTAAGACATTTTCCTGGAATTCTTTCAGCGACCTCTTGATTTTCTTTCTATTTTCACTCTCTAACAACGAGGCATTTACAGGAAGAGTCATACAAAATCCTGAACTCTTGTCTTACTAAAAAGGTGATTTATTAAGTAAAAATCCTTCATCCAGTGCAGTCAGGTTAAGACAGTGTATGCACAGTCCGGTGTAAAAATGTTATGAGTAGGCGATCGTCGTTGAAATTATATTGATATCATAATGTCTTACTAAAGTCCAGAGAAGAATAAAAACAGATTTCATTTAAGACCGTACTGGTAGCTCTGTTCGCCTGTACAATCGAAAGTCAGAGCAAGCTATCGTACCTGTCCTGCTTTGCGACTGAAAAGCAACCCTGGGCTTTGCAGTAAAACGTCTTAGTTTGCTTATCGAGACAGATCTTTATAAAACAATGCTCGTTCGTAACCATATCTTCAAGTTAAAAACGTGGCAAACATCAAAATCTGGAGTAGCCTGAGTGCTTCGATCTTGCATCTCCTTCAACACAATTATTTCGATTCCCTTGTTCCAAAATGCTGGATCCGAGGAATACTGAGTACTTTCTCTCCATATCGCCAAAAGGAATACGCAAACCACTGCTTATTAGGCGCTTCAGCTACGAGAAACCTTTCCCAACTCTGCCAAGTTCCTTCCACTTTGACGCCATGTTGGTTTTGTTATCAAGTCGATTGGCGTCACATTAGCTAATCACGTGATATTTTGGCCGCGCGAGACGCCGACACTTTTGAAGTCAAATTTGCGCTATTTTCACCGCGAAAAAAGTACGTTTGAAAAGTTTGATGTCGGTTTAAAGCTTAGAGTCGTTTTTTATACACATAAAACAATCAAAAACAGAAGAAAAAATTTTCGTCTCAAATAAACTTTAAGTTGGATACGCCGCAAAACCCAAAAAGAGGAAATTAGACTTCTTTCTACCGTTCATTTTTTCCTAACCAACACTACTTCAAACAGAAAAGTAAAACAGACTTTTAACACTGGCCTTCGCTGACCTGCTTTGGACAATTAGCAGTTCCTGTATTAGCCTGCGAACGCAGACTTATTTCCGGCTGTCCTTTCTCTCCCCCTAGTATGTTCGGTATTTGATAGATTGGATTTCCAACCTGATGAAATCTATGTGTTTACGTCATTATAACATCAAACCCATTGTTCAAAAGGCCGCGCGAACTCTAGAAGACTAAGTAACTGACGGACAAGACGACGACGAAAACGAAAAAAAGTCCATTTTACGAGTCGGCGTGACGTGCGTTACAGCACGTGCGCCGCCTAATAATGAAAATAATCTGTTCAAGAATAAAGAACTTCCAGGAACGCGGTTCTGAGACCCTGAAAAGACTTTAAGCCGATTACTGATTTCTGTCAATAGGGATAACGCTGTAAGCTAAGCAGTCCATGTATCACCTTCATCTAACCTCAGCAGATTACGAAAATAAGACGACTTGCTATCATCTGACACGTGGCATGTCAGGAATAATTAAGCTAACATTTTACTGAGCCGCAAAATGTGGGAACAGAATCACGAGCACTGCCACAAGGTAGAACGGTCAAACCAGACGTCGACAGCAATAGACATCTCATGTAATTTCCGTTTGGCGCTAGGCACGGCTGTTTTTAACTTCTGGTTCTAGTCGACATCAACAGAGGCAAGCAAGACTTGAAGGAGGTCATGTGGAGGTATCTACGCCTCCGCTGGTTTCATGGATGTTACTCTACCTGTAATTTCGCTGTAAGAATGTCCGAGATTCTGGCAACAGATTGGAGTGTACGTCAATTGCTTTCAGTGGTTTTCCGGGGAGAATATTCAATTTACAATAAAATATTACTCAAAACTGAGGTAGTACCTCAGTTCTCATACTCCCTTATCCTTCTTCCTTAAATGCTGCTTTTTTTGGTTTCTTTTCCAATTTTCCAGTTTACGTTGATGCTGGCATTTGCATTAGCCGCTGACAGTAAAGAAGGGATCTTTGTGGCCGGGTCCTGGGGGCGCATGGATTTTTTCCTCTTTGTTACCGTGACGTCATGGATCCTTGTGATTGTGGTATTCATCCTGTTTGCCTTCAACATTATTGCCAAGATCAACCTCAATATTGACTGGAATATACCGGTAAGATTTTTTTTAATTATCTACCACGGTACTTTAAACCATAACAGTTGTGGTATGTGGTTAAAATGACATAGTCACAAGTACTGCACATGCATGTTCTGGTGTCGTGGTGAAAGGGTTTGACTCTGGCTTGTTTTCAATACTTGCTAAAAATACTTGGTTTTTTAGCAAGTATTGAAAACAAGTCAGACTCAAACCCTTTCAACACTATGTCAACTCCTGGCTACAACTACGCAATGTTCTGGTATCTTCTAACGGCTAATCGGCACTATGGGCTCGTTGGTAGCGGGAATTACCCCTTGACCTACCATGAAAAGTAAATAGTGGGCCGAAGGAGTAACGCCCCCAACTTGGCCATAGTGCCGATCAGTGGTTGAAAGTTACAAGAGCAGTCATGTGCAGTACCAGTTACTTTGTCATTTTAGCCACATTCCACAAGTGTTACACTTTATCATCATTTGACTTATTTTGTGGGATCCCTAAGTGTTATCTATACTATGCCACGCTGACGATGCCATGCCAATGAGGCCGAAACAGTTGTTGTCGTGAAACAATCCTTTTCCTCTCTTTGTTTTCAAACTTGGCGATAAACAAACTTTCAAACAACTCATAGTGGGTGTTGAGTCGAGTTATTGAGTGTTGTATTGAGCGCCGAAAGTCAAATACATTTGCATTGGTTTTGATTTACTAGGCTCCGTTGTTGGTTACGAAAATCTTGTAACTAATTAGAAGTAAAACCAAAAACAATTGATTTTAGGTTTTCAATTAACTTCAGTACTGCAATTAGTGTAGCTAAGAAAACTGCTTTTCTTTTGAGTTAGCGACAAGTTCGTCGGTTTTTCGAGCTATTGAGATTTAAATGTCCTTATAACGATTCCTAATTTTTTCATTGTAGAATTTGGTGTTTGCTGTTATAGTTGCAATCCTTCTTCTGATCAGTTCCTCTCTGTTAGCTGACGATGCCAGGAAATGGGCTACTAAAGGCAAACTACGTGCTGGAGTGGTAAGTGTTATTAATGAATTTTCAACATCTCTTCGCTTTAATAGACCCCTGTTGATAGACGGTTCATTCTTGGAATTTTGCACCCCTTCCCCGTTGCTCTTCTCATAATAACGTCTCTTCTCTTCTCTGTTCATCACCAATTAATAACACGACAACATTGGTAATTTTTGTTTGGGCAGTTTAGTACTAAATATGCTTAGTGTAGTGTTGGTTTCGTGTATATATAAAATAGACAATAAATATATGATCCATTAATTGATTAACTTGCCTGAATCACTGACTGACTGACTGACTGACTGACTGACTGACTGGTTGGTTGGTTGAAACTACTTCTGGCACAAAACCAACACTGGGACGAATGTCAGCTCATCAAATTGAATGTGTCCATAACAATTGTTTAAGTTATTCCATTAAGTAAGTAATACATCATTTGTGTGGGGTCAGGGATCAAAATTGGCCACGCTTGTGAAATCAGGGATCGAAACTTTGGGTAAAATGATAATGCTTCAAATGTATACCTTGGTACGTCACGTACTTCAGTCTCAGCCACATCAACAGACTATTGTCACGATGGCTTTATTTTATTACAACCACCAGAATTTACTTCGTTTTTCCTTTCTTCCTAAAAAATTCCAATCACAATGTGGTTTTAATAACAATAACCCTAATTTACCGGGGAAAGAAACTGAAGGATTTTGTCGGTTGTAATAAAATAACGCCATCGTAGAAATGGCCTATTTTTGCTTTATAACTATTCAAAAGGACTACAATTTAGGGGGGAAAAGATAAGAAATGACTTCAATATACACGTACATAAACTGGTTGAAGCTATTTTTTCATAACTCTACAGAAACATGTGGTGTATTTAACAGTTGTCTCAGGGCTGCGTGTTGGATATTAGGGTGGCTTCTCAATTGTAACGTTTTTTTTTTGTTAAATAAAGTAATTACCCCAGCCAATCACAAACACAAATTATAGCCAATGAACCAATCAAAACTAAAAGCAAATGAACGTTACCGGCGCCAAGCCCGATTGTTTTTGCTTTTATATCTGATTGGTTTAGAAAGTTTCGCGGGGTGTATTAACCAATCACAGAGCGAAGTTTGGTTTATAATTGTGCCTCTAAGGGCTGCCCTTCCGCGCCCCCTCCCTCCTCCTATTCAAACTCCTTTAAAAAGTCTTCTGTTCTTAAGGACGGTGCCTCCTTTTGTTACTGCGCATACGTTCTGCGCATCTCGGGACATTCGGGTTTCTTAAGGAATTTGCCCCCTAATACAACAATATTTTTGCGCGATTTATGACTATGTGGAAAAAGTAGATCCTAGCAAGGGCTATCAGAATCCAGAAAGAAAATTGGGGATAACCACGCATTTTTCAGAGATAACTGATCTTTAAATTTGGAAAGAAATTGTCATACATTGTATTTTAACGCTTTTTTAGAATTATGGTTGCTTAATTATCTCTGAAAAATGCGTGGTTACCCACATTTTTCTTTTTGGATTCCAATGACCCTTGCTAAGATCTATTTTTTCCCCATAGTGATAACCTTTGCAAAAATTCATCTCCATTAGGAGGCACCGTCCTTAACCTGATTGATTTTTCTCTTTCTTTCAAAGGCTTTTGGATTCATTTCCATGTTTGTGTTCATCGGGGATGCTGTCGTACACTTTATGAAAATGCAAGGAAAGATGTAATCAAGCATACGCAAGACGTTTTATTGTTGTTGTGGGAACGGTTAACCCTCGGATGTACACGCCAAATTTCATGCCCACCGTGCCTTATCCAAACTAATTACCTTGCTGAGTTTGTAAGCCCCTTATAATTTTCTTTTGTTTACTAACAACACCCTTCGATTTAGAGATGCAAAACACGTTTACTTGAACTAAATTCTGAACTAAGTTTGTCTGAAATAAACGCTAATTGTTTCTGCGCATCGTTACCCTCACACAATTCACGTTGCGATGTCACGCCATTTCATGCATTGAGCGCGCGAGCTGTTGAAGAAATGTGGAGATATTGCGCTGGTGGGCATTTTAATATCTATGCACGGGTTTATCTCTGTTAAAATTGTCTACTTTTCATGAAAGCTTAAAGAAAATCTGTGTCGTGGAAGTGGTTTTTTTTTTCAATTTTTCATCGCATTTCGCTGCTATTTTAGCTGCATGGTGTTGGCAAAAGCCCATCTTAAAGGTTGAGTTTAATTGAGAGGATGACACCAGTTCAAATTATTTACTTAACAGACCCACGTAAACAAAATTTGTCTGAGAGTGTCGGTCTACAGCGAAACGTTTTTAATAATTTTCAACTAACAACCACTTAAGACCAAGTCGAGTTACGAGGACCGATTTGTCAAAATAAAGGTAGTTTTCCAAGCGCTTTATTTTCAAAACGAAGTTGGTGACCCCCCAATTTTTTTGCATTTCTGACATATGTAACTCATTATCTGACTGTATCAAAAGTATGAAGAAAAACCTGTTGTAGAAGATTTTCGTGTGAACGTCTTTAAATGACTACTTATTATTTCACAGCAGATTCTCACCAAACAAGCTGAACAGCAACTGATCATGAAATTGGAAAAACGCTGGGGGGTGGGCGTGGGGTGGAATCAACACTCTCTTGTACGTCTGAGGGTTAACATATCATATTTAATCATCAATTTCATAAGTTTCCTCTGTATGGCTGCTTAATGTTTAGAAACGGGCCAAAAGGCAATTATAGGCAACATGTCCGCAGTTTTCTTCTCTGTACTTTTAAATTACTATCCGCCATTTAGATTTTGGGTGTATATGAAGGATCCCAAGTACCTAAGGACGAGCCTAAAAGGAAATATTGTAGATTGTTACATACCACTCAAATGAATAGTGTTTATTGAGCGCTCTGAGTGGTTACTTGCACTCGAATTAGCACTTTTAAAAACTACCCTTGAAGTGAGCGTTCGTCTCACTGATAACAACATAAATTGTGGAAGGTTAATATTCACTTGTGTGGTAAATACTGAACCAATTATCCACTTCAGTGTTGGTGGGCTGTTGTGGGTATTAGCGATATTCTACTATTTACCTCCACTTTGGTGAATGATTGTTGGTAAAATATTGTTGCTGTTTAATACGTGACTATAGTGATGATGGTGTCACGCAACGATTTCAAACTGTACTAGAGGGCGGCCGGCTGTGCACAGGGAGGAAGGAACACATGCTAAACCGTTACCTACATGCTTAGTTCAGTGTTAGAGTTTCAATTAGATCTAAGTTAAGAGAAGTTAGAAATATAATGTAAAAATAATGGCATTGGAATGAACTCAAGTGTTGACTCAACATATCGAATGTTCTTATATTAGATTATAGTACGGTCATCCTCGGAGACCCAGGGGTAGAAAGTGGGGCGAGGGAAAGTCGAAACAGGCGAAAAAAATAGTGGGCGAAGAAAAGTCAAGGGCAAACGGGGAGCGCTCCCCCGTTTGCCCGTCGTTTGACCGGGCTTGGGTGGCTACATGGCTCTATCAGAGTCGAATCGTGACAGATCTAATTAATATCTTTCGCGCGCTTTTCTCGTGTCTTCTCTCCTAGGCATTTTGGTACGGTGCGTGCAGGGTATTTGTTAAGTTATTCCCCCCTTTCTTAATACAGAGAGTCAAATTACTTGACTGTCAAGTCACTATTTTCGGAGTGTGGCTACGTTTGGCCGGGTTGTCTTTTACTTCTTTTGCTGGGTCGCTACCTTCGTAACTTTGAGATTACTATAGGGGATAGGTAGGATACCGTTCATGTTGTGTTTACGTCATTGAACTTCCTGTCTGAAGGTCAGTGGTTTGAGGCCTGCAGGTCCGTGCCATGGCGTTGTTTCCTTAGACAAGAACCTTTACTCTACAGTACATGTCTCCACCCTGGTGTATAAATGGGTAGCGGCAACATATTGCTGGGGGTAACCATGCGATGGACTAGGAGGAGTAACATACCTAGTTGCTTCATGTTATACCTTCAATCTTTTGCCAGATGTGAAATATGACCAGTTCTTACTTAAATCTATCACTTATTTTGATTACTGTATCATTTTACTTATCCACCTTAGCTATCCTTTCTAGGTTGTCGATCAATAAAATAATCTTCTGAGAAAGTCTTAAAAATTTTAAATATGTTCACCTCATTTTAGTGTTTTCTTTTTAATTAATTTCCAACGATAGAATATTGGGGGAATATTTATTCAATTTAATTTTAGGAAGATATCTCACATACCTTTTCTTGTCCCTTACTAAATACCTATATTTTTGATAGTTTTTTGTTGTTGATTTCGGGGAATTTTCGGTCTCTCACTGTCCTTTTCATTCATTTTGACTTAGAACTGTAATTTCATTACATGTCAAATTAGTTTCTGTTACATTAATCCCAAACCTGTTACTCCTTTGTTAGCTCAGCTTTGTTGCGTGGTTGTTACTGTTTTTGTTATATTCTTGGCGTTTTAATAGGCACATGTTAACCTTTTTGTATTGATATCCCGCTGTGGTTTGTGTTCTCAGTGTAATGGTAATAGGACTGAGTGTCAGTGTGTGGTATGGCTTTGTAACAAGAAATCTAGGATTGTGCAGGTAAATCTCTGATCATCGGATTGGCGCTTACCGACGTTAAAACGTATTTAGGTGGGTAGCGGAAGAACCTGCTTTGATTCTCAGACGCCGTGCACATTATAATGGCACGGAAAAAATAAAACTGATAGGTATACTTCAAAATCTCTCCATGAATAAAAAAAATACCTTGAATATGAATAAACGGAACGGAGTAACAAGCTTACCTTGCATAATAACCAATTTTGAACCATCAACACTGAATAACAACAACAACAAAACAGGCAATAAAATTACCAATTCCAATTCTGGCATCATGACATTTTCTTTTTAACCAGTTTCTCCTTTTTTGTAGAAAAGAAATTGCATATCCCATCCCTCACCGCACAGTGTAATGACTGCATGTCATATTATTATTATTACTGAAAAATGGAATAAAATAGAGTACAACTGATGTGATGTGATGCGATGTCGGGGAAATCAAGTATAGTAAGCTATAGTGCATGAGTGTGTGAGCTTGTGAGTATTAGGTGAATGAATGGATGGGTGAGTTGAATGATGGAATGTATGCCAAAACTAGTGTGACTTGCATCAGTTCTGTGGCACTATGTCATCGAATGTTACATACTGCCAGAAATATTTCCCTCCAAGTCCAACCTTGATTCGTCGCTCGTGCCGTGCAATGTTCTTCTTCTAGGTTTGTAAATGAAATCGTTAAATATGATTTTAATTGAAAATAGCTATTCCCGGCTTCCTCACGCTCCTACGTATACCTCAAATGTCCTCAGTAGTGTGTTAGCTTTGCAACTAACATATATATATTTTTTAGATTTCATTTTTAGGCAAGGTCTTGGACACCAGATATTGGGGCAGTTCGTGCGATGTCGCCCCATTTGCAAAAATTGGCTATATTATATAGCCAATTAAGAATTCCGAATACCCGAATACCCAGTTTTCTTTTTTTTTTTTTATTCCTTAGGCTTACCGTCAGTGACTAAAACCGTACTCTCACGTTGAATATATGTTCTAAATGGAGTAACTGTCATGCACTTTAGTTTTGCAGGTGTGAAATTCGGTTTGCCGGGACATCGTTTTCATACGAACCTCGCGCTCGTAAACGTTTGAATCGATTCAAAATTCAAGGCTCTGAAAGATCGGAATAAATGGTAGCTTTCTGTGTTTGACCGCTTCGAAAGCGCAATGTACTGCAGGCAGGCGCCCTTCATAGAGGGAACTGTTTCGCAGGGATTAAAAACAAAGAGCAACGTCACTATTGGAGTTTCAGAGCCTTAAAATTTGAGTCAGTTAAAATGTTTACGTTGTGTCGAAGTTCATGCATGTCTGTAACGATAGGTCACCGATGTAACGATAAGTTTTTGGGCTATTGACAGTGTATTTACCAGCGCAGAGAACTCTGCAAATATCTGGTTTCTGAGTTGGCTTTAATACTTCGCTGGGGTGCAACGTTGAAGTGACTAGTGAATAGGACTTTGCATGAATGGCGCACTCGTGACAAAAATGCCAAGGTACAGGTACTTCGCTTCTCATCTAATCACTAATCTGCAATAACAGAAGAAGCAGAAAACGCCTTTGGGCGTTAACAAAACGTCTTTATTCCATGTAGATTAAACATCGTAGATAAACCGCACTACAGAAACTGTGAATATCAATTGTTGTTATATTATCTGGAGTTTTCTCGCTACAACGGGCACATTCATTGGCTAGTTTATAGTCACATGACATCTAACAAAACAATTGTTTCTCAGAGAAACCACATGAGAGGGTAACATTGCGAAAGACGTCAATTATTTCAATGTTACCCGCGAATGTTGACCGCTTTTGCACGTGATCAGTGTATGACTGAGAGAGCCAAGATGTTGTCGTATCCTTTCCACCCAGTCATTTTTAGGGTTTCAGGAGGTTTTCAGTAGGCAGTGTAGAACTGAGACTAAGTGCTTTTTCAAAATGGCGGGCGATAAAGAAAAGATATCAAACTCATTCAAGAATCGGAGGGAAACAGGGACATTTCCAGAAGAATATGTGGAAATCAAAGACACGAGATAACAGACATTAAGGCGAAATTAAGGCGGTACTTTTGTTGAATTGTCGACATATTTCAGCACGTTCGGTGAGAACTCGAACTATGTACATGTCTCCTAGAGCTCATGATTCTCTACATCACATGCTCTACTTATTTGAGAAGGACTTGGGCCGGTCATCTGGCACGTATGAAAGACAGCTGCCGGACAGAGAGGTTGACAAGTTGACAGTCCAGATGAAGAAAACGCATTAAGAGCTCCCGGCATAACCCTTTAACTCCAAATAGTGATCAGAATTATAACATACATGTCACGAGAATTAAGGAAACGATCACCACAGATGAACCGTCTTGATGTTAAAACAATTTCCCCCAATGGCTACTCAATGAACGGTATGCAGAGACCAGTAAGGAGAATTTGTATAACGATGCTGGGACTGAAAGGATTAGAGAGGTGACTTTTGAAATTTGATGAAGCAAGTAACCGGAACGAGAAAAGCGGAAAGAGTTTTCCATCGTACAGTGTATGACCTTAACCACTGAAACATTTTTGCGCACGAAATTGCACTCAACAACTTCAAATTAAAGTAGAATTAGATGCAATTTAAATGCCTGCAATCGGTCAGCGTGTCCCTGCACCTTTTAAAAAGGTTAACACGAGAAAGATGACGAAAATATACGATTCAGGAAAAGTGCTCTTAAGTTACAGGATCAATATAATGTCATACTAAATATTTTGTGGTTTCAGGAAAATTATTACATTTTTAATGTCATATTTTGTGCCATTCTTGTTAGCCTGAACAAGCTCCTTAGCGAGGGATATGGATCTGTTCCACATAATATCATGGGTAAAAAATAGTGCAGTTGTTGAATTATCGAAGGTGGCATGCTATAAGAAAGTTGGAAAATACGATTGTTTACGTGGTTTTCACATTCCAATACCATCAAACGGAACGCTTGGGACGCGATCAGATGCGACGTGTTAGGTAACATGTGATCGCATATAGTCCAAAAGTACCCGAAAATAGAGTGAAATCTGGCTTTAAGCCCTAATCGAGTTTATATCAGGTCTCTACCTTGTAGTGAAATTATAATGACTTGACAGATGACGCAAAAAATTAAGCAAACCCGTTGCACTACTGAATTTTTATGGATTGTTTGTTTTCAAGTTTATTTAGCATGATCATATCTTCTGAAACTCAGAAAACCATTTGAAATCTGGTGAGAAGTACCACTGAAAATCAAAACTGACCCGCAAACTGCCAACGAAGGCAACTGGAAAGGATTGGACTATGTTGACGACCACACTCAAAATCATCGGCTCGGCAAGCATTGCGTGCTTATCGTCGCATTATGCGCCAAAGCGTCAAATACTAAATAACTAACTAAATAAATAAATAAATAAATAAAGCTAGAGTCAACGGAAGTGATGGCAAAAGAACGAGCCTTGTTCATGAGAAAGCACGCAGCAATATCGGTCCACATGTATGCGGACATGGGACGACCTTGATCTTGCGTGGCTATAAATACGATGTGATACTACTATGGGTACACAATAGTGTGGTTGTGAAAGGGGCAGGCTATTAAAAAGTGCGAAAAAACGAGTGTTTACGTGGTTTTCACAGTCCAATACCTTCAAAACGTATCGAAACGTTTGAAGCGTGACGCCACGTGTTGGTTATCATATAGTCGTGCTTACACCAAAAATACCCAACAATACAGAAGAATCTTGACAACTTCTCACTAACACGAATCAAAATTAGTCTCTCTTAGTTTTATTCTAAATTTAACACCCAATAACTCGATATCAGGAAACCTCTTACGGTTGCTTTCCCGGACGGTTCGAGTTACCGGGATTCTAATGTATACGGAATTGCTTTACGAAGTGACGCAAAGCACAAAATTTTGGCAAACCTGTTAGACTAATGAATTTTTTTGCCTTGTTTATTTTCAAGATTGTTTTACATGCACATACATTCTGGAACTCAGAAAATTGCTTGAAATCCAATAAGAGGTATGACTTGTTATAGAAAATTAATTGTGTTACACATGCAGTCTCATTTGACACCTCTGAGGACGGTACCCCTTCCCCCGTTCAATGTTGTACAAACCGCTGGCTTTTCTGACAGCCAGAAAAAAGCACATTTTCTAGTCTTTTCAACATTGCAAAGGGAGGAAGGGGAGAAATCGGCAAAGTGTCCCAAGATTATTGGCCGAGACTATGGCATTCCTATGATTGCGTCATATAGCAAAATGTCAAGAAGACAGAGAAGGCAAAGACAAAGCCGCAGGGACAGCGGGATTAGTAGCGCAGGACCACAAATCGGTCCGCTTATAGACGGAAATGGGATGACCGTGAACTTGCGTGGGCTAATATTATGGGTGCAAAATAGTGTAATGGCTGAAAAAGGTGGTCTATTAAAAAATGGTAGCAATTGGTGAGCTAATGGATTAAATGTGCCAGAATGTGTGATGCGGGGGGACGAATTGTGTAACCCTATTCAGCCGGGGAGGGGGCGGGGTTCAGCCCGCGTAGACTTTAAACGTTTATAATAGGCAAGCGAAAGCCATCAAACTTGGTAACGTTTCCTAAAATTTATCTGGGAACAATTTGTCCATCAATGTGACGTTATCATGCCAACCACTTTTGAAAAGAGTTTTTTCTGAATTTTGAATTTCCCTCTTATTAGTGAAAATTATAACTTTTTTGAAGTAATTATTACATTTTTTCGATCATTTTCTTGTTATTTTATTGATTTTGGTCACTTCTTGATCAATTTTGATGTTTTTTGAAGGCTTAGGAAAGATCAAGAAATCCAAAATGGAGGATCCAAAATGGTCCCCGTTTGAGAACATGGCTTTATTCTGAAGTCATGTGACGTCATCACCTTATCTTGCGGACCTCAAAGGAAACGTTTTTGGACGTTCTATCTGTCCTCTGTGTTTTGTTGTCAGACTTTTAATATTCACAAAGCTAAGGAGGCGGGACAGAATCCGCCCCTTCCTCGGTCCCAGAAGACCAAAAAAGCCCCTGTGTGAATAGGGTTAAATTATCTATTAGTCGAAGGTACTACCCCACACTTTGTTTATTACGATTTTCGAAAACTCATCGGTTTTTTTTTTTTAAGTACTGCACTGGCTTTGCGAGTGCGGGTATTGTTATTTGCCCGATGTTTTCTGTGTTTGGCCTTAGAATTTGTCCAGTTCGTTTTTTAATTGCATAACAGGGACGAGTTTTGTCGCACTAGAATTCAACGTAATTCAACCTCTTAACCTCCTACCCACAAACCAATCTGGATTGATCAAATGTAACGATGTTTTGTGATTGGCAGTGAAATCGTCCGTGCTATAGGTTTTTATTTATTTGTTTTATTTTATTTGACGTTTTATTTTAACTACGTACAAAGTGGCTAAATCTGCCGATGCATTGAAATAAAACATATTATCACGAATAATAAATGGTTTTGGTGTTTCTGAAACAATTTTACCAGTTCGGCGTATCCCAGTTGAAAAATTGAAAGCAGTTGACCTAAAACAATTATTGTATAGAATTCAGCTTTTAGCTGCTTTTAAACGGTTTCAACAGAAAACGCGTATAAGACAAGCGATTGACCTAAAGTACTATTGTAAAACATGTGCTATTGTAATTCCCTTATCCTGTAGACTGATTACTTGGTTAATAGTTGTGTCAGTATTTTACGATGGTTTTGTGGCAGAACGAAGAACGCTGTTTTTTACGAACAAACTAACCTTTCGTTTTTCAATTTTTCTGCTGACCGAAACACGGGCTCAAAAACGTTTATGAATTTTTGTATTGTTGGTCACCTAGCCCCAACGACAAGTCGCACCCCTTCGACGCAAGGGTTTGGTACCAGTGAAACAAAAATAGTTTGCATCAGTTAAATTGGAAAAGTTACTTACCTGAGTCTCGTTCTTATTATGTCATGCAAATCAATACGTGGAATTGAGAACGGGACAGCATGAGGGCCTGTGACCACGCAAGGGCCGAACTCACCAGTTTATTGTTCTAGCTAACCGAGCCGAAATTACTTGGTAAACTTGCGGTTACGTTAACAGAACCAGGAAGTTACAACAAAGTTCAGGTTCTCGTGTCCCATTTCATTTCGACCAACTCGTGCGAGAGTTAACATGTTTTTCACAGTCCAATGCCTTCAGAACTTTTCGAGACGTCAGAAGCGTGACGCAACGTGTTGGTTAACAGAGTGTTCGGGTCAGTGTTTTTCCTTATGGTTCGCGTTATCAGGATTCCGCTGTGTAGTGAAATTATTATGGAGTGACGCATGGCACAGAAATTAGTCAGTCTACTGAATTTTTATCGCTGGTCTAGTTTCAATATGAAGTTACGTGGACATATATTTGGTACAAATTTTAAAAAGGTTATCTAAAGTATTGACAGGATGATTATTACGGTGCGGAGACGCGCAGCGTTTTTTTTTTTACTGCAAGAAATATACGCTGGCAGGAAATAATTCAAGAGGTTTACGTTTTCTGTGGCCGGAAACTGAGCAACATAATGTATTGATGGTTGGTTAAACCCATTCCACATCAAAATTGACAGCCCTATTATCTTTAGGTAACACATACATACTTCATTCGAAGATCTATCAAACCTCGATGCGTAAATCAGGTGTGACGGCCTAGAATACTAAATCAATTGTCGTTAGCTCATGATAGAGAGCCGATATAACGATATATCATTCCTCGTTCCTTAGTGCTTATTTCGAAGTTGTGTGTGATTGTTCAACAACTAACAGAAAATCAAATACAACGTAAGAAGAGACGGAAGCCTACGAAAAGCTAAGGTGAGCAGGTCTTTTGCGAGACTGTTTATTTGATAACATCGATCCTTTCATTTAACTACCTTCGTGGAGACTCAGAGATAGATATAAGGAAGGAATACAGAGGATGCTAAGATGACCATGAAATGCACTTTCACGAAAACCAACAACTTTCAATCGGAAATGTTAAAACTTTCCTTCGTACTATACTGTACATGATTCTAATTTTCGCTTACTGGAAATTTTCGGGAAAAACTGAATGATGGACTTTCCTTGTAATAATGGAATAAAGGATTTTTGTGCAATTGTAGTTGAGTAAGGATTAAAAACATTTGTAAGTAACGAGAACATTTGTGAGCATTCATCGTCACGGTACAGTCGGAAGCCCATGGTACTATCCAACCCGCACGATATCCAGCGTGAGTCCGTGTGCGGGTCGCGCCGGATCCAACTAAGATGAGCTAGGATAAGTTTGATAGGCCTGGCACAACTTATCAAACACCTGTTGTTTGTAACTTGAACTATTAAAAAACATATTTGAACTATTATTTGCTTTACCAAGAGGATTTTTATACTTGCCCACTAAAAGAGGAAGTTGTCGAAATGTCGTGTTTTTATCGCTCATTCTTTTATTATTGAATATTAATATATGAAATAATCATATATTTGAACTGCGGATAAAGATAGAATTATATGAAGATCATCGTAGTGAAGGTGTTTCAACTTAAGCAGTTGAAAAAAAGAAACCTGAAAAAATTTAGGCTTGAACGGGAATCGAACCCATGACCGCTGCGATACCGGTGCTGCGCTCTAACCAACTGAGCTATCAAGCCAACTGGGAGCTGGTCAATTGAGAGTTCGTATCTATCCCGAACTCTCAATTGGTCAATTGAGAGTTCGTATTTATACGAACTCTCAATTGACCAGCTCCCAGTTTGCTTGATAGCTCAGTTGGTTAGAGCGCTGCACCGGTATCGCAGAGGTCATGGGTTCGATTCCCGTTCAAGCCTGAATTTTTTCAGGTTTCGTCGTTTCAACTGCTTAAGTTGAAACACCTTCACTGCGATGGTCTTCATATAATTCTATCTTTTATTATCATGATTATTATTATTATTATTATTATTACTATTATTATTATTTATATCCATGCGAGTCAATAGCCCTTTTCACAGTTAACTCTTCTCATTTGCATTACAATATATTTGCACCTGGATGTGAGGCAATTTCGGGCAAAAAGTGCAAAATTGCCCGAAATTGCCTCACTTCCAAGTTCAAAAACATTGTAATGCAAATGAGAAAAGGTAACCGTGAAAAGGGCTATTCTGATGGTCGTGACAACACTAATGACCGCACAGTCGACGTCCGTACCCACCATGCTTCATATAAAATATTGGAAGTGTCTGTGAATACTCGCACGTTTACGTACCGGTAAAAAAAGTCGGACTACGCAAGGGCTGACGCATTAAGTCTAAACCCTAAAAAGGAAGTACTTCCATGGATTTTTTATCTTATGTAAAACGGATATTAAGGGATTTAGAGCAATAACCCTTCACTCGACACTAACAGGAGCAGAGTTCGGATGGCCGTTATCACAGGAGAAATGTAGGCTGAAGTCAACAATGTGGCCGCTAATTTCTTGTTCGCTCGATTCTCACTACGGTAATTTTAACTAATTAAAATGAAAACATTTGTTTTAAAAGCTCAAGATGTAAAGGAAATTAAAATAGCCTTGAATTTAATTTCCGCGTCGAAAGGATTTGCTTGAGAGTTACATAATTTCTTCACTCGAGGCGAACGTTGACCGCCTTTTGCGTCCCCAGGCAAACAAATGCTTATGTGAATGAAATCTTATGTTTATGAAGGTTTGTTGTCCCTTTTTTCTGTGGTAATTCAATCAAGGAATTTCATAATTAAATAAGTGATCTTATATATCTAAGCTTAATCTCTCATTGCAGTTTAGCGCGTAGTTTTCAAGATATTTCTGCAATGCACTTTAATTTCTTTTATTTAATAGTGTTTATCTAGAGCGCCGGATCAGGGTACAAATCCAGATCAGTTCTCTAACACAAAAATAAGTTTCATGATAGCACGGCTTAAGCTTAGCCTTTTTTAATGTTTTGCACATATAGACTCGAACACTATCACTCCCACCTAAACCGGAACTGGCAGTTTCAGTTAGACACTTTCGAGTAATTTCAATTTGTTTTTCCGACCTTTACCATTAAGATAAAGCAATCATTTGTACAAGGTGCGTTGTCCCTTCCCGAAGTTGGTTGTTTCTTTTCGAGGGTAATGAAGCGTATCTTGGGCATTCAGCGGATGACCGAACGATTTCAATGTGTTAGTTGTTCTTCAGAGGCTAGAGAAAGTAAACAAACATTTTTTTAATTGAAGCAACAAATACGGCAGCGTATAACCCGGTTAATGGTCTATAAAATCTAAAAAGAAAACTTACCACCTCTCGGCCTGGAAAACTGTCAGCATCTGCACCAGCCGTTTCATTGGCTGTATGCATATCCCTTAGACATATTTCCCAAATATAATTGGACTCGAAAAGTTTCAGAACGTTCTCTTAGAAACAAACACCAGCTTATTCCTTGGGAACTTTGCTGAAAAGCTTGCCTATCTCTACATATATGTCGCCTTCTTTAATTAACCCCATTCAGACCGGGCTTTTTTGGGTCTTGTGGGATGGGGGGGGGGGGGAAATTCGCCCCCACCTCTTAACTCCGAGAATATTAAAGCTATGACAACGAAACTTAAAGGACAGATAGTACGTCCAAAAATGTTTCCATTGAGGTCCGCAACCTCAACTGGTGACGTCATATGACGTCAAAATGACGGTTTGTTCTCTAAGGGCGGCCATCTTGGATCCACCATCTTGGATTTCTTCAATTTTCCAAAAACCTTTAAAAACCGCCAAAATTGACCAAGAATTGCTCAAAATCAATAAATTAACAAGGACATGATCTTCTAAAAAGTAATGTTTTTTGATTTAAAAAGAAAGAAATTCAAAATTCTGAAAAAACTGCTTGTCAAAAAGTGGTTGCCATGGCAACGTCAAACTTCATAGACAAGGACTTACTACACAAAATGTTTGCAGATACATTTTAGGAAAAGTCACCAAGTTTGGTGACTTTATCTTGCTTATTAAAAAAGTTATAAACGTCCAAACTCCGTGCGGGCAGAATCCGCCTCCCCGGTCTGAATAGGGTTAAAGAAACTTTACTCCACATTGTCTCTCTCCACCTATGCGCTGAAGTAACTCTGCGATGGGCTAGTATCCCATCTAGGGGGGGGGGGGGAGACAGAAGAAGCTATACTCTTAGTTGCTTCATGGTACAGAAAGAGGGTTAAGCTCCCGCCTTGTGGTCCTCTTGTTGCTCCTGTGCGAATTTACCATTATTGTTGATTATAGGATTTTTTATTGGCGCTTGTCACTTTTAAAATAGTACCAGTTAAAAGCTGTAAAACCTGAATTAAATCCTACACCAATAACTCCCTCGACACCCCGACTGTTTTGTAATGACAAAAACTACCAACAATATTCAGGATAAAAAAATATATGTACAAGATGAAAAACTTGCACAAACACAACATGGCAATTTAACACACAACTAGAGCCAATTTATAACCCTTGCAAATTTAAGTTAATGCGACAACCAGGCATAGTCTCATTGTGTGACATACAAACAGGCCAAAGCCTTATTGCTGAAAGGCCATTCAAGGTCCTCTCCCACTTGCAGACAACATCCTATTTCCATTTGGCCAATCGCATGAAGGCTTTCACGTGTAAACAGTCATGTCATAAATAAGTGTTTCCTGTTTCACTCTTGCAAAAAGCTTCAAGCTTTAGTTCTGCGCTGCAATCCTGGTACACAATTTATATCTGACAAACTGCTTCCTTAGAATTTTATTTCCCTCTATCACAGATGGCGAGTGAAATTCCAGCTAAATTTCCTTACCCAGATGGCCAGCCAATGACTGCCACACCTGGTCAACCAATCATGTACCAGATGGCACCTGGACAGGCTCCCCCCGGTCAGCCAGCCACAACAGCCGAGGGGCAGCCTATTCAGAATTTTCATGTACCAGCTAGTCAGCCTGTGCAACCAGGACCGCCGGTTCAACCAGTGTTTGTTCGGGGCACTCCTGGTCAGCCAGTGCAATCTGGACCACCAATGTATATTCAGGAGACCCCTGGACAACCTGTACAACCAGGACAACCGGTTCATATTCAGGGTGCCCCTGGTCAGCCTGTGCAACCTCAGCAACAACTTGGGCAAGGTGGATTCGATCCGAACATTGACACTGATTTCCTCAAGTCCCCTCAATGCTTCATTAAGATAGCGGAGTTTGTGAGTACTACTGTTAGCTACCTCTCTAGTTTTTAGTTCTGGCGAAACATTACTCCCTTACACTAATAAAATTGTATAGACAATCCCCGGGTACGAGCAAGCGCGCCCTCTGATTCATGGTTCCCTACTAGCAGACTATCGTGATCAGCTCATATCCTGATAGTGGAGAAGCCGCGCGAGTTTGGTGGTGAAAAGGGGGAATAAGATTCCCTGTCGTCCAATTTGGTCTGTAATCATTTGTTTAATCACGAGTGTGATTACAGACAGAACTCGACGACAAGAAGTCTTGTTATTAATTAATCATACCTATAGAGAAAAAAGTAGTGTTGATTTAAAATTTTGGCGAAGGAAAAGACAACAGATTCAATTTCAAATGAAGAGAGACGTTAGTTTCTAAAGAAGCTGTCAGTGGTGCTGCGTTGGTGTGGATGTGAAACACAAAAATTTGGATCCCCTAGTCAACTGAGTTGATAAGGTAAATTGGCCACCTTAAAAAGAAAAAAAATCAAATGCTGATGTTACGAGCGTTCGTCCTTCGTCAGAACGAATTAAGAATTTGTGGGAAATGTATGGTTTATTTGTACAACGGTGGAGCTACCCTATTTAAAAGACATGGTATGACCAAGGTATGACCAACCCACCGCCATCCCTTTCTCTTGAGAATAGTATTCATTAGTTCCTGCTTAGTAGCTTCGAAGAGGTCGCTATTGGAAATTCTATTCAACCAAAAAACCCTCATAATTCTTCGCACGCAGGTGGTATGGAAGGTGCTTAGTCTACTGAGATCTTTTGCAGTCATTCTCCAGCATTCGGCTCCAAATAATAGCACGGGTGGGACGTGGTTTTGTATATACTAAGCTTGTATGTGCGGCTGTAGGCATTGGATTTCCACACAGGCTTCGACCGTACGAAGGCAGATCTTGCTTTCCCCAAGCGTGCCGTAACGTCCTCTTCTGTTCCACCACTGATGCTTACCACGCTACCAAGGTAAGTGAACTGATACATATAGTCCAATGATTGGTTGTTGATGAAGACCGGCTCCTTGGCTGTTTCGTTGGACATAACTTTAGTCTTATATTGATCTTCAGGCCAACAGCTTCTGCTAATTTTTTGATCCTTACACTCTTCTGTTATGAATGGGACTGTGTATGCGATATTAGAACAATATCATCAGCAAAGTCTAGGTCTTCCAACTTCGTGTGCAGCGTCCACCTAAAGCCAGTTCTCTCCTGCGCTGTGCCATTCTTAATAATCCAATCAATAATCAGTATGAACAGAAAGGAGGACATAACGCAACCCTGGCGAACACCCGAGTTGACAGCAAAGTTTGAGCTGGAATTTTGCACACAACAGATAAAATTGCTGTAAAAAGGGTGATGATGTTGACGATCTTCTGAGGTATTCCGTACTGCCGGAGTATTTTCCACAAGCTGGTTCTGTGGACGCTGTCAAAGGCCTTCTCAAAATCCAAAAAGTTTACATATATATCCCTCTGCCACTAATTGCACTGCTCCAGAATACTCCGAAGAGTAAATATCTGCTCAGTGGTTCCATTCCCTGGTCTAAACCCTGCTTCTTCCTTTCGGAGTATTTCATCCACTGCTTCCGTTATGCGCATCATTACCACCTTGCAGAATACCTTGCTGGTATCGAGAGTAATGTAACCCCCCTCTAGTTGTTGCAATCTGTCAGATTCCCTTTTTTATGGTATTTGCACAATGTTGCCCTGTGTCCATTCCCGTGGAAGCTCCTCCTTTTCCCATATGTCAATGAACAAAGGTTGGAGAACGTCACTGGCAAGCTAGGGGCTTACTTTAAGAAGCTCTGCCGGAATCGCATCCTGGCCCGGCGCCTTGTTATTCTTCAGGGCCTTAATGGCATTAAGAATTTCCTGTCAAGCCGGGGGTCCACCCTCTCGTCCAGATCTTCCTGGGCTGGTAGAATGTGAGGAGGGAGCTCTGGTTCAGGTCGATTCAGCACCTCTGAGAAGTGTTCAGTCCACCTTACATCTTGATCTCGCTCAGATGTCAGAAGACTCCCTTGCTTATCCTCAACAGGAATGTTTCTACGGCGTTTATCTCCATATAATTGTCGGGTGATCCTGTGAACAGTTCGCAGTTTACTTCTGGAGGCTGCCTTTTCTGCTGTTTCTGCCAGTTCCTCCATGAACCGCTTCTTGTCAGCTCTCGCACCCATTTCTCCAACGTATTTAACTCAGCATATTCTATGCGCAGTCTGTCCCTCTGACGCTCAGATTTGGTCTGGCTGATCTTGTTCTTTAACCCTCGGGCGTACAAGGGGGGGGGGGGGGTGGATGCCACCCCCCCATAAGGTTTTCCTTGAATTTCTCCAAGACGAATTACTATCTACACCTGCCGTTTCCAGTAGCTGTGCGCCTATCCCTAGGACACATTTTGACATACGTTTGGTGAGAATCGGTTGCTATGGTTACGATATATGACGTCATAATTAGCAGGTGGTCAAGCCTTTTTAGAAGAAAAATTCGTGTTTTTTAACTCTTTTTAGGTGAAAAATGCAAAAAATGTCAACGAAAAGTCATATGTCATATTCTACATGTCCAGCATCAAAAATTTCCAATTTTTAACGTTTTCTGACAATTTCTAACTTTGGGTAAAATCCAAGATGGCGACTCAATATGGCGGCCATCTTGAATGATGTCATAGGCCCCCAGCAGCGCGGCAACCCATAATATGTACTTCATCTTGTAGAGCACATCACAGGCTTTCTATTAAGGGTGGAATCTTTTCTAAATACTGTAACATAACGAAAACCCAAGGGGGTTCCATCAACCTCCCCCCACCCCTTCCTTGTACCACGGTGGGGGTGTGACTTTGCTTGTACGTCCACTTGATGCAATCCGCTTGATACAATCTAAGGTCTCCAAGCTAATCCATTCCTTGTGCTGCCTCTTCTTGATACCAAGTATGTTCTTACTAGTTGAATGGCATGCTTCCTTGATATGACTCCGTTTCCCTTTAACTGACATTTCAGCACCAATATCAGTAGTCTGTTATACCTCGAATATCTGAAATCTATTACGCACCTCAACTGAGAATTCCTTGCTGATTCCAACATTTATTTACTTATTTATTTATTTATTTATTTATTTGGACAGAGAGGCCCAGTTCAGCATACGCTGGTTTAAATGGGGCTCTGTAAACTAACTATCTAATAAAGACAGTAAATTCGAAATGACATTGAAGAATAAATAGATAAGTATATAACACACAAAGAATAAACAATAAAGAATAAAAGACCTATTGATTATCGCACTTTTCAGCATCTGAAGTGCTTTTTAGGCGTGATTTAAAAAGCGACATATCGCGCACATTTCTTAAGTCCGACGGCAGCGTATTCCATGTTTTAGCTCCGCTGTACCTCACTCAACAGATGGAGGTTATATCTTGTGGGTCGATTTGTGTTCGCTGGAGCATTAGATCTTAACTTCAGTTTCAGTACAGCCTTCACAAGATGGTGATCGCTGCTCACATCTGCCCACTGCAGGCACGTACATCAAAGAGGGATCTGCGCCACTTCTGATTCACTAACACATGGTCAAACTGATTTTCAACCTTTCCATTTGGTGACACCCATGTGAGCTTGTGAGTAGTCTTGTAAGGAAATAACGTTCCTGCTATGATTAGTCTATTTTTCAAGCAGAAGTTGCTGAGCTGCTCCCCATTGTCGTTTAAGGCACCACACCCGTGGCTATCCATGACTCGTTCTCGATTAATGTTGTTCTCCCCCACCTTAGCGTTCATGTAACGCAGAAGACATCATGGGCTGGTACCTTATCCCCCTCTTCTTGTAACCTTCTATAGAAAGCATCTTTGTCTTCGTCACCTGCATCGTTTGTGGGTGCATAGCATTGTATATTTGATAGCTTTGTATGGTTGCCATTGAATCTTGCCCTTATCAATCTTTCATTTCTGGCTGCCACTCTATCAGTGCTTTCTTCAGCCCCTTTTTCAGAATCAGCATAACGCCAGCTTAATGTTGGTCATCATCTCTCTCTGAATACAGGATGGTTTCTCCTGAGCCTATCGTTAACTCCCCAAAACCTGTCCACCTGCATTAACTAAGCCCGAGGACATGAAGCTGCTAACTCTGCGATTCTCTGAGGACCTGAGTTGTTCTTAAGGTATCAAACATCGTTCGCACAAGAGACTCGCTTTCGTAGCACGGGTTTCCAGTTACTTTCACCCGGGCCGTTCATACTAGCACCGCAGTGCCGCAAGCCTCCAGGACGACAATGGCTTGTTTTTCCTAGTGAGGTTTCATTAACATGGTGTTTTTTCACAAGGCAGGGTTTTTAGCCCCGCGCTTAACCCCCAACCTGGAGGGCCAGGGCGCTGTTTAGTCTGGCCCCTCTCCCGTAGACCGATTCAGCATGGTTGAACTTACCAGGAGCATAAGCTCCAGCTGACATAGCTCTAGGGGTCGTAAGGGTACGCAAGCGTCCCCGCCACAAGAAGGCACAGCACTGGAGGAAGAGTTTGGTAACAGTGTTTCTCATAATCCAGATTTTGTCTACGTAATTTGTCAATTATCCCAATCAACCTCGTCGTGGATTAACTGACACACGATTTCTAAGAGACAATCGAATATCTCAGGCTGGCCATTACATCGTATTGTTTCCTTAAGCAAAACAAATTACATTAAATTGTATCTCTCTTCGATCTTGGGTATATTTAATAATTGCCTTAAAATTCTGATAACAAGCCCTGGGTTTATATTTGTCCAGGAATCTTTTTCGGGAGGTGGGGGATGGGGGAGTGGGGTGGGCTTAGCATTGGAGGGGGTTTTTCGCTTCAAAAATGGTTCGGCTTACATTTGAAAAGGACTTTGTGTCTGAAAATGAGGGATTTTGCGCCTAAAAATGCTGCGCAAGAGGGACTGTGGGTACAAGGTTGAGGACTTGAACATGTTTGCAAATAGAGTAATTACTATCTACTTGCTCCCAGGAAATACAAGCACCGTATACGTATAAGGAGTGCACTTCGACAAAAACTTCATGAATTCATGAAATGTAATTTGCTTCTTTGTTTTTGTACGGCACGCTGTGGTGGTAAATAGGCCCGTTAGTGTTGCACGTACAGTATTCAGATTGTTATTTTCATAGGTAGAATAATACGGTAATTTGTGTTGGGACTTAACATCGGAGTATATTATGCCGTTATCGTTCCTGGAAAGTAAACTGAATATAATAAGCCCATGGGCTGTTTGCAAATGAGGTCGGGGGGGAGGGCTTATTTTTGGGGGCTTATTATCAGATTTTTCTCGTATTCCAGGAGCGTGCATTGGGTGTCAGGATGTTAGGTGTCAGGTGAATAAACATGCGCGTAGCGCCGAGTTGGTTATGGTCACGTCATATGTAACAAGCCCGAGTGGAATAATTGTTTTGTTAAATTCTGAAGTTTGTTGAACATTGCTAATATTATTATTTATTTCCAAATTTTTGGACAAAAATTTAGCTTCACAGCGAGAACTCTTGAATTTCGCATTGCTTGGTATGGCATCCAATTTCCATAGCAGTGAGAGCACAGGGTTATTTAGTAAATAAATCCCTTCTGGCGGCTAGTATATCGGAGGATAATGCCCGAGGCTGAAGGATTTTCCGAAAAATGAACAGTTTGCTTCGAGGGCAAATGTGAAATTTTAGGTACAGTCTTTTAGCTAAAGGTATAATCCTCCTATGTACCAGCAAGCCAAAAAGGGGTTTATTTAGTTTATATATATATATCAGCCTCCAATTAATTTCTACAACGTGCACACTCTAATTTATTTTCGTAAAGTGAACACATCCAGTGAGAGTCACAGCACAATTGCCGCTAAACAAACTAGGCTGGTTAGTTTACTCGATTTTATTACAGTGTGATAAGATCTGAAAAAATAAAACCTGCAAAGGTGACTTCCTCTCTTGTTTTTCTTTCGTCAATAAAATCGCACGACAGGTATCGCTTGATACCCGCCTTCCGATTTTGTACCACGTAAAGCGTTTCGTCCAATGAGCGCGCGAAAATTAATCGGTGGGTTATAATCGCCGATAACCGATCCGTGAACCAATCAGAAAGCTAGAAATTTCAATAACCAAGATTCGGAGTGTAAAAAAAATCAAAGGGATTTCTGCATGAACGTTCAGAGAAACTTAACAGACTCTATAGTCTTTTAGTGAGGTCGCTTAAGGGGACTTTTAGGAGGAATCGTTACAGAGTGAAAGAAAGCACCAAAGTTTTATCTTGGCGTGGGAACAAATTTAGAAGGGGTGCATGCAAGCGATTCGATGATCCGGGAGGACACGACAGGCACTTCAATTTTTTACTTAACCACGTCGGCATGAAAACGAGGCTGCTCACTCAAAGTATATCGTTGCATCATTTTTTTATCGGCGAATTGCACCAAATATTGCACACATTCTCTTTTTGGTTAAACAAACACATCCAGAAGGGGTGCCATTTAAGCCGATGTTCCGGGGGTCATCACGCGCAAATGATTTTCAGTGCATTTCTTCAGCACGGAAACGAGACTGGTGTATAAAAATTCCCTTTTACATGGTTCTGGTACTGCCATAATTCAGTATAACGACTAGGGCCAGGGCTGGTATATTATGAAACGTACCCAAAGGGGGCACAGGCACATGAGTTGTCGACAAAAACGTAAACGAGTTGCCCTTACCTGGCTGACCAGGAGCAGGTTGGACATTTTTGAAACGGAATACCCCCTAACACACTGGTTACGTGCAAACTACATGTATAATGCAGTGCGATGGAATGGAGTATGCAGTGCCTGTATAAAGAGCCTAAAGCAAGCGATCCGAGGTCTTATTAGACATTGGAACAGGAAACCAGAATGAACTGTGATGTTACTGAAAAGACCCAGAATGTATTGGAATGACACTGAAATGAAATGCAACGGAACAGAACAGTAAAAAAAAGAACGGATCATTCCAGTGTCATTTAGGTGGAGGTCCACCTAAATGACATAGGTAATGCGGCACATGTACATGGAATGCGGCAATTCTTATAGGCAACCGTTTCGCATCAAGTTGAGTATTGAACGTCATATCGTTTTAAAAACACCTACAACAGCAGCTATGCAATGGTCACTGGGAAGTTGATAACGTAGAACAGGTTGAGATTGAATGCGTAACGAAGTTCTTGTGTACGTTTTTCAACACTTCTGGCTAGCATTGTACCGATTTTTCAATTACATATTTTTAACACGTTCCTAGGAGAGGACGGTCCGTGTTTCGAAAGTCCGATAACTTACCGCACTCGGACTTTCGAAAAACGGACCGTCTTCTCCAAGGAACGTATTAAAAATATGTAGTTGAAAAATCGGTACAATGCTAGCCAGAAGTATTGAAAAACGTACGCAGTGTCTTCCATAAAGAGGTTTTTTTTTTAATTTAGCTTTTAAAATAAAAATGGTGTCTTTGTCGAACAATATTAAGCGCACAAAAATTTATAGTTTTCGGGTCCAGTAAGTTATTGGGAGTCTCTCGTTTGCTAGCCTGTAATCCGGCCAAATTTTGCCGCACAAAACCCAACTGCACCTATTTACTACCATCTCTACACTCACTTGTAGACTTTTGCCGAAGGACAATTCATTGTATTCGCGTTTTTTTTCTTTTAATCATAAAGACTGTTTCAGACGGCCTTTTTTCAGACATAAACTCTTGATGAGGCGGCTCTACCTGTGATGATCTTCCGGCTCTGGAGTCCCTCAGGTTCTTTAGCCACCCCCGGGTAGCCACCCACCAGCCCTGAAATGAGAATGCGAATAAAAGCGCTTATGCCTTTTTTCTTTAATTTGTGGAGATTTTAACTGAATTATTAAAAGTGGTGTGATTTCACTCGTCGATGATATGTATTCTCTAACAATGAAATGCAAACCGTAACTGAATTGCACAGTTTTCATAAGAGCCATAGTTACATGGTCAGACAGTGCACAAAAAGGTAAATTTGGTTCCTGTGATATATATTTAAAACAGTGCTTGAGGAGAATCCTTTATGTTGGTGTGTGAGGAAGAGTAACCGGTACCATGATGCATATAGGGTAACCATAGCCACCGGGCTCATGAATGTCATGGCACCTTCACAGATAAAAAAAAGGCCAGTAGAAAGGGCTTAAAGAGCTTCCTAATTCATGCCCACATTTTACCTCACTGATAAGACACAAGTGAGAAAAGCGAGTTCTCAGATGGTTTTCAGATGGTCGATTACGTAATGTATTCATGAAAGACAATGAGAACACAAAAAATAATTGAAATGTAGAGAAGGGACACAAGATCTCCACTCCCGGGTCTCCACTTGTTAGTGGAAACAGTTAATGCTGTTTAAATGCTGTAAAGGGAGCGTGAATAAATTGCATGCGACAATCGTAGGCAAAAATCGTCTCACCTAAATCGGAAACAAATACTTGCAGGATCTTTATGTGGACATTCTTTAAATACCCCCAAGCGCTTCAGAAACTAATCAGACCGCCGAAGTGATATGTTTTGATATATTTGGAATCAATATTTGCCAAAAACGAAGCATGTAAAATTGTATTTCAACTTGCCAGCCTTGTTTCCATGCTGAAGGAAAGTACCGGAAACTGACTTGCATGTCACGGCCCCCCGGATAATTTTGTTTGTTATGCCAAAAAGAGTATGTGTGCCAAATTTGGTGCTTTCTTCCAGTCTGCAACGATATTTCACCGACCTCACTAATCCTGCAACAGAGTCAATAGTGTAGATGCCAGAATTCTTCGTTTTTGTTCGTTACTCTTTTGTTTCCTTTCCTTAATTAGCGTCTTTTGTTCTTAGGGTTTTTGTTATACTTGTTAGTTTTCTTTTGCATGTTGTATATATAGTCTCCCAGCTTAATTTTCGGCAGTGTGCTAGTTTGTTCAGCTCGAATCAGTTTGTTAATTCAAGTTTCCTTTTTTGTTGTCGTAGCCGAAGGATTTTGTTTTTGTGTTTATCGTCACATTCGTCTTGTAAGTTTCGTCGTCTATTTCGGTTTTGTCCTTTTCTGTACCTTTCAGTTACCGTATCCTTCGTATCCCTTTTGGAAATAAATTGTGTTGAGTATTGGATGCGCGTTATCTGCGTTTGCGACGACATTTCGTAAAAGACGAATACCTTGTGTGATCGGCTACTATGTCGTTGTTGGAGGAAACTGAACCTGTCCGTTCCGGTACACGTCTTCGTAAATCAAACTCTACTTTGGATCAAGACGGTATACTGATGGAGCGAGTGCGAGAGCTGAGAAATAGAAGGAGAGGTTTTCTGTCATGCATCACAACCAAACATAAAAAAATCGACGATTTATTAAACAATGTGAACAATTTGGAGCCCGTAAGAGTTAAGTTATCCGAACTAACGGATGTCTTTCGAAAGTTCGTGGAGGCTCATAATGCCTACAACAGTGAATTGGTGGATGATACTCAAAAGGAAGAATCAGGTGTCTACTTTACCGAAATTGAAGCAAGTTTGAACTTTTCTGTGAGACTGCTAATGACTGGCTACGCGTAACGGAGGCCAAGCTTCATGCCATGGAGATAACGCCAGATGATAGCGCTTCCCAAATCGGTTCTAAAGTTCGCCAATACAAACCTAAAGGTTCTTCAAGCTGCGTTTCCACTTTCAGTCGGGCGTCTAATTCGAATTCAATATCTGCGGCCAGAGCTAAAGAAGCAGCTAGAATAGCGGAGATTAAAGCTGAAAACCTCGCCTTGAAGCAGCGACAGCTGCTTCACGAAACGGAACTTCGTCTGAAAAGGCAAGAATACGAGCTGCAGTTAAAAAAGGATGAATTAAAACTAGAGACAGTGTACGCAAAAGCTGATTCAAGAGAAGAGGCTTACGCTAAAGCAGAATCGAAATATCTTGGTCCTGTTGATGCCCCGAGTCAGACCCGCTTTCGTGTTCTACTTACAAAAGCCTGCTCCAGAAATGGGAGGATAGCTCGAAACGTGAACCACTTCTGTCAGAGATTATCATCTGCCCAGAACGTTGAAGCAGCGAGTCTCAAACCTAGCAAAGTTAGGCTTGCATAGCCTCCTGGAACGCCTTAGAATCAGCTGACTACAACGGGAAGAAATGAAGAAGTTGACAGCATCATCGTTAAGGATCTGGAGATGTCCGACCTGGACGAGAACGTTGTCATTCCGTTGCATGAAGTGCTCTCCAGACCAGTTATGCCTGTTGCAAAGGATGAAATCCCTATGCAAGAAGATGTGGAACGATGGCCACACCTGCAAGGCTTTGTTCACCTGCCAGAGTTAGACTCTCACGTAGAACTGTTAATTGGCGCAAACGTCCCTGGAGCCCTCCAGCCTGGAGAGGTTATCCCTGCTATCAGTGGAGGTTCATACGTGACAAGAGTTGATCTGGGCTGGGTAATTAATGGTCCAACCGGAAGAAAGCCGAAATATGTACCGTCTTCTTGTTTTGTCGTGAAGTCTGTGGAAGCTCATCCTATGTGTATTGCGTGTGATGATTTTGCTGACGCATCTCTCTCCGATGACTTAGGCTTATCCAGAGATGACCTAAAGTTCTTGAACATTGTAGAAGATTCAGTTAAACATAGTCATTGTGAAGATGATCACTATCAGATTTCGTTGCCATTGAAGAATCCGTGCCTGAAGATGCCGGAAAACAGAGTTCAAGCAGAGCACAGAGCTCTTTATCTCAAACGCAAGCTCTCCAGAGGTGCCAAGTTCCGAGAAGATTATGTTGCCTTTCTCGAAGATGTCATTAGAGATAGTTTTGCGGAAAGGGTTCCACTAGAAAGCTTGAGAAGAGCAGATGGCAAGGTTTGGTATATGCCATACCACGGAGTTCATCATCCAAAGAAGCCAGATAAAATATGGGTTGTATTTGACTGCTCCGCTCAGTTCCGCGGGACTTCTCTAAATAACGAACTGTTGCAGGGACCAGACTTAACTAATAATCTAGTGGGCGTGTTAGTTCGTTTCCGCCAGGATCCAGTCGCAGTGATGGGAGATATTCAATCAATGTTTCATCAAGTGCGCGTACCGGAAGCAGATCGCGATCTACTGCGGTTTCTTTGGTGGCCTAAAGGCAATTTGGATCAAGAATTGGAAGAATATCGAATGTGCGTGCATCTGTTTGGCGCTGTCTCGTCGCCTAGTTGCGCAAACTTCGCCCTGCGCCAGATTGCGGAAGATTTCAAGCATGAATTTCCCCCGCAAGTTACCAGCATCGTCATGAAGAACTTCTACGTTGACGATTGCGTGAAGTCTTTGCCGTCATGTGATGAAGCAATTAAGCACGTGGATGATTTACGTAAGCTCATGTTTAAGGCTGGTTTCAATCTGACAAAGTGGATCAGCAACGACCGAGAAGTCCTGGAGTCCACTCCAGCGTGTGACAGAGCAAAGGACGTCAAGGAGCTCGACCTCACAAAAGACGCACTTCCCATTGAGAGGGCCTTAGGTGTATCGTGGTTTGTCCAGACAGATAAATTCGAATTTAAAATCTGCGTGAGGGAGCGACCTTGTACGAGGCGTGGGATACTATCTATTGTTAGTTCGATTTATGACCCACTGGGAATGGCAGCCCCTTTCATCCTTCCTGCCAAACTACTCCTACTCCAGGATTTGTTCAGAAAAGGTCTTGGCTGGGATGACGAGATTCCTAGCAGTTACCTGTCCCGTTGGCGAGTGTGGCTCAGTGGTGTTCCAAAACGTTCTGAGTTCTCTGTCGACAGATGTGTCATTAGCCTCCTGACCTCGAGAGAATTGTTACTAGTCAGATTCACCACTTTTGCGGTGCTTCTCAAGCTGCGTATGGCGCGGTTTCTTACCTTCGTTTTGTTAATCAGGATGGTCGGATTCATTGTTCCTTTCTGGTCGGAAAGTCCCGTCTCGCCACTTTGAAGCAAATGACCATCCCAAGACTGGAGTTAACTGCTGCTACAGTATCGATTCGCCTGAACAAAGTGTTGAAGAAGGAGTTAGAGATACCGATTGACACGATCACATTCTGAACGGATAGCATGACTGTGATACGCTACATTGAAAACGAGTCCAAACGTTTTCATACGTACGTGGCAAACCGTGTTGCCCTCATTATAGAAGATTCCAGTCGTTCCCAGTGGAGATATGTTGATACGAAATCTAATCCTGCTGACGATTCTTCGAGAGCAGTTTCTGCAGAGTCCTTCATTCAAAACGACCGCTGGATAAAGGGGCCGGCGTTCCTTCTAAAGCCACAATCCGAGTGGGTAAAGTGTCCCCAATACAGTGTCGAATTGGCCGACGATGATCCTGAGGTAAAACGAGAACCGAAACCGTTCGTTGTTCATGTTAGCGAGGCTTACTCAAGCTTTGTCTTTATTGTCGAACGATTCTTATCCTGGTTCACAACTGCTAAATTTCATCGCCCTGTGCCTTCGCTGCCAAAAGAGATTTTTGAGAAGGAAAAGAGAGGCTAGACAAGACGTTCAGAGTATCACTAAAGAACCCACATCTGACTTGATAACCTGCTCAGAGTTGGAAAATGCAGAAAGAGAGATTGTTTAATTCAACTAGAGCTTCGCATTTGCAGAAGAGTTAGAAGCCATCAAAAGAGGTAGTTCCGTTAAGAAATCAAGTGCGATTGCGAAACTGGATCCTATTCTAGTCTCTGGTCTTCTCTGTGTTGGGGGACGTCTAAGTAGAGCACCACTATCTGAAGATTCAAAGCATAAGATTATCATTCCTAAAGAATCTCACCTCGCCGTTCTGCTCGTAAGTCATTTCCACCAGAAAAGTGGTCACTCTGGGAGAGAACATGTCCTGGCTCTACAGCGTGAAAGATATTGCTTGATTCGTGCCAACTCCTTAGTCAGAAGTGTGTTGTCGTCGTGCTTCACCTGCAGAAAGCGACAAGGTCCTACTGGACAACAAATGATGGCGGATCTACCAACCCCTCGAGTTACTCCAGATCAGTCTCCCTTCACATGTGTGGGAATCGATTATTTTGGTCCCTTTCCTGTCCGTCAAAAGAGAAGCCTGGTTAAACGTTATGTTGCAATCTTCACCTGTTTGGCCGTGCGAGCTGTTCACTCGCACAGATTCTTTCATCCGACAGATTCTTTCATCTGACACAGATTCTTTCATCCTCGCACTCAGACGTTTTATCCTCGTAGAGGTCAAGTGAAAGAAATTCGCTCCGATAATGGTACTAACTTCATAGGAGGGGAAAGGGAGCTTCGGGCTATGATCGAGAGCTGGAATCAAGCCAAGATTCATGACACTCTCCTCCAGAAAGGCATCAAATGGGTCTTTAACCCACCTGCGGCCTCTCATCATTGTGGCGTCTGGGAAAGGCTAATTAAATCCACTCGAAAGGTCATGGGTGGACTAGTCAAAGAACAATGCCTCGACGATGAAAGTCTTCAAACCCTGTTATGTGAAGCTGAGAGTATTATCAATGGAAGACCTCTAATTACAGTCTCCGGAGATCCAAGACACTTAAACCCTTTGACGCCAAACCATTTACTTCTACTTAGCCAAGACACATCTCTTCCTCCAGGTCTTTTTGTGAAGAGCGACATGTATTCGAGAAGGAGATGGCGTCAAGTGCAGTACTTAGCGGACGTTTTTTTGGGAGCGCTGGAAGAAAGAGAGTACCTCTGCTACAAGAACGACAAAAATGGCTTCGTCCAAAGAGAAATTTTGCCGTGGGAGATACCGTAATCGTGGTTGACGAATCTACACCAAGGAATGTGTGGCCTACTGGGCAGATTGCTGAGGTTTTTCCCGACAGCAGTTGTCGACCAAGATGGCGGCCCAATTTGAAACTCTCGTAAATCTACTTCTTTTCTCGTTTTATATTTACCTTCTGACGGCTCCTGAAGTCCAGCCGCCAGTCCAAAACCTACCTCCACCAAATGAATTTAGAATTTCAGCCTCCCTCGTCGAATTAAACTTTTACAGAGCGAACTACCTCTACGAGCTACGCTACGATCGATCTACCACACTGAAGCGGCTCTTGTCAACTGTTCTTTCTAAGCATGGATTATTTACTTCGAGTCTCCGTATACTTTCTGGTGACATTCACTCAACCCAGGACCTATAAGATATTTATGCGGAATATGTGCAAAAGCAGTGATAGAAAACCAGCGGGCTATTGAATGTGAGGAGTGCGCGGTCTGGTTTCACCAAGGCTGTTTGGATATTAACGATTCTAACTTCAAAATCTTGGAGGAGCACCCATCATACGTCTGGTTATGTTGCAATTGCGGCCTGCCAAGTTTTTCTTCGTCGCTGTTTCTACCTGATATAACTACCAGTAATAGGTTTGATACATTATCTGACCTATCTTCCTCCTCTTCTGGAAACCCACCAGATACACAAGCTATGTCCAGCCTCGGTTCTCCCCTGTAGTTGTCCAGTCCTTCTCATCCGAAGACAAAGCAAAAGAAAAAAGTTATGAGGGATAACATCAAGCTGATAAACATCAATTGTCAAAGCATCTCTTCAAAGAGGGATAAATTGTTAGCATTTATAGAGGATGAGAACCCGGATGTTATAGTTGGCACCGAGTCATGGTTCACTTCTGCACATAACTCTGGCGAAGTATTTCCCCAACAATATCAAGTCTTCAGGAAAGACAGATTATCTGATGCGCATGGAGGTTGCTGTCCCAGAGTGGAATCATCTGCCCCCTCATATTCGGAACGCTTCTTCTGTTGACTGCTTTAAGTCCACCCTCATGCGAGACCAAGACATTAACGATTTAATCAGTAAAAGCCATTACTATGACTGACTAGCCGCTGACCGTTCCCTGTGCACATATATATCCCATGTGGGAGATTTGCACATTATAAGAGTTACATTTAGATTTAGATTTAGACAAGGAGGGCTTGGTTCGCCGTGTGAAAGTTAAAACGAAGACTTCGACCTTGGAGCGTCCTATTAGCAAGTTGTGCCTTTTGGAATCAGTTGAACGTTTAGAAGGGGAACAATCGTGATTAACTTGATTTCTGTGGACTGTTCAACACTTGTGCCGACTTGTCGGAATGCGGACCGAACGTTTGGAACTTGTCTATTTTTAATGACATTTGGAGACACCTTTCTTTCTGGCCCACGGGGCTTAAGTGACATTTACTCTAGTGTTTAATTGTTTATTTTTCTGGCCCTCTTTTTCGCGTTTTCTGTTATTAAATACAAAGTTTCTCGCCTTTGTATTTTAGGGGCCGGAATGTAGGTGCCAGAATTTTTCTTTTTCTTCGTTACTCTTTTGTTTCCTTTCCTTACTTAGAAATTGTGTTTTGAGGGTTTTTGTTATACTTGTTAGTTTTATTTTGCATATTGTATATATATTCTCCCAACTTAACTTTCAGCAGTGTGCTAGTTTGTTCAGTTCGAATCAGTTTGTTAATTAAAGTTTCCATTTTCGTTGTCGTAGCCGAAGGATTTTGTTTTTGTGTTTATCGTCACATTCGTCTTGTAAGTTTCGTCGTCTATTTCGGTTTTGTCATTTTCTGTACCTTTCTTGTCAGTTGTTTACAGTTAGTTTATGTTCATTTCCTATTGTAATTTTTGTTTCAGTTACCGTATCCTTCGTATCCTTCGAATCCTTCGTATCCCTTTTGGAAATAAATTGTGTTGAGTATTGGATGCGCGTTATCTGCGTTTGCGACGACAAATAGAATGGGAGGAGAAGTAATACCCGTACTTTTATTCGCTTTACACCAGTGGAACCGGAACTCCCTTCTATAAGCTATATAGCTTTGTGCTGCCCCAAAGGAAATGTTTTTTTTAGCCGTTTTGGTCTGGAAATGGGTAAGGATTTTGGAGGCGAGTTCTAAAAACGAGTATTGGATGATCGCATATTTTGGTTTGAAGAATGAGGTGGCCCACCCCCGACAAGACTTCCCCTTTGATAAAACTCCACTAGCTTTCTCCATTTCGCCGAATTTAAGGCAAAGTTTGACATTAAAACATTACAACCTCGCCTTCTATGGACTAATAACTGCTCTTTAAGCCTTTTTAAGAACCTTTAAAGACGACCTACAGTGTACAAGATAAGTCTACAAAGTACAAGAGCGTTCTTACCTTTTGTTTCTTTCTAAGGTCGCCTTATTGGGTGCATGGGCAAGTATTGTAAAGTACGTAGACAGAGAGGATCCGTTAGGGTACGATAAAGCAGACTTGTTCAAGGGCATCACGATTTTCAGCTGGGTAGTGGTTATCATCTCTCTAAGCATCTACGCGCTCAGCCTCCCCAAGATCTGCAAATTGAAGCGACCGTCTTTGTTCACTATTACGGTAAGTAACGGCAAGTAAAGTATCAACAGTAAAGCAATGCCCTTTTCGACCTTTTTTGATACACAGCCCTGGTAGGATGGTAAGCCTGTGGTTTGCTAACGCGAGTTTGGCACGTTAGGTTTGCAGCGTGTGGGCGCCTTTAAACACCTTTAAAACACAATTTGTAACGGTCCACTGTACTTAATTTTAAGTTTGATAATGTTTGGTGTTTTTGCTTTTACAGTCCGTGGTGGTCTGCTTCATCTTGTTCTCCTTAGTGCTCGCCTGTACTGCAAACCTGGTCCCCAGAGCTGTCGATCTTGGTGATAAATATTTAAAGAAACTGTCAACCAGTGACAAAAAGGCAGTCATGCCATATATCATCGCTCTGGACGTGGCCTTGGTATGAATGTACTATAGGTTTTAGTGGATTTTAAATGGCTTTGCTGGTTTACAAAACAAAACTAAACCACTGCATTTTGAAGTTGAAAGGAGGCAGTTAAACCACAGGCTTACCATCCTCTGTTTGTTTGGTGGGTTGTGCATTTATAGTGGCTGCGTCGGTTTATCAAATTGGCGAAACGAAAGCCGAAATTTAGGAGTTTTAAAACAGAGGAAAATGAAGTAAAACCTCATAATTTGCTGCCATGGTGTTTTGATTGTGTTTCTGTGTTTATTTTTGGCGATTTAAGGCTCTTGAAAGCGATGTTTTCAAAATAACGGTCGGACTCGCTCAAAAGTAGAGAAAGAGAACAAGGCATGCAACTAGCCTTCCCGCAAATTACACTACCCAGTCGAACATTTCGCCAAAAAAGTCGTATTTGCCCGATTCGCTCACACAAAAAATCTTAACCTTCGAAAGAAGAGTCTTGAAGCAAAGTTTTGGCCACATTTGAGTTAGATTCGATCGCGGATAGACCTTGAGAATCGAGCCCAGACTTTTGAATACGACCGTCAATTTGCTTTCTCCCTTTGATCTGTAAGAAATCCGAACTCAAAGGAATTAGAAGAATGCATTTTTCCGTTAAAATTTGAATTCGAGTGCGACAAACTGCCACCCCTGGCCTCCCTACGCGAAACTTTTGGTCCGTGCCAAAATCTCCTCTGTGGTCACCCCAATGGCGAGTTTGACCGACAAAGGAACCCAGTTGAAAGACACGCGATTCCTTGAATGACATTTTGGAAAAAGTGAACGATTTTCGTTTCACTTTGAAAGGGAAAGAAGTTTGCACCATAGTAAGGGAAGTGTTTGATAACGGTGTTATCGTTTGCCGCCCGAGAATTGGTGGAAAGCAAGCGACAACTTTTTTAACCTTGGGACCAATGAATCATGGGGAATTCAAGCTTATTCTCATTCGACCGTCCGTTTCACGGTTGGATTTTACGACCAAAAGGCCAGACTTACCGGGCAGACAATTAATGGCACTGAACGTAGCTTGTTTTAGAACTTCTAGTAAAGCCCGGCAGCTTCCAGTTCTTATTGACCGGGTTTTGTGGATGGAAAAATAAGACTTAGACTTAGGGTGTTACGAGGGCATTTCCAGAAATAAGGAAAACTACTCATCCAAGGAAAATTTTCTGCGGATTTTAACTTATAATTCTGTGTTAACCTGTCAGTTAAACGTAACGAAACGATTTCGCATGATTTTAATAACTGCTGTTGTTTGGCAATGGTAAATGGCACACACACAAGATGAAAAAGAAAAAACAATTCAACGTACCACCACCATTTTTCGTTTCCCTTTTCGGTCTTTTTTTCTTGGCCTTAGGCTGGCCTGAGTCCGCATCATCGATTTTGTTTTGTTTTGAATTTTTGGGCCCAGCGACCCTCAGTCTAACTGGGTTCAACTGGGTTCCTTTGTCGGTAAAACTCACCACTCGGGTGCCACAGAGAAAATTTTGTCACGGGCCAAAAGTTTCGCGTAGGGAGGCCAGGGGTGGCAGTTTGTCGCACGCGGATTCAAATTTTAACAGAAAATGCATTCTTCGAATTCCTTTGATTTCGGATTTCTTACAGATCATAGGGAGAAAGCAAATTGATGGTCGTATTCAAAATTCTGGGCTCGATTCACTAAAGGTCTATCCGCGATCGAATCTAACTCAAATTTGGCCAAAACTTTGTTCGAAGACTATTCTTTCGAGAGCTAAGCTTTTTTTGTGAGAGTGAATGGGGCAAATACGACTTTTTGGCGAAATGTTCGACTGGGTAGTGTAATTTGCGGGTAGGCTAGTTGCATGCCTCGTTCTCTTTTTCTACTTTTGAGGTAGTGCGACCGTTATTTTGAAAACATCGCTTTCAAGAGCCTTAAATCACCAAAAAAAAAACACAGAAACACAAATCAAAACACCATGGCAGCAATTTTATGACATTTTATTTTCCTCAGTCTTAAAACTCCTTAATTTGCTAATTTGATAAACCGACACAGCCATTATAAATGCACAGCCCACCACACAAACAGAGGATGGTAATCCTGTGGTTAAACTAATTTTTTTTTCAAACGGCCAAACGTTCACCACAGTTGAGCTACTCGTGTTGAGCAGTGGTAATCCTTGCTAGTTGATGCCACTGCCAGTCTGCCAATAATTTAGAAAGCGGAATTCGTACTTTTGAGCAGACATTTAAGATTTGCCGATTACAATCACGTTCTAGGGGAGCGATAGTGTAATGGTTGACGCGTCGAGCTTGATACTTCCTTAAGCGGGAATTCTTTTCTATGTTGCATCTCCCTGCTTAGGTGCTTAGGTGCTGTATCTCTCTCCTTTCTTGCTTAGTAAACCCAAACAATGAAATTTTGCTTGGGCTAGCTACCTTAATTACGATGGAAAAGTACCAGTAAAAGTAGTTGGAAGTTTCTTTATGCCACAGAAGCTGGGCCTAGACGCCGGTAAGACGAGCCACCTAGCTCGTTGGTTAATTGGGCAAGACTTAACTGCACAATTAACTGAATTACTGAAAAGCAGTAGTTATAACGTTTACTTTCACAGGCATTTGGCTTTTTATCCAGCATTCTGTTCGTTGTGGACATGGTGATGAATTACAAAGTGTTCCAGACACAGAGAGCACAGGAAATTCCTTCCGAACCAGGAATGCAAAGAATCCCCCCAAGACGAGTCTGGGATATCAACTATGAGTACTTTAGGTCTCGGTTGTTTAACGTCAAATTGGCAGAAATGGTAAGAAATCGCTTATCCAAAGTGGTCACTTGATTGTACTTCTAACTTTGTATTGTTTTCGTAAGGTTAGACTTGAAGTTTATTTTTCAGTATGTGTTTTTGGTCATTTGAATTTAAGATCAGGTTGTGACGTGTCACCACATCGCAAAGCCTCCCTCCATTTTCTTATTTGGCCTAACTAACATAGAACAAAAATTCAGGAAAAAAAGTAGTAAGTGCATATCATTTTAACATTTTTACAGGTATTATTGTTTGGGGCCTGGGTATGCATGTTGAAGTACTTCGACAGGGACATTTTTAAAACTCCGGGAATTGAGGTTGAGGATTCAAAAGAGGATTTCTTCAAAGGCATCACAATCTGGTCCTGGGTGATGGTCATACTTCTGGCTTTGACCGTCATATTCAGTTTTGACAAGATTTGCAGTCGCTCCTCACCGTGGACTCTGATGGTAAGAAAGTATCAGTCGCCTCATTTACCAAACTCCTATTTACTTCGCTCCCTTCCTATTCCTATTATTATTCCAAAGATCTGGCAAAAGAAAATTTCTTCTGCTGATTCGACAGTAGCCTCAGTCCATATGTCACTCTCCTCTGTCCCTTTCATTTGTTGTATATTTACTCCATGGGGAAATATAGTACAGCTGTATGGATCCATTTTGTTTTTTTTCAATGTTTACTTCCCTGGTGAAAATCCTATAAGGATCCGTAAGGATTTTCTAGGATCCTGTAAGATACTACAAGATCCTGTAGGATTACTTAGGATCCTATCTTGGACCCTGATGGTTGTTAAGATCCTATTAAGGGTCCTGTAAAATCTTGTCCTGTAAGATCCTGCACTAGAAGCCTTGATGATCTTTGGAAGGAATCCAATATAAGGATTTCTTTTGCGTCCTCAAGGATCGTTGCAGGATCCTCAAGGATCCTTGCATCATTGCAGGACCCCACGGATCTTTTGCAAGATCAGTCCTTAAGGATTAAAGGTGGGACCCTCAATGTTCCCTCTCAAGATTCTCATGCAGAACTTCAAGGATCTATCTAAGATCTCCACCAGGGTTGGTTTGTCATGCTATTTATGCTTGGCCCTTCTTGATCCGGGCATCCCTCAGGCATTATACAGTATGAGCCCTTTAGATCAGCCACGGATCCATAGAAAAAGAAAATGTGCCTCTTCCTCTAGTGATCGCTCATGACGATGGTGATGATGATCATGATGATGACGAGGAGGAGGAGGAGGAGGAGGAGGACGGTGGCGACGACGACGACGACAACGAAGAGGGAGTTTTTAATTCCTTCGCGCGCCAGATGACCCCCGGGGATGATGCAAAGGGAGAATAACCTTAGCCTGTCATACATATTAGCTATATTACCAATGACATTTCACATACTTCTTATGCCTCACCATATACAATAACGGTAACATATCTCGGAGCGAATAGAGCTCTGCTCACTGCAATCCTCTATCCAATTTGGCCGTTTATTAGAAAGTGGATTGGAAGATTTTTAAAACAAAAGCGCCATACTTCTTAAGATAGTCTGAAGTTAGCTCGTCCCTTAATATTTAACAATTATTCGCCGAAGGAGAAGGGAATATTGTGGAATAATCCCCAAGACGAAGTCGAGGGGATTATTCCACAATATTCGCTGAGCCTGAGGAGAATAATTGTTTAAGTATAATTGCTCAGGTGATTATCAGAGCAAATGCATTTTCCTTTTTCTTTTCTCCAAAAACATTAAAAATCGCGCAGTGCTTCAGTATTATAATTACCTCGCGCGGGGTGATTATAGCAAGTTATGACGTAATCCTCCACCAATCAGTGCACGCGCTTCTCCATAATCACCTGAGCAATTATACTAATATTAAATACTCTTTTTTTATTTCTGTAGACTTTGATATTCTACGTCCTGATGTCCATTCTGTTGATTGCCTGCTGTGGTAACCTGACTCCTCGGGCGATTGACTTTGGAAAGGAGTACAATGATACGTCCAAAGAGGTTAAACAGAGCGTTCTTGCCCTGCTCATAGGCCTGGTAGGTATAGTACCCTCAGTGAAAATTGCTTGCAGATATTTTAATAAGCAAAGCTTATTTTAATAAGCAAAGCAAAGCCAGGGTGACTCTTAAAAGAGTCACCCTGGCTTTGCTTTTAACTAATTAGTCTAAACATAACATTTTTTTTCGAATGAATCCAAGGTGTTAAAATTAAGTTTCGAACTTAATCCAGTGACCCTTTTTCTAAAGCCAGCGACACACTAGGCGATTTTATGCGCTCGTCGCAGCGAAATTTGATCGCCGAACGCGTTTTTCTGGCCCGTGAACGGTTTTCCTGGCCTGTGAACGCGTTTTTTCTGGCGATTTTTATCGCCGGGACGAGCGAACGAAAATTGCCAGTATCTAACATGTCAAATACCGGCGATAGAAATTCGCTGCGATTCTGCGAAAATTGCCGACAACCGACTAGTGTGTCCACGCCTGCAAAACTCAATCAATTTCGCAGCAACTAGTGTGTAAAATCGCAAAGTGTATGGCTGGCTTTAGGAAACGTAAACTCTAACGTTAATTCAGAGGAAAAATAAGAATTCTCAAGCGCCTTTTCTGGACTAAACTGATTTTATGTACGACGCTATTTATACCTAATCGTACCCTTTTGGTACGCTTCGGCGGCATATCAGGCGAGTTTGGTCGAGCCATGGTTTGTATTTTGGCGAGACGCAGTCTCGCCAAAATACCCATGGTGAGACCAAACGAGTCTGATATGCTGCCAAAGCGTACCAAAAGAGGTGCGATAAGGTATTTACCTTACCCAAATTCTTCCTAAGACCCGGCGATATTTTTTCAGTTACCGTGATCAGTCAGGACTTCTTTTCATATAGCGCGTGAACCGTGAGAAGAATAGTGCGTCAATACTCTTCTCTAACTCCTCATCTGTCATTTTTATAATCCCTTTGTTTGGAGTTTCATTTCTGGAATCTTGGAAATCCAAATTAAGGGAGAAATTTGGAAAATGCGGCTCCATTTTGAAACGAAAAAGTTTGAGCGCTGTCCACGCGAGCGTCGGCCAGTGTAGCCGCGTCCAATTTTGGCAAAAATTGTATTTTTTTTCTCTGTTAGCGTTCAACAAATTACTTTCTCGTTTACCAAATGTAATAATTTTACGTTTCGTTGTATTTCTGTTGTCATTTTCATCTCTAAAGTCTGCAAAAAAGGGCGAGTTTTAGAAACTGTCCATGATATCGTAGGATATCAGGTCAGTGACTTGATATCGTAGAAAATCATGACAGTAAACAAGGCTTCTGATTGGCTAATTCACAATTTGGGTACGGTAATGAATAAAATAATTGTTGTGTTTAAAGTCAACCTGTGGATTATGAGAAGAGAAACATTTTTTACCATCTATTTTGAATACTTCTCCAATACTTCTGTAGTCGTGGATATGAGGATAGGATAGGAGTTAGTAGGGGACCAATCACAGCATTCACTTGCTATATCCGGGGGTAGCTAGTTTGAAAGGAAATTGTTAGTCTTTTTCTCGGCATTACTAAGATATTGATCATTATATTTTGATAGTGAAATGAATGTTTAATTTTTCTGTTATTTCAGGGTCTTGGTTACTTCGCCTGGATAATTTTCCTCTTGGACATTGTCCTTATTTACAATTTGTATCGGAAACAAAGAATGCAGGAATTCCGCCGTCAGCAGCTCCCGGGCCAACCTGGCATACAACAAGCGGCTGTGGTAATTATGTCACAAAACATCGGAGAAGGTGGGAAGCAGCAAGTCTTCCAACCGACTGCACATGCGGGACAGCAGCCATTTCAAAATCCTGGACAGCAGTCTGTAATGATGGGAGCGCCTCCACAGTATAATCCACAGCTATATTAAGTCTCGATCCAGAAGTGCCTTGTGTAACACTAAGCCAAAGCTGCACGCTGAGCTATTTAAGTGTTAAGCTATTAAGCTGTGTCGCATGTGTTTGCTGACAGATCGCTTGTTAGTTTGACGTCAACATTCTCATAGAGTTCTTCTTCGGTGTTTTCAAAATTATCTACTTTTGAGAGCGTTTTCAAAATTTTTATCAATTTCTGCTGGTTTGCCAGTTAAGATTGCGTAAACTGCTTCTGTCAGCTGTTAAACATTTCAACTCCATTTATAAGGAGGTCGATTGCGACCTGGGATTTGACTGTTCTACTATTTATGCGTAACCATTTTATTGTTAATTTTCATTTGTTTTTATGGTGTTTACATTGTTCAAGAATTAGCTGTTGCTATCGGTTACCGTATTTACTAGATTAAGCGCCGCCCCCGAATAACCGCCGCCCTCCAATAAGCGCCGCATTTGGGACAAAAAAGTTAATAAGCGCCGTCCCCGAATGAGCACCGCAGTCCCAATGCCGTGTTTATTCGACAAATTCCGTATAACTAATGAACAAATAAAAACACGCCGGGCCAGCAGAGGGCACGAAGCTGCACGCTCGGAAAAACTTTTGCGTCTTTTATCCGATAGAGCTCAAACTTTGCACAATGATAGAACTTTTTATTCCAAACAATCGTATCGTTTTTGTTTTTTCATTTTAACGGTTTTTGGCGGGAAAATGACGTCACAGTGCTAAAGGCAAATTTTCAATTGTCTCTTATGGCACAAAAAGTATATGATTCTGAAAGAACTCATTGAGATAAAGTGAAATGCGAAGAAATTATTGAAAAAGTTCGATCCGTCTTGAAGATATAAAGATCTGAATTTTATAAATGTTCTAAAAATAGTAACAAAATGGCGGAAAATTCAAACTTCCGAACTTTATATCTTCAAGACGGATCGAGCTTTTTCAATAATTTCTTCGCATTTCACTTTATCTCAATGAGTTCTTTCAGAATCATATACTTTTTGTGCCATAAGAGACAATTGAAAATTTGCCTTTAGCACTGTGACGTCATTTTCCCGCCAAAAACCGTTAAAATGAAAAAACAAAAACGATACGATTGTTTGGAATAAAAAGTTCTATCATTGTGCAAAGTTTGAGCTCTATCGGATAAAAGACGCAAAAGTTTTTCCGAGCGTGCAGCTTCGTGCCCTCTGCTGGCCCGGCGTGAAAAGCAACTCTAAAACAGCATCGGAAATTTCTTTTCATCAAAAGCGATGTTCTTCAGTTCAAAGTGTTTATATTTCACCGCTCGCCCATTACGTCGTCTATCCAGACTAAGCGTTTTAACTTAGGAGACCGAGCACTTCATTCTGTTCCTTGCTTACATTTTTAGTGACATTTTGTTAAAGTGCCGAAAGAAACAAATGGTGACAATCAGAAGACGCTTCTGTTAATTACTGTAAAATTTTCGTACAGATAGAAAATATGCCGTTCTTTGTCGCGTCCAATTTTCAATAAGCACCGCATTTGAAGCGCGAAAAATTTAATAACCGCCGCGGCGCTTATTCGAGTAAACACGGTACTCATCATGCCGACTGTTGTAAAACGAGTTTCTTAAAATCAGATACTTTGGAAGAATTTAAGAGACGCCTGCAATAGACTACCATCCCAGCCTAAGCGGGGTAGAAATGTTTTTATTAGTTGCTTCATTTTAATTTGACTCGAGTGGGACTAAATTTACCTTTCCTTGCCTTGTTACACCGACAAAAGCACATGCGTAACATAATCGTAGTTCAAAGGTCTTACTAGTGACAATTACACTGAGCATGTCCCTAACAAGCTACAGTGGGGTCATCGTAACTTTCCTGTAGGGGACTTGTATTTGCAGTAGTTCGTGGAACTGTTTTCATATGCTTAGCGTCCTTTCCTTAAAGCCAGTGAGGGAAAAGGAAGTGAACAACAGGGTTAGAGTCCTAGCTTGAGCAGAGGACACAAGCGAAGGATCGCCCCATGTAAAGGAATCCAAGCGAGTCGCGGATTCCGGATTCCACATCGTGGATTCCGGATTCCGAGGGTTGGATTCCGGATTCCGTGCCTATGGATTCCGGATTCCAAACTTTTTAAGATTCCGGATTCCAAAGTTCTTAACTCTGGCTTTCATTCGTTCTTCAGAGGCCAATATTTTGCAATTTGAGTATGAAGTCGTCAATCTAAACAGGAAGTTCATTGCTCTCCAAAAGATCAAAGTTTATTTTAATTTTCGAAAGCATGTGTTAATGCTGATGCAGCTTTGTAATCGATTATCAGTTTTCTAATTTAATTTTACGACCTTTTGACGACCACTATTTGTTTGTTTAATGCCGGTCATGATAGTGGCCATCTCCAGGAATTTTTTTTACTTTTAGCCCCTTCAGTAGTAGTTTAAAAATGTTAAAATCACAGTTTACATACTTTGAAACTTGTTTTTTACATACAAATACTTGCGATTTTAAATGCTTAGACACAGGGATTTCAGTAATTTTCCAATAAGCGGCGGCCTGGTATGTGGCAGAGGAAGTAGTAAGAAAAAAGGCGTCGTAAGAATCCTTTTAATCTAGGGGGGTTGGGAGCATGCTCCCCCCAAAAAGTTTGAAATGTAGATGCTCGGAAGTGCAATTCTAACATTCTTGATATCAAATAGAGTTGTGTTCATGAAAATTTTCGTTGCGATGTGGCGACTATTTTCTGTCGGAAGAATAGAATAGGCTTTTACGTCTCACACTGAGAGTCAGATCAGTGAAGACAGGAAAGTGAGACGGAGCATACGGTCTTTCGTCCTTATCCGAAAAGTCTAGAATGTCCAACCATTTGCTGATGGGAATCAAAGGCAGCACTTTCTACTCAGTTATGTTAAGACCCTGAGTGTTAATCCAGCCGGTAATCGAACACGGGCCTACCGCTCCGAAGTCTAGTACTCAACCAATTGAGCCAACCAGACGGCGGTTTTGGAGGACACTGCCTCTTCAATGTTGTCTGGTGTCTGCCGGCTACCGGAGGTCGACCGTCATCTATGGGGCCTAATAAGTAGCGCTTTCTATTAACGCTTTCCATTAATGCTTTCGCGAGGGCTCCCGCTGAGAATTTATTGAGAGTTTATGAAAGAAGGGAACAACAACAGCCCGCGACTGTGAGTCGTTTAAACTACACTGCTCTTCATGGGATGGATGGGTAATCAAGGGGTTGATGTTAATTTTGACGCAGTCCCGTTTTATCCCCTCACTGTGTTGATTCACCGTGGTGAAAGACTTTAATAAATGTATAATTTGCCGGTTAAAATATCGCTTTCAATAAACATTCCAGGGCCGTAGCTAGGTTTTTTGTACAGGGGGGGGGGGGGGGGGCACTTTCTCGAATGCCGAAGGCACGAGCCATGTAGGGGGGTCTGGGGATATCCTCTCCCAGAAAATTTTCAAATTTGGAGGCTCCGAAACGCTATTTTCAGCACTTGTCATGAGATATGTAAGTGTGTAAAGGCAGGTGTTTTCAGTGCTTACGACATTATTTCCGAGGTCCTGTTAATTTGAAACACACCGTATATCCCAGCACTAGTACACTAAACATTTCACAATACTGCATGATGTTTGGCTAACTAACCTATAAAAGATGAAGATGTCTCCAGTTTGATTTTCGTTCATAAAATATCCTTTGGCGTTGGCATGTAGTTGATTCCACGATGAATAAGCATCATTGCGAGGCCCCTAAGGCGCTCTTCTGTCATTAAAGAACGTGTCCATAGCTTCAGACGACGCAGAGCAGAGAAGGATCTTTTACAAGAAACACTACCAAGATTGAACCATGCAAATGGTACGCGCCGATCTCAATAGGGGGTTTTGCTTCGTTTTGCTTACCATTTGCACACACCGTGGAGCAACCGATTTCCCGGCCATGAAAATGGCAAACAACCCCAAGTCACTACAATCAAAACAACTGAGTCTAAAGAAAACAAATCCTTTGAACAAATAAAATCCTCAATCCACAGACTTGATTTGTCTGGCTCAACTGGTCCAGGGGGGGGCAGCTGCCCCCTTTCCCCCCCGCTAGCTATGGCCCTGCATTCGCCCTGTACAAAAGCCAGGAAAGAAGGCACTTTTTTAACTACAGAGGTTCTTTATTCCAATCTGCTTTCTGGCGCACATTACTAAGATTTCTGTGAAATACTTCGGAAGGCCGATGCAAGAATCTTTCCTGGGCTGCCCTCCCCCTCCCTCCATAATGGTCCGTCCCTAACGGGTCTTGTTGTTATTCTCGCTTAGTGTCCACCCACCCCTCTTCCGATCGTTTGTTGGGGAGGATCGTTGCTTGACCAACCAAAAGAACGTTTGCGTAGGATCGGAGGCTAGTTAAAGGGCGGATGAGCTCTCTATGAGCCAACGGCCACCCATCACAGTCTTTAAACGGCAACAGTCTTGCCCCCACCAGCGGTGACACAGACAGTACTTCGTAAAAATTGAAGTTTCAAGTTTCGAAACAAAATGATTCTATATACTGAGTAATGCTGCTCGACGATTTTTGATTTCATGATGTCCAGATCTGACACATGAAAAATGTCTCAATAAAACACTGCGAGGATATGTACGACTACCAAATAGCTACGTATTTATCTATTATCTCCCCCCTCAGCTTTGTAATTCTTTCGGTGTTTCCGTCTTTGATTACCAGATCATCAAAACAGCAGAATAAAACGGTAAACGTTGGATACTACTACATGTAGCTCGATATGAAACCCAGCATGAAAGAAAACAACTGTGAACGGCCGATTGACCGTTCAGGAGACAGTGCGGGTCAAGGTCGGAAAACTTCAGAAAGACGACAAGACAGAAAAATGATCTTCAACTTGTGCCCAGTAAGGAATCAAAAGCCACCCAGCCGTAGTAATGACATACTTAATGTAGGTTTTAGGTGACCAAACACGTTTTGGTGATGGTGGTGGTAGGGGACGCCAGGGGGAGGGGGTAGGTGGTGATCAGTTACGTAATTACTGCTAACAGTGTAGTACATTCCAGACCGAGATGCCATAATTTTGGATGAGGTTGGATTCCGGATTCCACGGGTTGGATTCCGGATTCCATGGACTGGATTCCGGACTTCAAAGCCCAGGATTCCGGATTCCAAAGGCAAAAAAATGTTGGATTCCGGATTCCGGATTCCCTTACATGGGGCGAGAAGGATTTTGACTTGCTAATCAGCACGAAAGTATGCGAATTATATAAAACTAACTTAAAGTGGTCTTTTACGCGCCGCGCTGGAAAAAAATTACTATTAAACCAACTTCTAGGTGGTCGAGAAGCAATTCATGTATGAACAAGGTACCAGGATGACATTTAGTTTCCAAAATAAATGGATTTACGCCGAGTGTGAAATAGTTAGTTACTATTCTCCTAACTTTCGACTGGGGGAGGGGGCCTTTCCTGCCATCCATTTATTTCCTAGGTTCTAAAGTCATGCAAACGAGGCATGAATCCTTTTCGTTCGCTGTTCCAAGCAAGTCAAGAGCAATTTTTCCTTCCTCCTTTCCTTCCTCTCGATGGTTTTCTGTCATTGGATGACAGGTTCGCCCTTACCTTTGCAGGCTTAATGTCTTGTATATTGCCGGGGTTTTTTTCTCAGCTTTCTTTGCTTTATTTAAATATAAGGCCTAGCCCGTGGAAAAACTTTATCCCACACAGAGTTCACCCAAAGCAACTCCTTATCATCAATCGTGAGGTTTCAGATAGTATGAAGTATAAATATAGTTTAGCGCATGTTTGACCAAAAAAATGGAAAATCCCCACGACAAGGCCACCTTACACAAACTTGTTTTTTACCTTGGAATAAAGGTAAAGGAAATTTAAGGCAACAGAGAACTCAAACTTGGAAGAAACGAGGCAGAAATTGCTTTAGGCAAGCCGCCTACATTAGCGACAGTGTCCAGAGCTTAGCCACTGCGTTTGTGTTCCTTACTAAAGCCAAATGGGCAAACAATATCAACAGATTTAAGGAGTGCTAAGGAATACTATTCACTGGGCGCGTCAGGAGCAAAGGAGAAAGACTGAAATTCCGTTCTCTTCTTACTTGAAAGATATTATAAATGGTGAAATTCGAGGCAGCGTTTAGGCAAAGCCCAGTGCTACACCTATCTGTCCAGTAAAGGCTGATTTCCATATGATCGCTACGATCGCTACCAAAAAAGTTGAGCGGTCGGTGCGACTTTGATCGCTGAGCAGTTTCCATATAGGCTGGTTTTCATATGGTTGCTGTGATCGCTACGATCCCTAAAAGGTGGTTTCCACATGATTGCAACGATTGCTGAACTTTTTTTTTCCAGCGATGGCAGCGTTCTTAGCGATCGTAGCGATCATATGGAAACCAGCCTTGAGATGGTGCAGTACGCTTCACATCGACACAACTAGGGTGACACGGCATCACAATGCGCCCCCTCATGATCAGTTCACCTGCATGGCCATCGTCTATTTCGATTTATCTTGCAACTTCAGTTTTGGAAGGTATCTGTAATACGTTTGAAAGGGGAGACTGCGAGTAGTCGTCTTATTTTCATCAGATCTTACACGTAATTGGAATTGCCTAAATTATGCAAACAAACAAAAACAAACAAACAAACAGAAACAAAACAGCAGAAGAAAGAGACTCGGCTCGGAGTCTAATGAGGACATGGAACCCAGCGAATATATATATATAGCACAACTCGCGGTTAACTCGGTATTTTAAATAGCGGATTTAAAGAAAATAAAACCGTTTCATGTGTGGATTTGCCTCACTGAATCTACCAAAATCGTGGAGAAAAAAAATGGAAGAAAAAAAGAAAAAATACAAATACACAACACACAAAATCCACAAAATACATCATTTCAAAAATTGCAGTTCTAACAAAGTTTCAGTTTCAGAGTGTAATGTGACGTGAACCATCAGGCTATACACTTCTCTGTATGAACCATCAGGTGGAGACATTTCTCTGTAAAAACTGTAAAATTCAAAGTTTTATCAGTTTCCTCGGGTTTGGATGAGATCTCTACGAAACTCTACGTTTAAATACTGGTAAACGGAACACGACAAATCTCCTACACAAGTTCCAGTCGGAAATTTGACGCCCCATTTGCACAAATTGCGGAACCGACCGGCCTGTTTACGCAAATTGTAAGCCGTGACCTCAATTTTTGAAAATGTGACGCCAACCGTGAATTGTGTTGTTACACGAGTTGGTTGCACCCCCCCCCCCTTGAATAATCTTTTTTGTGTCTATATGAATACAAGTTCTGTTCTTCTCGTCAGCTGTCATTTGGATTTTTAAACGTCTTTGGTTTTTAATAGCCTATGTCTTTGTTTTGGCTAGGCTGTTGTTTGTAATGAGTACGCCGCAAGGTCGTTTGTGCGGGATGCATGACCAAGCTGGTACTTTCACAGGGAGCCCAGACAATCTGTTCAAAATTTGAAGGATTTGTATTGGAATATTAGGAGGTCCGTATTTAAAGTTCGTATTTAAAGCCGCGGCTACACGAGCGATTTTTTGTTTGCGATGGTGCTGCGATTTTTTTTAGAATTGTCGCGTCGCAAGCTCGCGGTAAAAATCGCATGTGTAGCCACCCTCGCACAGGTGATGCGACAGATGAAAAAATCGCAGAAAAAAATTGCGAGAAGTTCAATGAGTTGAAGTTTTTGCGACAAAATCAGGGACTTCATCAGAGGATGGCTACACATGCGATTTTCGCCGCGCGCTGGCGACATGACAATTTCCAAAAAATCGCATCACCATCGTAAAAAATTCGTAATTGGGGATGATATTGATATTTTTCTTCAAAATAAACGTAAACATACTTCAATACATGTATTTTAGTGTTATGAAATTTGCACTTTGTCATTTTCGAGGAAAGCATTAAAGAATGGGTCAAGAATGTTTCAGCAGTTTTTAGAAATATACTTTAACCTTCCGTTTCCGTAGTTTGCGTAATCGTGACGGCTACGTGACTGTCTGTCAATGGATGAGGTCATCCAAACTGTTGATTATAAATTGTTTCTTTGGAGAGAATAACGACAGTTTTATTATATAAAATGACAGCAGTGGTTGTCTTGTCAAAGAAAACGGCTCACAAGGTGCAGGAAGGCTGCTAAGTCGACTCAGTCTTGTTACGTTCCCGTGTCCGTTTCTAAATAACCCAAGCAAAGAGTTCCGCACACCCGACGCGACTTCCGGTGCATTCTTTTTGTTGCTCAACATGGCATTATTTAAGGTTTTTCAGCGTTCCTTTTTTTCCTTAACCTTTTTCGATAGATCAGACACAAAATATTTGCGTGAAAACGTCAAAACGCATCCATAGTTTCTTTAAGAAAACAGATATATAAACTTGTGGATAAGCGTGGAGAAAAATTGTCGGTTAAACAATATAATGCGAGATGTCGTGACTCGTCGTCAGTATGGTTCCGGTTTTCCACGAAGACAGCCCGTCAAGTGGGTGTTAGCTCTGCTCCGGTCAACTCTGTGACGTCTGGCGTTTAAGCGCAACTTTGACAGCAAGACAACACCCCTGAGTTCCACATGCACATTAATACCTAGTGTGCATTGAAATCTCGCAAAGCTTAGTTCCTCTCTGATCTGCCAACTGCAAGGCCTCATAAAGGAATATCAAGGTACGAATGTCACATGTTCACTATACTACTAGCTAGGCATGAAGTTTAGAACTGAAAATAATTGAAATTGGGCTTAATTTTGCTGTTATAAAAGTGAAATAATAGATAGCAGTAAGACAGTGGTTTGCAACGTGAAAAATGTCTAATTCGAAATGAATGGCATGTTAAAAAAGAAGTTCGAGCATCACATGCCTCTAAAAAAGGGTCTAAAAAATGTAATTTTTGCTTTAAAACTTATGTAGCTAATCATTGATCGCAGATCGATAAGGAACACCCTCTACTGACAATGAAACCATTTTATTTTGTTTCAGAGCGTATAGCCCCTTTTTCAGTATTCTAATTATAAGATAACTGCCAGTATTTGTAGACTGGCATAGTCACACTAAATGTTGCACTCACCTTTAGCTGTATTGATCTACCATTTTCAAATACGTTTGGAATCTCGAACAGCTCAAAGCAGATTTGTATTTAAGGTGTGTGATAAAGACAAGGGTTGCGTGACTCCCATATTAAGTTCAGACTGACAAATTGAAGGAATTTTGCACTTGGATTGTGAAAATTGCGAAACAAATGCAATCACCACTCAAAGAAATACTGAACAACTTCAATTGATGTTGTCTCGAGAATGGTCCACACTTAAAGATTTTATCGTCAAACAAATAAAGCTCAATAGCTTTCATCTGAGTGTTTTTCGCGCATACGATTTTGATTAAACCACAACATTTCAAAGTTTGACTAATTTTAAGCTTGACTCAACATTATTTAAAAACGTTTGACTCTTTTGAAAAAGCAAGAGTCTTAAGAACAGGAGTCGACGTGCGACGAAGCGTGTCTACAGTTTCCGAGAAATTGTCATGAAAGGTTGCGAAATGATAATTCGGGGAAAATTTATACACGAAACACGATTCCCTTTTTTTTTAGTCCACGGAAGCTGAATCAGTGAAACGCCCGACTACCAATCATTTGTTGCTAGTCATCGCGCAGAATGCCTATTGTTCTTGGGACATTTACTTACAGTCGAGTTATAATCATAGGTCTGTAATATTGCCTGTTCTTCTTCAACTAAGCGCATTTGATTGGTTAATGATTACGCGCGCTTTCTTCCACTGGGAATACCTTCTGCTCATCAAAGCGCAGGAGGTGGAGCAAAGAGACAATACATATGTGAGGCATTGTTAAACCTTTTGTTTCGCGATATCACACCTTCAATTGCTTATTTCGCAAAGCGTCCTTTAGATTTTTTTTTCTTGCTGAGAGAAAGGATCCGTTTTCCTTGTCTGCATTTTCGTTAAATATATCGCAAAAGAGAAAACTGCCAGCACATACAAACACTAAAAACGCAATCCCACGCACAAGATTCAAAAGTCTTTTACCTTTGTGCATAAGTTTCTAAACATAAATAAACTTGCGCGTGCCAGTGAATAGAGCCTAGCCGATTGTGTCGTCATGATAAAAACAAACGAATACTTCTGTTGTTCTCGCTAATAGACTTTTACTTTCACTTTTACAAACATTCTATGTAATTCTTTTGGGTAGGTAGACTGAACTTGGAGTGATCTTGTTATGCCAATTTTAATATGTGTTTCATTGTGGGATTGAAAACTATTGGTGCTTTTCGATCCGGCGGCATTTCCTTGTCGGGTCATTTATTACTATGAAAACTCCACTCGCCAGCGTCAGTTCATTCAAAGCAATTTGAACTCTTCGATCACCGTCAAACACGTGAAGTTGAAAAAGGTCAGCTATAAAGGACTACTTGTTTCGGTTTTCAAAAGAATATTTGAAGCCACAAGATAAGATATTAGGATAAAAGGAAACTAACTAAGTCGAGATTCCGGGTCCTGGGAAGATAGTTGATATCAGTTTTAATCAGTAATCCTGAGTAATTAGACTCAACCTTTCAAGCACGCGTTTGTCAAATGTCACCAATAGCAATATATGTGGTTACAGTTTTAGTCTTCAAATAAATTATCGAAGACTATGGTAAATAACTTGGAATGAAGACTACTTTATTGATGAACTAAGTCAAAATGTTTAGGGAAAATCTTGAAGGGAATACCTCTTTACATAAGAGTCTTAGATTTAACGTTTGCATCTTGTTGATAGTGACAGCGTTTGTTCTGTGGTGTAATGACGACTTTGAGCCTTGGTAGGGGAAAGATAGTCGAGCTCTGACTCAAACCTTTTTTTTCTGAGAGTTTTTTTCTAGTCTTTGAATAAAAAAAATACCTGTACGGATTAAGACTAAAACAAATTAAATAACAGTTTAAGACAGCTTCAACTAACAAAAATCACTAAATAACCACAATTTAATAACAATTAAGGTTATCTCAATGTTGCATAAATAATACATTTAGTGAATAAATTTAAGGCCGTTTAAACGAGTCCTAAATTTTCAATTTAATTTAATTTTTTTTTTTTTTTTTGCAGAAACTTACGTTACAAACAGTAAAAAAAAAAACAAAAAAAAACAAAAAAAAACAAACAAATAACACTAACAATACCTACACTACATACAAAATAGATACTGTGTGTATATATAAATACACTACAGATAAACTACAACACAGTTAAATAAATTAAGGATTGACATTAACAAGCAATAAAAAATGTAAGTAAAACAGAAGAAGGGAAAAAAAAAAAAAAAATTACCTACAGTATAGATGCCCAAGTAGCATTGTATTTATGAAGCGTTTTGTTTGCTATGGCTACTTTACGTAAAACTTCTAATTTCGATTTCAGTCTTAAAAGAAAGCGATCAAAGCTCAGCCTGTCCTCGCAGATACAAGTTGCAAAAATATGGTATTTTGCAATAAGAAGAATGTAATTGAGCTCTCGCTCGTTGCTGGTGTTTTGGTGCCACCCAAATAAAATCGTACCTTCTGATAAAGTTATTTTTTCGAGAAATTTTTCGCTCCACCATTGAGTAAACTGTTCCCAAAAGATTGACGATTCCCTGCAACTATAGAACATATGAACAAGTGATTGCCTCTCGGAATTGCAAATAGGGCAAATGTCGTCGTCTACTAGGCCAGCACGGAGTAGGCTGACACGAGTAGGCAGAATATTATGTATTATTTTGAACTGGAAAGCAATTAGCTTTGCCTCTGTGGTAACCCGGAAAGGGAGTAAATAAATGTTGTGAATATTTTCTGTATTAAACCCGTATTTCAAAATTTTAGTTTCATTTGTTGGTGTCGCGGAACGCCTAGCAAGAATAGCATTATACGCCCCTCGAGTGGAGATGACTGTTGTTGATGGTGTGGTTTCAGAAGGGGAGCTCTGGGTACTGCGAGATGAATTTCGAATTGACATTTTCCAACTGATCGGGATAGCTCTGATGAGACCGTAATACATAGTGAATGGGTTGTTGATCTTGAATTTTTGTTTAAAGTCAGCTAGAGAGAGGAAATCTCGATTTTCATTTAACAGGTCCTTGACATGTATAATTTCCTTTTTAAACCAGGCGCTATAAAAAATCGGCTTTTGGTCAACCAGGATACTAGAGTTGTTCCAAATGATCTCATTTTCCGGGTTCTTTTCCTCAAAGGAGGTTAAATGTTTATATTCTTGCCAATACTTTAGTACGGAATGATAGAAAGCAGGGAGTTTTCGTAGGTCGAGTAGCTTAGTGTCGTAACGGCACTTTGTTAAAAACGAAAGACCACCATAATGACTTGTTGCTTGTTCGGGAATTGTTTTCCAGGAAGCATCGCTTTGTTCATGTATTCTTTTAATCCAAGCGATTTTCAGAGCTTTCTCCATTATTTCGAAGTCTAACATCTTTAATCCACCATGATTCTTTTCGGCAATGATCGTCTTCTTTTTAATTTTTGCGGTTTTACCTTCCCATATGAAGTTAAAGATAAGCTTGTTGACTCTCTCTGCAAAATGCTCTGGAATGGATAAAACGGATGTACCATATATGAGTTTAGCTACTCCCAGGGTTTTCACGATTTTTATTCTACCAACATTTTTGTGTAAAACATGAGGTCTTGAATTAGCCTTATATTTTCACCGATGTAACGACCCTTGACGTATCCGGTTTGGTCAGGGTTGATAATGCTAGGTAGTACTTTTTCAATTTAATTTATTGTTGTTTGAGTTTAGCTTATATCCATCGTTAATGTTTTATAATATGCAACAAATTTAAAGTTAGGTTAAGACAGTCCAAACATGCCGAAATAATAACGTTTAAGGTTAGACTAAACTTGTGGTAAATATTAGAAAGGTCTATTAAACCAGACCTAAATTTTTTATTTGATTTTTAAATGTCGTTTAAGGTTAGCATAAATCTTTTCAGTTTCATATTTTATTTCATGTTTAGCTTTAACATCCATCTTAAAAGTTTGATAATATGCAACAAATTTAAAGACAGGTTAAGACAGTCCAAACATGCCGAAATAATAACGTTTAAGGTTAGCTTAAACTTGTGGCAAATATTAGAAAGGTCTATTAAACCAGACCCAATTTTTTTATTTGATTTTTAAATGTCGTATAAGGTTAGCATAAATCTTTTCAGTTTCATATTTTATTTCATGTTTAACGGCTTACTAATACACCAAATATAAACTTTTCAATATATCCAATGTCCACTGATTAAGGATTTCTTAAACATGGCTTAAATCACAATAAAGCGTTAAGATACAGATAAGGAAAACAAGCAATGCTAAAATGAAGGTCTTTATTTATCAAAAATAAGTTGCTTAAACATGTTCTATAACGACAAAGACTACTAACGTACTGGATAAGAAGTGTATGTGCAAGAGGAAAAACCTGCACGAGCAAAATGTGCCTTTGACAACAGTTAAAACTGTTTTATAACAATTTTATCCTCCCTCACCACAGATGGAAAGTGAAAATCCAGCCCAACTTCCGGTGGTTCAGGAAACTCAAGCCCAGCCTCCCCCATCTAGTCAGCCTATTGCAGCCGCACCTGGTCAACCAATCATGTACCAGATGGCACCCGGCCAGCAACAACCAGTTTTTATCCAGGCTCCTCCCGTTCAGCCAGCCACAACACCGGAGGGACAGCCTATTCAGTATTATTATGTACCAGTTAGTCAGCCTGTGCAACCAGGACAGCCGGGTGAACCAGTGTTCGTTCAGGGCACTCCTGGCCAGCCTGTGCAAGCTGGACAAGCAGTGTATATTCAGGGAACCCCTCGACAACCTGTTCAACCAGGACAACCAGTTTATATTCAAGGTGCCCCTGGTCAGCCTGTGCAACCTCAGCAACAAGCTGGGCCAGGTGGATTCGATCTGAACATTGACACTGATTTCCTGAAGTCGCCTCCATGCTTCATCAAGATAGCAGAGTTTGTGAGTTGTGCTGTTAGCTACTTCTCTAATTTTTAGTTTTGGTGAAACGTTACTTCCTAACACTAATTATAGTTCACCCTAGCCTGTTCCAGGCTCTCAGATAGTTGGGACGGCACGAAAATTAGAAAGGGAACGCGAAAATAAGACGCGCCAGATTGACGCTTTCCCCACTATCTCGGAGCCTGGAACAGGCTAAGTTCACCCTTAAGCTTTCTCTGTTTTTGATGGTTTAAATTGAACACGAGGCACAACAGTGCTCCTCCCTTACGAAAACTGTCAGCGGAAAAAAAAAACGATCGTATGGTACGCATGAATGAACTTTGTTTGCATTAAGCAGGGTTCTTATATTTTCTCTTCTTTTTTCGCCTGTTTTTCTTTCTATTCCTTTTCTTTTTTTTGTAGTTTTTTGAACCTTTTCATCGAAAAACTTAAACTTGCAGTGAAGGTTAGAAAAGGCAGTATTTGGAAAAATGTTGGATGAAAGAAAATTTAGTGGTGAAGACAATGAAAACAGAGATGTTTCTGTCTCGGACGCATCAGCTGGTGGTTTGATGCTCTGAAAACAAATAAATAAGAACATCAGATTTCCGCAGGGCAACTACCAGTCGACAGAGCCTCGACAGAAACACTCTATTAATTAATTATAATATAGACACACGTCCCTGGATACGAACTATCCCCCGTTCCAATTGGCTCCCTACTAATGAACACGAGATCCAGCCAGTATGATGGCGAAAATGAATGCTTATTTGAACAGAATAGAAATAGGACTTTTTGTCGTCCAATTCGCGGGAAGTGAAAGACAAAATTGAACGACCTCGTTGGGGGAGCCCGATTTGTTTAATAGGGAGTACGATTACAGACAGGACGACATGAATTGCTGTTACTAGTTAATCATGTCTTTAAAAGATTAGAGAAAGATGGCGATAGGATAAACTTTTTTGGTGAAAAAAAAGAGCCAACAGATCTCAGATTCAAGTGCAACTGTACATGTGCCATTACATGCAGTTCGCGTAATGACGCGGTTAAGGGTCTGGAGAAGAGCGGCAGAACCTCTACTAAAAATTCCCAGGATTTCCCCAGGACGCCTTACGTACAGCCACCGGGGACCTAAAGGCGGCAGCGATAAGCCATCTGCCATGATGATAAAAAATTGGGGCATGAGCTTTACCTTTGTTTCTCTCTCAGGTCACTCTATTGGGTGCGTGGGCAAGTATTCTTAAGTACGTAGATGGTTTGCAGGACCCAGACGCAGACGACAAAGCAAACGTCTTCAAGGGCATCATGATTTTTAGCTGGGTGGTGGTTATCATCTATCTAGTCATCTGCGCGCTCAGCTTCCCTAAGATGTGCAAATGCAAGCGACCTTCTTTGTTCACTATAACGGTAGGTAACGCATCATCTTAAGGACGGGGAAAGTTTCCAAATCAGTGTCTCTTATATTTAAACATATACAATTCTGTAAATATCGGAAACTCGCGGGCTGAATCCTCGTAATGGAAGCTTGTTCACTCATATAGAAATTATATTTACATAGCATGCAGTTTTTGGATGAGCGTGTGCAGCACTGCTTACCCTAATAATGTCAGCACATGCATTCTGTCTGGCTTAATTTTTTTTTCTTATTTTTTCATTTGTCTCACATTGCTCCACAACATAATCACAAACATGCATTGCGTGCAGAAGCGATGTCATTCTCTACGAAACGTGCTCGCATGCACATTTGTCATAGTGCGCGAACTAGTCACGGAGGAAATAAGGAAATGTACTAGTCAATCGGAAACGTACGTTCGCCAACACGAGTTTGACCAATTACGTTTGCTGTGTTTGGGCGCCTTTAAACACCCAATTGGTAAATGTCCAATGCTTCTTAATTGTAAGTTTGGTGCACGTTTGGTGTTTTTGTTTTTACAGTCGATAGTGTTCTACTTCATGTTGTTCTCCTTGTTACTGGCCTGTACTGCAAATCTAGTCCCAAGAGCTGTCGATCTTGGTGATGCTTATTTTAAATTACCGTCCAGTCCTACACTGTAAATTCAAAAGAGCTGTTTCAGCCCCAAAGTGCCAATTCAGCCCTTTGACCCTGTAGTTGTTTTGGCCCCTTGTGGGGATATTTCGGGAAAATTGGTCTGAATCGGCCCCATTAAAAACCATTTCAGCCCCACCAAAAACCGAATCAGCCCACTTGTAGAAATCAATTTAGCCCTTAGGTACAGTTCGGCCCTGACGTAAAGTTGTTTTGACCCAAACTGTTAGGACCATTTCGGGTAAACCCGATTAGGGTCATTTTGGGTGATCCCAAAATGGCCTTCAATTTGGGAGCCATTTTGGTACTTGACCGAACTGAATCACCTGGAAAACCACCGACAGGTTTACTCTTGGCTTCTGTAACGTTTATTTATTTTGTCAATTTAAACTTTCCCTTCAAACTCGTGCATTTTATTATTCACTGTTGATATGAAATGCACGAAATTGAGAGACTGACGCTGGACTGAGAATGAGTTGTCAGTGAGATTACCGATATTCTATGAAATCATTTTTCGAATTATTCTTTTTCTCTTTTGGTATTCATCACAAAAGAAAAAAAATGAAGGACAGAAAAATGAATAAACAGAATGAATACGTGAAAATAATGGTATGTGTGGAGAGAAGAACTCAGAAAAAAAAATATGAGTTCCAGATGGGATTCCAACCCACGACCTTCCGTATAATAGGACCTCGAAATATTTATATTTTTAAATATTCTATTTCAATTTTGTTGTTATTAGAAATGTTGGTAGAACAATAAAGTTTTCTCTGGTCGATTTTCCCTGCTTTGACATCCCGCCAAAACTGGAATCACCAGACTGGCCGAGGAGGCTTGGGTACTAATTGAGCATGAGCACACGAGTTCATTCCCAAGAGCCTGTTCGATTTTTGGCGCCCGCCTTCAAGGGCAACCCTAAAACCAGGAATCCGGAATCCAGAATCCGGAACCGGAACCGGAAACCGGAACCGGAATCCGGAATCTAGAAAACAAAATGGGAAAGACCAAAGAAAGCAAGTTCTTTAAATCCGAAATATTAGGTTGCTTAGTTTGTTTCTGATAAAAATGTAGTACCCAGCCAATAAAATCAATGTGAATTGTAGGTCTTAATGTTTGAAAAAGAATTCTTTGTCGACCAAAATTCTTGAAGCAAGAGCAGCTAAAGGGCTTTGTTGATAGAATCTCAACTAAGTGCGTACTGGAAGAGCAATCAAAGTCTCATTTACTGCAAGGTCTCGTAAATTGTTTTCGGCTAGATATTAAACGTTAGTTTCGGTACCGTGTTTCGTTTAAGCCATATTTGTGAGTAAAATAATTTGCGAAGTACAGTTAACATTTGCCTTGCGGACGCTCTGCTATTGCGGACATTCCCTATTATGGATAAAATCCAGATTCCCGGCAAAAGAAGTTTGACTGGAAATAACCCCTGCTATTACGGATTCTCGCTATAACGGACACAAAATGACGCCACGAGCGTGTCAGCTATAACGAAGGCTGACTGTACGTACTGTCTGTCCCTGGGGAAAACACCTTTCTGCTCCTTTGCACCAGTAAATGGTTAATTTCTGTTCGCGTAAGCCTGGAACCTATTTCTAAGCAAGATGGCGGATCGAATCAACGGAAACATTGTCACGAAAAGGTACGTAACTGTTTATTACAAACTGAACTGGGCAATTGTTAAAATAAGTTATATTATTCTTTTCTAATATCCGTCCGAAGAAAATGAAGAACAAATGAGTATCTGGTTAAACGAAAACATACCGTATTTTCTCGATTAAACACCGGGTCTCGAAGGTGTAGTTTTAAAATAGGCCCCCCTAAGGTATTTATTTGAAGGGCAATAGGCTGTAGATAAATAAGTCAAGTTAAAGTTTGTCAAAATAGACTACAGGAGCCAAATAAACGCCGGATCCAGCAGGCTTAGTTTCGAATAAACGCCCGGGGTGTTTAATGGAGAAAATACGGTAGATTGAACTCAACGTGTCTAAGCAATAATTGAACCGAATGAAAACATACATTAAACGCAACATGCATATGCACTCACAAAACCGCGTAAGGTCCCATTTCCTGTGTTTTATCATGGTCCAGTTATTCAAAGGATAGATAAAGCTATTCACCAGATTAATTGCCACCCATTAAAAATCTTTATCAGTTGATACTACAATAATGGTATCAAATAAATGCCAAATGATTGGTGAATACGTTTTGGTTATTTTTTTGACGTCACTTTTTACCATAGCAACAGTATCACCTGTAAAAAACACCATTAATTTTGGCTTTAAGTGCTTATCACTCAAAAAACGAGCTCGATGACCCTAATTTTTTATTATTTACTATTGATCAGCTTGTTTAGATACAACTTTTTTTTAAAGTTAAAAAATTTCTATGAAGCCGTTTTAGAGCCACCTTATATGTTTGAAAATTTAAGGTGGCTCTAAAACAGCTTAATGTTTTTAACTTTGCAAAAAGTTGTATCTTAACATGCTGATCAATGGTCAATAATAGAAAATGAGGGTCATCGAGCTCGTTTTTGTGTTAGAAGCACTTAAAGCCAAAAATAATGGTGTTTTTAACAGGTGATACTGTTGCTATGGTAACAGGTGACGCCAATAAAATAACCAAAACGTATTCATCAATCATTTGGCAATTATTTGATACCATTATTGTAGCAGTAAGTAATAAAAATTTGTTGTTCTGATCCGTCAAGGTATAAAAGCTTGAAAGTGCTAAAAACCAATACCAACCACCTTAAGTCATGTGTGAACAGTAATAGAAAACAACGTAAATTAGCTATAAATTTAAAAACACAACTTATTCAGAACCTACAAGTATGGTTCCGTGATAAATACCCAATGCCTCTTTGGGTGGTATTTACGCCCTATATGAATATATAACTTGCAATAACTGCAAGGCTTTTCCATTCTTATCTTTGAGGTACTGGCCATATATGGCTCGTTTTAAAATACGTGAGAACTTAAGTTTTGTGCTTTGAGAATTTGATATTTCCCTAAGTTTTAAGGGATTTTGAGTAAACATTGACAAAACCTTTCCTAGGCTGCCAGTTCAAGTTAAAGGCCCAAGGACTGAATGAATGATTTTCCTGCCCTGAGTTATTATGGCTTTTTGAAGCAACATTGTAGCCAGTAACTCTCGGCATATCGCGAAGTGCCGCTAAACAATGCAAAGAGGGTTTTTTTTCTGTGCCCCTGCCTGACTGATCACAGTGCAACACCCAGGTCATGTTTTGGAATTAGTTCTTTCAGTTTTGTCACAAGTCCTTGTTTTTTGGTAGCAGGGTGACTATGTCCTCTTAAGAATTGGTATCTCAGGTCAGAGACATGCGTTTTTTTTTCTTGTAGCGTTTTCTTATATTCAATCGCCACAAGTTGTCTGGCAACAAATCAGGCATTGTGATTTAAACGAAGCATGGCCATGAGCCCTTTGGACGACTCGGTCATATTCTACAAAAATTATCCTTGCTGGGACGCAAGTTACACAGTCAGATATCCAAAACAAAGGGAGGTGAAGCTTGACTGTTCAGTGTCGTTTTCTTGTAAATCTCCTACAGCGTAACTTGGTTCCCAACATAGCTAATTTTTGTGTCTTGATGGTATAAAGAGCCTATTTAAAAGTCACAATCATTTACAATGAACTGCTCCCATTGCCTGAAAATGTAAGACCAAACTCTTTCCGCAGGTGGCCAAAATGGACGGTGGTTAGCGAGGCCTGAAATGCCTCACCGATCGAAATGTCTTCAACAGAGAAATTGGAATTCTTCTTCTGAAGACACGCCTTCTTCAGATGATAATAAACGTTCTGGGGAGTAAATGAGAATGTCAGCTCTCCCGAGGGCTTCTTATAAAACCTTAGCTCCTTACGATACAGCACTACATCAAAAGGCGGTGGAGGGACCACATCTCTTCCTGATTTCTCCGAAGGCTTGGGGCGCATGCGCTGCCCACATCCATAGCAAACATAGACTGAGGTGCCTTTCAACCACTTCAACTGATACTCCTCATTTTTAGCGGCGTTGGCGGTGCCATCTTCAACAGGTGCACGACTGCTAAAATCATTAGTGCATCTTTGATGTTGGGGACTGTGTCTCGGTCTCTTGTCAGACCTCCTTCGGGTGCTTGGTTTACGACCAGTGGACTTAGGCATTCCCTGGGTAGCCACCTGTGTAAGATTGAATGATCCAGTAGCGCTTGATGTGGAACAACGGACAGGATTCTCAAGGTTGTCGTCCTCACCTGAGTCATCTCGCTCTATGGACATAGGATGATCTTGTGTCGCGACAGAAGAGGTGACTGTGTAAGATGGCTGCCTTTGTAACGTGGCCTTAGTGGAAATAGAGCGAAACTGAGAGATTTTCCTTTTTCTCTGATCTTGAGAGAGAGACAACCACTTGGCCGACGCGATTCTCATGTGAGCGTATTCTGGACTTAGCCTATATGGACCCTCGTCAATCAACGCTCTTTCCCCGTTGCGTTCTTGTTCTTCTGACAGACCTTGTAAGAGATCTACACACTCAGTCCACGACAGATAACGTGTTCCCTTGCCTTTCCTTGTCTTGATTCTGTCATTCATAGATTCTGGATCATTGTCGTAAAAAAAGTTCTCACCCAGACCGACTTTCTCACGCACTGACTTGATCATCGTTGTTTTCATATCTGTGGCGACATACGTCAGAAAATATGGATAAAACTCAGTTGTCGCTTCCTTAGAAAGACCCCTGGCTTCCATTTCTCGTTTTACCCAGACCGGATAAAGAGACTCCAAACGCGCGTCAAACTCTTGGGAACTTGATGCATCGATCAGGCCCATTTCCTTACGTGCGTCACTTCCGAAGATGTCCAGGAGGAACTCCTTCTTCTCTAACTCTCCAATACGTAATTCAGTGAGTTTTCGTGCGACGTCATCCTCCACGTGCTTTTTACAAGATAACCACGTGGCTAGAGGGAAAAATGCCTTTATGCCTTTCTTCATTGCTGCATCCCTATCGGATCCTATCGCTAGTACGTTGGAAAACTCTTCATCAATGGACACTAATGATGACGCCAAGAAATTGAATGATTCCTGTTTTCGCTGCATGTGGAGCATACATGGACCAAGCATTGTGGGATGACCACCGTACTTGTCATCGATTAAAAGCAGATTCTTGTACGTTGTTGCCGTTACGTAAAAATTACCAATGTTAAAAGTCGTGTCCACACAAAACACTGTGGGTGTTTGTGTGTTGCTTGTACAGAATCTTTTAACATCCTTTATCTGCTGTTCTGTTGCCAAAATACAAGCAGGTTCAGGGGCCATCTGCAGTCGCCTGATGTAGGGCGTAGATTCCATCTTGGACTTCTCGACAAGATCGTACAATTCGTCTTTTGACTTTGCAGGCCGCGAACTGTACTTCACGTTCTCTACTTGTTTTCTCCCTTTGGGGATGTCACCAAGGGATTCAAAATGGATCATCCCCCCTGCCTCCTCAAAGACCTCGTCGTACACTTGGGATGGACCTTTGGTCACGGTTTTTTCCTTTATCGTTTGTAAAACGCTGGCCTTTGAGCGGGCAAAGGGTTTGCTCGATTTTGCGTTGCCGTGGGGTTTACTACATATTGGGTGCTGTTTATCTTGGAACTCGTACTGAACCATTACGTACCTCCCCCTTTTTCCCTGACTACTCCACAACTCGTAGCTTCGACGCTTGAAGTCGCCATGGATGTGATGAGTCCAGTAGTTTTTCTTGAGCTGGACAATGGTTTCGCTACTTCCGGATGGGCGCTTTTTTGAAAGAAAACAAACTTCATCAGAGGTTTCAAAGTAACCTCTGCTTACGCGTCCGACGTTGTGAAAAGATCCCAGATCATCGGACTTCCAATCATTTGGATTCTTTAGCGATCTAGTGTCAATTAAAAATGTGGCGTTTTCCTGACATTTTAGTGGCACCTTTCTACACACCATATCACGTTCCGGATTCAATAGAATGGACACTACTTCTTCATCATCTTCACAGTCCATCCAGTTAAAAATTGGCAGCTGAGGATCGCCGTTCAGAAACCTCACCTCCTCCTCGCTTTCGACATCCGATTCAACTGCATTGTCAGAGTCGTCGTCTATTGCTACAACATCCGGAAAGGTGTCTGTATCGTCCTTAAAAATGAGAAGAAATGAATCTTACGTCAGCCAACATGTCAGTATAATAGTTAATTCATCATATTTGATAATAGTAACCATAACAAGAGACCATAACAAGCTAATAACAAGCGTTATACATGCAAACTTCCACGAGATAAAGAAAGAAAAACAGTTCACTTACAACAACAACAGCGTTCTCATCGGAAAACAATCCTCTTGCGACTGTAAGGCTGCTGAATAAATTGAAAAAATACACAAAATGAGCAAAGAAAATTACCTTTTCCACACATCAATAATTGGTGCTCGAGACTAGTGTGAAGAAAACTCATCAGGCATATTTATTCAAATTTTTTTTTTCGCCGACAGTGGTACTGATTGTAATGAATAATATACTTACGATTTGGAGATTTTGCTGTCTCTCTTTGTTTTCTTTTTTTCAGGGCTCACAACAGGGCTCACTTCAATTTTATCTAGCAAACTTGTCATCTGCAGGAAAGTTTATTTAAAAATGATATTTAATGTCATTATGATTGAGGATGCAACATTACAGTTTCAAAGCAGGGAAGGGGTAGTGATCTGGATTTTCTATAACCGATTTTATTTCCCAACTGACTGCAAGGCTAGGAGAGTTTTGAGTTTTTTGACCCTGAGTTGTCTTGAGTTGATGTTATTTACATGGGCTTTTTGTAATTTTCCAGATTCGAATTGCCTAACTTTCTCATCCCCCGCCCTCCCTCTTTCCATTGCGTGACATTGCTCACGCGACTCTCGTGGAGGACTCGCGAGAAACACATGGTAGTGCGACGGTCCACGTTCGTGATCTGATCAACATTTGACAATGAATCATAAATTGAAAACGTTGTGTTTACTAAATACCACCGTTTTGCTTTCAAAAAGAGCTATTACATTTTACAACATAAAATTATAATGAATATCTTCTAAAATATAGCATCAAACCAATTGCAACATTCTGTTCTCACGGGTGGTTATTTTTAGATCACAAAATAAATAAACGCGTTTCCTCCTACAGAACCCGCGAAGCGAGATTTTGTACTTGAGAGCCTCTAATAAATGATTTATTTCAGTTCACAATCGGCAAAATGCCATTTAATCATGCATCTGGGATCAAAAGCGTTCTGTATTGCTATTAAAATTTCTCAAACAGCGGAGAAATAAAATACGGCCATCTCACATTGAACGAGATAAATTTGCAAACAAAATGTTTTTAGCACCCAAAAATATATCAGTGTTGCAAATCGCCGCCAAATATTAATGTCACCTATCGTATTAAAATAAGTTATACGAATTACTTACTTCATTTTCCTCTTGGCAAGAATCCAGAGAATCGCTAGAGTTGCTGGGCGATTTTCCCGTCCACATCGACATGTTGAAAGGGGCGCCCTGATGAAAACCATGCAGCTTCCACGCGATCCACCAGTCCACGCAAGTTTAACGCACTGACGTCATTGTTCTAAGATTGGTCTGTTGCTATGGTGGTACTCACAGGACACCACATTGTCAAATATACAAGAATCGCGTTTCGATATGTGTGCTGGACAAATCACTTTAATACTGACTATACAGTGGACTGCGTGCTTTTTGATTTATACTTTACATTGTTAGTTGGTCTAATTGGATAGAGTTATCCACTGGCACTTTTTGAATATCGTTTTCACGTTAAGCTCTTTTTAAGGACGATGATAAAAACAACAGAAGCTTTTTCCTTTATTAGTGTTTATTGGTCGTCTCTATAGTGAATCATTTCTCTCGTCACTTATTCTCAATTATTAAAAAGCAGATCGGATTCCGGTTTCCGGTTCCGGATTCCGGTTTCCGGTTCCGATTCCGGATTCCGGATTCCGTGTTTTAGGGTTGCCCCGCCTTCAACGGTTTCTGTGCTGTTCTTCGAGTGGTAGTCAGAGATAAATTTGACTCGTTTTGAAAAGATGGTGGATGAACTGTATCTTCTTGTCGCTTTACACTCTCTGAACAACTGTATGCAACCCTTTCACAACGTACATTATATCTACGGCTGCCACACGTAGTGTTCTCCTGAGCATCTGTTTTGGCCGCCACATTTCTCGCCGTTTCCATGATTGCAGTGATTGCTATCTGCTTAGTGTGCTGTAATTTCGTAGATTACGGAGGTAAGTTTAGAATGGAATGTACCGGTACTTTAAATAATTCCTGTCGCTGGTCACAATAAGGGTTGATTGGCGTGTTTACTTACAATTAAACATTGGAAGAAAAGCCTAGGCCATAGGTTTAAATATTGCATAAGTGAATTAAAAGCTAACCACAGCATGAGCATTCAGGTTACAACATTTGTACTGTGTCATATTATCCTTCCTAATTTGTTTGTTGTTACATGTATGTCGCACTGTGGAGAATACCAGTTAGGTGGGAAGTTTTATGCTGAGATTTGCTGTCTGAAGGATTGCTTGATTGTGTTTCAAAATATCCATTTCTGTTTTGTTTGTTACTTTGTTGTACTTTGGTCGAGGCATATGCGAGTGAGGTGCAGAGGGTTATGCTGGAGTTTCCTACATGTATCTGTTGCATTGATTGATCATGATACAGCATGTGCAGTATTTCAAATTATCCACTAATCTGTTTCTTCATTACAATGTACTGTGGTCAAGGCATGCCAGGTAGTTGGAAAGTGCTAAACTGAAGTATACTGTAGTAGTTATATACTTGTCAATCACTCAATGATATAATACAGGATTTAATCAACAGTTGACTTGAGTCGTAATAGATCATCTAACCCTTGCCAAATGAAGCTAGGAATTCCTAGGAATTCCTAGGAATTTCCTAAGAATTCCTAGGAATTTTTTCCTAAGAATTCCTAGGAATTCTTAGGAATGAAGGTGTGAATTTTCACGGTAATTGGAACATGGAATTCCTAGGAATTCCTAGGAATTCCAAGCTTCACATGGTCTTAGATTAGCTTGGAAAAAATTCCTAGGAATTCCTAGGAATCTGAGAGGATTAAATAAAATCTGAAATTGAATTCCTAGGAATTTCTGGGAATTACTGAGAATAGTCAATACTAGGATCCAAAGCACATCAAACAACAAACAAACTTAAAGCTGACTACATGTAAGTATTTATTCGAAAAATTGTAAGGATTCTTTACAAGCTTGTCATCCAGGCCACAAAATTCAACTTTGTTTTGATTTATTGATACTTTTAAACTTAATGCCTGCACTATAAAACCTTTAAACCTTTTCTTGTGAATATATCTAGAGCATTAATTCACCACAGTTTCAGCACTCTGGAAACTACCCTGGAGACTACATCTTGTACTGATGCAGTGCAGCTGTGATTAAAATAACATCTCCACAAAGTTCACAAGAGTCTTTATGTGACATTGAATACTCTATTTCTCGGGCATACCGGTATGTACGTGACCTACATGTATGTATTGTCCTCTGAAATTCACATCTGTTTCAGTGAATACATTTTCAAGAATTGTCAACGCAGTCAGTGACTGGAAGAAAATTCAATTCAACATTGGAAAAATTACAATTATTTAATTCTGAATACTTCTTTTAAATAAAGCTTTATCAGTGTACACAAAGTGAATCAGACAACTTGTCTTGGTTTTTCTTTTTTCTCAAAATATTTTGCTGTGTTCAATCAGAGTGGATTAGAGAAAACTTACAATACATTTACAATTGCATTGTGTCCTGGTAGTTTGAGTAGTTGTTAAAAGTGACTTAGCTTTAATACTGAGCAGGCTTAACTCTTGACTTGACACTGCAGTGCTCTGGCCATGAGTGTCACATCTGTTCTCACAGCAGCTGATTATGAATTGAGTATATACCTAGTAGAGCAAAACAGATCATTGTGTGATTAAAATCAGTTCTGAGTCATTGTCATATTCAGTTAACAGTTCTGTTCTTTCCATTCTCTAGAAAATGATCTCAGTCTATTATTGCTTCCAGATCAAGACATTGTAAACTCAAAACATCAGTTATCTTGTGTCCTTTTATAAACTAAATTGATGGAAACACTCTGCAGTGGAAAGGCACTGGAGAACATTTTATTTGATGTTTCATTTTAACTTTTCTATAAACTGCACAATTATGCCATAACTGCTTCTTTAGTGAAATAAACTCGCAAATTCAGTCTGCCTCAAATGTAACTAGCGGCATGTAAATATAGCTTCGAATTCAAGAAGACAGGAGAGCATGATCTTCTTAAAATCGTTAATTTTGAAGGCAATCTTTCATTACAAATCATTTTCTTTTAAACTTACCTCCTTCTTAAGAGTAGATATCCAAATTTTGTTGCTTTGAGGCATCATTTAAGCTTGAAAGAATAGGAAATCCAAGGAAACATGTGTTGAACATTTGAAATTTGTGGCGCTGGAATATTCAACCGTTTTATCTGAGCCCGCAATGATAAGGCAGCTGACCAAAGCGGCTCATTCATTACCAGTCTCTCCTAACATATTCAGGATTCCAAAATGGCGGCTGCTCCTGGCTCCGTTTTTCTTGCTCGCTTTAAGGATTAAGAAGTCACTACTGAATCGTTTTTTGGGTCCTATGGAGACTTAGAACAAATTTACCCCTGCAAAAGTTCGGAAATTACGGATTTTAATCGTTAAATTGCTGAGTGGCTGCGTGAATATTAAGACAAATATGCAATCAATGCTGAACAGATATGATCATGTAATTTAACAAGGTAAAGTAAAACTGATTATTCTTTGACAAATGATTTTTTCCTGTTTTATGGTTGATTCTTGCACAGACTAAGCATAACATTCTAAGTAGAATTTGAAACTCAAAATGTTATCTGAAAGTTTGAATATTTTGACAGATAATTGTACTTCGTAGTTTTGTTTTTTGGTGGCTGTTTTGTTTTTGTCCAAACGTCAAGAGATACTTGGTGTGAGAAAACTCCAAAGCAGTTTAGCGATCAACAAATTGTAACTCTGAAAATTTCTACACTTAGATGACCACTCTTAAATGCCCAAAAATAACACTTAAAGGGGCATAGTCACGAGGATTTCGCAGATTTCTGGTCAGAACTGTGCTAGAATTATAGGTAGCTAACTTTATCCATGCCCAATTGTGTTTGAACATTTAAAGGAACATATTAACTTAATTTCATTAAGAGGAAACAAACCATGACCATTTAATATCGATTTAATGTCAACACGCTGAAAGAATTTGAAAAGTTTAGCCTAATTTTTTCAAATTGCAATCCATTTCCATCCGTGCCATCCGTAGCAACAGACGACAGAAAATAGTTTCAGTGAAGTAATATAGTCTTTGGTAACAAAACTAGACCATTATTTCTGGGCGTTTATTGATGTGAGGACATATTTTTTATTTTTAAAGTGAACTAAAATAGCGTGACCATGCCCCTTTAAAAGCTTCAATATGAAAAAATCTTTGAGAATTCTTAGGAATTCCTAGGAATTCCAAGCCTTGTTAGATCTTATAAGATCCATTCCCAGAAATTCCCAAGAAATCCAAGCTTCTTAAATTGTAGGTAATTTGCATAGTTTGGAATTCCCAGGAATTCCTAGGAATTCCAAGCCTACACAGAGCTGATATCTTTCATTCCCAGAAATTCCCAAGAATTCCAAGCTTTCTTAGTCACAGCTAATTTGCATAGTTGGGAATTTTTGGGAATTCTTAGGAAATCCTAGGAATTCCTAGGAATTCCCAGAAAGCTGGGAATCCATTTCGCAAGGGAAGCATTGAAGTCATTAGAACACATGTACTTCATGTAGTGTATCAACATAACTCTACATTGGCGACGAGGTAAAGTGAAGGATGCCCTACACTCCTCAGCCCTCTCCAAGCACAGAGAATGCAGCAACATCTAATGTACCTACCTATTTACCGCCACTTGATGATTCAACTGTTTGTAAAGCAAGTCAACCATAATGACTATGCTGGCAAAGATACAAGCAGGATATTTAGCAACAATTCCATTTTTTTTTTCAGATCCAACAACAAAGAAATATAGCTTGCTGATCTATGGAGGAGAAGACATTGCTGATGTCAAGGAGGCACTTCCGGATGCATTTCGGATTTGAAAAATCAATAAACACTTCATGCCTAAGCAGAACAAGGGTTTCAGTTCCAGCTTAGCAAGCTGTAACGGAACAGTTCAGAACGACTCGTAATCTTGTTTCAACAGACCTGGTGCAATATTCTAGAATATTTTCCATTTCTATTTTCATGTTTTATTGGGTTTTTTTTTTGCCACTGTCCTGTGATTGGGTGCCAAGCTTTATGCTGAGGTGTGTCTCCCCTCTGTAGGGCATTGCCTGGTCATATTATGTAATAGAGCAGTTTTCAATTGAGTGTCGAAAGTAATGTTGTGTTTGCTTTGGTTTTGCTTACTTCGGTCTCTGATTGGTTAAAAAAGCTCGCGCCACTTTCTCAACCAATCAGAAGTAAAACCAAAACCAATCGTGACTTGCTTGCACGCGTTTTCCCGTGCTTGACGCTAATTACTTGTATTTGCTTCGAATTCTGATTGGTCCATTCTGTGTTTTGTTCCTGTTGTGGTTGGTTAGAGTAATTACTTTGGTTTGGGTTTTACGACACTCATTTGAAAACCGCTCTATTCTAAAGTATTTTTTGAATTATAACTGGTAATTACATGTTACATGTATTTCCTGCTTTGGCTATTTTGTGCTGTGATTGAGGTATATGCCAGTTGGGTGTGAAGCTTTGTGCTGAGGTATCCCTTCTTTAAGGCATTACTTAGTCATACTTTAACAGATGCAATGTTCCAAAGTATTCATCATTCCTAATTTCATGATCATTATTTTCTGTTTTGGCTTTTTGCTATGTTGTACTGTGATTGAGGCATGTGCCAGTTGGGTGTGAAGCTTTATGCTGAGGTATCCCTTCTTTAAGGCATTGCTTAGTCATATTACAACAGATGCAATGTACCAAAGTATTTATCATTCCTAATTTCATAAACATTATTTTCTGTTTTGGCTTTTTGCTATGTTGTACTGTGATTGAGGTATGTGCCAGTTGGGTGTGAAGCTTTATGCTGAGGAATCCCTTCTTTAAGGCATTGCTTTGTCATATTACAACAGATGCAATGTTCCAAAGTATTTTTCGTTCCTAATTTCATAATTGTTATTTTCTGTTACTGGCTTTTAGCTGTGTTGTACTGGGATTGAGGCATGTGCCAGTTGGGTGTGAAGCTTTATGCTGAGGTATCCCTTCTTTAAGGCATTGCTTAGTCATATTACAACAGATGCAATGTACCAAAGTATTTATCATTCCTAATTTCATAAACATTATTTTCTGTTTTGGCTTTTTGCTATGTTGTACTGTGATTGAGGTATGTGCCAGTTGGGTGTGAAGCTTTATGCTGAGGAATCCCTTCTTTAAGGCATTGCTTTGTCATATTACAACAGATGCAATGTTCCAAAGTATTTTTCGTTCCTAATTTCATAATTGTTATTTTCTGTTACTGGCTTTTAGCTGTGTTGTACTGGGATTGAGGCATGTGCCAGTTGGGTGTGAAGCTTTATGCTGAGGTATCCCTTCTTTAAGGCATTGCTTAGTCATATTACAACAGATGCAATGTTCCAAAGTATTTTTCATTCCTAATTTCATAATTGTTATTTTCTGTTAGTGACTTTTTGCTGTGTTGTACTGTGATTGAGGTATGTGCCAGTTGGGTGTGAAGCTTTATGCTGAGGAATCCCTTCTTAATAAAGCATTGCTTAACTTAGTCATATTACAACAGATCCAATGTTCCAAAGTATTTTTCATTCCTAATTTCATAATTGTTATTTTCTGTTACTGGCTTTTTGCTGTCGTACTGTGATTGAGGTATGTGCCAGTTGGGTTTGAAGCTTTATGCTGAGGAATCCCTTCTTTATAAGGCATTGCTTAGTCATATTACAACAGATGCAATGTTCCAAAGTATTTTTCATTCCTAATTTCATAATTGTTATTTTCTGTTACTGGCTTTTTGCTGTGTTGTACTGTGATTGAGGTATATGCCAGTTGGGTATGAGAGTAGAAAATATGTTACATTAAGTGGAAATACATTAATTGTTATAAAAGTTTACAGATTTTAGTTTATCATGTATGGTATACCACAAGAGTCTTCAAAACTGTAATTCACTTGATTGTTGTACAGTTTGAAAAGGTATGTACAAGAACCAAATAAATGAGTGTTTGAAAGCTGCAAGTTGAGTTTAGTTTCATTACATGTATTTGCCAATTAAGGGAAGAAAACTGCAGGCACAGAAAAGACCATTCAACTTCTGAAATGGCCCAACATGGAGCTGAATTGGCTCTATTTTGAGGGGTCATTTGCAAGAGGGCTAAAATTTTGGGGGGCTGTTTTGGCCATTTAAAATTCCAAAACGGCACTGGTGTTTTCCATATCCACCCTTCACATGGTCTAATTTGGCCCCAATATAAGGGTCAATTTAGCCCCAAAAATTGATACCGAAACAGCCCCATTTCAATGAGGCTGAATTGGCCCTAGAGCAGTACCAATCTGGACTCGCCCGTTTCGGCCCCATTTTTGGGGCCAAATTAGCTCTTTTCATTTTACAGTGTAGAAAAGACAAAGTCATGCCATATATCATCGCTCTGGACATCGCCTTGGTATGAATGTACTGTACATGTAGGTCTTAGTAGATGAGAATCAATGAATGGCTTAGTTGCAGGGGCGTAGCCAAGCATGGTCCCAGGGTGCCTTCGACCCACCCTTAGGAGTGATAGTAAACCTGCCTACACCCCTGGGTTGGTTGATGGTACAAAATTGTAATACGGCTTTTTGACGTTGACCGGTTGCGGTTAGACTCAAACGTTTAAACGACGAAACGTTCACTGTTGAGCTTCTCGTTTTGAGCCGTGGTACGCCCAACCAAAGTGATTCTATTGCAAACTTGCTAATAATTTAGAGGGGGAAATTTGAAATTTTTGTTTTTGGCGGACGTTTAAGACTTTACGTTTACAATCAAAGCAGAAAAAGTTTTAGAGGTACGATAGTATAACGGTTAGGAGTTTGGTGGTTTAGGGCTACACGCTGTATGCTGTATCTCCCTGCTTAGGTGTATAAATTAGTACCAGCGAGCCACCAAGGCCCTACCCTACCTAGTTGGAAGTAGTTCTTCATCAGGCTAGAGAAGCTGGGCCTAGGTGCCGGTAAAGACGAGCCACCTGGCTGCTTGGCTAAATTGGACAGGACTTAACCACTACCACAGTAAGCAAATCAAACAATCAAATTACTGATCAGCTGGCTGATAGGTATTTGCTACGTTTACTTCCACAGGCGTTTGGCTTTTTATCCAGTATTCTATTCGTCGTGGACATGGTGCTGAATTACAGAGTGTTTCAGACACAGAGAGCACAGGAAATTCCTCCTGAACAAGGAATGCAACTCCTCCAAAGACGGGTCTGGGATATCAACTTTGAGTACTTGAAGTCTCCGGTATTTTACGTCAAATTGGTAGAAATGGTAAGAAATGGTTTTTATTATATGGCTGAACTGGTCCGCGCTAAAAAGGAGCTTACTGATTGGTTTCCTGAACGGTCCGAATTTTCCTATTCGAACCGCTAAGATGGACCGCTCACAAAAAGATCTCACTAAATCGTGTTTTGGAAAAATTTTAGAAGAGAGGACAGCTTTGTATGAAGTCGCAACCGTTTTCTTGCTTTCTTGCCTATAAAAGTCAAATTATGAAAATCGTTTGTTCCCTTCTTTCGTCTTTGTAGGGCGCGCTTAGTAATAGAAATACGCTTTGCTGTTCGCAATTTGTGATAAGCCATAATCATAAAATCCTTTATTGAAAAAGCTTGTTCAATAACATAAATATTCAGAGTGGTCGCTTGAATGTACTTGTAAGTTTTCATTGTTTTCATAAGGCTACACTTGAAGTTTTTCACTATGTGCTTTCACTCATTTGAATTCAAAATCACAAAAATTTAAAAAAAAATGGAGTACGGGCATCTTGAGAACACACTAACATTTTTGCAGGCATTATTGTTTGGAGCCTGGGTGTGCATCTTGAAGTACTTCGACTGGACATTTTTAAAGATATGCGGAGAACTAACTCGGACGATTCAAAAGCGGATTTCTTCAAAGGCATCGCAATCTGGTCCTGGGTGATGGTCATCCTTCTGGTTTTGACCGTCATATTCTGTTTTGACAAGATTGGCAGTCGCTCCTCACCGTGGACTCTGATGGTAAGAAAGTATACCAATCGTCTCATTTGCCACACTCCCATTTACTTCTCTCCTTTCCTACTCCCATTATTGTTCCGAAGGTCTGGCAACAGAAAATTGTTCCGCGAATTCGATAGCTGCCTCAGTCCATAATTTATGTCACTCTCATCTGTCCCCTTCATTTATGGTATACTAACTTCATGGGGAGACAGTACAGACCCTTGCCACGATCCATTCATACGGGGAGCTGTATGGATCGATTTATTTGTTTGTTTGCTTGGATTATTATGCTATTTATGCTTGGTCCTCCTTGGTCCGGGACGTCCCTCAGGCATTATACAGTATTAGTGCTTCAGGTCAGCCACGGATCAATAGAAAAAGAAAATTTGCGTCTTCCGCTAGTGATCGCTCATGATAATGATGATGATGATGAGGAGGAGGAGGAGGAGAAGGAGGAGGAGGAGGAGAAGGAGGAGAAGAAGAAGAAGAAGAAGAAGAAGAAGAAGAAGAAGAAGAAGAAGAAGAAGAAGAAGGTAGAGGAAGACGACGAAGAGGGAGATTAAACTTACTTCGCGCGCTAGACGATCCAATGAGAAAATAATCTTATCCTGTTAAATAACTTTTATGTCAGAATAGATACATCACCAATAACATTTCATATACTTCTTATGTCTAATTATAACAAATCGTAAGTAACATATCTCCGAGCGAGTAGAGCGCAGCTCACTGCCCCCCTTGTTCCAATTTGGCCGTTTATTATGAGGTAGATTGGACGATTTTAAACACAAAAGCGTCATACTACTTTAGTTCGTCCTTTAATGATATTAAATACTCCTTTTGTTGTTTTTGTAGACTTTAATGTTCTACGTCCTGATGCCCATTCTGTTGATTGCCTGTTGTAGAAATCTAATTCCTCGGGCAGTTGACTATGGAAAGTCGTACAAATATTTTACGTCCAAGTCTAAACAAAGTATTCTTGCCCTGTTCATAGGCCTGGTAAGTACATTGGCTTCAGCGAACCATGCAAGCAGATATTGAGAGTCACCCTGGCTTTGCTTCCAACGTATGATTATCACCTTGCTTTTTTTCTGAATGAATCCAAGTTTGTTAAAATTATGTTTCGAACTTAATCTAGTGACCCTACCTCGTAGGGAACTCTAACCTTAATTCGGGGGGAAAATAAGAGTTTTCAGGCGCCATTTCTGGAATAAACCCTACTCGATTTTATGTACGACGCGACTGAGTGGAGTAATTGTGTTATAAAGTCAACCTGAGAATTCTCAGAAGATAAACATTTTTTGTCATCTATTTCGAATACTTCTCGAATACTTCGGTATTCGTGGACATGAGGAAAGGACGAGTTACTCGGAAGACAATCACAGCATTCCCTTGCTATATCTGGGGGCAGTCTACGTATATGATAATGTTAAATATCTGTATGCTAAAAGCCTGAAAGGAAATATTGTCAGTCTTTTTCTCAGCCTGGAGATATATATAAATTAATCAATCAATCAATGAATCATTCAATAATGTTTAACGGCTACATTTTCGCACTAAAAATGAATTAAAATGTGTTTATGATTTAAATGCGTTTATATTGATCATCGTATTTTAGTTATGAAATGAGTTTAATTTTTCTGATATTTCAGGGCTTGGGTTACGTCGCCTGGATAACTTTCATCGCGGACATCGTCCTGATTTACAAGTTGTACCGACAACAAAGAATGCAGGAATTCCCTCCGCAGCAGTTCGAGTTCCCTCCGTCATATCGCCCCATGTAAGGGAATCCGGTATCCGGAATCCAACATATTTTTGCCTTTGGAATCCGGAATCCTGGGCTTTGGAATCCGGAATCCAGTCCCTAGAATCCGGAATCCAACCTCATCCAAAATTATGGAATCTCGGTCTGGGATGTACTACACTGTTAGTAGTAATTACGTAACTGATCACGACCTCCCCCCTTCCCCCAGCGTCCCCTACCACCACCATCACCAAAAAGTGTTTGGTCACCTAACACCTACATTAAGTATGTCATTACTACGGCTGGGTGGCTCTTGATTCCTTACTGGGCACAAGTTTAAGATCAATGTTCTGTCTTGTCGTCTTTCTGAACTTTTCCGACCTTGACCCGCACTGTCTCCTAAACGATCAACACAGTTCACAGTTGTTTTCTTTCATGCTGGGTTTCATATCGAGCTACATGTAGTAGTATCCAACGTTTACCGTTTTATTCTGCTGTTTTGATGATCTGTGTTTTATTGAGACATGTTTCATATGTCAGATCTGGGCATCATGAAATCAAAAATCGTAAAGCAGCATTACTCAGTATATAAAATCATTTTGCTTCGAAACTTGAAACTTCAATTTTTACGAAGTACTGTCTGTGTCACCGCTGGTGGGGGCAAGACTGTTGCCGTTTAAAGACAGTGATGGGTGGCCGTTGGCTCATAGAGAGCTCATCCGCCCTTTAACTAGCCTCCGATCCTACGCAAAAGTTCTTTTGGTTGGTCACGCAACGATCCTCCCCAACAAACGATCGGAAGGGGGGTGGGTGGACACTAAGCGAGAATAACAACAAGACCCCTTAGGGACGGGCCATTATGGAGGGAGGGGGGCAGCCCCGGAAAATTCTTGCATCGGCCTTCCGAAGTATTTCACAGAAATCTTAGTAATGCGCGTCAGAAAGCAGATTGGAATAAAAAACTTCTGTAGTTAAAAAAGTGCCTTCTTTCCTGGCTTCTGTACAGGGCAAATGCAGGGCCGTAGCTAGTGGGGGGCAAGGGGGTAGCTGTCCACCCCTGGACCAGTTGAGCCAGACAAATCAAGTCTGTGGATTGTGGATGTTCATTGTTCAAAGGATTTGTTTTCTTCAGACTCAGTTATTTTGATTGTAGTGACTTGCAGTTGTTTGCCATTTTCATGGCCGGGAAATCGGTTGCTCCACGGTGTGTGCAAATGGTAAGCAAAACGAAGCAAAAACCCCTATTGAGATTGGTGTGTACCATTTGCATGGTTCAATCTTGGTAATGTTTCTTGTAAAAGATCCTTCTCTGCTCTGCGTCGTCTGAAGCTATGGACACGTTCTTTAATGACAGAAGAGCGCCTTAGGGGCCTCGCAATGATGCTTATTCATCGTGGAATCAACTACATGCCAACACCAAAGGATATTTTATGAACGAAAATCAAACTGGAGACATCTTTTATAGGTTAGTTACCCAAACATCATGCAGTATTGTGAAATGTGTAGTGTACTAGTGCTAGGATAAACAGTGTTTTTCAAATTAACAGGACCTCGGAAATAATGTTGTAAGCACTGAAAACACCTGCCTTTTCACACTTACATATCTCATGACAAGTGCTGAAAATAGCGTTTCGGAGCCTCCAAATTTGAAAATTTTCTGGGGGAGGATATCCCCAGACCCCCCTACATGACTCGTGCCTTCGGCACTCGCGAAAGTGCCCCCCCCCCCCCTCCCTGTACAAAAAACCTAGCTACGGCCCTGGAATGTTTATTGAAAGCGATATTTTAACCGGCAAATTAGACATTTATTAAAGTCTTTCACTACGGTGAATCAACACATTGAGGGGATAAAACAGGACTGCGTCAAAATTAACATCAACCCCTTGATTACCCATCCATCCCATGAAAGGTTCATCACACCAGCTGGGTCTACGTCCCCTACTCTTTTCGAAGAGCAGTGTAGTTTAAACGATTCACAGTCGCGGGCCGTTGTTGTTCCCTTCTTTCACAAACTCTCAACGGGAGCCCTCGCGAAAGCATTAACGGATAGCATTAACAGAAAGCGCTACTTATTAGGCCCCATAGATGACGGTCGACCTCCGGTAACCGGCAGACACCAGACAACATTGAAGAGGCAGTGTCCTCCAAAATCGCCGACTGGTTGGCTCAATTGGTTGGGTACTAGACCGGAGCGGTAGGCCCGGGTTCGATTACCGGCCGGATTAACACTCAGGGTCTTAACATAACTGAGTAGAAAGTGCTGCCTTTGATTCCCATCTGCAAATGGTTAGACATTCTAGACTTTTCGGATAAGGACGAAAGACCGTATGCTCCGTCTCACTTTCCTGTCTTCACTGGTCTGACTCTCCGTCTGAGATGTAAAAGAACTCCTATTCTTCCGACAGAAAATAGTCGCCACATCGCAACGAAAATTTTCATGAACACAACTCTATTTGATATCAAGAATGTTAGAAATTGCACTTCCGAGCATCTACATTTCAAACTTTTTTGTGGGGAGCATGCTCCCAGCCCCCCTAGATTAAAGGGATTCTTACGACGCCTTTTTTCGTACTACTTTCTCTGCCACATAGCAGGCCGCCGCTTATTGGAAAATTACTGAAATCCCTGTGTCTAAACATTTGAAATCGCAAGTATTTGTATGTAAAAAAAAAGTTCTAAAGTATGTAAACTGTGACTTTAACATTTTTAAACTTCTACTGAAGGGGCTAAAATTAACAAAAATTCCTGGAGATGGCCACTATCACGACCGGCATTAAACAAACAAATAGTGGTCGTCAAAAAGTCCTATAATTAAATTAGAAAACTGATAATCGATTATAGAGCTGCATCAGCATTAACACATGCTTTCGAAAATTAAAATAAACTTTCAATTGATCTTTTGGAGAGCAAATGAACTTCCTGTTTCGATTGACGACTTCATGCTCAAATTGCAAAATATTGGCCTCTGAAGAACGAATGAAAGCCAGAGTTAAGAACTTTGGAATCCGGAATCTTAAAAAGTTTGGAATCCGGAATCCATAGGCACGGAATCCGGAATCCAACCCTCAGAATCCGGAATCCACGATGTGGAATCCGGAATCCGCGACTCGCTTGGGTTCCTTTACATGGGGCGATTCAGAGATGGTTACTTGGCAGCTCAACAGCCAATTTCCTAAAAAAAAAAAGTGAAAAGAAAGCATTCAAGTGGCTAACTTTATGACTGACTAAAGAAAGGTTCAAAAAAGAAAAACAGATTAAATTACCAAGTACATTATTAAGTTATCAAAACAACTGTGCATGCCATGAGGCATGACTGAAAACTCTGTTTTTAAAAGTGTTTCCTTCTCATTCACTGAGTAAAAAAGTTAGTTGGCGTAATGTCTGGAAGATTAGCCTGTCAAACTGAAATCTATTTCCCTTGGATTTGCTTACTGTTCTTGCTGTTGTGTCTCTTATGCTTGTAACGTTATTGCACAAGTGGGAAGCAGCGGTGATAAACCTGGTTTGCATTTGTGATAACAGCCATACCATAATTATGTAAGAAATAAGAAAAAATTGTGGATCAAAATACCAGCAGGATAAAAGAAAAAGGCATCATTCATACATGCAAGGCGAGGAATATTTCTCTTGTCTTATTCATGTGTGTTTCACAAGTGGCATGAAATAACCACAACTACAACCCTGCATGTCCATGTGCTGCTTGAATTTGGCAAGTAGGAACTTTCATAAAATAACTGAAGGAAATTGAATGCTTTTCCGTGTTTGCAAATCCTGATATAAACACAAGTGGGCTTGGGAGAATTCTCGCGAGTAATGCAAACGCAAGACGAGGCCGAGGGTTTGCAAAACTGTCTTGAATTCTTCCAAGCCCTTTCCTGTTTATATCAGGGTATGCAAAGGCAGGAAAAAAAGTTTTTTTCTTGCTTCTATAAAATAACTAAGATTCTACACACAACGGTGACGTCGAAGCTGTGTTTACATACTCTCATGCAAACACACCTCTTAGCCAATAAAAGCGCGCGTCGTATCCTTGTTATTTTATAATCATGAATGGTGCTAATGCTTGTGTTCACCATGCCCAACCTTCAATGAAACCAGGACGACAAAGTTCCATAAGCAGCAGTTTTTGAACAAAGTTAAAAACAATCAAGCAAACCTACTTAGCTTTTTCTTCGAGACGAGAGAAAGTGAGTCCTTAGGTCGTCAACCGAATTCAATGCTGCGCTTAAAGCTCTTGTTGGCAGCTCTCCAGGACAGGTTTTCGTTCTTGAGAACTCAAAAAAGAAAGGAAACCACCATCCGGTAAACTTTTAACAAGCGAAATTGAAGCAGAAAGAAATTGAAACTCTTCTCTCTACTGAGTTATGGCCAAAATAAATCAGTCTGATGCAAAGTTCACCCGCGACTCAGCGAGCGGCTGCCCATAAAAGGCGCGAAAACTACTGTTGCGCCCAGAATCCCCAAAGTATCAGGGTGGAAAACTCTCACAGTCTGTCACAGGGGCGTCCAGTCAGGCCTCCGCGTGCTCCCAAAATCAAATCCCTAATCCTTAACGGTTTCAAAAAATTGTTGGATAGTTGAAACCAAATATGCTAATTCGTTTTTGTTAAAACGTCAATGAATAGGAAGCAATCAAAATTTTTAACTTTATTTTTCATATCCTTAGTTTTTTAGGAAAAATAATAATGGCTATTTTATAGTTTTGTACTTAAATATCTGCAACATGGCTGGAAAAAGTTATTGGTTAATGCAGCTTAATGTAGTTTTAAAGCAGCTTGAAATATTCAATGTGCTCTTTTCACGTGACTTATGACGTCACAACATTATTGTCGAGAAAATCGTTATTATTGGAATGTCTATTATGCAAAATTTCGGCCTTTTGCACTTCAACGCAAACTCGTGCCCAATCTCCTTTCATGCTCCTGTTTATGGCCAACACAGTTTTTATATCCCATTATATTAATGGCCATTTCCAAATGACCCATACCATAAGGCTTTTGGTTGCGTTTATGCTTTCGAACTGATTTTGTCCAGTGCTCAGTGAGCTAAAATGTCTAACTCAGAAATAGTCGCGTGACTGATGACGTCAACACAACCTGTCAGAAATAGCATGAATTGATTTTTAAAAAACTAGTTTTCGCTGTTTGTTGATGAGCGTGGAAAGGAAATAGAAATTGGCCAGAAATAGAAATTATTTAGCAAATTATAGCAGTTAAAAGAATTGTCGATGAGGAGAGAATGTAAACTTGTAGATCACGTGTCAGTCGTTAGGTGACTGTTGCTCTAAAAATACCAAATATTTGACAAATCACTAATGATCTTCCATTGTTTTCTAAAGTAAAGTTGTGGTTGTAAAGTCAATTTTCCCTTAAAATTCCTCTTTTGAACGATTTAAGGTCATTCCCCCAAACTAAAATATAACATACGATTTTTGTCAAACTTTCACAAGTTGTTAAGGACGGTGCCTCCTAATAGAGATGTATTTTTGCAAAGGTTATGACTTTGGGGGAAAAGTAGATCTTATCAAGGGTTATTGCAATCCAAAAAGAAGAAAGTGGGTCACCACGCATTTTTCAGAGATAATTTAGCAACCGTCCTTAACTATCGTGCAATGTTTTGAAATGTAAAATAAAAAGAATAGGTCCCCATGTCCGTTTATGAGATATCATCGACTCAAGTTACCCCATAATTCCATGCAATTTCGCCTAACAAAAACATGCTTATTTGATCAGTTTATGCTACTTTCCATAGGAACAGGAAGCACGTCTTGAAACAATGTACTAGATGTAAAATATCGATAACAAGAACAATCTACTAGATGTTTTATGGCAGATGCTCGAAGCATCAGACGAAATTGACTTAAAGCGGGAGTGTTCTCGAGGGCGTGTTTTTTATCTCCATGAGTAACACGTTTCTTGAAATAATTTTGTTTTCGAAGATGTGTTTCTTTTCTAACTCTTTGAACAAAAAGACGATGAACGGTAGGTCAAAAATATGCGGGAAAAAAGATAGCTCACCATGATTGTTTAAGAGTAAATAACTTTTCTTTTCTGTGGTAAGCTTAGCCTCATAGGAAACCTATTATTCCCTGGACGTGCGCGCGCTGTGAGCGCGCGCTAATGACGCAACAAATCGTGCGCAGTAAGGATGCGCAATGCAATACAGGGCAATGACCTTAAATCTACTTTCAAAAATCCAAGGGAATCATTCCAAAAGTAGAAATTGAACCTTTCACGGAATCGTTGTTTTATTTATCAATACAACTAAAACTGGCAATTTGTGATTATGCGAAATTTTTAAGATTCTGGTCCGGCGTGATCTGTCAAGTGATCGAAGAAAATTTCATACCGTATTTCTGTTTCAATCTAGTAGAAAATATGGTTTACCAACCATTTTTTCCACGTAGAGTTTGAACCCAGGCCTTAAATTGCTTCAGTAATTGACGACAAGACAAACTTTACATGTTGCCCTCCTTACATGCTACCTCCACATCCCTGACTCGTACTCCGTCACTAATATGTGTCTAGGAAAAAAGAGGGCTAACTTTACGTCATTTTAACCGAAAGAAACTGAACAAGGACATTATAATTACGCAGCACGTGGGGTGTACTGTTCTTAAAGAGGGGAAGAACTGTATATAAACGGAATGCCACCTTAACCCATATATATTTTTCCAGGCTTTCAAATACAAGTAGTGGAATTAAGCAAACGCAAAACGAAACGTGCGAAGTCTGTGCGGGATAGGTGGCGGCCGCAAGTGGAAGAAAGGGAACAGAACACTCTCTCCCTTTCACCTTCCTACCTTTCTTTGAACCTAAAGCAAGCTAACACTGACCACGTTGTTAGGGGGCGAGCTCTCTCCCCACTGCTCCCAACTGCTTCCCACTGCTCCTCATTCTGCTTTTCCGTACTTTTCATTACTTTGAATATAATGTGTCTCTTTCTCTCTTTTCTTGTGTCAACAGATCGCAATCTGCGCTTGCTTGCCTCGCTGATTTCGACAACGACTTTAAACTTCTCCGAGAAATCGATGGCAAATATGCAACGTGATACGACATATTCATGGCGGTGTTTGTCATCGGCTGGTTCTTCGTCCTGTTTGTGTTCGTCGTCTTCCTCTGTGGCGACGAAAGCAGTATAATGAAGGAGAAGAACTGGATAGTTCTAGTGAGTAGCCCCGTACGTTTGTTTATCCTGTGAAACGAGCGCAACATTCACTTAGATACAACTCATACAAGGCGCGAGATTTCGGGTTGAGGGTGGGTAGAATTGAAGTTGACGCGAAAGGAGAAGGAGTTCGTGAGGAGGAACAAGAGAGAGGTTGTGAGAGAAAATCCACTCGCCAGAGCGACAAGCTTTAAAACTGAAACAATTTAAATTTGACATCATCATCATCGTCATCATCATCATCATCGTCATCATCATCATCATCATCATCATCATCATCATCATCATCATCATCACCATCATCATCATCATCATCATCATTAACAACAACAGCTAAAAACGGTTTCAAATATTTCCTGTCTACACCGATTCGTTTTCGTTTGAAAACGTATTCTTCTTGTCACATTTTCTCTGAAGCCATGGAAAACGCTGATGAAATTAAACGGAGAGTATTGAAAATAGTTTCGAGGGAGGAGAGTCATTTGAAAGCGCATCATTTTTAGTGTGTAAAACTAAGGAAGCTTTGAAAACGTATTAACGAATGGACACGATTTTAAGAGCGCTGACGGCATTTTTGGTTGTTTAACGTTCTTGTTGTGAACGAAAACATTTTGTGACGTTCTCGGCCATGCTTGTACAAAGCCAACTGGTCTGCCTCCGTCCAGTTGGGATTCTTACTTGCTATTTCTTTCTAGATATTTATTTCGTATACACGGCCCCACAAGCCTATGGCTTTAAACACATACCGTATACAAACAAATTTCTTTTTTATTTATTTTTTAGAAGGTCACAAAGGGGAAGTAGGTTAAAAAATGTAGGTAACTTTTTGACGGCTAACTTCAAAATTTTAGAAAATTTGACGCTTGACTGTTGACAGAAACTCCTTTCACAACTAAAACTTGTGTTTTAGGGGGTTGTCGTTTGTTTTCGCTAGCCTTAATTATTATAACTTCATTTGTTGCGTCTTTGCATAGTCAGTCTAGTGCGTTTACATTAACTATCTAGCAACATTCTATGAAAGCTTAAGGAACTGCTAAGCGACTTAATACATCAGTCATTTCGATCAGTGCCCATCCCCTCCAGGAAAAGCCTCGACCATGCATTTGTCAAAAAAAAAACAAAAAACAGCTACAGACAATTCTCGGTTTCTGGGGTCAAATAAATACCTCCGAAAGTTAATTCAGGCCACATTAAGGCAAAGAGAAGACTAATTTTTCAGTATTGTTTCAGTGACCGTTGGTTCTGTGGATTTGCCCTTCATTTACATAATTTTTTTGTAATAAATAAACAAATTATAATAGCGCTTAAACTACAAAATATTGCAAAGCGTTTCACATAAATTAATAATAATAATTCTAATAATTATAATAATAATACTAATAATAATAGTAATAATAATTAACTTATTTAGTTTAGAAACTGTTCGATAAAATCAGGCTCACAAATAATCCCACAAATGGATTTCTTAATACTCAAATGCTTTCTTCAAAAAATGTCTTAAGTTTAACTTTGAAAGGCTTTTTTGGTCTTTGCTAACGAAATTTTTACTGAAGAAAAGCCAGAAGGTGTGGGATCAAATCATTTATAAAGCCTCCAAATGCCCGTGGTAATTTGGTGCTTCGTTGCTGCATAACCTTTGTTGTAACTCGTACATCTTGTGTTCAACCGGCTTCTTATTTTATCCTTGCTGTTCGCTTTGCTGTTTATCGTCGCCTCTGCGCTCTTTGCGGACTACCCACTGGACGTTTTTTACGACGCTGGGTTTGACAAGCACCCTTTGCTTAAAAAGTACACGACATGTTTTGAGCTAATACACCGGCTGCGACCAAATATAGGCAATGAGGCGTTCAATACCAAAGTGAGCTTAAAGTTTTTTCTCCGCGAGCAACCCGGCGAGAAAAATGAACGAGTAAAATCACTTTCCAACAAATTTAAATTAAGAAGAAATTCAAACAGCGTTCTGAAATGCTTGATTTCTTAGGACGACAGAAAACTTGGCAGAGAGGAGGGGGGAGGCGAAAAGAGATAAATGGGAACAAGAACCATTACATGACTGGACGAAAAAGGCGCCAAAACCTTGCGAAGTGTCGCAGCGTTTCTGTTTTAAATGGGTCAAAGAAACTGTTCCGAGGTAACCTTACGATGAAAAAATTTGAAAAATTCAGGCTTGAACGGGAATGGAACCCATGACCTCTGCGATACCGGTGTATTTTTTTCAGGTTTCTTCTTTTCAACTGCTCTACTTGAAACACCTTCACTTCGATGATCTTCATATAATTCTATCTTTATCCGCAGTTCAAATATATGATTATTTCATATACTCATCAGTATTCATTTCTCCGTCTACGGAATAAATGCCAACTCAGTTCACTTTCGTCTTTTATCTATCATCTGTCCAAAAATTGTGAAGTTCCTTGCAAAATTACTTACAAAACGGGCTATTTGCTCATCTACAATACCTTTACTGTGCAGTGAAAAGTGCAAATATTAGCCGATGAACTTTCACTCACCTCGAAAGAAATTGTCCGCACTGACCTGCTTCTTCGTCAAAAAGCCCGGCAAAACCGGCAATTTATAGCTGAAATGTTCCTTTTATTTTTGGAATTCTTCGGTTGACGAAGATTTAAATGACCGACGAAAATAATCAAATAAAGTTCTTTTTGTACGAAAACTGGGCCCGTATGAAAACTGGGCAACATACTGTACCTATAGTACCTGAATTTTAATCCATCCCTCAATCACCTCTCTGTTTAAACATCTTGGCAGGTAGGTCTGCATTAAACGGTACCATTGAGCACATTTAGCTGCAGTGACGGTGTCGATGTCTCTGTGTAGAGCTTCAAGAAGTTGTTGTGTTCGAAAATCCCCTAGTGGGATTCTTCGGGCTCTTGCTTCATCTCTGTTGTCCATAACTCTTTGGATTTCAGGACGGGAGATCATGTCGGCCTTGATGGCCGCTTTAAGACTGCTTATTGCCTGTTCCACGATGTTGAGGAAAGGGCTGTAGGATGGAAGCATTTTAAGCTCTGTATTTGGGGCGGGAATGGTCGGGTTTCTGTGGGCCGGTGCTCCATCATAAACAAAGATCACTGACTCGTCAGGATCTAAGTTCGTCCTCGCCTGTGCAAGGAAGTTGTTAAAACGCTCAGCGTTCATTCCTCCCACAGCGGCTGACGGAAACACAAGTCCGTTTATGGGCGAAATTGCCATTGTCACGGTCAGGTTTCGTCCACGCTGACCGCACACTTGGCGGTACGCCCTCTCTCCTTGCCGCGCCCTATCGTGACTTCTGGCCGTCCAAATATTGTAGCCGCATTCGTCGACAAACACACAGTGACGGACTATGGCGTGATTCATAAACCAGTTCGCGTAATCGACTCGCTTGTTCAGCACGTCAGGTCTGTTTCTGTCAGCAGGGAGGGGTCTGACCAGTTTCACTCGGAGCAGCATCCCGTCTAACGTTCTTGATACAGTACGGTCACGTTTCCTTAATTCACTGTTTATTTGAGCAAGTGTTAGCAGACAGTTTTCGTTGATAATTTACTCTAGACAGTCTCTCATTTCATCATCCACACGCACGTTGTTTCTTCCACCTCTTGGTCTCTCCCGAATTCTGCCTTCTGTGATGTAACGCGCCACGATACCCCTTTCCGTTGATAGATTCACGCCCAACGTGTCTGCGACCAAAAGATAGTCTTCCTGCTCGTCCTCAAAAGCTCCAACGATTCTCTTTCTGTGTTTGAGAGGTATTCGATTTCTTCGAGGAATTTTGTATGTACATGTACATGTACCAGTAGTCAAAAAACGCTCACGAAGAGAAATGAACAGGAAAAAATTTTCTGATCCTTTTATCCTATTTTGCACTTGACAAAGGTTACGTAACCTATCCAAAGGGTTGTACATACATGTACATATCATGGGCATCATACTGGCAATGAAAATTTCAGGCAAAATAGGTATTGTTCCATTGAAAATCGTTTTTTGTTTATTGAATTTAAAGAACACGTAATTGTTTGTACAAGTGCATTAATGTTTGTCTCATCCACACTAAGGCCGTCCAGGAATTCTATTGAATTGCTTTCAGTGTGACAGAAATGTTAATAAATGGTATTTTCACTTTAATGTTTGTTTATTGTCCCTATTGACATTCAAGATGGTGTTAATGACTTGCATACTAGCACAAATGAAAGTATATTTTTCTCTTTTGTATGCCAAATGACGCATATGAATGCCCAAAGGTGTTATTGAATGTTGATTAAAATGCAAAAATCGCTATTGAATCTGACTTTTGCGCAAATGTTCCTATTTTCGCGCTAATGAATCTCTCTTCGCATAATTGATCGCCGTTTCACGCAAATGATTGCGTATTTTCTCGTAATGAACAGCAAAAGGTGTAGATGCACGCTGTTAGATATTTAAGCAATATACCACACATTTCTTTGGTTTATTGGCTCAACAAGCCACGCGGGATGTTGGAAGAACACGAGAAGAGATTGTGAGTCACGAGCTGAATGCGAGTGATTTACAAGCTTTTCGGCTGCCAGAACCACAGAGATGGTTGGTATATTGCCAGAACGAGAACCATAGAAATGTGTGGTTTCTTTCCTTTCGTTGGTTTCTTAGAAAGCGGTTATTGTTCTTTCTTCGAGGAATTAATCGTTTTCTCGAAACTCGAATCGAGTATGCAAAATCGACAATGTTTCACTTCGGCGAATCTCTCGAGAATCGAGTATGGAGAATCGAATCTCGATTCTCAATAATAATAATAATAATGTTTAATACTTCTATAGCGCTTTTTACATTCACATATGATCAAAAGCGCTTTACAAACTTCAAAAATCCTCTCGAATAATAAATTACATGATTTAAACGAAATTATCTAAAAACTACGATCGATTCTCGATCCTCGATTCCCGCGACGATAGAGAATCCAGGGTTCAACTTACATTTAAGTGGTAGTGTATATTGCTTTTATATAATAACTACATTTTCCATGGGGTTTACTGGTATAATAATCAATAGGTATTGATTATGTACTGTATTATTGTATGAAGTTAAATTAAAGCCAATTGTTAAAGATAGAAAATAAAACTAGTTGAAGAGGTGTACACAAGTCGTTTAGAGTTCAAGGAAGTCGAACATTCACTTAAGTTAAGTTCACTTCTTAGACTTCTTAGATTCTGGACAAGGGACTATGATTCAAACTTTATCAGTAGTCGCCAGTAGAATTTTAAAAAATAAAAAAGCAGATTAAAGCGGATATGGCCTGGTTTATTAGCTTAATTGCATCTTTAGACCGCCACGTTTATAGCAGAGCGGAGCACCATACTCCTAGAAAATAGAATACATATATCTATGCAATTCAATTTTGATGGTCATCCCGTCACGTGACCGTACGACGACCGACGACCGAGGTACCTTGCACCATGCTTCATGTAGAATGTTTTAACTGTCTCGATATTCGCGCGTTTACACGAGGAGAAAAATGGCGGACTACCCTCGAACTTAGACGCTAACCATCTTCTTTGAGGCTTCACGTATAGAGTTTGTACTCTCATGGACATTTTACCGCACTAAGGTCGGAGCAATGACAGCGATAACCCTTCACTGAACACTGACAAGAACGAATTCTGATCGCCTGTTATCACAAGAGAAATTCGATCTGACGTTAACAGTATGGCTGCTGGTTCCTCATACGGTCAATTTTCAATACGGTAATTTTACGTTCTTGGAATGAAGACATTCCTTTTGATAGCTCATCATGAAAAGGAAAAGACCTGAAGGTTGCCTTATACTCGACGTCGCATATATAAGAAATTGGAGAGCCTGAAGGCAAGAAATTCTTGTTCGAGGACATGATGTTTTTCAAAGGAGATCTGGAGCGACCATCTGCAAAGGACCCGGCGACTTTCGTTTGGAACGGGCCGGCGAAAATTGGTTTGATTTTGCTTTTAAGAAGGTTTTAAATTGAATGCCCTAGAACCAACAATAATAATGCAGACTCTTTCCAATTGACGTATATAATGACTGGCTCGCCTTGATTAGCAACTGCTACATGTGGGTCAGTCCATTTATGTAAGAAAGTTAAAAGTCACTCTAAAGTTAAAAGTTGAACAAAACCAGCGTAATTAAGCTGGCGAACCATAGCAGACAATAGCAACAAGGTGAACCAATCAGAACGCGAAGCAAACACATGTAATTAGCGTCAAGTGCGGGAAAATGCGTGCGCAATTGGCTTTGGTTTACTTCGGACGAGGGCGAAAGTGGTTCCGTTATTTTGAACCCTCGTCCTACCAGGTGGGGTCTAATGCGACCCCCAGTGATAATAAACATTCACCAAAGCTCGTATGTCTGGACAATTTTTGTCAGATTTCATGAATTTGTCTCTTTGTGTCAGTTGCTTCAAATGCAAATGTTACTTTTAAAATCCAAAGGACTGTGTAAAATTGGTGCTTATTTTCTTATTGGGGTCCAAATTGACCCCAGCGAAGCAAGAGGAAAGTTCAAGGGTACTAAGTGAAGTACTGGACAATTCAATGTAATATACATAAGGTGCTAACAAGGACGAAGCCTATTCGATGTAGGATTGCTTTGTTCACATCAGACTCCTTTTGTTTCCCTTAAGTAATGGCGGCAAAAGGTAGAATTGTGTATTACAATACAGAGGAAACTCTCCGGGCAGTTCTAGAAGGGCAGTCAGATGAATCTGAATAAGAAGTTTCGACAGTTCCGATACAGAAAGTGACCATTTGTCAGAGCCTTCAGACCACAGTGATACTGAGTCAGCTCCTACAGTACCACACGACAGGAATGCAACAGATCAGGCTGTCACTCCTTCTGAACCTCCAAATGAGCCTAGAAGAGGTCGTGGTAGAGGTCGAAATCGTGGCCAAGCTAGAGGACGAGGGCAGCCAGTTAGGGCTGCTGGGGGAGAGGAAGATATCGCTCAGGATGTACTTATTGCCAAGAATGGAACCGTTTGGCGGACTACCCCACAAAATGGAGGTCGACGTCGCATGCAAGACATAATAAGGACACCTCCAGGAATAACAGATGCTGCTAAATGCAACTCAGTCGAAGAAGCCTTCGGATTTTTCATCACCCAAACTATGGTTGATCTCATTGCTCTAGAAACTAATCGTGAGGCTAGACGCAGGGTCAGGCAATGGAATGAAGATAACCCTGAGAATCAAAGAGATTGGCAAGAAGTTGACTCGACTGAGATTAAGGCCTTCGTTGGGCTTTGTCTTTATGCCGGGTTGCACAAATCAAATCACGAATCTCTGTCCTCGTTATGGTCAGAGAATGAAGGGAGACCAATGTTCACTGCAACCATGTCTAGGAATAGATTTACAAGTATTCTCAAGTTCTTAAGGTTTGATAATCGTGCAACTCGGCAAGAAAGACAAGTTGATGACAAACTCGCACCATTTAGGGACTTTTGGAATCTATTTCAAGCACAACTTCCAAAGTTCTACATTCCTGGTCCAGATCTTTGTGTAGATGAGCAACTTGTGGCCTTTAGAGGCAGATGTGGTTTTCGCAAGTATATTCCATCTAAGCCAGCTAAATATGGAATTAAAATTTGGTGGTGCTGTGATTCACAGACCTGTTACCCGTTGAAAGGTGATGTTTATCTGGGAAGGCAACCTGGCCAACAGAGAGAAGTTGGGCAGGGAGCTCGTGTTGTCAAACAGCTTGTAGAACCATGGCGTAGAAGTGGAAGGAATGTCACAGCAGACAATTTTTTATCCTCTATCCCTCTTGCAGAAGATCTTCTGAAGGATGGCTTGACCTTTGTGGGCACAATCCGTTCCAACAAGCCACACATCCCAGATTCAATGAAAGCTAACAGTACCAGACAGGTTCAGAGTTCCCTGTTTGGTTTCAGTGACCAGCTCACGTTGGCTTCATATGTACCAAAAGAGAAGCAGGCTGTGTTGGTGCTGTCGACAATGAATCATGATGACCTAGTAGATGGTGACACCCAGAAACCAGAAATTATCCTCTATTACAACTCAGCCAAAAGTGGAGTAGATAATCTGGATCACCTGGCAACGATGTACACAAGCAGAAGGAAAGTCAACCGTTGGCCTGTAGCACTATTCGGAAATGTCGTTGATGTTGGGGCTGTAGAGCATTTATTGTCTGGTTAGGCAACTTTCCTCAATGGAAAATTTCCGAAGGTAAACGCAGGAGACGCCTCTTCCTTTCAGAGCTAGCAAATCAGCTTGTCATGCCACATATGAGATGCAGAGCACTTACACCCACATTGCAGGCACCGATCAGGAATGCCATGAAGATGGTTGGAGTTGATCTTCCCCTACCTGTCCAGCAAGCTCAAGGTCACACAAGTGCGGCAAAGAGAAAGAGATGTCGCCTCAGCCCTCGTGGATTCGATAAGAAGGTTCGGTTGACATGCGATAGATGCAAGCACCCAGTGTGTTCAGCTCACAGTGTTCAACAAGTGCTTTGTGATGAATGCTTCTAGATCTAAGACGTCCCATGATGTTACAGGCACTGTTTGGTTACATCCCATCAGAATGAAAACGGAATATCCATCCAGAATATCAAACAATTTTAATTCTTTTATGTACTTTCCAACAGGAATTCGCTGTTTCTGCGGTAAAAGTTTATGGTTTTGTTGTTAGAACTTCTATGCAGCCCTGTGATATGCATTGTATACCACAGTTGGTTTCTAAATAGTCAATCACCGTAATAACGGATGGGGTCTGACTAGACCCCAGCTGGTACGATTTGCATAAATCTGTTAAGTTTTCTAAGCATGTTTGCCTAATTGGCACGTAAAACGCTCCCTTTAATTTCAAGGAACAATTTTAACGTTTGCATTAGTAAATGGAAGTATAATTAACATTAGTTTTCTAAAAACCATTGAATATCGTAACTGAGCATGATTGAAAGCAAAAAAAGGAGTGTATGTTGTGTGAAGAAAAGGAAAAAAATGGGTTATTAGTACATCAATGTGCCAGGTTGTTTTTTAACTGAATAATAAAACACGTTTGAGCAATGGTTAATGCCATAAAAACGATATTAAGTTTGTATTCTGGCATATTTTGTTATGGGGTCAAACTGGACCCCAGTTGGTATGATTCATATGTAAAATATGTTGGTAGGATGAGGGTTAAAGAGTGTAGTAAAGTAAAACTAAAGCAAAAGCAAACTGCTTTCTCCATTCATCTGAAAACGTCTGTTATCCCAGGTATGACGGAAACTTACCTGGTGTCCTCCCCTGACGCTCCTGAGGATGACCCCCACGGGATGGATTCGTACCTTGAAGGAGTGCTATTACCGAGCGCAGTGGGAGCTTTATGACTTGGAATCAGACCCAAAAGAGTTGACAAACCTGATTGACAAACCGGCTTATCAGGATGTTGCAAAGGAGTTACGTCAGGAGCTGTTGGCTTGGATACGGACTACTGACGATCGGTAGATTTGCTCCCCAGGTGGGGTCCTGGTGGAACAAGCTTGTCAGTCTCTAGACAATGACACTTGACCTGGAACACTTGATGGAAAAGATCTGAAATTTCCCTGAAGAAAAAGAGATACCCTTTCCCACGCATTCTGAAAATAATCTGACCAGTCAACTCCACATCTTAGGTATTGTTTTTCTGCGGTGAATTGGTAATAATGAATATGAGATATATGCAACTTGTGCTAGAAATCATCCTTCGAGCTCAAAATGTAAGACCATAACGCAAACAGGTAGTCGCTTTACATGTAACTGTAATCAAAGAGTAATATTTGGGATCGTGTATGCCATAGAAATGAAATTTATAAAAATGCAACATCAAGTTAGCTATTTTTCTACAGCATTTCAAACTATGAAAACTAAATGTAAAACTATTAGAAAATCAAGATTGGAAGAACTCTACTTATTTTTGAAGTTGGGCCTCACGTTTCGGTCGTACCCATAAAACATTTTCTTTGGCACCTCTGAATCCATCGTTACATCACTGAGAATATTTAACAATTATCCTGCGAAATCGCGCGGAATATCACCTGATACTTACTTCAACAAATTCCCATCGACTACCATTTTCAGAACGAGAAAAACCACGGCTCTATGATGAAAACGCTAAAAGCTAGCAACACCTAAACTTAATAAAAATCAAAACAGAACTTCAAGAAATCGAAGTTTACTACCGATCATATAAAAAGACTTATTTACAAACTCATGTTTGGAAATGACAAGACCAAGTAAAAAAAATATTGCTACCTTACCGAGAATAAGTCCTCTTCCTGTGAATTGAAATCTTTTCAACTTTAGTCTTTACAACTTTCCGTAAGCGTGCTGCTTCGTTCGCAATAGCATTTTCTTGGTTGAGTTCTCACTATGAAAATTCCAAGTCAACCTCTGGATATCTTTTTGAGCTGAAGCAAATACTTGTTGACTTTTTGAGAGCATTTAATCGTGGAAAGTTTCTTCCAGGGAGTTAAAATTTCCGGAGATCACTGCTAAAACCGCCTCGCTTTTCAAAATGGTCGCCAAACAAGCAATGAAAGAAAAGCTGCAGTGCACTTCCAAATATGGTCATTTACGTATATCGCAGGATATCTGTCATGGACGGATGACAGATATTGAGGGCTTCCTTACCATATATGGGCATAGTGACAATTTGTTGAATAATAATGATAGTTATATGGGAACATAAACAGGTAATTTAAGCATGGTGAGTTAACATGCCTATAATGACACGAGTGAACATAATTCAAGGGTGAAATAATTACAGCCACTTAGTATGTAACTTCTTAAGGAAGTGTGGGTAGACATTGCTATTGGCATTGAAATAACCTGCGGTTTTCCCACTCCACATCGAGGGTCAATGAAAACGGCAAGTGGTCAAATTTAATGTCCCCATCAAAACGCGTGGTAGTGTGAAAACAATTCATATTTTACCTAATTCTCTTGTGCTGAATGCCTTCTTCTCTCCCCTTTTCCATGTCCATCTTACAAAATATTATTTTCATGTTCATCTTACAAAACAATATGTTCATTAATATCGTTACTCACATTAGCTCTGCTGAGTAAACGACGTGGAGGAAAAGACAAAGAAAGTGCGCAGATCTCCTAATGTTAAGCATATCACTTCCTTTAAAAAATTAGTATCATAAAATGTTAGTCTAAAAGCTTATACAAGTATCAATAGGACTTCTCACTGCAGTAAATATAAACGTTCAGCTAAGGGATGCTAACCATACTGTTTTCCAGAGGAAAACTCAGATGTTCAGATTACTTAATTGTTAATATGAATAGATTGTTGTTGAACTGCATGATCAATGACAAAGTAGAAAAAAAAAGAAAACAAGACTTAAACTATTCCAATCATCAAACAGTTTAATTTCCACCGGCAAAACTGCAAATTGAGTTTACGAAATGGTGGGCGATTTTGAGGTTCCCAGAGATATTTAACGCTTTTTCATCAGTAAAAAAAAACTTAAAACCAGTAAGTTTTCTTGTCAAAACAATAGTTTTTCTTCGAATGCCTAGCTAGTCGGAGTAAGGAGTCTTGAAGGACATCCTCCTCAAATAACGATTCTTTCAGTTATGCATGTTTTTCATTGAATCATTTTCTAATTGGACTACATACAATCATGTTACATTTAATCATACAAAAGGTTACGAGAACAACGCAGTAGCCTGGTTTCACCAAAATTCACAGCTTGTCAAATACTAGCTAGGGTTGAAGGTTAAACTGAAACTATGAAAAAAAGCCAACCTTTGTAAGTTTCAGGCCAAGGAAATGCAGCCGACAATTGAGCTATCAAGCCAACTGGGAGCTGGTCATTAAATTGGTTCGTAATACACCCGGGAAAGATGAAGATGAAATTATGAATATATGAAATTCATATAGTTGAACTGCGGCAAGCCCGATTTTTTAAGGCTTTCTTTTCGCAACTGCATAAGTTGCGTTTAAATAACTGCGAGGATCTTCTTTACTTATTTCTTCATTCCGCAGTTCAAATACATGAATCACCTGAACTTTGACATTCAATAAACTTGTTTCGGTTGTTTACTGATCAAAATTGTAACAAAATTCGCGAACCTGATAGGTTTTTAGCCGCTCTAACGTGACAGGGCACGTTTCAGGTAATTCGCTCATACATGTCTGAGTAAATAAACAAGAAATACATTAAATAAAAAGTCAGCGTGACCCATATAAGTTGGCAACCCTTTGCAAACGTTTCAGTGGAAATTTATGTTTCGTGTGTATGCCTGCTGATTATTCATATACCCTGTTTTAAAAGATATAAATTTCAAAGGATCGTTTTCATACGCTAGAAAAAGGACGAAACCAGCGTCCTGTGACAGAATCTAAAAAAGTTTCCTGTTTGCCAAATACACGAAACGATCGTTGCCAAATGTTTGAAGAAAAAAGCAAAACATATGAATAAGCAATATCCTCTTAAAGCGACCGGTACTAAAAGTGTTCCCGTGCTTACTGTGTGTTTAGCATGTGCCAAAATCTTAGAAGTGGTCCGTTCAGTCCCATGCGATTAAATTAGAAATTACGTGGATTCTGGTCACTGCAGAATTGTAGGTAAATTCTTTTTTTTTAACATCAATTAAATCGCAAGCAATTAATGGTACGAACCAAGTAAGATAAAGATGAGACGTTCAGGAAGGCCGATGAAGGGCCGAATGAAAATTCCTCAGGAATCGCGAAATACAGTGTTACAATTCAGCCCCACATGTACAGAGCAACTTAAAAAAAAATTTATAAACAATTCGAAGTTTAACATTGACATAATTATGTATATCAGTTGGGGGGATCGTTTACGAGCTTGCCGGTACAGATTGCGTCAAATCACATGCCTAGACCGCATCGCTTATAAACGCGAACCCTTCTAAGTTGCATCATATCCTTCAGTTGGGATTCATCATTCCTTGTCTCCAAGTCTCCGATCTGTTGTCTACAAGGAGTTGAAGTGAGTAGATTATATTTATTTAGTAACTTCGTCTTTGCTTTTGCTTTAATGAATTGTGAGCCCAGAGTGAGCGGGAAAGAGGACGTCTCTTTTCTTCCCAGGGACCGATTAAGGATTTCTTTTAAAACGATGTAGTTTGCTGGCAACTGTTATTGAACACCTAGGCAGCGCGCGAGTCAATCATGTGCACTTCGGTGGTTTCTTTTCTGTTGCTTTTCCGCTCTTAGTCGAAATTGATAGAATATGTCTGTGACTTTGTGCGTTCACAAAAAGTTTCACATTCTATGCCGAATTTTGTTATTGATACAATATTATTGGAAATTGGACTTTGTGTCGTACAAGTAAGAGGTGATCATGCTCGTAATTTCAAGTCAAATCTTCCTCGCGCTCGACCTATTTGAAGTAACTCACTTGATTATTACTCCCCAATTTATGCTCCACTTAGTCCATGCACAATTCCTAATATTTTATGTACCCCCCCCCCCCCCCTGTCCCACTCAGGGAGCTGATACATAGTTGGGCTGCATTTCCCGCGCTTGTTTACTGGGCGCTAATGATCGCAAACAACCAATGATCTGGAGTAAAAATGGCTGAGGGCAAAGGCCCAAAGCCGGTTTAATCATTAATTTAAATGAAGTAATCATTACAAAATCTTTGAATCACGACAAAAAATTTCCGCCCAGGAAAGGTGAGGGCACAAAAACGCGCCACACAGGAAGATCTAGGCCACACAGAAGGCACGTGGACGGGACAAGGGGAGGAGGTGGGGTTCAAAAGAAGCTATGAACCAGCGAAGATGTCGAGAATGAATGACTGCCTGGCAGCCAAGGTCATGCGTTTTAACAACCTCGTCCCCAGGGTCTTCTCGGCTTCCAATATGGCGGCAGCTCGGGAGAAGACCCTGGCACACAGCAGATCACGTGTCTCCAACGAGGATGGAGATGTATTCAAAATGGCGGCTACGGCGAAAAGGGTGAGAAGAACTGGGTACGAGATGCTAAGGTGAAGATAAACAAAATGGTGGAAAAAGCTGAAGTTCAGTTCAAGAAAAAATAGGAAAAACAGACACGTTTTGCATGTAAGAGTCTTAGGAATACGGCAAAGTGTTAGAGGTCTTGTTTTTGCTGTTCATTGTTTCTTTTTTGTTATTTTAAAGTTAGGAGTAATGGGTTTGAGCGTACTCTACTGCGGAACTCCGTACCGCTAGTTGATTCAATGTTGCTCAAATGAACATATTATATTTTTTATTCATGAGGCTTTAGGCAATAAATTGTCTTATCGTTACATTGTTACAAATCCGTCTTTCTTAAATATTGTTATAAATCCGTCCTTCTTAAATTTATATGCTTCAGCTTTAGACTTTTAGAATATATCAGGCTCATATTAAGCTTAAAATATAAATCTTATGGAGTGAGCTTAGGCCTTAAATAAAACTAGTGCTACAAAATATTTATTCTGCATGGCTTACATCTCTGTGAGTTCAGTGGAAATGACTCATTTATGGAAATGACTCGTTAATTTTTGATCTGGCATATTCCTAGGTGCTGCTTTGGAGGCAGTGATAATCATTTTGACTTTGTTGAATTTATTTGTGCCCATTCTTTGCGCTACAGTTTTGCTTGTACAGTTGTAGATCTCCAGGGCTTTGTCACTTTCAATATTGTTTTCTTCACTTTAGATTCAGTGAGTCACATTAAACACTAGAACTGAGGAGATTGTGAGACTGTGAACAATGGAAAAATAAAGCATTTTAACAGTTCTGGGGATAATATTCCCAGGCTTGAAAAACATTTATGCTTAACAACTTTAATCAATTGAGTAACCTGCAGCTGGGTGAAGTTTGCAAGTGTTTCAAAAATAGAAATGGGAAAGAGAGGATTGAACTCACCTGAGGGAGTAATACACAAGTGATGGAATAGTACACAACTGACGGAGTAATAAACAACTGATGGAATTATCATCCAACTGACTGAGTGTAACACAACTGACCGAGTCTCAGACAACTGACTGGGTAATACACAACTGATCGAGTAATGCACAACTGACAGAGAAGTACACAACTGACCGAGTAATGCACAACTGATGGGGGAAGTACACAACTGACTGAGTAATACATAACTGACAGCATTATCATGCAACCCACTGAATGACACAGAACTGGCAGAAAAATGCACAACTGACCAAGTGATGCACATCTTCCAACTGCAACTTGCAACATGCAACTTACAGAAAGGTTACACAAGTGACCAAGTAATGCACAACTGACGGGGTAATACACAACTGATAGAATTATCGTACAACTGACCGAGTGATACACACAGGACCTTTGCATCAAATTCCCTACTCCTCGGGCAAGGAAAATACATGTAGCCAAATGTCTGAGGTATGCCGGGAGGGGAGGGGGGGATGTTGAAGATTCGAATTGATCAGCACATAACCTTAAGTTACAAATCCCACTTTTTAGGATGACTCATTATTTCTTTGAACCTCTGTTGTAACTTTTAGTGGATTTTTGTGGTGTTCTAATTGGATCTGCAAACCCTTTTTATTTGGCTTAGATGGACATGAGAATAGTTTTAAAGTAGAGACATGAGATGGGAAATCATTTTAAGAGACAATCAAAAACTCTTATGCTCCACATGAGAGCACCCCAGGTTGATAGCAGTCAATTAATATTCCTTTCCTTGTTCTTAACTTTAAGCCCCGATATCAACAAACATGTTCTCCTCACTATTCTCCGTAAATGTCTTATGGTACTACTTGAGAGAATTCACATAAACGTCCAGAAATTTAATTTTGGGTGGTCATTTCCTTTATTCTCAGGGCCTGTATGTTTGAACAAGTAGTGATATTGTAAGGAGAAATTAGATATTTGTTTGTCACTACTGGGGCTTAAAGGCCTAACTACAAATTCCAATTTCATAACTTCATGAAATCTTTTTCTCTCCTTTTTTTTTACTCTGAAATCCTCTCTTTCCCATTGATTTAAATTTTTCAAACACTTTCAAACTACACCCAGATAAGTCAATTGATTGCAGTTGTTAAGCAGAAGATTTTTCAAACCTGGGAATATTATCCCCAGAACTGGTCTAACATGCAAAGAGGACTTTATCTATCCACTGTTAAAATGCTTTATTTCTCCATTATTTACAGTCTCACAATCTCTTCAGTTCTAGTATTTACTGAGACTTACTGAAACTAAAGTGTAGAAAACAATATTGAAAGCGACAAAGCCTGGAGATCTGCAACTGTACAAGCAAAACTGTAGCACAAGGAATGGGCACAAATAAATTCAAGAAAGCCAAAATGATGATCACTGCCTCCAAAGCAGCACCTGGAATATGCCAGATCAAAACTTAGTTTAACCAGTCCATACAACACTGCTCTTTTCCCATTCCCTTGCACTTCGTTAAATCGAGGTTGCACTGTAAACAACCTTAAATAAATAAGTAAGTAAATAAATAAATAAATAGATGAGTCACTTTCTATTAAAGGTCTAAGCTCACTCCATAATATATTTAAAGCTTAATCTGAGCCTGATATATTCGAAACGTCTTCAACTGAAGCATATAATTTTAAGAACGACGGATTTATAACAATATTTAAGAAGGACGGATTTGTAACAATGTAACGATAAGACAATTTATTGCGTAAAGCGTCATGAATAAAAAATTTAATATGTTCATTTGAGCAACATTGAATCAACTAGCGGTACGGAGTTCCGCAGTAGAGTACGCTCAAACCCATTACTCCTAACTTTAAAATAACAAAAAAGAAACAATGAACAGCAAAAACAAGACCTCTAACACTTTGCCGTATTCCTAAGACTCTTACATGCAAAGTGTCTGTTTTTCCTATTTTTTCTTGAACTGAACTTCAGCTTTTTCCGCCATTTTGTTTATCTTCACCTTAGCATCTCGTACCCAGTTCTTCTCACCCTTTTCGCCGTAGCCGCCATTTTGAATACATCTCCATCCTCGTTGGAGACACGTGATCTGCTGTGTGCCAGGGTCTTCTCCCGAGCCACCGCCATTTTGAAAAGCGAGAAGACCCTGGGGACGAGGTTGTGCGTTTTAACTCCGACAATAGGTAGAGGGGGAGTCAATGCAATGAAAATCTCACGCCTCCAAAGCTAGGCCTGCCATGTGTCTTGCATGGTTACATAACAATCATCATTACATAACAATCTCTGTGCGTGACTAATTCAATGCTCGCAACCAAGGCAACTTAACGAAATAATAGCAGGATGAAAAAACATAAAAATCCTATTCGCCGGCAAATATTCTCTTTTTTCATCAGTATTGTCTAAATCAAAGACGGACTTCTACATCGAAAGGTGTGGCTTTCAATTACGTCCTCGGGCTGATTTTCTCCTTCAGTGATATGAATAATAAGTCTTCCGTTAACACTGGCGGATAATTTAACTTTGGTTTCTTAATTTTCGAACATTTATAGCACCTATCGTGCTGCGTGACAACAAATCTAATTACCACATCCAAATCACGCGTGGAAAATATCACGAGACTTACAGGTTTTGTGTGACTTGCATGTTTCTGCACGTTTTGCCACGTGACTATTGACATGATAGCAAACCCCGTAAACAAAGTTAGAATGATCTAAATCGTTTAATTAACAAGAGGTAACATCTGTAAATAGCGAGCGTAGGGTAAGAATGAACATAAAATGAATAACTACGCATTTACTGTACACATAAATGACTACTTACATGTAGTCAGGGAATACCACAGGTACCCCAAGCTCGATCGTAAGATGAGCGCAGTGTTACGCAGCGGTCGAAATATAAGAATTTGAATGGGGACAGAACGGGTAAATTCTAGGAGCTAAAAATATGAATGGGTACTGAATAAAAATTGCTTACCTTGCCTCGGTTGTGTGTTTTCTGTTTCCTGTGTGGTTTTTAGAGCATTTCCAGTAAGTTCTAGTCGGAGAGTAACAATGGGACAACATACTGGATCATGGAAATGCTCTATATTTTTAGCTCCTAAAATTTACTCGTTCTATCTCCATACAAATCTTTATATTTCGACCGTTGCGTAACCCTGACGATCATCTTAAGCATGTGGGAATACCTGAGAGGTTGCATAACCAATAATATGCCCTTCTATTCTGCGTAGGACATACCTGGTAAAAACAATTGGAAGGTCAGTGGCTGATATACGGATCTAAGGGGAGGTGGGCAAGGTGTCCGAACCCCATTCCCATTCGTTTTTTGGCTGATGTTGAAACAATCAAATATATTCACACCTAGCGAAGGGAAACAGAAACCATTCTACCAAGTTTATCAGGAAATCTTATCAATTGTTACAAACTGGCTATTCAATCAGAGCTATCAGACCCCTGTCGTTCTTTAGTTTTTGAAGTATCAACCGCAAGTTGTCATTTGCCACCCCCCCACCCCCTCCCCATCGGACATTCCACGTCCCTCCCCTCAAGGGTGCTTTCGGAAGCTGTGAATTAGCTAATCGACTACTTTTCCTGTTCCATTTCTTTTCACTATTCGAATCTTCAAGTGTTATCGTGTCTTTATGCAGCCAAAACTATCAGTTCAAGCAATCACCTGAACTTTGACATTCAATAAACTTGTTTCGGTTGTTTAATCAAAATTGTAACAAAATTCTCGAACCTGATAGGTTTTTAGCCGCTCTAACGTGACAGGGCACGTTTCATGCCTTAAGGGTAATTTGGCAGTACACGTGATTTGAAAGAGTTTCTTTATTCGTAAATATAGATAAAAAGTTGTTTTTCGTAACCCCTGAAAAGGTTCAAGCCATAGAGGTATTTTTCTGGGATTAAGTTAAAGCTGTAGTATATTGGTCGCAGCACTTTGTGTCGTCCGACTAACTCGGTAATCATATATATGTCATATATCGGTCTCCTCCAGATGAAGAGACCGAATTTGTGTCGATCCACTAATTTAACTAACGTTACCATAACTTATTCATTCAAAATTAGTGGATTTATGACGACGAACCAGGCACCAGCATTTAATAACTTAACACATTGTATTTCTTTCCTAGTTCAACTATGGAGTTTAAGATTTGCGTTTTAGTGATGCTGCTGTCTGTTGTGTGTTATGTGGAAGGTGAGAGGTATACAAGTTGCAGCCTAGTAAATATTCATTTTTTCATGATTGTACTACCCCTCTAACCGCCCCTCCTCTAAGGAACAAGAGCTACGCTGGAAAATGTATCAGGTTTCCTCCATCTTGAAATATGTTGTAGGGAGATATACTAATCTTCCTGGCGTGGGGAGGGGGGGAGGGTCACTTGACCCTTATTTGGGTATATGGGTCAGCCGCTTAGGGACTGAAACCCTGACCCTATTTATTTCAATAAATTAGCCCTAAAATACCAACCCTGTTTAGGACAACACCCTCCATTTTAGGTCCCTGATTGAGACATATGACAAAATACACACTCAGTTTCGTCTGTTTTGTTGTATAAGCCATATTTCACGACGACAATCGCGCAACCGTGAATAACAAATTAAGGACGTCAAGTTCAGACCCCTTTCATGACAAGACGTACGTAAAATTATGCACCCTGTTCAGGACAGGGCCAAAATCTTACCCTGTCCAGCGGCATGTCCCCATACAGTCATGTTTCCCCACCATGTTTCATTGCTTTTTATCATTTTTATAGTAAATACTAGGCAATAGTTTAAACAGCCTCCTGTTATACCCATATGCCACATAACAACTCGACTTCAAATATATTTTGCCATAATAATCACATTAACTTAGTAAACAACACAACGAAATGAAGTAGAAAACCTGTTTGGTATTAAACACTGAAAATTTTATGCTTTTGTTCAGCTGATGGAAAAACCTGCGGCATTCTCTCTGGTTTATGCATTGCCGCAAACCAGGACTGTCCAACACATACGCATCCGTGTCCTCTACTCAACTACACCTGTTCCAGATCAAACAAGTGCTGCTGCTACAATGATCGGGACAGGGATTCGAGTGAGTAATTAGCGTTCAAAAATAGCTACAATCATTATGTAAATTAAGACCTGAACGACTGGAATACGTTAGGTTTGTAAGGTCACGTAATATGGTCAAGTGAAAATTCTGTACATAGCACATTCGTATCCTGGCTTAATTAGATTCTTCAAAGTCATTGCAATGTGATCGATTTTAAGAGAAATCTCGAAATAAAAAGCAAATTTAGCTAAAATTGTGTCATGAAATGCCATCTTATTGACAGCAAGTAGTGTTCTTTACCAGCCGCAGTTGTATGGTGGCTTATTCTTTTAAAGAAATTCGTGAAACAGTACAGATTTCCTCGTATTATGGAATTTCTGGCGTTTGAGTGGATACGAATTAGCCAGAAATGAAATATTTCTGCGGCACAAGAGCAGGGGGACTGGGGCTGGTTTAGTTGAAGTGCAGCATGGGTAGAAAGGAGGGCTATATAAGTGACGTAAGTCACGTGGGAGATCATTCTAGGCCGACACCTCGTTCAGCTTACGTTATTTTTAAGTCGTCTCCTTTGATCGAATTACCACTTGGTCATGCAGGAGGCTGACGTTGTTAAAATTGTTGAGTCGTCAATTGCCAAGAAAAACGAAGGTCTACTAGCTGCTATGAAATCGATGCTAGATAACTCCTTGGCGGATTTCAAGCGTTCTCATGCGGATACTGCCGATACAGCGCGTATCCAAGCCAAACAGAACTTGCTGCGAAACAAGTCGAAGTTTGCGAGCAACAGAATGGAACCTTTCGCTTTGACGCCAGTCGCAGCCGCCACTCCTACCCAATTTTTCAGCAACAGTGCAAGACCTATACCAACAGTTCAGCCTAGGACTCAAACCAAACCGGGTTCCTGTTATACCTGTAACAAGCCAGGACATTAGAGGCCACAGTGTCCTCTCAATCCTACCAAGTTCCAGTCTGGTCAATGACTAGCTGCCGACCAAGGACAGGTCCAAGGTGTTGTCAATTCTATTTTTGTTTCTAGTAATCTATTTGCGATGATGAAATTTCAGATTCAAATCGTTTAGATACCGCAGTCAAAATAAAGTCACCGTTAAATTATGAGTTTACCTCAGGTCAGTCTAGTATTCCTTCGGTTCGTGGTCGTTTGTCTTTGTTATGACGAATGGGTGAAATTAGGCGCCTCGGGTTTACTTTAAGTGTTGTACGCGACTGTTACAAAATCCCATTTGTGGCTCCCCCACCTCCCAAAGTTAGTTCTAACATTACTTTTGCGCTTAGGGATAGTCATTTTGTTTCAGAGGCTATTTCTGATTTGTTTCGAACTAAATGTGTTGAGATTTTAGATCATCAGCCTGATATAGTTAACCCATTTTCTGTCTCGATACAGCCTTCAGGCAAGAAGAGGTTGATTCTTGATTTGAGCCATGTAAATTTGTATGTCTTTAAGCGGAAATTTAGATGTGTAGATATTTCTGTAGCCCTTCAAATTTTCTGTAAAAGGTTTTATCTTTTTAAGTTCAACCTGAAGTCCGGGTATCATCACGTTGAAATTTTTCCTGAACATCGGAAATATTTAGCTTTCTCCTGGGACTTTGGTGATGGTGTAGTTAAGTATTTTCAGTTCACAGTTTTACCTTTTGGCTAGTCATCGGCGCTTTATTTGTTCACGAAATTACTAACCCCATTTTGACTTCATGGAGGTGTCAGGGAATTCCCATGGCTATTTTTCTTGACGATGGTTTAGGGGGTGGTGACAATACCAACAAGGATAACATTAACACCTTGATTGTTCGCGCTGATTTGACTAAGTATGGCTTTCTAATTAACGGAGAGAAGTCCCTTTGGGGACCTGTACAAGTTATTACCTGGCTGGGCACTGTGTTTGACACTTGTCAAGTTTTCATTTCAGTTACTGAACGCAGGATTTCTAAGCTGAAGAGTAGTGTTAATGTTATACGTAAGGTTGATCGCAAGACTGTCAAAGTTAGAGATTTAGCCTCTGTGGTAGGCCAAGTCATTTTGCTCACTCCTTGAAAATGTGGCGAGGATTACGACGCGTTATTTGTAAGTTAATGTTAATCAGAAATTGCCATGGAACTCCGAGGTTGTATTAACTAAGGAAGCTTGCGGTGAATTGGCGTTTTGGGGTGAGAACGTCGACTCCCTTAATTTCATTGCCCCTGGGTGCCTTTGCAACCTCCTGTTAATTTTCTCTGTTCCGACGCGTCGGATCACGCCTGTATTTCTTTCATTGACAATGAGTACAATAACATTTTTGATCAGAATTGGAGTCCTGCAGAAAGTTCCAAAAGCTCTACGTGGAGGAAACTTAGGACCGTAGTCCTAGCACTGTCTGCCTTTGCCCCTGATCTTCAGGGCAAAAGAGTTGCGTGGATTACGGACAACACCAGCGTTGTCGCTATTGTTCAAAATGGAACTCTTGTTATTCCTATCTGGAAGTCATCATATTTTTGGGTGTTATTATGCGATGATGGCAAACATTGGAACGAGTTTGTGCATGATTGGGTGATACTTCCCAAGTATAAGCACCTCTTTATTAGAGGTAACGCTAAGAATCACGTGTTTGACTCTAAGGATTTGTCCTTCACTGTGATAGCTCTGCGTCTGAATTTTAAGCAGCCAAGGACGCAGTCTTTTTCGGGTTCAGTTTTGCACCGTTGATGGTGGCAGTTGTTCACAATGCAATAATTTTTAGGGTCTTTGGAACCCACCGTTAGAGAAGTCTTTTGGTACTTCGTCTATTTTTTATGATCGACGTTTCTTTAGGCTTGCTGATTTGACGGCTGCTTTCGCCGGTGTATCGCACTTACGTATGCTGGAAATCGCATGTGTGACTTTTTCTTGCGTTATTTTTGTAGTGCACTCTTTAGCTTGCATAATTTATTGCACGCATTAAACGTTAGGTGAGATGCGAATAAAATGAATTGCACGCTCCTTTTGTTTTCTTTTTTATTGTTGTCTCTGATTGTTCTCCCCTTTATTTACAGATATTTTTAAGGAAGGTGTTTGAAAGGAAACAGCAGCGTTTGACGATCCATATTTGCAGGGCCTTGCCTTGAGGCACCAGAGATCTGTTTTGTTAGCGAGGGCGCCAGCTACCACCAACGTTCAAGAAATGGCAGGACTTTGCTTTAAGCAAATTTAAAAACTCTTTTTTCCCTGCGAATCCTGTTCATGTAGCTGTTTATTTACAGCATGTGTTAGAATCCACTAGGTCTTGTAGTTCTGTTGATACTGCTTTTTATGCCATCAAGTGGGCCCACGAGATAGCGGGTATGGCCTCCTCCACGGATAATCAGTTAGTTTCTAGAGTTTGGGAAGCTGCAAAGAAAATTTTAGGGGCTGGGAGACCCAATAGGAAAGAGCCCTTGTCACTTGAGGTCCTTAAAGATATCGTCGAGGGGACTGATTTGTCTAACATTCTGCAGGTTAGAAATGTGTGTTTATATGTGTTAGCTTATGCGGGGTTTTTCAGATCAGAGGAGGTTCTAAATATTAGAATGAGGCATGTTCATTTCCACGAAGGTTACATGATTATCAAACTAGAAAAAAGCAAGACCGACACTCCAGTGAATTTATTTTCTGCTCATTAGTTAAAACTAAGTCGCCTTACAAGTTGGTTAAAAATGATAAGCCTATTTCGTATGCTACGTTCAGGGATCAGTTGGCCAAAAGTCTACAGAATATAGTTCCAGATCCCTCCATTTATGGGACTCACTCGTTTCGGTCAGAAGGAGCTTCGAGCTGCCATCAGCGGGGTCAGTGATCGAATTTTCCATGGGCACAGCAGATGGAAAAGTGTCGCAGCTAAGAATGATTATATCAGGGACGACATTTCTTCACGACTTCTTGTTTCTAAGTCTTTGGAACTTTAGGTCGTTTTCCCGGTTTATCAAGCCCTATACTTTTTCTTCTAGGTTGTAGTATAACTTATTGTTATAGTTCCCGGTGCTCGGCCGAAACCGCCAAAATAAACCTAATGGATTTTGCTCATGTTGTGTACTGCGTAGTGGAGCTGAAATATGGAATTTCTGGCGTTTGAGTGGATACGAATTAGCCAGAAATGAAATATTTCTGCGGCACAAGAGCAGGGGGACTGGGGCTGGTTTAGTTGAAGTGCAGCATGGGTAGAAAGGAGGGCTATATAAGTGACGTAAGTCGCGTGGGAGATCATTCTAGGCCGACACCTCGTTCAGCTTACGTTATTTTTTAATTTTTAGTTAGTTGTTCTTCGTTGTCATACGTCCGACTTTTATTTTAGTTAACGCGGGTGGGGACGTTTGCAACGTGTAGCCTTGTAGGAAGGGCTATTTAGAGCTTGAGCCATGGTTCCTACCCAGATTTCCTGCCGAGTTTTTTCCCCATCGGGGTTTTTTTCAGGCAGGTTTTTTCTGGCCTCCGTTCTGACAGTAACGTCTTTGTAAACTGTCGCTCAGCTCTGTTTTTATGTTATGTGCCGTACGTTTGGATGTAATAAGAGGTTGTAGTATAACTTATTGTTATAGTTCCCGGTGCTCGGCCGAAACCGCCAAAATAAACCTAATGGATTTTGCTCATGTTGTGTACTGCGTAGTGGAGCTGAAATGACACATTTGTTTTGATGTTGAATAGCTTAATAGAAGTGAGGTACCGTGGATGCAAGGCTATCATGTATTGAAATAAACTAGCGGTATTACAGTATCAAAAGTGCACGCTATCTTTAATCAATTTCAGGATTGGTCTCTACTTTTAAATGTCCCGTAAATCTCTGCCAGCTCACCGAAGCTTTTAAATGCCACCACTTTGTTTCTCGTGGCGGGTGAAATTTTGAGGGAGTACCAAAACTACCAGGGGATGGGGGCACCAGGGAAATGGGCTTGGGTGTACGTGGTGGGAGGAAAACTCCCTCTTAACCCTTTAAGCCCCAAAAGTGATCAGCATCAAATTTCTTCTCATCATATCAGTTGCATTATGACACATACAGGTCACAAGAATTAAGGAAGTAAAAAAAAAAGGGTTAATTAAATTTAACGTCGTAGTGAGGGAGTAGTCGCCTAATCTCCCGAGCCAGGGCCTCATGTGTAAACACTTGACGTCCAGGTCGAATTGGAATTTGGAAATGTTGGTTTTTATGGAGGGAGGAAAACCGGAGTGCCCGGAGAAAAACCCTCGGGGCAAGGAGGAGAACCAACAACAAACTCAACCCACATATGACACTGGGACCGGGAATTGAACCCGAGCCACATTGGTGGAAGGCGAGTGCTCTCACCATCGCGCCATCCCTGCTTGTCCTGATGTTTAAACAAGTTCTCCTAACTAGTACTCAATCAAAATGTATGGAGACCAGTCAGGAGAATTGGTATAACGATGCCGGGGCTTAAAGGGTGAAATGGGTACCACTGAATGAGCCTTGGATCCTCAAAGAAGGGGAAATGGAGGACGTTAAACTCACTAAAATCACCACAGGTCGGTACGACAGGCTAATCAGGGAACAAATAAATACGCAATAGAGGTATAGCACACTTTTCCCATTTCAAATTCATTTGTGATTTAGCCCAAAAACGAACGTTTCTATCTTATAAAATCCCTTACATTTTAATCGCTGCAACTTCCAGCTTTGGGTCACCTGTGGTTCTCATAGAAGCACCGCGATCTCCTATACTGATTGGGATACGTGTGAACGAACTTGCCAACTTTACCACCAAAATGTAGCGGGTTGTCATCTCTAACCAACCTTTGCTGCTGCTGTTAAAATGGCGAGATATAGGCTATTTATCGGTGAACGGCGGTTACAAATGAAGATGTAAGAATGACAGGGTCGTAACAAGCTATGATTTTTTCAATGCTGATTCAATTTTCTGCGCAGAACATTCTGATCTCTAATCCTAGCTGAAATCTTCACAAAGTTGTGGAAGTATGATCCCTAATCACAACTCGAATCTTATCATGTTAGTCCCAGATCAAAGGCCTTTAATTTCCAATTCGTGTAAACAGCAGTGATGAAATGGTTTTCAGCCGCCGGAGTGTAAACATTAAAACAAAGTACTGACAAATTCCCCCTTTCACTTAGTTGCAGTTTCTGACAAAAAGCCTCGGTGTATTAATCCATGCCCACGAGGATAGAGAATCCGTTGCTACTATCTTGATGGTTCGGACCATATTGGCGATAACAAAGGGCGAAGAGTGTACCAGTGCTGCTGCCGAAGGCCATATGATAGCTTCAGGAAGTAGTTTTTCATATCATTTCAAGGCCCCCTTTAGGGACACGGAGTCAGTGTCGTGATATCGTAGGATTTAATCATGAGGTTAAATTAAACGGGCATCTAATTGGGTACCTTATTATCGTGGAGTGTCTTGGACAGTTAACAAGTTTCCATCCACCAAGCTGGTAATTGAGGTCAAGGAAGAATTTATTTTTTAACCCTACTCATACCGGTTTTTTTGGTCTTGTGGGACCGGGGGGGAGGGATTCCACCTCCACCTCTTAACTCCGAGAATATTAGAGCTATAACAACGAAACTTAAAGGACAGATAGTACGACTAAATATGTTTCCATTGTGGTCCGCAAAATTAGCTGATGACGTCATATGACGTCACAATAATGTTTTTTCTCAAACGGCGGCCATGCTAGATTTCTTGATTTTTCCAAAACCTTCGAAAACCCGCCAATATTGGTAAAGGAGTGATAATAAAAATCAAAATCAATAAATTAACACGGAAATAATACAAAAACGTAAAATTTACTTAAGTAATTATTTTTCATTAAAAAGAGAGAAATTCAAACTTCTGGAAAAAGCTCTTGTCAAAAAGTGGTTGCCATGGTAACGTTACTTAATTGACAAGGTTTTGCTATACGAAGTGGTTCCCAGATTAATTTTAAGAAAAGTCATCAAATTTGGTGGCACTAGCTTGCTTATTCAGTAAAACAGATATAAACGTCCTAAGTCCGTGCGGGCAGAATCCGCCCCCCCCCCCGGTCTGAATGGGGTTAAGGTATGAGAGCATATAATATATATATAATATCGGGAAAAAGGTTTTTGAAGTTTAGCTATCTTGTACTTTGATAGTGATTGTTTATAGAATAGTAACTAGATAGTAGCTGGTAAACCGCACTTGCTTTTGTTCTGCCAATACGGCAAAAAATCTGAATTAAACACGTCTCTGTCGAAATTGTTTTCCTGCGCTTGGAGCTTGTATTCGTTTTAAATTCTGGTTAGCCTCGGGGAACGCTCAGGGGGGGGGGGGGGGGGGCGAGGGTAAGGAGAAAATGCTCTGGTTGTTTTATTAGATCTGGAATATTTGTACTAGGCTAGTAATTACTATATTTGTTTGTTTGTTCTTCTTGGAATGTGTGTAGTTTGAAAGAATTTTTACAATCTTTATAAAATTAAAATGAAAAAAAAAATAACTTGTGGTGTCCTTTCTTGCGGAACTTAGTTCTAACGTTGTTATTAATCATGCTGCACAAGGTGGTTACAGCGTTTGAGTCTGTGGAGGAAATCCCAAAGTGTCCAAAGTGTGACCATTCAAATGAAAGCTATTGAGCAGCACTGTCTATCATGCTGTACGAGGTGTTTCTAACTTTTGAGTCTGTTGATAAGACCCTAAAGTGGGACCATTCAAATCAAAGCTACTGAGCAGTACTTTCCTGTGGTGCTGTTTATCGGATGCTGTGCAAAGTGGTTCTAACTTTTGAGTCTGTGCATGAAATCCTAAAGTGTGACCATTCAAGTAAAAGCTACTGAACAATCCTTTCCTATGGTGCTGTTCATTGTGGTGGTCCTAACGTTTGAGTTCGTAGTTGAAATCCTGAAGCCTGTCGCTTCAAAACAAAACTATATCTAGTCACTCGTACGATTTTGTGTTCTATTTAAAATGACTGTTTTTCTTGCAACTTCACAAAATAAAGTTTGCTAACGTTCTTGAATTCAGTTTCGGGGTACTCAGGGTAGCAAAAAGATAAGAGAAGCCTTTTGCAGAATTTTTTATTCTTCTTCCCCGCGGGTAGTATTAGAATTCCCAACAGTGCACTTAGCAAAGTTGCATCTGCTCACTACCTACTAAGGGGAATTTATTTTATTCGACGACGAAGTCTACAATACATTGTCTGGTCCGAATCGCCTACTTTGATCCACTTTGCAGATGGCAAAATACCCGTTATTTTTTCATCAGTTTCTCCGCTATCGCTTATCTCTGAAATTTCCTCGGCCTGTTTCCATTTCGAGTCATCAAACTCAGGAAGAGCCCAATGGGGGGCTTCACCTGAAGTGCATTTCCAGTTAGAGTCTGTGACAACATCGTCACTGAATGAGCCAAACGTGGAGGCACCTTCTTTGGTTTCTGCTGCTATGGCAACCACTTGGGTGCTTTTGAGAATAGCGAAGTTGATCGCCAGTGGCCGTAGTTGAGAACAGTGGATGTTTTTCACTGGTATGGTTGAATTGATTTATACTATGTTGCCGTCCCCGTAAACAGACATCTTTGTAGAACAGCTGAAGCTTGCATTGATCACGTCTATAAACAACGGCGGAGTTATATTGTTTGTTGAATGCAAGTACTTCAGGGTCGTAACGAGGTATGTGGGATTAGGGATGATCCCATTTTTTTTAATTCCTGATCCCAAAATTCCATTGAATTGTGATCCCTGATCCCACAAAAATGTCATGATCCCGTGAGGGAAAAAAGTGATCCCGTTAAAAAAACGCCTTACCTCCCTCCAACCACCTATGACTGTTGCACAACTGGACAGTTACTGTAAGAAAATACCTTCATTCAAAAGCTTCTCGTTGTCAAAGTTACTACAAATTTTACTTACCTCCGGATTTAACAAGTCGAGTTAATGCGTAAAGGTGTATCCTTCATTTCTTTTCGGAGCATTTCCAGCAAGGCAGATCAGGTGTTTCAAGTAGGAAGCTGTCGCTGAATACACGTGAATAGGTTGAATTCAGAGTTTATGACAATAAACAGCCCAAACTCAGTTCAGCTTTTAACATTTATGCAATGTTGCCCCGTCTTTTTCGATCGCGACGATACAAAGTATTTCTAATGCCAGCAAGGGCAGAGTCTTTTCCTATGGACGGCGCAGTAAAATTAGAATCTCAGTCCAGCAAGTTCTTTTGATGAACGGCATAGTCAAATTAAAATGGCAGTAAGAAGTTTTTTTTTTTTTTTTACCATGAGGGGCACGGTAAAATGAAAATGTTCTAAGGCACAGTATTGCCGATCAACGGCAAAGTAAAATCCACATGCCATCAAGGTACAATCTATTCAATGGATGGCGCCAGTAGCATAATTTAAAAGTGCGACCAAGGGCACAGTCCTCTCGACTGGCGGGACAGTAAAATTTAAATGCATGGGAAAGAAGTGACAAGGCTGGAGTGAATTGTGCAATTTTTTTTTCCGTCTGCTTGATTGTTCAGTGGGTAGAGGAGGGGGACATGGGGATTTGCGGTGTTGCGGTGTGGCTTGTTTTTTTGTGCGGTGTTGCGGTGAATAAAATCCCATCTCGCGGTGTTGCGGTGATCTCAAATCGTACGGTGTGCGGTGTTTTTGATTTTAAACCTGCGATGTTCGGTGAAAAAAGATTTCTTGCGGACCCTTTGCGGTGTTGTGGTTTATTGTTTGACACATTTGACCGACTTACCCTTGTCGAGTAACTGTCAAAACTTGTTTATATTCGTCAAACCGTCGATTATCACCCTTTTTTGGAAACAATCTGTGTCACGCAATGAATGCCAGGCCATTTCCGTTTTCATTTATAAGTAACTTGACCTTTGCTACGCGGACTGTCAGGGATCCAGTCAGCCTCCTTGTGTTTCACGGCGCGTGGTCAAACGGCTGCAACATACGACAGAGTGCATAATCGACTGTGTCGCTTTTTTTTATGAAGAGGGAAAAGGGGGGGAAACTACCAGTATAAAAACAAATTTAGGTGCCGGATCAAACAAAAGTAAAAAGTGCCCGACGAAGCTCAAAGAATCTATTTAGTAAGTTCGTAACACGCTACCTTGCATTCTTTATATATGCACGACTGAAAATAGAGTTCTTAGAGTCTTGAGGTCAGTCTCTATAATCCAAACCAGCTCCGAGATCCTCTAACCCCAGTTATATGGAGATTTGGATTAGATTAGCTCCCATTAGGTCCATTAAATGGTCAGTTAAAGTACGCTGAAGGGGGATTAAAGCGACTGATACTCGGGGGGGGGGGGGGTTAATCCCTCTAATAGCCCATACTGGGAGGCTCCGTCCGAAAGGGGTACCTTTTTCAGGCTTCAGGTATATGAAAGGGTAGGGATTTCACGAGCTGAAGTATATGAAAGGGTAGGGAAATCTGTCATTTAGGTATTTAAAAGGGCCTTTAATTAAAATATTTCGAGTAGACGCACCTTATAACTGTATTATTTTAATTTATTAAACGCTACATGAAAACGACAAGGAGACTTCCTTCCAGGGGTTTAGAAAAGGGATGCAGTGTTCTTAGGTAGGTATGTGAAAGGGATACCATTTTTCAATGGAAGGTATACGAAAGGGGTACCTTTTCTATCAAAAATGGTATATTAAAAAGGGTAAGGGGTTGGACCTCGGGGCGGAGCCTCCCCGTATAAAACTTTGTTGAGTGCCTCCCCCCCCCCCCCCGGGCTGATACTACCCCTTTCCTCCGTGTCCTTTCATCTCTCTACGTCGCGGTTGCGGAGGTTTTCGCGAGAGAGACTCGTTAAATGCCGGAGGGTGATAAGGATCTTATATTTACAGGCTGTGCTAATGGATTGAATCCATTAGATCCATTAGGCCCGATTCTTTGGTTAATAGACGATAAAGGAGCGCTATCATCCCAGAAGACATTAAAACGCGAAACTAAGCAAGTGAGCTCGTGGCAACCACGACCACGCTGGGCAGCGGGAATGTTACCAGTTCATCTTTGTCGTCATGTACATACGACAAAATGTTGGCCACAGCAAGAATACAGACATCATCAGTATCCGCGTGATTCACGTGCAGACCACAAGGTGAAAGCAGTATGGCTTTGTGATTTGTCTCTGTTGAGTGGAAAATAGCTGAGGTAATGACATTTGTTTAAATGAAAAATATTACATCACGTGAGGACGTTTTCCCTTTTCCAAGAAGCTTTTTGGATCATTTAAATCGTAGGACAAAAATTAAATTGCGGTGTCGGTGTTTCGTCAACTTTTTTTGCGGTGATGCGGTGTTCGTTATTTTTTTCTGCGGTGTTGCGGTGTTGGCAGTCCCCCAATGTCCCCCTCGTAGAGCATCGACGAGGCTCAGAAGTGTGTGGTTCAGTATTTAATATTTGTAAGTAATCAATTAATCTACTCCAGGGATTGCCGGTGAAGGAAGATAACGTTTCTTTCGAGATGTACCTCGCGTTGCTTAAATAGCTCACCACCTTCACTTTAACACATCAGCAATTGCAGTACCAAAGCACTTCTTTAACTATACGGGTGTTTGTTGTAACAACAGGCTGTCGCTTACAACTGAAATCTTGTAGTGCGACGACCAGATCTAATGGGCCCAGCATCGAGGCTAGGTGGCTGATCGTTGGTATGGTACCGGTTCAGTTACATCTACGTCGTCATCAGAACTCCCACCGACGTCGTCATCACTGCTTTCTGTGCATCCTTCGTTTCGTGACCCGTTTGCTAACTTCGTTAGCCGCTGTTCGGTGGAAGGTGACAAAATAAATCTTGCACCATCTCAATTAGGAGGATTCTGCCGATCTTCGTTGCCAAATTCGTAGACAAGAGGATCTAATCTTGTGATTGCTGTAACCACTTCATGGTGAGGTTTTCTTCAACAAATCGGATGTTATCCTTTTGGAGTTCTTCGATTAACCCTATTCAGACCGGGCTTTTTTCGACCTTCTGGGACCCGGGGGGGGGCTTCAGAAGCCCCCCCCCCCATGTAACTTTAAACCTGCTTACGCTATGGCCACCAAGTTTGCACAGGATAGTGTACGGGCTAATTCTAACCAGCACAGATACTGTGATGTCACTGTGACGTAATATCACGTCATTATGACATCATTTGTTTCTCAATGTCTCACTTAGAAGCTCTAAAGCAATAAATGTACTGAATGCTCTGCCTGAAGGAGTAAAAATACTTTTCTGGGGTATAAAGGGCATCAATAATATATTTTCTGAATGTATATTTTTGGAACACATGTAATTTTGCAGATAAAGTTCATATTAGAGATGAAATGGTCATTTTGGTGTCTGCCATCTTGGATCCGCCATCTTGGATCTGCCGTCTTGAATTTCTTTAAATTCATCTGCTTCATTTAATAAACATGAAAATGAAACCAGTTGATTGTAAAAAGTTTATTTAATTAGTTAACAATGTCATACACTTGAAATTTATGGCGAATAGTGAATTTTTAGTGAGAAATCACCTTTTCTACCAGTTAAGTCCGCCATCTTGGATTTTCACGTTTTTAATTTCACGTTTTCCTCAAATTAGCACTAAGTTCCTTTTTTTTAGTGAGCGGCTATTCCTAAATGATAAACTGTTGCTACAATTAATGTAAAAAAATACGAAATTCGATTAGAAAACGTTGAAATAGCAGCGATTAAAGCGAGAATCGTGAATTTTTAAAAACATGGCTGTAACAAAGCGGTTGCCATGGCAACGTCAAGTTTGTTGGACAAAAGACACCCACGCCAAAATGTTCCCAGTTACATTTCAGGAAAAGTCACAAAATTTAGGGCTACTAGCATACACGGTTACGAAATTACACAACTTCAAAGTTGAGGCGGGCCTCAAAAGCCCCCCCCCCCCCCCCGGTCTGAATAGGGTTAAAACAGCGAGGAGAAAAAAAATCCAAGTAGCGTTTGCACTGTGTGTTTCAACGCCAGAACTGATTCTGTTTTCTCCGTTTGCTCTTCGAGACACTGAAATTCTTCTAAGCTGTTAATTGATGTAGGCTGCCGACCGTTTCTTCGCATCATGTTTAGGGCTAGAGGTAGTGTTGCAGCATTCTCCGTTTGTTTTCCCTCTTGCTCTTTGTAGACAAACCCCACGGCTAAATTCCTGAGCAAACATTCGCAAGTCTTCGGCCTCCGAACGTAGTTTGTCCCTATCCTGGTATGTTTGGGTACCCCTTTCACGTTGGACGTTCACCTGCTCCTGTGACAACTATTATAATTTCAAATACACACTTACCGGCAATCACGATGCTTCGGCATTGCATAGTATATGTAAACATCCGACTCTCTGAAGCATGTTCCCGAAACGTAGTGAGCTAAGAAGATCGCTGGACGCTCGGTCAAATTTAACACAGTAGAATCACAGTAGCTTTTACTATTTAATAGTCAGTAATAGGCCTACAAGCATTGTTCTCTGACATGATATGGGTAAATCATGGTGTTCTGTATCTTGCGCGGGAAAAACGATCGTTTAGCAGTTGTCAAAAATGTAAATTGACTTACACTTGCCTATGTTATGCCACAACAGTTTTTTGCTCTACCAAACTGCTACTTTTGTTTCTTTAAATCCGTTGAAACAACGAAAATGTTTTATATTTCTTAATTAAATGATAATGGCCGCTTGAATAACAATTTACGTCAGTAGGAAAGCTTAAACCAACTGAAACTAAATTAACTTTAAAATTAACTTTAAAGCAGCAAACAAACACACAGGAACAAATCTCATAGTGTAGTTTGTTCTTCAAATTTTACCACCCTTATCGAGAAAAAGGGAATGGTATCTCCTCAGTCTGCAGCTTCTCGCTGGCATTGCGTTGAAGACTCTCAGAGCCATTAATAGACTTGTACCCCATCATGTACATCAATGACCAACACTCTTCTTCAATCTCCGTCACAAGTGAGGTGTCCATGTTAAATCTCCAGTGCTCGATTTTTTGGACATCTTTCTTGGATATGTGGAATTCGGGTTTGGGGTTCTTAACGTCAGGACGTTTTCCTTGAAGAATCCAATGTTTGATGGAATAATCCATGCCGAGACTCGTGAAATTGTACATGCGGACCACTGTTCTAAACGAGTCGCCAGGAGTGTCTGCGTAACGAACAAGGATGTAGCGTCCTTTAAGCCAATTTTGCCCTTCTGCGTTTACATAGTTAAAATTCTCCTCGGATAAGGAGCATAATCGGCGTGTATAGCGCATGCATGATAAATTCTTTCCCTTCACGGGGCGTGTTTTGCAGGGTAATTAATCTTCTGTCAGCTGCCCTCCTCAAGAAAAACTTACGACGAATTACAGACTACAGAACAGCCCGAGGATCCCTAACCAGGTGAATTATCAAACATTCGAACTTAGTTGGTTCAGTGCTACAAACACGCTGAAGCTCACTTATTCCAATTTCATCTGGAAGTCGGTATTGCATAATCTTGACAACTGTTATTCTTCGTTAGTTGCATACTTCTCTTATTGATCCCTGGGTCAAATTTGTGTTTCCGTTTCCCCATGCGATTATATTGTTTTTTAACTCATTTCTTTACCGCCGCGGAAGAAGGTCTTCGATTGTTATTCTTCTTTTAAATTTGCAACCGAAGAAATCCCAAAGCAGATTGGAAAAGTCAATCCTATAGGCGTCCACTGTTTTTTTATCTAAGAAAGTCCTCTTGCTCGGGCTATTCCTGTCTTTGTTAGTTTCTTCCCTGACAGCCCACTGAGTGGCTTAAAATGATAGAACACTTCGGGATGCAAGCTGAATAAATTACCGATAAACGACGAGACAGAACCCTGGTGAGTCATAATGATCACATTCAACCTTGGTTTGTTGTCGCTAATGTTTACTTCACTCAAGTTTAACTCGGCCTTCTTTATCTTGATGGTCCGGTTCACGTTCCAAGGGGCCTTCAATAAGATATGGAAACCTTGGGGGACGACAATCAGAAAGATCCAGAAAAAAATCGCGAATTCCAGTAGCATCTCATCCTATGCCTCTGTGAAAGAAGATTCAACACACATGTTAGGAATTCAGTTACGTCGAAAATGGAAATGTAGCATCGTGTATTTTAATTTGCTAAAGCATTAAGACGACTTTGGCAGTACCATACCACCCCTCGTGAGCTGGCATAACAAACACAATCTCCAGCAAGTCCGAAATGCGGTTTTGATAATCTTGATCATGCAATTCAGTAGCGTTGTCCATTGCCTCAATTTAATTTCTTTTGTCTTTGAAAAAGATACTCTCGAGCATACTCGTGATGAGATTCAAAAGGAACCGCAAGAAACGGTAGCCTTTGTGGGCGCGCAAAGCATCATGGTTACCCCACTTTTTACGGCCACAGTGTTTCAATAGGAGCAACTCCGTAATGAGTAGAAAGCCTGTGATTTACTTTACAAGATGCATATATTATGGGCTGCGGCCCTGCTGGGGACCTGTGACGTCTTCCAAGATGGCCGCCATCTTGGATGAAAATTATCAAAAAACGGCTATTTTTATGCCTAGTCATGTCGAATATGACAAAATTAAACACTGTTGCTTTTTTGTCAACATTTTATCCTTTTTTCTGTTAATTAAAAGGCTAAAAACACGCATTGATACCCCACTACTTATGACGTCATATATCGTAACCATAGCAACGGATGCTCATCTAACTTGTATCAAAATGTGTCTAAGGAATATCGGTACAGTTACTGAAAACGGCAGGTGCAGACGTAAAATCGGCTTGGAAAATTCAAGAAAAACCTTATTAGGGAAGAAGGGGTGGCAACTCCCCATCCTCCCTGTATGTCTGAGGGTTAGTATGTTTTGGGGCTTGAATGTAGTTCCCTTGAAACACTTTTGACTTTTTCTTAACTAATAAAAAAGAATATCATATGTTTATGCTGTAACAACTAGCTATGTTGTAAGTACTTGGAATACATGCAGATTTAAATTGTTATCTTTCTTCTTTGCAATCAGCGCTGGTCGTTATTCTAAATTTTTGCAGCTGTGTGTGAGTGGAGGAAGTTGACTGCCTTGATGGGAAAAAAAATGAAAAAAAAACATGGAAAGCTTAGTAAATGACATGATTTCTCCTATAGAAAACTGCACAACTGCAAACTTCGTGTTCAATTTAATCTCTCACACCATCGGTTCTCGAAGTTATTTAAGCGTTATTCCAAGGCATTCCGACCTAGCCGGTTCCAGCAATTCTCCACAAGTCCAGCAAGTCGTTCTGACACCCTTTTGAGACAGTCAAGGGATCAGTCGAAACAGCGCCTACGTTAAAACAATCGATAAACAAATTCAGTGTGAATAATTGGCTATCGTGAGAGCGTGTACGTCCTCTTTATAAATGATAACATCTCTTTGTTTGCAAGGATATAACTACGACATCGCGTCTTACCGACTGCATAAAGGCGATATAGCGATGATCATTTAATCGTTGCCATAAAAAGTACGCAAGTAGAAAACAGTCTGCATTTAAGTGAAGACTCGTTCATTTGGCTTGTTTTTTGTTTTTTTTGTGGGGGGGGGGGGGGGGGGGTTGTTTTGTTTTTTGTTTTTTGGCTTTTTCGTAGTCGAACTTCCAGCATCAAGAAAAGCGGTTGCTTGCAAATTAAAGCGGAAAAAGGGGCGCGCTTTTCGGTTTAATTTATTTGTTTGTCTGAGTCATTACGCGTATATAAACTTCTCTATAATTATCAGACTATTCCGCAAGTCACGCTACGTGCTAATTTCCTCAAACTCATTCCTCCTTTTACTCTCACCGGAACGTATATATAGCATGTCAAGATTACAAAGTAAAGCGTTTTTTTTTCCTACTTCTGTTATTAGTAACATAAAAAAAGAAATTGAAATTGCAGAAAAAATCTACATTCCTTCAGGAGAACAGATAGAAGAGAATAGACATCAATAATGTGCATTAATTTAACGTATCAGCAAATTGATCGGTGAAGTCAGTTCCTAAATTAACACTGGGGCTGTTTCAGGAGTTAAGATAGTGGGGAGCGGCGGAAAATGCATAATTCTTCTTTTGATTAGAAAGAGAAATCAAAAATCATTTTAGTATGAAAATTCCCAAGAAATAAGCGCTTTTATTATTCAACTGCATTCAGTAGAGTACAAATAACACCCAAAACGAGTACAAATATCCCACGGTATTTGTACTCCAGAAGACCGGTTTGACAGGTTTTCTACAAATGCCACGTCAGGCTTTAGGCTTACAAGGTGAACGATGAAAGAATGGCCGAAACGCTCGTTTTTCCGGAAGAAAACAATGAATGCTTACCAAATTTTGAGGTTTTTAACGAAAACGAGGTCCTAGAGACAAGTAATCACCTAGACGACAGTGAAATTTCTTTATTTATTGAAGAAAATCGAAACGTATTAAAATACAACAGAAAATACAAAAACTGACCTCAAGTCCGTTAAAGAAACAAGGGCCATTGAAGAAATTCCCGCCGAGGAACTTAACAACCTTTTATGTCATTTGTTTTTCAAAGTCAGGAAACGGAACCCATCATTTCTCAGGAGCTGTCTTCAACAAATGCACAATTGTTGTCGGTCAGAAATCTCCACCGCTATCTCTTCCAAAACGACCCGTGGTTAGTGATTCGGACGAAGATGACTGAGCTTGAAGTGCTGTTTAACTTTGTTTGACTTGACTTTCGAGTTCTGTTTGTTCTGTCGAGTTCTTTCTTTTCGTAGTTTTACTCGGTGACCAAGAACATTGTTGTTTATCTAACTGTAAACCCCAAAATAATTCAGTTTTGCCTTGTTCCATCTTTGTTTTCCTTGCAAGTTTGAAATAAAATCCCGACGCTTCGCTCGATTGACACAGGTTTGACAAGTTTTCGTTTTTGACCAATCAACAACAACCTCACGTCAAGCGCGCGAAACCTGACTCCGCTGGCGCGCACACTCGCTGCTCAGAAGTCACGTTAGTTTGTCACGCAACTCAGGCAGTTTATAAACCACTTTTCTATTTTGTAGCTAAGTTGAATAATAAATCCCTTATTAGACGGTTTAGTGTGTAGTATCGTGGGATATTTTTACTCGTCTCTTGTATTTTGACTCGCCCTACGGGCTCGCCAAAATACGGCGGGACTCGTAAAAATATCCCACGATACTACACACTAAACCGTCTAATAAGATATATGTATTTTTTTAGGCCACGGTTGGATAACTGCTACAGAATAATACCTGAATAATACCTCCCCAGGTAATAAGAAGATGGCTGGAATGAAACATTGTTCGAGGTTTCCATCCACCACGAGGAAATTCGACAATAGTTTAGGCAGTCGCTCGCTATTTTGCTTTTTTAAGTACAAATCAGTCGATCACTCGCTTACTACGCTTCAATTGTTACAGCAACGTCACTGGAACTAATTCCACTTGATGACTACTGTAGAATAGATCGTATAGTTACGTGAAGTGCAACAGGTTATTGTGCAAACTAAGCGAATTCAAGTTACTAGGCCTGTATATATACTGCTCTCGAAAGTGAGCGCCTATGGATGTTTTCTAACTGACACCTGCACTCTACTATTCTTGACAAATAAAGGGCTACTCAGGACTAAGTAGAATTTCCGGTTAACAATTTTGAATTCGTTGAGAAACTTCTGCACTTAACACCCATGTATGGCTGGAATTAAGAAGCTCTTGAGTGACTCAGATGACATGCTTCAACCTGTTCCTTCTCTGCAAGCCGCGAAGCACGCACTTTTAGAAAAAAGCTTTGCATTTGCTTGTTCGATTAGGAAAAGGAATCAAAAATCGTTTTAGTATGAACATTTTCGAAAATCAAGCGCTTGTATTTTTTTCACTGATTGCGGTTGGACAACTGCGATTGAATAATTAATACACCCCAGGAATAAATGGCCGGAAATGAAACAGTGAAACCAGGGTTTCCTTTGAGGGCAACAACTATACCTACGATGCTTGTTTGAAATCATCCACCACGAAGAAATTCGACAATAGTTTGGGCTTTCACTCGCTAAACTTAAGTTTGCTTTTTGGTACATATCAATCGATCAAACTTTTACTGCGCTCCAACTGTTACAGCGACGTCTCTGCAACTAATTTCACTTGATGACTACTGTAGAATAGATCGTATTAAAGTACGTGATGTGCAACAGGTTATTGCGCAAAACAAAAAAAATACAGAGAATAAAAAGAAAAATGTAAAAAGAGTTCAAAGTTTTCTACAGTAGTTTGAACTTTGTGCGGCTTTCTTTGATGAATGATGCGAACCTCAAGGTCAGAAACTATTTATAATTAATTGCAGTAAAAGATCTTACCTGGTATAGGATGTAGAGTGCTTTCCTTTTTACGCATTTTGTTATTTAAGTATGTTTACTGAAGGGTTTAACGATTTCTTTACTAGTGTAGTTGGTTTGGCCAAAATAGACAACAATGTTGTCCTCTGATCTTGAATTCCCCAACACTAGAACAAAGCCTTAAACACCATCCTGAATATCAAATTAGGGGAGTCCCCTAATTTAAGAAATTAACTGAAAACAATAAATGTCTTGATGGCTTATGTGATCGTGTGATTATTCATACCATAACCAACCAATAGCTACAATAATAAAGCCGTTATCTAAAAATCAATATATGAATATTCATTCTGTCTCTTTCTTCAGTTTTATGAATGAGGTGTGAGGATTCATTAGGGTGTTCAGGATATCCCATCTTCCGTTAATTCTAGATCTTCGCCTCAATATCCAGTATCCCCTTCATTCAATGACTTGGTATCCCTATATTGCCAACTACAGGAAAATGGGAAATACCAGAATTAATAAATTGACGTCAGTTTTTTATGCGTTTTTTAGGCTATGCCATGCTGATGAGTCCTAACAAGGTCGGAGAAAGGTTGACAGGTGGGCAGCCTAGATTTTTAAAAAAAGACGCATTTAGCGTTAACACTTTAATAGTGACCAGCATCAAATTTGTTCTCAACGTATCAGTGCATTATAACACACATGCCAGGAGAATTAAGGAAACGATCACCAAGGATGAATCGTCTTGATGTTTAAACAATTTCCCCCAATGGCTACTCAATGAACTGTATGGAGTGCTGGGACTGATAGGATTAGAGAGGTGACTTTTGAAATTTGAAGAAGCAAGTAACTGGAACGAGAAAAGCGGAAAGAGGTTTCCATCCTACAGCGTGTGACCTTAACCTATACACATGCACAGTTGAGACCAAACATTTTGCGCACGAAATTGCACTCAACAATTTCAAATTAAAGTAGAATTAGATGCAATTTAAATGCTTACAATCAGCCAGCGTGTCCCTGCACCTTTTAAAGAAGTTAACGCGAGAAAGGTAACGCAAATATACGATTCAGGAAAAGTTCTCTTAAGTTACAGGATCAATATAATGTCATATCAGAGATTTTGCGGTTTCAGAAAAATTCCACATTTTTAATGTCTGATATTTTGTGCCATTCTCGTTATCCTGAAAAGTTCCTTAGCGAGGGATATGGCTCTGTTCCTCAATAATTAGAGCCTGTTAACAGGCTACATAATATTATGGATACAAAATACTGCGGTTGTTGAATTATCGAAGGTGGCATGCTATAAGAAAAATAGAAAATACGAGTGTTTACTTAGTTTTCGGCATTCCAATACCATCAAAACTATTCGAGACATTTAGGACGCGATGCGACGTGTTAGGTAACATGTGATTGCACATAGCCCAAAAGTACCCGAAAATAGAGTAGAATCCGGCTTCAACTGTAACCCCGATAAAGTGAACATCTAACCTCGAATGAAAAATAGGTCCTTTTATTTTTGCTCTTAATTTAACCCACAATAACTCGATGTATATCGAAAAGTTTTAAGAGAATTTTCCCTGACGGCTCGAGTTATCAGGACTCTACCTTGTAGTGAAATTATAATGAAGTGGCGGATGACTCAAAAATTAAGCAAACCCGCTGCACTACTGAATTTTTATGGCTTGTTTGTTTTCAAGATCATTTAACATGATCACATCTGCTGAAACTAAAAACACCATGATTTGAAATCTGGTGAGAAGTACCATTGTTATGAACATTGACCCGCAAACTGCCAACGAGGGCGACTGGAAAGGACTGGACTATGTTGACGACCACACTTGTCCAAAATCATCGGTTCGGCGCCTAAGCGTCAAATACTAAATAAATAAATAAAGCTAGAGTCAACAGAAGTGATGGCGAAAAAACGAGCCGTGTTCATGAGAACGCACGCAGCAAACATCGGCCCACATGTATGCGGACATGGGACGACCTTGAACTTGCTTGGCTATAAATACGATGTGAAACTATTATGGATACACAATAGTGTGGTTGTGAAAGGGGCAGGCTATTGAAAAGTTCGAAAAACCGAGTGTATATTTGGTTTTCACAGTCCTATACCGTTAAAACGTTTGAAGCGTGACGCCACGTGTTGGTTATCATATGGTCGTGCTAAATACACCAAAAATACCCAACAATATAGAAAAATCTTGACAACTTCTCACTAACACGAATCAAAAGTAGTCCCCTTCTATTTTTATCCTGAATTTAACACCCATCAACTCGATATCACGAAAACTTTTTCCATTGTTTTCCCGGACGGCTCGAGTTATCGGGATTCTAATGTATACCGCGGAATTGCTTTACGAAGTGACACAAGGCACAAAATTGGCAAACCTGCTAGACCACTATAAATTTTTGTCGCTTTTTCATTTTCAAGATTGTTTTTCTAGAACTTAGAAAATTGCCTGAAATATAATAAGAAGTGTGACTTGTTATTAAAATTAATTGGGTTACACATCGCGTACCTATGATTGCGTCAGGTGCTTCATGTAGCAAAATGCGAAAAAGATTTTAAGAAGAAATAGAGAAATAAACAAAGCCAGAGACAACGGAAGTCATAGCGTAGGACCACAAATCGGTCCGCATACCTGCAGAAATGGGATGACAGTGAACTTGCGTGGGCTTAAATAAGAGGTGGTGATCTTATGGGTGCAAAAAAGTGTAGTGGCTGAAAAAGGTATATTCTTTTTTATATAAGAACGCGTAAAATTTGGCTGAGCCCGAGGATGTTCTTATTTTAGCCTATACATTTTCTGAAATTTTGGGGCAAATCTCAGCCTCAACGTTCTTATAAAAATGGTTCTTACAAAAAAAAAAGAGTGTAGTCTATTAAATGGCACCAATTGTTGAACTCATGGAGTAATTGTGCCAGAATGTATGATGCAGGTGGGGGGACGAATTGTTTAAAGGAACTACTCATTTTCTTTTTTTTTTTCTCATTTAGTGCCAAGTAACTGGATGGTCGAAGGTACTAACGAACACTTCGAACAAAACTGACCTTTCGTTTATCAATTCTTCTGCTGGCCGAAACACATGCTCAAGAAAGTTTACAGATTTTTGTATTGTTGGTCACCTCGCCCCAACGTCAAGCTGCAACCCATCACCTCTCCCTGTTGATGCAAATGATTGGCATCAGTGAATCAGAAATAGTTTGCATCAGTTGAATTGGACAGATGTAGTTAATTACCTCAGTCTCGTTCTTATAATGTCGAGCAAACCAATATCTGGAAGTGACCGATACAGGACAACATAACGGCGTGTGACTTCTCATGGGGCGAAATGACCAGTAAATAATTCTAGTTAACCGAACCGAAAAGTTAGCAAACTTCCGGTTTCGTTAGGAGAACCGGGAAGTTAACAATCTTCAGGTTCTCGTGCCCCATTCCATCAACTCGTGCGAGAGTTAACGTGGTTTGTATAGTCCAATACCGTCAGAACGAAACGTCAAAAGCGTGACGCGGCGTGTTGGTTAACATGTGGTTGTGTCAGAGTTTTCCCTTATGGTTCGAGTTATCAGGATTCCGCTGTGTACTGAAATTATTATGGAGCGACACATGGTACAAAAATTAGTCAGTCTACTGAATTTTTGTCGCTGGTCTAGTTTCAAAACTAAATTACATGGACATACATTTTTGGAACTAACAAAATCATTTGATAAAATTTTTTAAAAAGTTATCTAAAGCATAGATAGGATGATTACACATTGCATGCGGAGAGCCTTGCCGCCATTTTTGCATGGCTACTGAGAAACATCAATCGCTAGCAGGAACTAGAACTTGAAAAGCGATCCACAATTTTCGTTATAACTCGACCGAATAACAAACCTAATTTTAGCCGTAGTTTTAGGGTACTGGAATTCTCTTGAGGTAAGGACTGTTAAATATGAAATGTTTAATATCTATTCTACTGCTACGAAATTTCGGAAATAATTGTTTACGTTTTCTGTGGCCGGAAACTGGGCAACGTAATGTGGTGATGGTTGGTCATGCCAAATTCCACATCAAAATTGACAGTCTTGTTATCTTTCAGTACCATATATGCTTGATTCGAGGAACCCACCTAACTGCGATTAGCCGTAGGTGTGACGGGCTAGAATACTAAATCAATCGTCTTTAGCTCACTATAGAGAGCCGATATAAAGATATTTCATTTCCTCATTCTTTTGTGCTCATTTTGAAGTTGTGCGTGGTTTTTCAACAACTAAAACATATCCTGTGAAGAGACAAAAGCCTACGAAGAGGTAAGCAGGTATATATCATGCAATACGGAGCGATTTAAATAATATTTATTTCAATTGATAACATTGATCCTTTCATTTAACTACCTTCTGAAAGACCCTCAGAAAGATAAACGGACAAAATACAAAGAAAGCAAGGCCGGCCACCCACGCGTTCACAAATTAACTTTCAATCGTAAATGTGAAAACTTTCCTTCGCACTTCTTCGAGTTCCGAGTCGTTCTAATTTTCACTTTCCCTTGTTAGCTATCCTCAGATAGATGCCAAGGTCGATATCATAATATTGGGAAGTAAAAAGAAATAACGGAGTAGAAACTCTTATAAACGTAGACACCTAATTAAAGTGATTTATTTATTTTGTGGTCATGATGACACTAATGACTGCACGGCCGACGTCAGTACGCTCCATGCTTCGGCGAAAAGTGGCGGACTACCCTAAGGCTAATGCATTAAGCCTAACCCTAAAAAGTATGTACTTTAATGGATTTTCACCTCATTTAAGACGGATGTTAACGAAATTAAGAGCAATACCCTTCGCTAAACACTGACAAGAATAGACTTCGGATGGCCTCGGTTATCGCGGGAGAAATGTGATCTGAAGTTAACAATATGGCCGCTAGTTTCTTGAACGCTCGATTTTCATTATGGTAATTTTGCTAACTTGGAATAAAAACATTTCTTTTAATAACTCTACATGAAAAGGAATTTAATACCCCATAGGATTTTTAAACTCGAGGACACGTATAGAAGGTATTGGAGAGCTTGAAGGGAAGAAATCCTTGTTCAAGGACACAAGTTGTTTTGCTGCTATGTTAAGCTTAATCTCCCATTGCAGTTTAGTGCTTAATTTGCAAGATTTTCTTTTTCTGTGAGCAATGCAATGCGATCCAGTTTCTTTCATTTAAAGGTGTTTAGAGCGATCAGGGAAAAATTCCAGATCATTTCTCGAATACAAAAATAAGTTTAATGATACCAAGCTTTCTCGTTGAGGATGCTTTTAAAATGAAAGTCGATTAAGCGTTTTGTTTTTGTTTTTTTACATGTATAGAGAACAAAGTTGAAGCAAACTACTTGTTTTAGACTTATCTCAAGCAATATCGAGTAGTTTCGATATTGTATTTCCGATCTTTTTCAGCTTGAAAGAGTAATCATTCCTACTTGGTGTGTTGTCCTTTCCAAGTGTGGTATTTTTTTTTTCAAGGGTAATGAAACGTATCTAAGGATTTCATCTGATGAAAACCTTTTCTATTAAAAAGAAAAAACATTTTTTAAGCACGAACAAAATAAAAGGAAAGTTCTTTAGAGCGTGTGGGATTTATTTATCCAAACCCTTTTTCAATGATGGAATTAGGGTTATGCAGCCTCATTTTGGTGACGAGGCTGCAAGATCGTCCTGTAAATCGAGGGGATTTGGATGAATCCGGAAATCTGTGAAAAACTGTTGCTCAAGATGTTTTTCCAGCAAAGGAATCTTCACGTGCACGCTGTTACCTCTCGTATTGTAATTGTTCTTCAGAGGCTAGAAAAAGATAGGAAAAATTTGAAGCGACAAAAACGGCAGCTTATATACTTACCTTCCCTCGGCTTGGAAAACTGTCAGTGTTTGTTACAAAGTACAGCATCCGATGGAATAGAAAGCGATTCGGCCAAACACTGAAGCAGAAAAGCAGCCGATTTTGATAATTCCATTGAGCAATCTACCTGAACGAGCAAGAACAAATCGAAAATTAAACTTTAAGTGGCATTTTTTTGCTATTTGCTAACATTCGAACAAGATGAAAAAGAACCCTTTTTTTACCCTCGGACGCACAAGATGGGGGAGGAGAGGTGGGTGCCACCCCCCCCCCCTTCCCTCTCCATAACGTTTTTCTTAGAATTTTCCAAGGCGATTTTTCATCTACCTCTGACGTTTTCAGTAGCTGTATGTATATCCCTTAGAAATATGTCGACACGCGTGACGAGAAATAATTGTTATTTTTGCGACATATGATGTTATCGATACCCTGTTTACTTTAGCAAATACTGCCAACATACGGGATAAAAAGTTATGTTTAAGATGAAAACTTGCACAAACAGATCATGCCTTTGACCAAAAAATGACACTGTTTTCTTAGAATTTCATTCCCCTTTATCACTGATGGCGAGTGACATTCCAACTAATGTTCCTTACCCAGATGGCCAGCCTATTGCAGCCACACCTGGCCAACCAGTCATGTACCATATGGCACTCAGCAGCCAACAACCAGTTTTTACCCAGGTTCCTCAAGATCAGCCAGCCAGAACAGTGAAGGAGCAGCCTATTCAGAATTTTCACGTACCAGTTAATCACTCCGTGCAACCAGGACAGCTGGGTCAACCAGTTTTTGGTCAAGGAACTCCTGGTCAGCCTGTGCAATCTGGACAACCAGGGTACATTCAGGGAACCCCTGGACACGCTGTACAACCAGGACAACCAGTCTATATTCAGCAACAAGCTGGGCAAGGTGGATTCGATCTTAATGTTGACACTGACTTTCTCAAGTCGCCTCTATGCTTCATCATGTGCGCAGAGTTTGTGAGTACTACTGTTAGCTACTACTCTTGTTTTTAGTTCTGGTGCAAAATTACTCCTAACACTGATAAAATTGTACATGTACAGACAGCACTGGATATGAGCAAGCGCGCACTCTGATTGGTGCCCTACAAACAGACTATCAGCTCATATCCTGAGAGTGGCGAAGTCGCGCGAGTTTGATGGCGAAAAAAGTTAATAAGATTTCGTGTAGTCTAACTCGGCGTGTAATAATTTAATTTCTCTATGATTACAGACAGAAATCGACGAGGCGAAGTCCTGTTTATTAATCATATCTATAACAAACTTGGAGGAAAAAGCAGCGATAATTTAAAATTTGTGGTGAAGGAAAAGACAAGATTCCATTTCAAATGAACAAAGGCGTTAGTTTCTCTAGTAACTGTGATGCTGCGTCGGTGTAAAAGTGAAACACAAATGTTTGGATCCCCTAGCTAACTTAAGGTAAATTGGCCACCGTAAAAAAGTTGAAATGCTGACGTAACGAGCGTTAGCCCTTCGTCAGAGCGAATTAAGGAATTGTGGGTCATGCGTTGTTTATATGTTGAACGGTGGAGCCAAGCTTTTGCGGGACACATGGCAACGCCATGAACGAGAACAAATCAGTTGAATAGAAACCGTTCATTGATACCGATAAGATGCCGATTTGAAGCAATTTTTGCTCGAATTTTTTTGGCTTTCCGTGTTGCCCGGATGTAGGCAAGGCCGCAGACCGTCCTGTGTTAGCTTATGATCAGGGAGATTGAAGTGTCGAGCGACTGGTATGGATGTATCTTTTTCAGACTCATGAAAGCTACTGGCCAATTACTTAGGCATTATGCATACACTACCCAACTAATGCTCCAATGAGGGCCGCTAATAGCCACTTATTTTCGATAGTTTAGTTATAGTTCTGATTATTTTGATAGCAGTGTTTCTCATAATCCAGATTTTGTCTACATAATAAATCAATTATCCCAACAAATCTCGTCGTGCATTAACTAATGGGCTACACTTTACTTGGCGCTGCAATCCTCGTTTGCTATGAGATAATCAACCACTTCGATCAGTCGATGGTAGTAATATCTCAGGCTAAGCTCTACATCGTACTGTTTCCTTAGAGAAGAAACTTTACATCAAAGTGTCTCTCTCTTCGATCCTAGGTATATTTATTTCAAGAGTGTGTGTTGGGTGGAGATGATTAAAAAGAAAGGAGGCACGTAGCCTCGAGCTGGTTATGGTCAACTCAAACGCAAACAAGCTTGAATGGAATAATTGTTTTCTTAAATTCTGAACTTCGCTGATCGTTACTGATTTAATTTATTCATTTATTTATTTTTTCAGAATTTTTGGACAACGAAATTTGCCCCCCCAGAGAGAACTTTTAAACTCCCTGGGGCTTGGCATGCCATCCGATTTCCATACAAATCAGAGAACAGGGTTATTTGACAACATCAGTGTGTCCGGTGAACCAATCAGAAAGCTATCAGATCAAAACCCAAATTAACTCTATCCAGACCAGGGGGGGAGCGGATTCTGCCCGCACGGACTTTGGACGTTTATAACTTTTTTAATAAGCACGCTAAAGTCACTACACTTGGTGACTTCTCCTAAAATTTATCTGCGAACAATTTGGTGTAGTAAGGCCTTGCATACGGTGAAATTTGAATTAACCAATCAGCATTCAGTAGGCGGGAAAAACTGTGGTGTCCTGACGTCATGCAGATTTTGTGCTCTTCGCTTCGATTTCTGCGTGATCAGCGAAAGTTTATACTGTGGAGATGCGGTTTTATTTCAGCGTTTTCTTCAAATTAACCACTTGCCTTACTTCAATTTATTAAAGTCACAACTGTTTGCAATTATATGGGCTGGATGAGCAACCAGAATCGATTCAAAACTTTTTTCTGCGGCGGGAGACATCGCTAACTGGACTTGAATGCGAAGGAGGCTATAAAGGTTTTCCTCTTGTCCTACTGAATATCAATTTTCACAAGAAACTTCACATCACTTTCACTCTCCTTGGCATCGTTTATGACATGGCTGTCTAGTAACTGAGCAGCTCTGAGTAGCGTCGGGTACAATCCGTCTTCTGTCCTTGTAAAGATCTTTGGTCACTTCATGCTTGTTTTCATCGTGTTCTTCATGTCTGGTTTTAATTCACACCAACATCCAACTTCCAGCTGTGATTGCCTGCTGTCAACGAGAGTGGTCTTATCGCTTAGGGAAAAATGTTCCCGTTCATCAGATCAGAGATACATCATGAATGTTTGACAAATTTGATCTACAGTCGTTGTATGGTTGCGCTACACAGCTCATACTTCAATTTGGAAATAGGCAAGTTTGTATAATTTTCCACATACCCGGAGACAAACGAAAAGGCCTTTTTGGAATTTGGAGCTTCCTTCTGTCAGCGTAACAGCAAAAAGCTCGTGGTGAAAAGCTGCAGAAAATTTGCTTTTCTTCTCAAAAGTCAAAACTCACCTGAAATTCAGGCCGAGCAAAACAAAGAAAACACGCGGACCGCCAAGGAAACGACACTTTCGCTTGCTTTATTCACCACGGAAAGTCAAAATAATTATTACCTAGCCCGTCTTTATAAATGGGTAATTAACTTGACTAACTGGATTGGAACGGTAATTGCAGGAACAAAGTTTATTTAGTCGAATATCGATACGCTTATTTTTTTCTCGCTTCAATTTCCACTCCACATAAGGTATCCTTCAAAACTTGCAATCAACCGACTTTTACAGACAGAGAGCAAAGAGAGGCAAATGTGTAATTTCTCACGAAATTTCAAGAAGATTTAAATTGTTATAATTAAAAGGAACAAATTTGAGAACTACTCTAGGATTCAGACAGGAGGAGTTTATTCAAAAAGGAGAAGTGAAAGTAATTTTAAAAGAGCAAAATGCAGGTCAAGCGGTCCTGCATCAGTCCGCAGTACCGAAAGAGATTTGGAATTATAAAACTCTGCGTTACGTCGGATTCGTTGCAAAAAGGAAGAACCGATAATCACAGGTGACTCTAAGAGATGAAGTTGTTCTTCAGAAACCAATTAAAAAATTTATGATCCGGCTGTTTAGTATAAGCTTATTTCTTGGGTGGTAATTGCATTAGTAAAGCTATGTAAACGTGCCTCTGGAAACTTGGGCGGCTTAAATCAGAAAATGGGAGAGTGTGATAATTTTTCCTTTCTCAACAAGCACTCGTAACGCCATTCAACTTGTAACGATGCTAATGTCACTTCAACTTCTGTTTTATAGATCATACAAATCCGCTAAAAATCTCACTGGAATTAGCTGTTTTGTAGCTCTCATGATGGCGTTGTTGTTTCTCCGAATCTGATCCCAGCGGGGCCCGCTGGAAGTAGAGCAGCTACAGTCAACTCTTCTGATATCAGGAATAAATTCTGATGTAATATTACGGTTTTAGACGGTTTTAGTCGTCGTCTTGTCACTCTTCTTATCCTTTAAACAATGCACGCTTTTAATCCAACACAAGCCGCACAAAACGCAAACACTAGCAGCTTCGATCTTCGTACTAATTTTTACCTTTCTTGCAAGAGCGACAATACAATACAATTGGAAAATACCCTGCCTTTGAATGGATCGAGAACCCTATATAGCTTCAGTCGCTATAAACTCTTGCTTTTGCTTACAGACACAAAATACTGGGGTTTCCTCTGTTTTCAGTCGTAGCATTCTGAACCGTAACCGAGAACACTGACAGGACACCACGGTTTTGACTGCCGCTCGTATCGCGGGCGTAGTTGCCGTATGCAAGGAAGTCCCTGTCTATTAAGTTTGACGTTACCATGGCAACCACTTTTTGACAAGCGGTTTCTTCAGAATTTTAAATTTCCCACTTTTTAATCAAAAATCATTACTTTTTTGAAGTAAATTTTACATTTTGGGATCATTTCCGAGTTAATTTATTGATTTTGATCACTTCTTGATCAATTTTCGTGGTTTTTGGAAAATTTAAGAAATCCAAGATGGCGGATCCAAGATGGCTGCCGTTTGAGAACAAATCATTATTGTGACGTCATATGTCGTCATCACCTGAGGTTGCGGACCTCAGTGGAAACATTTTTGGACGTACGATTTGTCCTTTAAGTTTCGTTGACATAGCTTCAATATTCTCGGAGTTAAGAGGTGGGGGCGGAATCCGCTCCCCCGGTCCCACAAGACCAAAAAAAGCCCGGTCTGAATAGGGTTAACCCTCGGACGCACAAGTAGGGTTGGATGCCCCCATCCCACACTAAGTTTTTCTTGAGTTTTCCCAAAATGATTTTTATCAGCACCTGCCGTTTTCAGTAGCTGTATGCATATCCCTTAGAAACAATTTGACACAAGTTTGATAAAGATCGGTTGCTTTGGTCATGAGATATGAAGAACCGGGCGGTACACCCCCACCAAAAATTCCCTTCCCTTCAGGGCGCTTTACCTACAGCCACTGGGGACCTAAAGACGACTCTGATTAGCCACCTGCCTTGCTCAATCTGTTGAGATCGGTACTCGAGTTTTACCCTTGTTTCTTTTTCAGGTAGCCCTATTGGGTGCATGGGCAAGTATTGTAAAGTACGTAGACGGAGAGGAAGAAGGCACATTCACATTCGAAAAAGCAAACTTCTTCAAGGGCATTACGATTTTCAGCTGGGTGGTGGTTATAATCTCTCTAAGCGCCTACGCTTTCAGCTTACCCAAAGTCTTCAAATGCAAGCGACCGTCTTTGTTCACTATAACGGTAAGTAACTTATCATCTTGAACGAGGAAAGTCTCCAAAGTGGTGCACTTTCTGGCATTGGCCCAAGCTGTGTGCTGAAAAAAAAAACATAGCCCTAGTAATCTCGGAAGCTAGGTAAGTGGATCCTCTGAATGGAAGGGTGATCACTTGGAAGGAATGAATGATTGAATGAATGAATGAACGAACGAACGAACGAACGAACGAACGAATGAATGAATGAATGAATGAATGAATGAATGAATGAATGAATGAATGAATGAATGAATGAATGAACGAACGAACGAACGAACGAATGAATGAATGAATGAATAAATGACTGACTGACTGACTGACTGAATGAATGAATGAATGAATGAATGAATGAATGAATGAATGAATGAATGAATGAATGAATGAATTTATTAATTTATTTCATCATGTTTTATAAATAAAGGAAAGATGGGGTTCTATCCGCAAATAGCAAAAGCAAATCGAGGCGGTTAGAGTTCTCCAAATTGTTACGAAGTCGTTGTCAGCCCTTTTCTAAAAATTTTTCTCAAAAGAAAGCTTCAACAGATTTAGCAAATTGTACACAGGGAGACCAAACTTTGCAAACCTGTGGCGTAAAATACTTACACGTTTAAGCGTGTAAGAGTCGCAGGGACATGTTGACATGTTGGCCAAAAATAAATCAAACCAGCTAGCGCTATTCTGGCCTCCTTTCATTTCATGACTGTCAATGTATTTCTTTTGCAAACCTTTAATGGACGTCAGAAAGATGCAACTAAACTGGGTCAAAAGAAAATTCTACACAGCAAAACAAAACGAGAAGTTTGGGGGGAAAGTGCAGGATTACACAAAATGGGTTTTTTCTTGAGGGTCTTTTCTATTTCAAGATAATAAAGTAAGCTTTTGCTCATACTTACGAAAACACGATAAAAAGCACGATATATAAGCCTCTACACTGGCACTTTAACCTGCACGGCAGCACTACCAGCGGCAAAAGGACGTGGAACGAGTTCCAGTCTGCCCTCAAACTGAGCGAATCTGTGACTGATTTTAAGCCTCGACTTGGGCGAATGCTTTTGAATGTTTCTTTTAGTTAGGCTTTTATTGATGACTGTAATATTTGTTTTACGATTTGTATCTATGAAGCATGCAGTACCTTTTGTAGAGGGGAAACGTACGTTTGCCAAGGCGTATATTAGCCGGTTCCAGGCGTTTGGATAGTAGAGCGCGAATGAAAAAACTCTTCTCGTTTTTTTTTCCTCCGCCAACAATATTTAACGCTCACACGCCACTATCCGAATACCTGAAACAGGCTATACACGAGTTTGAGTAGTTAAGTTTGCAGTGTGTGGGCGCCTTTAAAAAAACTTTAAACGCAATTTGTAACTGTCCACTGTACTTAATGTTAAGTTTGAAAGTCGGTCGTAACTGAATGTTTGATGCTTTTGTTTTTGCAGTCCGTGGTCGTCTATTTCTTCTTGCTTTCCTTAGTACTCGCCTGTACTGCAAACTTGGTCCCAAGAGCTGTCGACCTTGGTGAATATTATTCTAAGTGGGTACCGCCCAGTCCTAGAAAAGACAAGGAGATGCAATATGTTATCGCTCTGGACGTCGCCTTGGTATGAACGTTCTATAGGTTTCAGTGGATTTAAAAAGGCTTCGTTGGTTTACGGTACAAAACTAAACCATGGCATTTTGGCGTTGACCGGTGGCGTATAAACTCACAGCTCAATTCTTTCAAATGACTAAACGTTCACGATTGAGCTACTCGTGTTCTACTGTGGTAATCCTTGCTAGGGTGTTGCTACTGCCAGTTTGCTAATACTTTTGGAAGCTAAATTCATACTTTTTGTTTTTAGCAGACATTTTAGATTTGCTGATTACAATCAAGTGCCGATAGTGTAGTCGTTGACGCTTCGAGCTTGATATGGTTTAATACTACGCTCTGCAAAGTGTTGTTTCCCGAAGCGGGATTTTTCTGCTATGATTTATCTCTCTTAGGTGCTTAGGTGCTGTATCTCCCTGCGGTATCCAGTCATCTCGCCACCAAGAAAACTCGCCACCAACCATCTTGCCACCACAAGTCACCTCGCCACCAACCACCTTGCCACCAGTTGAGGTCATCTCGCCAACAAACATGAGATACACTAAAACAAAATTTCGAGCAAGTACCTTGTGATGTGGAACCTCTGATTTTAGGCTTGATTTGCCTTTAGACGGTTTACAGTCCTCTGTTTGATAGCCGAGATCTTATGCTTCGATCGAACCGCCGCCATCTTGCTTTTTTATGTTGAGCGCATCCTGGGGACAGTGCCAAAGCTAACGGGGGTTCCCTCGTCAGGGTATATAGTGGTGGAAGATGGCGGCCGTTCGCGTTCAATCGTATGTATCAAATGAAATAGAATACCAACGTTTGGGGAAAACAGATTCACGACATACTAGTATGGCATCTCTCAGTTGTATCCCTTAATAACCGGTTCAAATGTTAACAAATTTCAAATTGTTGTTGTGTGATCTCCATTTTAAGTTCTAGTTGTAAGACTAAATAAAACATGATAATGGTAAAAGAACTCCGAGTCCTTATTTTCCAGGTCTACGGATCGGCGGATTTTTGAATTTTGTCCGGATTTCGGATTCAGTTAGTTAGTTAGTTAGTTAGTTAGTGAGTTAGTTACTTAGTTAGTTAGTTAGTTAGTTAGTTAGTTAGTTAGTTAAAAACCTTGACGAGGGAGCCCTCGGTTTCTTGACACTGTCCCCAGATTGCCCTCAACACACAAAAAGCAAGATGGCGACCGTTCGATCGAAGCGTAATATCTTGACTATCAATCGGCAAAATGGGGGAGTGTAAACTGTCTAAAGGTAAACTAGTCTAGAATCAGAGGTTCCACATCACAAGGTACTTGCTTGAAATGTGTGAACGTTACCTAATTTTTATTTTAGTGCATTTCATGTTTGGTGGCAAGATGACCTCAGCTGGTGGCGGGATAACCTCACCTGGTGGCGAGGTGGTTGGTGGCGAGGTGACTTGTGGTAGCGAGATGGTTGGTGAGGAGTCTTTCTGGTGGTGAGATGACCGTAAACCCTCCCTGCTTTCCTACTTTAAGTTAACTAAAACTCTTAAATTTCACGTGGAGTACCTCATGATGTACAAGTACCTCAACTAGTTGGAAGTAGAAGCTTGGCCTAGGCGCAGGTAAAGAAGAACCACCTTGCTACTCAATCAAATTAATGAAAGGCAATTATAACTTTTAATTTCACAGGCTTTTGGCTTTTTATCCAGTATTCTGTTCGTCGCGGACGTGGTGGTGAATTACAGGGTTTTTCAGACACAGAGAGCACAGGAAAGTCCTCCCGTACAAGGAATGCAAGGACTCCCCCAAAGACGAGTCTGGGATATCAATTATGAGTACTTGAGGTCTCCGGTGTTTTTCATCAAATTGGCAGAAATGGTAAGAACTTCCTCAACAAAAATTGTCTCTGAAATTCACTTCTACGTTTTTCTTGTTTCAGGGGTGAGGTCGTGTAGTACCACACCAATTGCGAGTTAAAGTTTAACTTAGAATCTTTGGAAATAGAGTAGTAAAAAATATTCACTAGTTTGAATGGGTAAATTCCACTCGAGCCCTCCCACCTTTTTAATCAGGTCTTTTTGAGGGATGAGGGGTAGGATGGAGTCTTAGGTTTTCCGGTTATATGATTTTGGTCATTTAAGATTGGGTTGTGACCCGTGTCATTGAAAACTCTTTTTTTTTTTGCCAAAAGTTCAAGAAATAAATGATTAAGTGAAGGTTGTTTTATGCAGGCATTATTGTTTGGGGCCTGGGTGTGCATCTTGAAGTACTTCGACTGGGGCATTTATAAAAACCGGAAACTTTTCCCGGAGGATCCAAAAGCGGATTTCTTCAAAGGCATCGCAATCTGGGCCTGGGTGATGGTCATCCTTCTGGTTTTGACTGTCATATTCAGTTTTGACAAGATTTACAGTCGCTCCTCACCGTGGACTCTGATGGTAAGAAAGTATCCTTCGTCTCATTTGCCAAACTCCTATTTACTTCTCTCCCTTCCTACTCCCATTGTTGCTCAACAGAGAATTTCTTCCGGGGTTCCGGTAGTAGTCTCAGTCCGCATGTCACTCTCCTCTATCCCCTTTATGTTTTATATTAACTACATGGTGAGACAGTACAGAAAGCGGCTATGATCCACTTATTTTAAAGAGCTGTATCGATCGATGTTTTTTTTCTTATGTAATTGCGCTTGGTCTTCATTGATCCGCGGCATCCCCCAGTCATTATGCGGTGTTGGATACTTCACGTTAGCCACGAATCTATAGAATAAAGCAAAATGTGTGTCTTCCCCTGGCGATCACTGATGATAATGGTGTTGCTGTTAAGGCTGCTACTGCTGCTCATGATGATGATGATGAGGAGGAGGAGGAGGAGGAGGAGGACGACAACGACCCTGACGACCTGAAGAGGGGGTGTTTTTTTCCTCTTGCGCTAAACGATCCCATGAGAAAACACTGAATCTTAGCCTGTAAAAGGCTCAGATTTGTTATGATAGCTACATTACCATTGCCATTTCCTACATTTATCAAGCTTTATTATTATAACTGTAACATATTTCACAAGAGGTGGTACACCATCGTTTTTCGAGACGATTATAGTTCACCTCAGTGCAATCCTCGGTCCAATTTGGCCGTTTGCTATGAGCTGGATTGGTCCAAACAGTCAAAGCGAATAGATGCAATTTATCTGTGAAATCAACAACTGTCTAATGGACAAGTTTGAATTGACAACATTAATTCTAGGAGGTGATTGGAATTGCACTCTTACAAAAAATGATAAAAAAGGTGGTGCCCCGTGGAATCCCACCAGTTCGGGAACTCTCTTTTAATCATGATGGATTTGTTCAATTTGATTGACATTTAAAGAGTACGCCACCCCAGTGGAAACAAATATACACACCCTAGTCCCTAGGCGATCTCTTTTGCCTCGTTGTCTGCGCGACCATTGGGAAGGGGTGGGCGAGAGAAAGCCTAGCAAAATATATTGCCAACATATCCCTGATTTTAGCACGGCAATACCCCTATTTTGATTGCTAGTTTAAACATGTAATATGTGGCAAAATCTGCTTGCCGATGGAATTTAACCAAATCATGGAAGTGTCTACAAACGACGGTAAGTTCTAACTTTGTGGCATACCGCTTTTTTAACTATGTTATTAATTTTTGCTCGTCGTTGCTTTCTGTTCCGTTGGAATTTTTTTCCTGTACACACTATGTTGAAATTTGCAATGTATATTTTCATCAAAAGCTTTCGCTATAGCTACCCGCTGAAGTTGCCGTAATTTGGATCTGGCAATATTTGCTTTGGCGTTCTCGGTGACGTCACGGCTCACGGTCCAGGGTTGACCGAGCCGAGAACGCCTAGGGACTAGGCTAAAAATATACGTAGTTTTCAAAATACCTAGGTGTCAAACCGAGGATAGACTTCTTACTCATTGCAAAAAATTTAGCAACTAACGTTTAAAAGTCGGTGTGCAAATCTCAATCGCACCGGATCATATCGCTGTTTAAGTAGAATTGTCTTGGCCAACGATCGTTAACCGAGGACCAGGCTTCTGGAAGGCTCACACGGCCGGAGCTTATCCCGGTTTCTGTAGCATGAAGCAACTGAAAGTTTTGCTACTCCCCTCTGGATGAGATGCTAGTCTATCACAGGTTTACCCATAGCAGTATGTCGCCGGTACCCATGTACACACCTGGGGGAGAGAGACAAGTTAAGTTTCTTGTTTAAGGAAACAAAGCGATGGCAAGGACTGGACCTCAAACCACCGGCCTTCAGATCTGAAGTCCAACGTGCTAACCACTACACTAGTGCGCCCACACAACGACATCTACCCAAACGTGAGCAGAAAGAATAGTTATATAATTATATCGAGGAGAAAAGAATATTATGGAAAATGCTCAAAATGGAAATTCGGTCCCACACAATTAGTTTCGCCAAAAGGAAAGCTAGATTTTCTAACCAGTAGAAACTTGATGTTAGGGAGCTACTGAGTGAATTAAATGGCACAATTTGCAGCAGTAATGATTTGGAAAATTTGGACGAAGTACTGAGGAACTATAATGACCTCAAGAATTAGTTCCACTCCATTAACGAACAAAAAAGAAAAGCTGAAAGCGGCTATGTATAGGTCGAAGTGCCGCTGGATCGAAGGCAGAAAGACAAAATACTTTTCAAGAAAGAAAACAAACTACATGTATACCAAGAAGGTGTCGATGGAACTAGAAGATGAAAACGGAGGTATGGCAACGGATGAGAAACAAATTTTAGGAAAAATTGAAGTGTTTTATAACGAGCTATATGCTCCCAAAATGAATGGTGGCCAACTTACCTTATCAACTCAAACAGAGGGCCCCTTGACTTTGAAGAATGCAAGACAGTTCTTGATATGTCTTACAATGGAAAATCGCCAGGGGAAGATAGGTTTACAGTCGAGTACCCGGCGAAAAACCTCTTGGAGCAAGGACGAGAACCAACAGCAAACTCCACCCAAATATGACGCCGGGATGGGGAGTCGAACCCGGGCCACATTGGTGGGAGCCGAGTGCTCTCACCACTGCGCCATCCCTGCTCCTCATAATTAAATGCGAGTCTGAATTACACTCAAGAAAAGAGACTATTATCAATATCACAACGACACTGAGTCATAACCTCGATCCCAAAAAGAAAAAATTGGCGACAAATAACGCCGTTTAAACTTAGATTACAAGATAGCATCAAAGGCCATAGCATAAAGAATAGAAACAGTCCTTCCCCACACCTTACTCATACGAAACCAACAGGATTTATAAAAGGTCTGGAAGGTTAATATTGGCGAGAACACCAGATTCATAAGAGATTTAATGACAGACAAGAAAAATCCCGGTATATTACTTTCAGTAAACTTCCGGGAAGTATTTGATACTCTTCAATGGTAAATTATGCCTCACGCATTAAAGAGCTACAACTTTGTAGACAGCATACGCAGATGGTTCTGGTTACTCTAAAAAGACAGGCAAGGTTGCCTGCTTTCCCCTTTGTATTCTAGCCTGAGAAAACAGCCGACGTTTCGCGAGGTCGCCACTTGAGTCCTCGCAAAACGACGTCTGAGTAACCAGCGTGGAAATTCCATACTGATGACGTGAACTACTCAGATCTTGGTAGTGCTTCTGATTGGTTGTGCCGCGAGAGAATTGTCTTTCAACCAATCAGAAGCACTAACAAGATCTGGGTAGTGCACGTCATCAGTATGAAATTTCTGCGCTCATTACTCAGACGTCGTTTTGTGAGGGCTCAAGTGGCGACCTCGCAAAACGTCGGCTGTTTTCTCAGGCTATTTCTAATCCTTTTAACCGTCAAATTCATGACAGACAAAATTCGCCAATGCAAGGAGGTAAATGGCATTTCTATCTGTAGTGTGGTAAAGTCAGTTCGCGGATGACACAAACCTTATGTGCGCAGACATAATATAACGTCTGTAAAAAAAACGCTCTGACAATTATAATGGATCTCGGCCGAAGCTCGGCTCTAAACTTAAACAAAGAGAGCAATGAGGTCGGGAAAATACCCTAAAAACAGAAAGGCCAGGGGCCACTCCAACTAGAATGGGTCATCTGCCCGACAAGATTCTTGGGTGTTTACCTATCAAAACGATCAGAAATGAGATGACCACTACAGCTTTACCATCAAAATTAAAAAATTGCAGTCCAACCTTGTTGTATGGAGGTCTTCGACATTTAACTTTGTTCGGCAGGGAGGGTATTAATAACAAAAGCACTCGGAATACCTCCACTGATCTATTGAACATTAAATGTTGATAATCCAGACGATGTAATAAAACAGGTTAAAAGGCGTCTATTCCAATTTTTATGGAAAAATAAGAGGAACAAGATAAAAAGGCGAGGTTTATACCAAGACTATGACAAAGGTGGTTAACGTATGGTAAACTTCGGAACAATGATCAAAGCCTTAACCCTGAGTCATAAAATTGGAAAACATTTCCTTATTATTATTATTATTATTATTATTATTATTATTATTATTATTATTATTATTTTGGAAAATGCAGAGGTCTAAGTTGTAACTACAATGTTGAATTTATTGAAGACTTGCCCATATTTTACACGGATATCCTATCATATTTCAGTGAGTTAAAAGCACTTTATGGAAGCGCCCAGTATTAAGATACAATCTTATTCAATAACAAGAAATTTTTATCGAAGGAAAACCTTTTTTCCTTAATTTCAGACATTTTAATGCTGTAATTAGGAAGAGTGAATTACCCAATAAAGATTATCATTTGAAAAATTTGAGTTGGGCTGGACTTTAAAGACACTGAAAAAACACTTTACATTTTTAGATAGTCTGAAAACAGTTTGGGCTTTTAATGCTTTTAAATACTCCTTTCAATTGACTATTTCTCTAGATCTTGATGTTCTACGTTCTGATGTCCATTCTGTTGACTGCCTGCTGTGGAAATCTAACTCCTCGGGCAGTTGACTATGGAAAGTCCTACAAAACTGCTCCCCCCAAGCTTAAACAGAATCTTCTTGCCCTGTTCATAGGCCTGGTAAGTATATTGGCCTCAGCAAAATGGTTGCAGATGGTGGATGTTGAGAGTAACTCTGGCTTTGCTTTAAATGTAACTTTACTTTTTTCTGAGTGAATCCAAGGTGTTAAAATGATGTCTCGAACTCAAACTAGTGAACCCGACCTTGTAGGGAACTTAAGCTCTAGCCGTAGTTTTCAGCAAAAAATGAAATTTTTCAATCCCTATTTCTGGACTACAATCGTCGTCATTAATATTGGGACACCTTCACATCTCAGTAATTGCCAAGGACAATTCTGTAGAAAAACCCCCGCCCCCCTGTACAATGTTGATTTTCCCATCCACAATCAATTTACCTGTAACACAACATTGTTTAAGGGGGGTGGGGGGGGGGGGAGGCGTGGAGTCTGGTTAAAGCGTGATTGAGTTAAAAAATTGAAATTCATGTAAAATAGGCAGGATTTCTTTAGGTGTCCCAAAACTTTTTGTCGAAAATTGTAGCTAAACCATGACATATTTTATGTTCGACGCGACTGAGTAGAGCAACTGTTTTATTTTTATAAATTATAGTCAGTCTTATCTCTGGATTATGGAAAGAAAAACGCTTGTAACAAAGTGAAATGGGATAGGAGCAGTCGAAGCTCTCGTAAGCGACCACCTCGAGAATTCAGTAAAGTGGTCGCAACTAGAACTGGTCGCTTACGAGAATGGGCTCTCGTAAACGACCACATGATAAAACAATAGAGAGTGGTCGCTAACAAGAGCTTTCAACGTAAAGCTTGGCCTATGTGAATGCTTACTAATAGTTTTGCAGTAATAATATTAAATAGCTTTTTATTGCCTATAACAGAAGAGGTCTGCGTAGGTACAAGTCAAAGAACCATCAGCATCGATCTGTGTTATGTATTACTCTAAATTTGAACGAGAACCGAGTGCTTTTATTAAAGTGCTGACCAAGTGGTCGCTTACGAGAACTTAAAAACAAAGGGAAAAAAAAGCCTTTTGGTAATTCACAAAAGTGGTCGAGGTCGCTTTAACGGGAGCGGTCACTTACAAGAGCTTTTCATTACAGAGTTTAAGTGACAAGTCAAACGGGGTTTCACAATGCTGGTCGTAACTAGAGCTGGTCGCTTACGAGAGTGGTCGCAGGGAGAGCTTTAACTGTATTTCAAATACGTACTGCTCTTCTCATGGGATATATATATCTTATTAGACGGTTGAGTGTGTAGTATCGTGGGATATTTTTACGAGTCGCGCCGTATTTTGGCGAGCCCGTAGGGCGAGTCAAAATACAAGAGACGAGTAAAAATATCCCACGATACTACACACTCAACCGTCTAATAAGGGATTTATTATTCAACTTAGCTACAAAATGGAAAAGTGGTTTATAAACTGTCTGAGTTGCGTGACAAACTAACGTGACTTCTGAGCAGCGAGTGAGCGCGCCAGCGGGGTCAGGTTTCGCGCGCTTGACGTGAGGTTGTTGTTGATTGGTCAAAAACGAAAACTTGTCAAACCTGTCAATCGAGCGAAGCGTCGGGATTTTATTTCAACTTGCAAGGAAAACAAAGATGGAACAAGGCAAAACTGAATTATTTTCGGGTTTACAGTTAGATGTCTTGAATAACAATGTTCTTGGTCACCGAGTAAAACTACGGAAAGAAAGAACTCGACAGAACAAACAGAACTCGAAAGTCAAGTCAAACAAAATTAAACAGCACTTCGAGCTCAGTCATCTTCGTCCGAATCACTAACCATGGGTCGTTTGGGAAGAGATAGCGGAGGAGATTTCTGACCGACAACAATTGTGCATTTGTTGAAGACAGTTCCTGAGAAAAGATGGGTTCCGTTTCCTGACTTTGACAAACAAATGACATAAAAGATTACGTAAAGATTGTTCAGTTCCTCGGCGGGAATTTCCTCAATGGCCCTTGTTTCTTTAACGGACTTGAGGTCAGTTTTTGTCTTTTCTGTTGTATTTTGATACGTTTCGATTTTCTTCAATAAATAAAGAAATTTCACTGTCGTCTAGGTCATTGCTTGTCTCTAGGATCTCGTCTTCGTTAAAAACCTCAAATTTGGTAGGCATTCATTGTGTTCTTCCGGGAAAACGAGCGTTTCAGCCATTTTTTCATCGTTCACCTTGTAAGCCTAATGCCTGACGTGGCATTTGTAGAAAACCTGTCAAACCGGTCTTCTGGAGTACAAATACCGTGGGATATTTGTACTCGTTTTGGGTGTTATTTATACTCTACTGAATGCAGTTGAATAATAATAGATGATAGCCTATATAAGTAGGAAACAAATCACAGCATGCACTTGTATTTTGGTAATGAAATGAGTTTAAAATTTTTTTGTTATTTGAGGGCTTGGGTTACATCGCCTGGATAACTTTTATCTTGGACATTGCCCTTATTTACAAGTTGTATCGAAAACAACGAATGGAGGAATTCCGTCGTCAGCAGCTCGCGGGCCAACCTGTCATACAACAAGCGGCGGTGGTGGTTATGTCACAAAACATCGGAGAAGGCGGGAAGCAGCATGTCTTCCAATCGACTGCACCTCCAGGACAGCAGCCATTTCAAAATCCAGTGATTGGACTGCCCCCAGCTTATAATCCGCTTCCATATTAAGACTCGGTCCAAAAGTAACGTGTGCAACACTGAGCAGTAGCTGCACGCTGAGCTGTTTATTAATCAACGCATTAAGCTGTGTCGCGTGTATTTGTTGACAGATCGCATGGCCGTATGTGACGTCAGCGGTTTCAAAGAGTTCCGCTTCGCCGTCCACGCTAGAACACGGTTGTCGGCGTTTCCAATTTATCCGCTCGAGCTCCGGAGAGCTTTTCTCATGAACTTCCGTTCCCAGTAGCCGTTAAGATGCTGTTTTGGTGTGGACGGAAGGCCTAACCGGAGGAAAAAGTTGCGTTTTCAAAGTTATCTGAGCTAGTGTGTACACGGCCTTAGCACTTTTTGAAGATGTTTTGAATGCGTTTGTGTGTTTATGGAGCAAAACTCGAAGAAAAATACACCCTCGGAACAAGGTACAAACAATTAAGCAAAAATTCAGCTCAACAATGATCGAAACGGAGTCCGGGATTCAAACCCGGGAAAGCATTGTTGAGTCATAAGCGCTTTCGCCACTACGACGTACGGTTCATGGATAGTTCTACGACAGCTGTTCTCTTCCTCCTTTGAAAATTTACGAATTTTTGCTGATTTGCTAATTACAATTGTGTAAACTACTTCAGTCAGCTGTTAAATATTTCAAGTCCATTAATAAGGAGGGCGATTGCGACCTGGAGTTTGATTGTTCTACTAGCCGTGAACTTGCGTAACCATTTTATTGATAGTTTTCATTTGTTTCTATTATGATTCCATATATTCAAGAATTAGCTGTTGCTATCGGTTATTCATCTGCCGATTTTGTAAAACGAGTTTCTTAAAATCATATACCTTGGAAGAATTTAAGAGACGCCTACAATAAACCATATCCCAGCCTAGGTGGGGTAGAAATGTTTCCATTAGTTGCTTTATTTTGACCCGATTGCGACTAAATTTACCTTTCCTTGCCTTGCTACGCCGACAAAAACACATGCATAACATAATCGTAGCTTAGAGGTCTTACTAGTGACAATTACACTGAGCATAAACCTAACAAGTTTTCATGGGGTTATCGTGACTTTGCTGTAGGGGTCTGGCATTTGCAGTAGTTCGTGGCACTGTTTTCATGTGCATAGCGTCCTTTCCTAAGCCACTTGAGCAGAACGAAGGGAATAACAGAGTTGAGACCTAGCTTAAGCAGATGACACAAGCGAAGGATTTTGATTCGCTAATCGGCACGAAAGTATGCGAATTAGACAACAGTAGCTTAAAGTGGTCTTTTACACCCCGCGCTGGAAAAAATTACTATTAAATCAATCTCTCGGTGGTCGAGAAGCAATTCATGAATAAAGAAGGTACCAAGATGAAATTTAGTTTCCAAAATAAATGGATTTACGCCGAGTGTGAAATATTTAGGTACTATTCTCCTAACTTTCGATTGGGGGGGGGGGGGGGGGGCGTTCCTGCCATCCGGGACTTTATTTCCCAGGTTCTAAAGTCGTGCAAACGAGGCATGAATCCTTTTCGTTCGCTGTTCCAAGCAAGTCGAGCAATTTTCCGTTCCTCCCTCCTTCCTTCTCGATGGTTTTCTGTCACTGGATGGCAGGTGTGCCCTTACCTTTGCTGGCTTAAGGGACTGTGCAATAATTACCTGGAGGGAGGGTTTGGAAATGGGTAAAATAAGGCTCAAAATTAAGTAGCATCCCCCCCCTCACTAGGCGAAAATTAACTTTAACCTCCCCTCACCTCCTGATAATATTAAGGTCACCCCCCCCCCCCTCATCCCCTGGTTCCTCCTCGCATTGGCTCCCTCATACCTAATTTACGTGTTGGATGTCTTCCTCAGGCACAAAAAGTACTCAAATAACTCTTCAACGTATGAGTTCTCTCCATCGGAATCACTTGACTCTAATTCTGAAGTTGTGTCGTTTTCACACGAGTTATAAAATTCTTCATCTTTCAGAACATCGCTGGCAGCATTTTCACGTGCATGGCTGAGAACTCGTTTAGTTAAATCAGCCTTACTTCCGCTTTTCTTGAGATCATGTTGTTTCAAATACATTTTCAGTTGGTTGCTCGTAAGCGCTTTCATATCTGTTTCATTTTCTAAGAAACATTAGACGAAAGAGCGTTCCTTTTTCTTACTCTTTTTTTCGCCTTTGCATCCAAGAACTCAAGGTGCTCTACATATCTTTTACAGGCAGTCTCGTCCACGTTGTACTGGGAACAGAACTCTTGCAAAGACCTTTCTTCAGAGGAGGAAATTTTCCCTCGTTGAACAATTTCTTTATCTGGACACTCGGGAGACGTTTATAAGCTAACTTTGCAAAGTAATCAACCTGTTTATATTTATATAGATCAATTTATTGCTATTAAAGTCAACAGTTGGGTTTTCCATTCTCGTTAATAATTAGAATACAATGTAGGCTATCCTACATTGGCTTTTTCTTTAATTTTCATTGAATAACATCATAGTGTCAGGGCCGTCGCGAGACTTTTCTGATAACCGAGGCATTTGCGAAAGCGCCGAAGGCGCGAGCTTTTAGGGGAGTCTGGGGGCATGCTCCCCCAGAAAATTTCGAAATCTAGACGCTTGGAAATGCCATTTTTAAGCGTTTTCCTGGTGGTATTTTCCCCCAAACATAACCAAAATCCAAACTAATTTTAACAGCATTCCTGGTGCCAGTTAAGTAAAACTGTTTTAATATATAACAGAGGCATTCCTCTCTTACTGCATGACAGACAGAAAAACATTAAATAATCAGCCAGTTCAGAGATCAAAGCACCAGGAATTGATTTTTTTTCAGTTTAATTCCAGTGTAAGCAAGTATAAATGTTTGAACTCTAATAGCTCTTCTACCACTTTTCCAGTTTGTGAAAAAGAGTGAAAAAAGTAACCCCCCCCCTGTATGTATTAATTTTTACATCCAACCCCCTCTCTCTCTAGTTGTGATTTTTCCCTATGCCCCCCTCTGGTTTCCCAACCCCCCCCCCCTCCAGGTAATTAATGCCAGTCCCATTATGTCCTGTGTATATTGTTTTTTTCCTCAGCTTTCTGTGCTTCATTTAAATAAACGGCGTCGCCCATGGCAAAACTTTATCCCATACAGATCTCTCCCAAAGCAACTCCTTATCATCAATCGTGAGGTTTCAGATAACATGAAGTATAAATATAGTTTAGCGCATGTTTGACCAAAAAAAAAATGGAAAATCCCCACGACAAGGCCACCTTTCACAAACTTGTTTTTTGCTCGGGATAAAGGTAAACGAAATTTAATTCAACAGAGAACTCGAACCTGTAAGAAACAAGGCAGAAAGGGCCTTAGGTGATCCGCCTACGTTAGCGACAGTGTCCAGAGCTTAGCCATTGGGTTTGTGTTCCTCACTAAAGCCAAATGGGCAAACGATATCAAAAGATTTAAGGAGTGCTAAGGAATACTACTCACTGAGGGCGTCAGGAGCAAGGAGAAAGAAATTCCGTTCTCTTCTCACTTGAGCGATGTAAATGGTGAAATTCTAGGCAGCGTTTAGGTAAAGCCCAGTGCTACACCTATCTGTGCAGCAAAGGCTGATTTCCATATGATCGCCACGACCGCTACCAAAAAAGTTGAGCGGTCGGTGCGACTTTGATCGCTCAGCAGTTTCCATATAGGCTAGTTTTCATATGATTGCTGTGACCGCTACGATCGCTAAAAAGTGGTTTCCACATGATTGCAACGATTGCTGAACGTTTTCCCCAGCATCGCAGCGATCGTAGCGATCGTAGCGATTGGAGCGATCGTAGCGATCGTAGCGATCGTAGCGATCGTAACGTTCGTAGCGATCATACGGAAACTAGCCGGCTTAAGATGGTGCAGCATGTTTCACATCGACACAACTGAGGTGACAGAGCATCACAATGCGCCCCTTAAAAATTTACGTTTATTTAGTTCACCTGGCCGTCGTCTATTTCGATTTATCTTGCAACCCTTTCCTTACAGGAGAAGAGATTCCCGGCATGAGCAATTTTATTCTACTTCAGTTTTGGGAGGTATTTGTTATACTCAGGGGGGGCTGGCAGCTACCTTTGATCTTGCCGCTTTTGGCCTCTACATGATTGCCCCAGTAAAGAAATCTGTCAATCATTCGAAAACTCTAACGAGCATGCGCGAAGTGCAACGCAGTCTCGCGCGAACTACTCGACAATAATTTTTCTTTTTTTGTTCGTGGCGACTCGATTGTGGAAAAGGAGTTTGTTTTTTGTTATTGTTTATTTGCTGTTAGTATTTTTGGCGACAGTACAGCGTTTGGGCACCACATTTCTCTAAATTCTGGATCTGTGTACACTCCTGCTGTGCATTATGTCAAGAGCATGAGCGTGATGGTTGTGTTATCGAAAACATAAACGTTCGCGGTGTCAACAGCCGCTTGACCTGGGAAATGGCATTAAAGTTGCAGCTTTCGACCTTCCATTTCGATCCATTTCTGTTTCTGAGACCATCAAAATCGATGGAATGAAGGACCAGCTTTATTTTAGGTTAGTATAGCAGTCAATATTGAATATGCAAGTGACAAGTTTCGGCCTGAGATTTTCCCAGTTGAGTGTTGGACAAACTACGCTCAAATTATAATTATATGTGGATTTCGTCATCTCAGGAAGATTTATAAGAATCTTTTTACTGTGGAAACTGTGGAATCTTCCAGCCAACAAAGCGAAAAGAGGAGATTTCGATTGCGAGTCTTCTTTAAGTCTGTTTCACAATGAAGACACAAATCGAATGCGAAGGCTTGGAATGTATTTAAAATGGGCTTGAACTTTCACATGCACTTGTCTCAAGTTTTTTGCGTCTTATTTACAGCTGTAAGCGTAATTACGTGTAAAACACCACGTTTATTTTATGGAATTCTTCTTTTTTTGGCTTGATTGTTTCTTGGCGGCAGTTGTTTCTGCAAATATATTGGTTGGTTGCAGTTACAAGAAAAATAAGAACATCTGAGATGGTAGAATTTTGCAACTGGAAAGGATAGCTTGTAAAGGACAACCAACAAAAGAAGAATGCTTAACCTTACAAACAGAGCTGTCTGAGGTTTGCTTGTTTTGATAAGAGAACTTAAAGAATGGGCAAAGCAAATACACCTAGGTTTAGGAAAACTCCCTAGTTCCATATATTGTACTGACATGCTAAGTTTAATTCAATGGAAAATGCAATGAACTATCACATTTCCAAGCATTTTCCCACATTACGCATGCAACTGTCCAATGAGAAGGTTTATAAACATTTGCTAGGGTAATCTGAAAAGATTGAAGGATTTGCAATTATATGATTTTTTGTCTTTTGCCTGTAGCCTGTACAAGAAGCTTAATTCAAAGGAAAGACATTCAGGCCCATTTTTCTTAAGTGTCAGTGAAAAATTTGTAGTTTGAGTTCAGTAACACCAGGTGAACTATGCAATAATGGAGTATTAGACAATGCAAAATTTCTAAACTGTCCCTTCTGTTAAAAGAGCAATTGACTTCTGCTCACACCCTTTCAGACATTTTGTACTTCTGACAAGGAAACAGTTCCAATTGCCAAGGAGAATTCAGTTTTTTGAAGATGGATACATATGAAATAAATCAGGTGTGAACTGCCTGATGTAACAAATGTGGCCATGAAGGGGTTGCAGTTTTTAAATGTTTTCAACTTGAGCAGTTGAAAAGGCAAATTTGATCCTGGTCGAGACTGAATTTTTTCAAGTTTGCTTTTTCAACTGCTCAAGTTGAATGCATTTAACTGTGAGGATCATTATTTCAGAACTGTTACCGATAAGGTAGGGGAAAACAGGTCAAAACAGTGTTGTATTGCTGGGTGTCAAAACGAGGCTGGCATGCATTCAGTAACTGTTTATAAAGGAGATGTGAAATAACCCCAGAATGGCTGATCAACCATGGTTGCTCTAAGTGTGCAACAGTCCTTTTGAAGTGTTTTCAGAAAATTAAGGATTAACATAGCTGTCCATATATATGTCATCAGTCAAAGTCCCTGTACAACCAAAACCTTTGCCCAAAACATTTGTATCAACATGCATCTTGGATAACCAACGCCTGCCAGATCCAAAGTGATGGTGTGTTTGCCAGAGTATCTTTACTTTACAGACTGTTGGAACCTTTGCAAATTCCACCCCCAAATGATTGTTTTGTTTGCAACAGCTGTTCAACATCAATTGCACTGTCAAGAAAAATTCAAGTCCCTTCAGAATTCAAATGCCAATTTTCCAAACCCATTCATGGTGAAATATATGAAGCCAAGGTCACCAAGTAAATATGTGAAACGACTGGCTGAAGTATTGCTGTCAGTTGAGCAACCTGGCCCCTTTAAGTTTCAGTTCTCACCCCAGAGGTGTGATAGACAAAATCTAAATGAAAAATTATTTCACCTTTTTCTCCAAAATAATGAGCTTTATTATCAGGTATACCTACACACTGTAGGCAATATCTGTGACTCACGTGGCGAAGTCAAAGAGCAAAGTGTTGTAAGCATCATCTCTCAGCTTTTCACCATTTAAGGACTGTGGACTGTAAGGTAGTAACATAACTTGGGCAAAGCAAAATAATTTGGATCAACAAAACCTCCACAATTAATTGTTGACTCCTCCTGGGTAGTTCCTATAAAGAAAGAAAAATCTACAGTGTATGTAAATGAAACAAGGACAAACTCTCGAGCGACAATTCTTAGTGAAAGAGGAGAGCGAATCTGGCCGCTGTGAAATGTGTCAGAAAATGCTTCAAAACTCGTAAAATCAGTACCAGAAAAAGCAGAAAGGGCAACCAAATCAGATAGACACAAAGGTAAAAAAAGCGATCGAAACCTTCCCTTGAATGTTTAAACTTGGAATAACGGAAATAATGCTGAACCAACACAAACGCGCGTACGCCAACTAACGGCTAATTCGGCTAATTCGGCTAATTCTCCTTCCTCGCCACCGCCATGTTTGTTTGGAATAAAATTAGTACACAGTCCTACTCGGCCAAATTTCTTTACTGGGGCGATCATGTAAACTCGGTTCCAGACCTCGCTGCCAGCCCCCCCTGGTTATACTTTTGTAAAGAGAGACTGCGAGAAGTCGTCCTATTTTCATCAGATCTTACACGCAAGTGGAATTGCATAAATTATGGTTAAAAAAAATTTAAAAAAAAAAAACAAATCAAATCAGGAGAAGAAAGAGACTGCTCGCTGTCTAGTAAGGACACGGAACCCAGCGCATATATATAGCACAACTCGCGGTTAACTCGGTATTTTAAATATTGGATTTAAAGGGAAAAAACCGTTTAATGTATAGATTTGCCTCACTGCCTGCCAAAATTGTGGAGAAAAAAATGGAAGAAAAATAAAATACAGAACACACAAAATCCACAAAATACATAATTTCAAAAATTGCAGTTCTAACAAAGTATAATATGACATTAATATGAGGGCTTTGTGAACCATCATGATATACATTTCTTTGTAAAAGTTGGAAAATTCACAGTTCCATCAGTCTCCTCAGGTTTGGATGAGATCTCTACGAATCTCTACGTTTTCATTCTGGTAAACGGAACACAACAAATCTCCTACGGAAGGTAGAGTCGGAGATTTGACGCCCCCATTTGCTCAAACTGTGGACCGACCAGCTCGCTTACGCAAATGGTAAGCTGTGACCACAATTTTTGAAAATGTGACTCCAACCGTGAATTGTGTTGTTCCGCGAGTTGGTTGCACCCCCCTTGAATAATCTTTTCTGTGTCTATATAAATACAAGTTCTGTTCTTCTCGTCAGCTGTCTTTTGGATTTTTAAACGTTTTCGGAATTTAATAGCCTTTGTCTTTGTTTTGGCTCGGCTGTAGTTTGGTTTGTAATGAGTACGCCACAAGGTGGTTTGTGGATGCATAACCAAGCTTCAATTAAAGCTGGTGTTTTCTTTAGCGTTTTTTGTTTTCAGACGTAAGCGTTATGAAATTTGCACTTTATCACTTTCCAGGAAAAGCACTGAAGAATGTTTCAGCAATGTTTTAGAAATATACTGAGCAAAATTTTACTTTCCGTTTCCGTAGATTTACGTAATCGTGACTGCTACGTGACTGTCTGTCAATGGATGAGGTAATCCAAACTGTTGATAACAAATTGTTTCCTTGGAGAGAATAACGACAGTTCCGTTATATAAAATGACAGCAGTGGTTGTCTTGTCGAAGAAAACAACTCGCAAGGTGCAGGAAGGCTGCTAGGTCGACCCAGTCTTGTTGCGTTCCCATGTCCGTTTCTAAATAACCCAAGCAAAGCCGGAGTTCCGCAAACTCGACACGACTTCCGGTGCATTCTTTTTGTTGCTCAACATGGCATTATTAAAGGTTTTCCCCCAACCTTTTTCGATAGATCAGTCACAAAATGTTAACATGAAAATTTCAAAAGCATACATATTTCCCTTAAGAAAACGGACATGTAAACATTAGCGTGAAGAAAAATTATCGGTCAAACAAAGTGAGATGTCGTGACTCGTCGTCAGTAAGCTTCCGGTTTTTCCACGAAGACAGCAGGTCAAGTCAACTCGTTGACGTCTGGCGTTTAAGCGCTTTGAAGGCAAGACAACACCCCTGAGTTCTACACGCACATAAATACTTAGTGTACATTGAAATCTCGCAAAGTTAAGTTCCTCTCTGATCTGCCAACTGCAAGGCCTCATAAAGGAATATCAAGGTAAGAATTCATCATGTTCACAATACTACAAGGCCTGAAGTTTAGAAAATAATTGAAATTGAGCTTAATTTTGCTCAATTTGCTTTGCTGTTATAAAAGTGAAATAATAGATAGCAGTAAGACAGTGGTCCAGAACTTGAAAAAGGCTAATTCAAAATAAATGGCATGATAAAAAAGTAGTTCGAAATCTTGAGCAAACGTGCCCCTAAAAAGGGTCTAAAAACTGTACCTTTGCTTCAAAACCTTGTGTAGCTAATCATCCATCTCAGATCGACTGGGAACACCCTCGACTAACAATAAAACCATTTTATTTCAGTTTCGGACCGCATAGCCACTGTTTTAGTATTCTGATTATAAGTTAACTGCCAGTACTTGTAGACTGGTATAGTCACACTAAATATTGCACTCATCTGTAGCTGTACTGATCTACAATTTTCAAATACGTTTGGAATCTCAATCAGCTCAAAGCAGATTTGTATTTAAAACAAAGGTCGCGTGACTCCTATATTAGTCTCACTAGAGTCGAAGTTCAGACTGACAAAATTGAAGGAAATTTGCACTTGCATGGTGAAAATTGCGAAACACATGCACTCACCACTCAAAGAAATACTGAACAACTTCCATTGATATATATTGTCCCGGGAATGGTCCACACTTAAAGGATTTTATCGTCAAACAAATAACGCTCAATAGCTTTCACCTGAATGTTCTTCGCACGTTCGATTTTGATTAAACCACAACATTTCAAAGTTTGATTAATTTTAAAGTTTGACTCAACAGTTTTTAAAAACGTTCGACTCTTTTTAAAAAGCAAGAGTTTTTGAGAACAGAAGTCGTCGCGTGACGAAGCGTGTCTAGAGTTTCCGAGAAATTGGCACGAAAGATTGCGAAATGTTAATTCCGGGAAAATTACACGAAACACGATTTCTTTTTTGTTAGTCTGCGGAAGCTGAATTATAGTGAAACGCCCGACTGCTATTCATTTGTTGCTAGTTTCCAGATAGTTACTGAGCCTATAGAAACCTCTTGTTGTTCTGTTATTGAAATATGTGTTGTATTAAAACACCAAGAGATTAAGATTCTCCGGGCACCCCGGGGCACTTGCAAAGACCGCCCTAACAAATGGTTGTTGAAGCCCCTGGGTTAGGGCTAAAATCGATCTTGTAACAAATATCCCCACCCCTGGGGCTAAACGGGGCAATGCCGTGTTCCAACTACAAGCAGAGAAGGTCTCCAAAAGTTTTAATATTTCCCTCTGCGCATCCTCTGAGAAGGAAACACAGTACTCGGGAAGGCGGTAACAACCTCAAAATAACGTTTAACCAGCAGTTTATTTCAACATTGCAATGTTGGCTTTTTTTTTTCTGGAGTACGGCATTACGGGATTTCCGCCACTAAAAACGTGTCAAACGAGGCGCACAAAATTTCGCAAATGTAGACAGCATTCTTGTATGTGAAATCAATCAAAATGATACCCAACAATCTCAAAATGATACCCAACAAATTACAAAGAGAAGCAAGAGGTATCACAATTTTCTTCTTATCTGAATCCTTTCCGAGTTGATTAATCCCACTGAGATATTTTATTCAATAAATCCATGATCTGTGGAACAACGTTTACACACTTTATCAACCGCAATACACCGATTGCAAATATGGCGGCGTATGCACGAAAGCGAGGCTTTTCGGTGACAACCGTTGCTAAGGGCCGATTCACTTACTCGTTCTCTTAGAGCAGTTTTCAAATGAGTGTCGTAAAACCAAAACCAAAGTAATTACTCTAACCAATCACAGCAGGAATAAAACAAAATGAACCAATCAGAACTCGAAGCAAATACAAGTATTGCGCGTCAAGCGCGGGAAAACGCGTGCGAGCAAGTCACAATTGGTTTTGGTTTAACTTCTGATTGGTTGAGAAAGTGGTGCGAACTTTTCTATCCAACCAGGGAGCGAAGTAAAGCAAAACCAAAGCAAACACAACATTACTTTCAACACTCAATTGAAAACTGCTCTATACGAGCGCGAGTTGTTTACACTTTTGTTCAAGCTATTTCTTCGAAGATATCTCAAGAAAAGTCCTATTTGTGAAAAGATATGGTTTATCAATCATTTTTCAATACTTCTGAGGCGAATTTAAGGTCAGTCAATTAAAAACAGTTTTGTTAAAGCCCGTATTGTTATTCAAATGTGTCGTGCAGGAATGCTATGGCGGCCGCCCCGTCGCTAAACTAAGTTCCGCAACTACAATCGCTTGCAATCGCTAAGTTTACTGTGCACGTACAAAAGCCTTACCGAACAATAAAATGGTCACTTTCGCAGATGATTCATCGATGATTCAAGGCCTAGCTATGTTTTCCTCCCTCGCAATGTCATCGCAGGGAAATGCGTGCGAGATTGTCATTTAATCTGATTTAACCTGTTCAAAATGTATTAATAGCTTACAGTTAAGTTCCAACTTACACAGTTCTGTGACTTTAATAAAGGAGAAAGAATAATATCACAGGTTGCAAAGTGTTCTTCTGCTTACATTTGACACCGAAACAAACCATGGACAGACCTTTGGAAAAGATGCATGTCGTCGAACTCAAGCAGTTTCTTCGCGACAATAATGTGAGCTTGAAAGGGTTAAAAGTGAAGGCACAGTTCGTGGAGAAGTAAGTTTTCCTTCGTCTTTTTTTACTAGAACTAAACTTTTAAAAGTCCTGAACTCTAGCTATCCTCAATTACTTGTACGCATGAGTGCAGTTTTTGGTGTATCGAACGTTGCTTTTTTTCGTGTTTTGTTGTAGAGCAAAGGAGGTACTCCAAAGGAAGTCAGTTAATGCTACAGGTACTTCAACGGGCACACAACCTGATCAATCACAAGGCACCCCGTCCTCCTCAAAAACTGACTCAGACCTGCTCAAGAAAAATGAAGAGAAATTTAAGTTCTGCCCTCTAGAAAAGGATATGATAAAATACCTGGATGGCCTTCCTCCTTTTACGTTTAATTCCATTGTTCGATATGTGCGAACCTCTGGCAAAAATATTCAGCAGACGGCTGACTATATGGTCATGAAGCCTTTTGAACGTGGGGTCAACTTTTTTATAGAGGGATACCTTCACAACCTTTTTGCCAAGAAGCATGCTGAGAGCAATACTTTTTATTTCAGAGCCCTCTGCTATCGGAGTCTGCGAAAGAGTGAACCCCCCCACAAAATTAGAATAGCAATTTCCTTAAAAGAACCATATCATGTGTTAGGATCATCGTGCACCTGTGTTGCAGGGGCACTGGGGTTTTGCAATCATGCAATAGGGTTAATGTATTTAATTTCCCACTACTACATGACAAAGGCGAAAGTGATCCCCGATGACCTGGTTTGTACATCGCTTCCACAGCAGTGGCATAAACCAAGAGGGAAAAAAATTTCTTCTGAACCATTAATGGACATGGTTTTTAAAAAACCAAGGCTGGATTTGGTCGTGAATAGTGGAACTTCAACAAAAAACTCACCTGGAATTTCTTGCTCATTGTACCAGGCCATGAAAATACCTCCCAGTGGTATAGAAATAGCAAATTTTAAAAGTAACTTGCAACAGATAAACAAAAATTTTGGCCTTAGTTTGTACATGGATAAAGGCACAGCAATGGTGCCAACCAAGGCTGGCCCCGCCCCCTTGGGTGGTTATTTGAGCTATCAACTGGCACCCACTGAAGGTAACTTTACAGTGACATGCAATGTCGATTTGTCTAAGGGGCCCACTGACATTGATGCAGTACCAGTTACTTATCCACCCTTTCCAATATCAACAGTCTGCCCCCTCTTTGCAGTTACACAATGTACACCAGAGTACCAATCCCTGTTTGATTCCCTGCAGTTAAGTGAAGCAGAGGCAGCTAAACTTGAACAAGAGACCCTTTTGCAAAGAAATAGTGATCAGTGGTGGACACATAGGAGGTCACGACTTACTGCATCTCAGTTTGGAGATATTCTGAGTCGAAAATCCATAAGCAGTGCTTTTCTTAAAGGGCTGGCTGAACAAACACCCTATGTTTTCTCAAGGAACATGCCAGAATCCTTGAAACATGGTATTGAACATGAGAGCACAGCTCTTAAGCAATATTGCAATTACTTAAAACACAGTGGGCATCCTGTCAAAACCTTTCCCTCGGGATTTGTTGTCAACACTGGCTACCCATTCCTTGGTTGTTCTCCAGATGGGAAAGTCATCGATGGCAGTGAGGAGGATGCATTTGGTTTAATCGAAATTAAGTGTCCATACAAACATCGGGCAGTGACCCCAGAAACAGCATGCCATGGTGACAGTCAGTTTCACCTTGAACTTAAAGACGACTTTCCATTGCTTAAAAAAACTCGCAAATATTATGCACAAGTTCAAGGGCAGATGGGCATAACAGGTGCAAAATGGTGTGACTTTGTTACATACACATTCAGGGGAATGGTCATTGAACGTATATATTTTGATGCCAATTTCTTTAACAGTATGATACTGAAGTTGGAGCAGTTTTTCTTTAAGCATTATGCAAAATATTTAAAGAATACTCCTATCGAGCAACAAACACTAGCTGCACGAGCAGAAGCATGTACTGTTACTTCGGCTTCTACTTCTGATACACCTATTGAAACTGTAGTAACAGTAGCAGCAATCAGCAGCACTGAGTAGCATTTAAAACCAGTATACTCCAAGTAGTTATTTCCTGTACTTGTTTGTGTATTTGTATTGTGTATTATCAGAATACATAAACAGCGTAAATATTCTTGCATATTTTTTTAATGTCAATATTTTAATAAGCAGTTTTAGAAATGTCTCTGTTCTGAGGCTATCACTAAGAAATAATTGGATTTTGAAGATTTGTAAGCATACCACATACTGTCCACATTTGATTGAGACTTCCAGCTAAGGACAGTGGAATTATTTGATTAAATATCTGGAAATTCTTAATTTTGTTTATTGCCCTTTCAACATGAATCCTCTCAGAGGCGATTTCCTGTGTCGCAATAACTTCGGAAGGGTTTTGTTGACTTCTGGATCCAACAAATGGTGGAATGTTGAGCCCAACACCCATAGGCTCAAGGAGATCAGTAATATTAAATCCTTTGTCAGCCATAATTACATCTCCAGCAGAAAAAGGCAGTTTTAAAAGTCCGGATCTTACTGTTATTTCCCTGTCAGAGATGCTTCCAGCATACAATTGTGATATGAAAGTAATGTGACCACTGGGAGAAATACCAATCAGACCCTTAAAAGTGGTGTGACTCTTGTAACTGGAATATGTCTCACTGTGGAGAACCAACGAGGACGGAGTTTGACACTTTATTTCTGTGCCATCAATGATGACTCTTGTGGAGGGATATTTCTCTTTGAAGGATTGAGGCATGGCCTTGTAAATTGCAGATCGACTTGGCCAAATGTTAAGGTGGCCAAATTTAAGGTACATAAAATTGATCCAGGAAATACAAATTCTGTTGACAGTTGACACATGAACTTTAAACCTGTGAGAGAGGTCAAGCTCAAACAAGCCAAGCCTTAATCTTATCAAAACCATGAAAAATTCATCTAGAGTACTCAGCTTACGCCGTCTACCAGGTTTATTCCCCGGAATCTCCTCGCTGTTTGTAGGAGTGAAACTGTCATCAGTGCTGCTGGTAACATAAACAATGTTCTCACCATTTTCCCCTGGACTCAAAAAATTATAGCAGGCCACTAAAGTTTGATAATTGGGAAACCCTGTGTAAAAGTTTATGTCCGAGTCTGAGTCTTTAAATTGTGCTATTCCGAAAACGTTTCTAGCAAGATCATCCACCGTCTTTAAAAGCTCTTTGTTTTCAAGTCTAAGAGCCTTAACTTCCTCTTCAAGCCTAGCAATCTCGTCTTGTATTGGCGACTCTCCCAGCTCATCAGCCATTCCCACCTCCATATGTTCACTGACAGGAGAATTTTGTTTTTTTGTGGGAGAAGGCCATAGTCTCTTGCGAGGTGATTTTCGCTTGGGAGATGCGGGAGACCACGCAAACTTCGACGGAATAGCTTCATTCTTAACATTTCGACGACCAGTTAAGGTGGTAGTAAAATCTGATGGCTTAAAGTGCAATGAACAAATTCTGGTCCGCTTATTGATTTGGAAGTCAGCCGACACATCCCTTTTAATTTTGGTAATCCACGCCTGAAAAGCGGTCGAAAATAATAATTTATACTTGAAACAACATTTGAAGTAAGAAATAAATCACAAATGTTCAAAATAGCAACACACACCTTTAGAACTGACGGATCTTTTGGAAGTGTATGGAAGGTGACCTTTCTCCCATCCGAATGTATACGATAACCTGTTTTGTTGCACAACGGTACACAGCACGTTTCTGGCATATTGAAATTACACACTTCAAAAGACGACAAGCAAATTTTAACGTAATTAACGATTTCCAAACAATTTTCACTGGACTTCAGTCACAAAATGCGCAGATCAAGAGTTGTATATGTTCGATGAAGGCGGATTCGTGTGACGCACGCAAGTTTCTTACGATGACATTGCGAGGGAGGAAAACATAGCTAGGCCTTGAATCATCGGCAAAAATGTCTATTATATCGTTCGCTAAGGGTTTCCTTCGTGCACAGTAAATTTAGCGATTGCAAGCGATTGTAGTTGCGGAACTTAAAATAGCAACCGAGCGGCCGCCATAGCATTCCTGCACGACACATTTGAATAACAATACGGGCTTAAACAAAACTGTTTTTAATTGACTGACCTTAAATTCACCTCAGAAGTATTGAGAAATGATTGATAAACCATATCTTCTCACAAACAGGACTTTTCTTGAGATATCTTCGAAGAAATAGCTTGAACAAAAGTGTAAACAACTCGCGCTCGTATAAGAGAACGAGTAAGTGAATCGGCCCTTAGCAACGGTTGTCACCGAAAAGCCTCGCTTTCGTGCATACGCCGCCATATTTGCAATCGGTGTATTGATATGCTGTTACAATTTGCTCAATTCTTTGGCTTTTTAAACGCACAATTTTAGAAAAGTTTTCACCCTAAACAGTTTTTAATAAATATATATTAGGTTGTTTCCACCGCTTTTCAGTGGAGGATGGCTCGATTATACTTGCAAATTTGAATGATAATAAATGCACTCACTTCAGAAAGTGAGGACTTCGAAAGATGCATTCGAGAACAACGATGAATTACCGCTGAAGCTCGTAACAGCAGAAGATGTGTAAATCCGGTGTGGAGATCCCTGGGGAGTTTTGCCACGCCGAGGGATATTAAAATTACTGCTGAACTTCGTGACAGCAGACCATTAGCAAATCTCGTGGGCAGATCCCCGGGGAGGTTTGCCAAAAAACGCGAAAGCGCACTTGAATGCCCCTGCCTCCGGGAAAATTTTTGCTAGAACTCCCCTACCAAGCCCGTGGGTTCCCCTGGGGTTGCCCAGGGGTCTGCCCCCCGGGGTGGCCGCTGATACTCGCATAATTAGTTAGAAACAGTCGACTTTCATAATTCCATTTTACAGTCACGCAAAGATCACGTGCGTGCAATTTCAGCCCTATATGTTTATTTACACGTAAGCGTTGTTTTAAATTGGAAAAGGTCAGCTATAAAGGACTATTTGTTTCGGTGTTTAAAAGAATATTTGAAGCCACAAGATAAGATATTTGGATGAAATGAAACTAACTAAGTCGAGATTCTGGGTCCCGGGAACATAGATAGTTGATATCAGTTTTAATCAGTAATCCTCAGTCATTAGACTCAACCTTTCAATCACGCATTTTTCAAATGTTACCCGAATAGCAACATTTTCGTCTTATTATAATTGAAGCCTGTGGTTACAGTTTTAGTCTTCAAATAAATTATCCAAGACTTAAATGGTAAATAACTTGGAATAAAGACTACTTTATTGATGAACCAAGTGAAAACGCTAAGGGAAAATCTTGAAGGGGATACCTCTTTACGTAGGAGTCTTAGATTTAATGTTTGTGACTTGTTGATAGTGCCAGAGTTTGTTCTGTGGTGGAATCACGACTTTGACCCTAATGATAGGGGAAAGATAGTCGAGCTCTGACTCAAACCTTTTTTTTCTAATTTTTTTTCTAGTCTTGAATTTAAAAAAATGGCTGTACAGATCAAGACTAAAACAAATTAAATGACAGTTTAAGACAGCTTCAACTAACGAAAATCACTAAACACAATTAAATAACACTTAAGGAAATAATACATGTTTTATGTTTAAGGCCGTTTAAATGAGACCTAAATATCAGTTTAATTTATTGTTGTTTAAGTTTAGCTAAAATCCATCATAAATCTTTTATGTAACAAATTTAATGACATGTTAGGACAGTCCAAACAAGCCGAAATAATAACGTTTAAGGTTAGCTTAAACTTGAAGTAGATATTCTAATAGAGTTGATGTCAAATTTAAGGTCGATTAAACCAGAACTAAATTTTTTCATTTGATTTTTAAATGTCGTATAAGGTTAGCCTAAATTTGGCATAAATCTTTTGAGTTTCATATTTTACTTCAGGTTTAAGGCTTCTAATAAACCAAATATAAACTTTTTAATATATTCAATGTCCATTAAGGATTTCTTAAACATGGCTTAAATCACAAAATAAAGAGTGAAGATACAGATAAGGAAAACAAACAATGCTGAAATGAAGGTCTACTAAGGTATTGGATAAGAAGGGTATGTGCAAGAGGAAAAACTTGCACAAGCAAAATATGCCTTTGACAACAGTTACAACTGTTTATTACAATTTTATTCTCCCTCACTGCGCGCAGATGGAAAGTGAAAAAAATCCAGATCAACTTCCGTTGATCCAGGAAGCTCAAGCCCAGCCTCCCCCATCTAGTCAGCCTGTTGCAGCCGCACCTGGTCAACCAATCATGTACCAGATGGCACCTGGCCAGCAACAACCAGTTTTTATCCAGGTTCCTCCCGGTCAGCCCGCCACAACACCTGAGGGGCAGCCTATTCAGTATTATTATGTACCAGTTAGTCAGCCTGTGCAACCAGGACAGCCGGGCCAACCAGTGTTTGTTCAGAGCACTCCTGGCCAACCAGTGCAATCTCGACAACCAGTGCATATTCAGGGGACCCCTGGACAACCTGTTCAACCAGGACAACCAGTTTATATCCAGGGTGCCCCTGGTCAGCCTGTGCAACCTCAGCAACAAGCTGGGCAAGGTGGATTCGATCTGAACATTGACACTGGTTTCCTGAAGTCGCCTCTATGCTTCATCAAGATAGCAGAGTTTGTGAGTTGTGCTGTTAGCTACTTCTCTAATTTTTAGTTTTGGTGAAACGTTACTCCCTAACACTAATTATAGTTCACCCTTAAGCTTACTCCGTTTTGATTGGTTTAAATTGAACATGAACAGTGCTCCTCCCTTTCGAAAACTGTCAGCGGAAAAAAAAACCATCGTATGGTACGCATGGATGAACTTTGTTTGCATTAAGCAGGGTTCTTATATTGTCTCTTCTTTTTTCGCCTATTTTTCTTTCTATTCCTTTTCTTTTTTTGTTTGTTTAAGTTGTAGTTTTTTGCAGCTTTTCATCTAAAAACTTAAACTTGCAGTGAAGGTTGAAAAAGGCAGTATTTGGACAAATGTTGGATGAAAGAAAATTTAGTGTTGAAGACAATGAAAACAGAGATGTTTCTGTCTCGGACGCATCAGCTGGTGGTTTGATGCTCTGAAAACAAATAAATAAGAACATCAAATTTCCGTGGGGCAACTACCAGTCGACAGAGCCTCGACAGAAACACTCTATTAATTAATTATGATATAGACACACGCTGGATACGAACTATCCCTCTTTCTAATTGGCTTCCTACTAATGAACGCGAGATCCAGCTAGTATGATGGCGAAAATGAATGCTTATTTGAACAGAATAGTAATAGGACTTTTTGTCGTCCAATTCGCTCTGTTTGGACGACCGTCTAGCGGGAAGTGAAAGACAAAATTGGACGACCTCGTTGGGGGAGCCCGATTTGTTAATAGGGAGTACGATTACAGACAGGATGACATGAATTGCTGTTACTAGTTAATCACGTCTATAAAAGATTCGAGAAAGATGGCGATAGGATAAACTTTTTGGAGAAAAAAAAAGCCAACAGATCTCAGATTCAAGTGCAACTGTACATGTGTCATTACATGCAGTTCGCGTAATGACGCAGTTAAGGGTCTGGAGAAGAGAGGCAGAACCTCTACTAAAAATTCCCAGGATTTCCCCAGGACGCCTTATGTACAGACACCGGGGACCTAAAGGCGGCAGCGATAAGCCATCTGCCATGATGATAAAAAAAATCGGGGCATGAGCTTTACCTTTGTTTCTCTCTCAGGTCACTCTATTGGGTGCGTGGGCAAGTATTCTTAAGTACGCAGATGGTTTGCAGGACCGAGACGCAGATGACAAAGCAAACTTCTTCAAGGGCATCATGATTTTTAGCTGGGTGGTGGTTATCATCTATCTAATCATCTACGCGCTCAGCTTCCCTAAGATGTGCAAATGCAAGCGACCTTCTTTGTTCACTATAACGGTAGGTGACGCATCATCTTAAGGACGAGGAAAGTTTCCAAATCAGTGTCTGTTATATTTAAACATATACAATTCTGTAAATATCGGATACTCGCGGGCTGAATCCTCGTTACGGAAGCTTGTTCACTCGGAATGAAAAATTTATATTTATATAGCATGTAGGTTTTGGATGAGCGTGTGAAGCACGACTTACCTAATTGGTAATTGTCCAATGCTTCTTAATTTTAAATTTGATGCATGTTTGGTGTTTTTGTTTTTACAGTCGATATTGTTCTACTTCATGTTGTTCTCCTTGTTACTGGCCTGTACTGCAAATCTAGTCCCAAGAGCTGTCGATCTTGGCGAAGTTTTTAAATTACCGTCCAGTCCTGGAAAAGACAAAGCCATGCCATATATCATCGCGCTGGACGTCGCCTTGGTATGAATGTACTGTACATGTAGGTCTTAGTAGATGAGAATCAATGAATGGCTTCGTTGCAGGGGCGTAGCCAAGCATGGTCCCAGGGTGCCCTCGACCCACCCTTAGGAGTGATAGTAAACCTGCCTACACCCCTGCGTTGGTTGATAGTACAAAATTGAAATACGGCTTTTGACGTAGACCGGTTACAGTCAGTAAAACTCAAACGTTTAAACGACTAAACGTTCACCGTTGAGCTACTCGTTTTGAGCGGTGGTACTCCTAACCAAGGTGATTCTATTGCAAATTTGTTTTCGGCGGACGTTTAAGACTTTACGTTTACAATCAAAGCAGAAAACGTTTTAGAGGTACGATAGTATAACGGTTAGGAGTTTGGTGGTTTAGGGCTACACGCTGTATGCTGTATCTCCCTGCTTAGGTGTATAAATTAGTACCAGCGAGCCACCAAGGCCCTACCCTACCTAGTTGGAAGTAGTTCTTCATCAGGGTAGAGAAGCTGGGCCTAGGTGCCGGTAAAGACGAGCCACCTGGCTGCTTGGCTAATTGGACAGGACTTCACCACTACCACAGTAAGCAAATCAAACAATCAAATTACTGATCAGCTGGCTGATAGGTATTTACTACGTTTACTTCCACAGGCGTTTGGCTTTTTATCCAGTATTCTATTCGTCGTGGACATGGTGCTGAATTACAGAGTGTTTCAGACACAGAGAGCACAGGAAATTCCTCCTGAACAAGGAATGCAACTCCTCCAAAGACGGGTCTGGGATATCAACTATGAGTACTTGAAGTCTCCGGTCTTTTACGTCAAATTAGTAGAAATGGTAAGAAATCGCTTATCCAGAGTGGTCGCTCGAATGTACTCGTAAGTTTGCACTGTTCTCGTAAGGCTAGACTTGTAGTTTTTCACTATGTACTTTTAGTCATTTGAATTCAAAATCACGAAAAAATTCTTGAAAAAAAGGATGCATCTTGAGTTTAACACAATTCCATTTTTGCAGGCATTATTGTTTGGGGCCTGGGTGTGCATCTTGAAGTACTTCGACTTGGACGTTTTTAAAAATCCGAACATTGATGTTGAGGATTCAAAAGAGGATTTCTTCAAAGGCATCACAATCTGGTCCTGGGTGATGGTCATCCTTCTGGCTTTGACCGTCATATTCAGTTTTGACAAGATTTGCAGTCGCTCCTCACCGTGGACTCTGATGGTAAGAAAGTATTCTTCGCCTTATTTACCAAACTTCTGTTTACTTTTTTCTCTTCCTAATATTGTTCCGACGATCTGGCGACAGAAATATTTTTCCGCGAATTCGATAGTAGCCTCAGTCCATATGTCACTTTCATCTGTCCCCTTCATTTACTGTATATTAACTTCATGGGGACATAGTACAGACCCTCGCCACGATCTTTACGGGGAGCTGTATGGATCGATTTGTTTGTTTGTTTACTTGGTTTGTTATGCTATTTGTACTGATGATGATGACGACGACGACGACGACGATGAGATGGAGGAGGAGGAGGAGGAGGAGGAGGAGGAGGAGAAGGAGAAAAACGAGGAAGACGACGAAGAGGGAGTTTTAACTTACTTCGCGCGCTAGACGATCCAATAAGAAAATAGTCTTATCCTGTTATGCAACTTTTATGTCATAATAGCTTTATTACCAAAAACATTTCATATACTTGTTATGCCTAATTATAACAACTATAAGTAACATATCTCCGAGCGAGTAGAGCTCAGCTCACTGCACGCCTTGGTTCAATTTGGCCGTTTATTGTGAGGTGGATTGGTAGATTTTAAACACAAAAGCGCCATACTTCTTTAGTTTCGTCCTTTAATCAATTTAAATGCTCCTTTTATTTTTGTAGACTTTTATGTTCTACATCCTGATGTCCATTCTGTTGAGTGCCTGCTGTGGAAATCTAACTCCTCGGGCTGTTGACTTTGGAAAGGAGTACAAATATTATACGTCCAAAGAGGTTAAACAGAGCGTTCTTGCCCTGTTCATCGGCTTGGTAAGTATGTTAGCCTCAGCAAAACATGTTAGCAGATATTAAGAGTCGTCCTGGCTTTGCTTCTAAGTTATTAATTGCCCCTGCAGGGTTTTGGCCTGAGGAGGCATCATTGGAGTATAGTATTCGTATTCTTACACAGGGAAAATCTCGATTTGCCCACAATCGGCTCGCAAGGTGGCATCGGGAGTTGTAGAAACGCCCGCAAGTGGGTATCGGGAGGTGTGATAATTTTTTACGCCACGTGTACATATTTTCGGGCAGAAGGAATTTTCAAAGTACAGAATTTACATGCACAACTTTAATTAACAACATCCGCCTATGAGAAAAAGTGGTGTCGACCGCTCACCCTCGACGTCAGTTTATTACTAGAAAAATTACTTTGACTCATCTCGACAGTTTTTCTTATCATGAACTAGACATTCGTAGCTTAATATAAAGACCATAAACATCTTCGTACGTTGCGTGTGAGCCGAGATTTAATTTTTAGAAGATATTTTTTACACCCGCGCTTTCTAGAAATACCAATTTTACATTCTATAAATATTCTATAAGACGATTGAAAACAATAAAAAAAAATATTCTAACAAGTAGGTGTGATAATTGCCTGCACGGCGAAAGGTGTGATCAATGCTTGCGTCAGTTTCTTACTAAGAAATTATCTTGGCACGTTGCGAAAGTTTCTTTTATTCATGATCATAAACTAGACATTCTTAGCTAAATATAGAGACCTTTTAAGATGTTTAAAAACATCTTCGTACGTTGCGTATGAGCCGAGATTTAATTTTTAGATTTTTAACGCTGCGAGCTGAACTTAAAATGTGGTGATCGGGAGGTGTTTCCGGATAAATTGGACAACTGTTTCACTCTCGACACCAGCGTTGCTAGCCGCCATTTTTCAGTTCACTGTTTCCCAGAGACCGTAGCGCATCCATGGTTGGAATTGTACCCAGGTTTTCCTCAAACATGAGATGCGACAAATTCGGCCATTTTCACCCACCAACACGGGATTTTTCAATATTGCTTCAATATCTCTGATGAGATTTCGGGCCAAATTGTGAGACCGTGAGTTGGTACCTCAAACCCTAAGTCCTGCAGGGTTGTCAGCGAAAATTCAGTTCTTACCAGCGGGGGCACCTGTAGTGTTAACTATTAACTAGCTGATTTCTGAATGCATCCAAGATTGTTAAAATTATGTTTCGAACTTAATCTAGTGACCCTACCTCGTAGGGAACTTAAACTCTAACCTAAATTTAGAGGAAAAATAAGGATTTTCAAGCGCCATTTCTGGAACAAACCCTAATCGATTTTATGTACGACGCGATTGAGTATAGTAATTGTTGCTTTATGAAGTCAACTTGTGGATTATGAAAAGGGAAACATTTTTTACCATCTATTTCGCATACGTCTCGAATACTTCTGTACTCGTGGATATGAGGAAACGATATGAGTTAATCGGAATATAGTCACAGCATTCCCTTGCCATATCCGGGGGTAGTGTCGAAGGAAATTGTTAGTCTTTTTTTTCAGCCTCACTGAGATATTGATGATTGTATTTTGGTAATGAAATGAGTGTTAAATTTTCTCTGTTTCCAGGGCTTGGGTTACATCGCCTGGATAACTTTTATCGTGGACATTGTCCTGATTTACAAGTTGTATCGACAACAGAGAATGCAGGAATTCCCTCCGCAGCAGTTCGCGGGCCAACCTGTCATACAACAACCGGCGGTGGTGATTATGCCTCAAAACATGGGAGAAGGCGGAAAGCAGCAAGTCTTCCAACCGGGTACACATCCGGGACAGCAGCCATTTCAAAATCCGGGACAGCAGCCTGTAGTGATTGGAGCGCCAGCACCGGGTTATACTCCGCAGCCACAATACGACCCGACCCAGAAATAAGTTATGCAAGCTATGTAGCGTGTATTTGCTGACCGTTTCAAATAATTATATAAGCGTATTGAATTTGGGAAGTCGATATGAATAACCGGATGGCCGTAATTCTAAAGAGTGTAGTTATAATGTTGTTGTTAGCTTCGTTCAGAGACCACGATCCTGAACCAGAATGCATGCAGGGTCCGTGAACGTAAACCGTGTTGCACGTGCTGCTCAGTTCTAGGAATTTGCAGTCGGATATAAATGCAGTTATCTCCGTATTAGACCGGTAAACGTAGAACAATGTTTTGTTTGATAAAACGCTGATTAGAGCGTTTAGTTATCACAGTCAACCAAGCAAAATAATTAGTCCAATTGTGGATTGCCTTAGGCCTCTTTTTCAAGGTAAGGCTTGGTACACATCCCTCCATTTGAAAATTAGTTTTCATTCACATGCTTTTCGTATGAAAGGATGTAAGTGGCCTATTTACTCTGGGATTTAAAACGCTGCCTCACAAGCTTGTTTTTCATAACTGATAAAATTAAGTGAATTAAAATTTACAGTAGACTCCTCAGTCACTCCTTTCTTACTTCTTTAGGGTGGAGTCAGAATTTGTTGAATGTGTTTTGCGTGTGTTTGTGTAGGAGGGAAAAGAAAACTGAGAAACTCGAGAAAAATACACCCTTGGAACAGGGGCGTAAACAAACAATCAATTCTACCATCAATCGAGACGAAGTCCAGTTCTCGTCCGCCTTTTGAATTTTGAATTTTTGCCCAATTTGTTAGTGAGACTGTGTAAACTGCTTCAGTCAGCTGTTTAGTGTTAGTTCAACTCCATTAAGGACGGTCGATCGCGACCTGCGCCTTGACTGTTCCATTGTTCAACTTATGTAGACATATCATTATTCATTCTAGTTTGTATAATATTCTAGTATATTAAAGAATTACATCTTACTGCGTTATTCACTGTGCTGATTTAGTGAGAACGATTTAAAACCAGACACCTTGGAAGAATTCAAGAAACGGACTACCACCCCATCCTGGGCGGGGTGTAATGTTTCTAGTAGTTACTGAACGCTCTTGTTCCTTCAGTAACCCTGAGGGATAAATACCCCACCCCCTCCCTCAATTTAAGCCCTGTGTATTGATGATAAACAAACTTCAGCTTAAAAGGAAACTGATTACCAGTCGGTATTATCAGTTAAAACAATGCTTCGTCTTTAAAAGGGACACTAGCGTTTCGCTTTGCCTAACCAGTTAAGGATAACGCCTCCTTTTATTACTGCGCATACGTTCTGCGCATCTCTGGTATGGTCCGAGATATTCGGGTTTCTTAAGAAATTTGCCCACTAATACAAAGGTATTTTTGCACGGTTTGTGACTATGTGGAAAAAGCAGACCTTAGCATGGGCTATCAAAATCCAAAAAGAAAATTAGGGGTGACCACGCATTTTTCAGAGATAATTGAGCTTAACTTTGGAAAGAAAATGTCATACATTCTTTATTTTAAAGCTGTTTTAGAATTATGGTTGCTCAAATATCTCTAAAAACTGCGTGGTTACCCACATTTTTCTTTTTAGATTTCAATAACCCTTGCTTTTCCCCATAGTCATGACCTTTGCAAAAATACCTCTGTATTTGGAGGCACCGTCCTTAATTGAGATGCCTGTAGTCTGCACAAGGGGAAGATCAAGGCATTTGTCTGCTTTGAAATTTTGCCTTCAAGAACTTGGGAAGGATTCGTTTAAGGCCCTCGTGCCTCCGGTGTAGAATGATGCAATGCAAGGAAATCTTTTCCTGACTTGTACACGATTTTTATCTTCGTAGTCATCTCCCCAGGACTCGTCGGTGTCGGAGGTAAGATAAGGAATTGGACATTCCCTGAGATGAGACCAGAAAAGGCCCCTTTAAGTACGTACTGCTCATGAGAGTCGAAAATCTGGGAATACGACAGCTGCTGTTCAAACGTCGAGCGGTCAAGGAAAGTTATTTTTAAAACTCTCGTCAATTCATGGCAAAATTTTTTTTCCCAGTTGAATCAGACGAAAAGGAAAAAAAGCAATTTAAAAAACTACCTATGAAACTGGAACTGGGTCAGCTTGGAGGGCGAAGGGTCAGGAAATCCGTCGCGCATCGTTACAGAACCGATGCCACCATTTTGACCCACTTTGAATTGGAGGTCTGGAACCGCCATTGGAAACCGTTGGTAACATTAGCAAAACGACAATATATGAAACTGGGAGGAGAGCCTTCGAAAACCGTAGGTGCAACTACATAGCTAAATCTTCTTCGTAATTTCGCAAAGACGGGTTTGTGGCAAGATTAGGTGTTGAAATAGTGATTTAAGGGCAAATTTTATCAAAATATCAACAACTGTCAATTGCTTTTATGTCGTTTTCCTGATGCTTGATAGCGTAGTAATTTGTCTGCCACCATCAGAGGGTCACGGAAGTGACAACTGCGAATACTTGATTGACATATTTATGGCGAAAGTAAAGAGTTCGTACGATCTGATTGATGTATCTGAAGTATACAACGTTTATCGTCCCAAAACAACTCCTAATCCTACTGTAAAGTTTGAATTAATATTTCGAAAAAACAAACCGTTACCCCCCGAAAACACTGTAGTGAAACACGAAACTTTAGTTGTCGAGGGATATTTATTTTAATGAGTGCGTTAACCGTCCAAATACCTGAAATTTAACCGTCCCTGTCAAAATTGACACATGTCATCGATCCTCATCTTTTCTCATTTCTCAGAAACCGCGTCACGTCTTCTAAGATGGGTATCGGTTTTCCACATGGTAAAGCGCGGAAGGCCTTATTCAGTCACTTCAGAGGTCAGCGTTTGTAGACTACCCTGCTCTGACTGAGGGTACAAAAAGATATCTGTAAAAGCGCACACCCAAGAAAGACCAAGAAAAAGTGAAGAAAATCAGTTCAAAGGAAACAAAAGGTAAATTATTTTAGCCTGTTTCAAACTGAGGGGCCTGTGAACTCGTAAGCCGATTCCGAGGACGGTTCAAGTAAACACAATTACGTGTGTGATTTCACGCGGTCGAGTTTGTATTCAGCAACAAAGCGATCAAAATCTGGTTACATTTTGTGATAAGCGTGCTCTTATTTAAACATGATCCTCAGTTATTCTTCCAGATAGATTTTCAAACTTTCGATTCTAGTGCACGAGTGTTTAAGGCAGGAAGGATAGACCTAAAGAAGGAGAAATTTCTTAGTTACGGAGCTCTTTCCTATTCTGCTGGCAAACCTGAGTGCCGGGCCGGTAAAACCCGAGTGCCTACGGGTGCCGGCAAAAGCGAGTGCCACTACTTTGAAGAGCAGCTAATGTAACGAATATTGTTGGTTCTAAGTTTCTTGTTGGTTCTTGTCCTTGCTGCGAGAGGTTTTTCTCCGGGTACTCCGGTTTTCCCCTCTCCTCAAAAACCAATGTCTCCAGCTGAACTGGATACCGTTGACAACTAAATAAAGTGTTCATTTACTTAATCGACTTCCGGCGATGAAATTCCGTTTGGAAGGCTTCAAACATTTGAAGACTTTGAGTTTAACTGTGCTGAAAACACTAGCCAAGGCTGTTCTTAAGAAAACCATCTCATTGCACATAGTTTACACAAATGCATAGGTTGAAATACGTTGATGGGATCTGCGGAAAAAAATCCCAAGTCTAACATTGAAAGTGTTCTCCCTCACTTGTTTTTAGAGCCGGAAAATTTATTCCAGGTAAGGTCTTCAATCTGTGAAAGGCCTTTTCAAATCAGTACATTTTAATAGACCCCATCACCGATTTATGCGCGTAAACATCAAAAAGGATGTCTGGTCTTCTCAGCGGCCAGTAGTGACCTTTGGACCAATAAGAAGAAGAATATAATCTTAACTGCTTCTGTTTACAGTTGATCATTCATTTGACGGTTAAATTTTAGCCACTGTTAATGCGTTTATGTTAGGAAATGAACAGTGAACTGAATTACTTACCAGAGAAAGTCTTAAGTCTAGGCATAGGCCATCCGTTTACATGTAATTTGGATAATGTTTCGTATTTTCGGTTCTGTTTTTGCTTTATATTTTCCTATTTTCTTGTTTTATTATTTCGTTCGTTTTTCGTAGCCAGTATTTTCGCGTGTTCTAGCTGGCCTCAATATATTTCTTATGGTACAAGTTAGGAAAACTTTTTCGTTCACTCCCATTGACCTGTATGTTTGACCAAGCAGTTGCAATGAGAAGACAGCAATTCGGGTTACTAGCTGGCTTTACAACGTGGCTACCGGGTTTTCTTTTTTTCAATCTTAATCTTGAAGACATTTTTTCTAGAAAAAAAAACGATAAAATTAAGGCGAAATCACCGCAGTTAAATCAAATCACAAATCTGTAACCTGCACTTGCATTGTCTGTTACTCCTCCACATTCAGCTTCCAACACTAAACGATGCAGCAACATCAGACAGGACGCAAGTGGGTTCTACTGTAAGTACCGCTTCACGCGGAGATTTTTTTCTGCGGTTGCGAAAGTGTCATAATCCGTAAAGTAAAGAGCTCCTTGTTTGTCATCTCCTCCCAATGGAGAATTAGTCATCTTGTCAACACTAATGTTTCGGGGATCAATTTCCATTGCTACAATCACTGTGCTTTACCATCGTGTTTACGCGCCAGAATTAATTTATTTTCGTCTGCGCGCGCTAAAACAGAAAGGGAATCACCGTCGTTCTTCAGTTTCCGTAAAAACATTCGCTGTTAGGCTTCAAACGCTATTCTACAGAGTACCACAGTAAGCTGGCCTTATCTCAAGTCGGCGAGAATTGCTGAACTAGGTCAGATTTTTCCGTTCTCGGAGGTGAGTGAGAAGATTTGCTCCCGGTGGACTGCAGTCGTCGTATCAGGAAGATGTCTTCGAACGTGCACAGGGACATTTTAAGCATTCCCCTTGCCATTACCATAAGTTTAAACAGCCTTTTTCTTATTTCACGTCGGTTTTAAACACAAAGACGACAGTTGTTTCTTTTATCCATCCAGATACAACGTGCTTGTAATAGGCCGTGGATAATGTATTTCTAGGCCGTCCAATTCAGAAATTTGTTCAGAAAGGCTTTTTAATATGATGGACAGTCACAAAGGTTAGGAATGGTGAGGACACCAGGTAAGTCTAAGCAGTTTTATTTTACCGCTATTGCACAGAATCTCTTAGCTCTGTAACATGCGTGGCTGGCGTATTATTATCCGGGCCTCTATTAAATAGTCCGCGCAAAGGCAAAGTTTAAATGGCGAAGCCACGCAAATGAGATTGCAGTTGATTCTGTGAGCTGAGATCTCGGCAAAATGAGTTCTCCCTGTCAACCGGCTATTGACGTCCTGCTTATTTATAAATGTAGGCCTTTAAGACATTATATGAAGATTGATACGTACAGACATGTACATGAAAATGGACACAGAGGTACATTTTATGTGAACTTTAGTTTCTCCGGCATCAAATATGACCATAAACAGAAATTCAACTTTTCACCGGCCAAAGAGGAAATTTCTGCCCTCTTATATATATTTAATTGTGCATAATCCTTTTGTTGATTCATAGAACATGGGAATAACACGTACGGCTCACGCACTTTGTAACTCCAGTAACTACAGTTACATGTAAAACAGAAATACTAGTCAATCAGCTTGCTTGCGCTGAACATTTTTTCATCTGAACAGGCCGGTGACATACCTCATACAATTCAATGTAACATAGAAATACTAATCACAGCGGCCACCTCGCGCTTAACTTTTTTTCATCTGAACTGGCGGGCGATACACCTCATACAGTTCGGTGTAACTTAGAAGTACTAATCATAGCGGCTAGCTTGCGCTTAACGTTTTTTTCATCTGACCTGGCGGGTGACACACCTCATACAGTTCGGTGTAACCTAGAAATACTAATCATAGCGGCTAGCTTGTGCTTAACGTTGGTTTTTTTTTTCATCTGAACTGGTGGGTGACACACCTCATACAGTTCGGTGTAACCTAGAAATACTAATCATAGCGGCTACTTGTTCTTGACTTTCGTCCATCTGAACTGGTGGGTGATACACCTTATACAGTTCGGTGTAACCTAGAAATACTAATCATAGCGGCTAGCTTGCGCTTAACGTTTTTCCATCTGAACTGGCGGGTGACACACCTAATACAGTTCGATGTAACCTAGAAATACTAACCATAGCGGCCGGCTTGCGTTTGACTTTTTCACGTCGGGGCTGGGGGGTAGCACACTTCATACAAATAATTATGTCCTTCTCGCAAGATTTGCACGTTGGCACGTTTCAACTTTTGGGCGAGTATTTGCATTTCCTTTCTGAATCATTCGTTTACCGGTATTCCTTCTTCAGGAACCCATGCATCCTACACTTTTTTTAATTTCGCACGGTCTTCATATGACTTGCTTCAATTTTTTTATTTCGTTAATTCACTAAATCTTCCACAGTCGATGACTAAACACAATTTTGTTGTGTTAAGGCTTTCTCGATATTTTTTATCGCATGCACAACCTCGGCCGTACGTGCTTCTTCAGGGTTATATAATTTGTAATCCTTTGCAAAAACGTGATATTTCCTTATTATATGTTGCCAAGATAAAAGAAAAAAGGAAAGACAAAACACCAAGATGAGTCAGCCGCGCTGGTACGAGAATTTACTCGCAGCGGACGATATTAAAAGAAGAGGAAATTTAACACGCGTTGCCGCGCGCTTGATAAACGAGTGCCTGCACAGAATTAACGCCATTGACGGTAGAATGTCAGTCGGCATAATTTCCTCAAATTTATCAGCCTCATCTTACCAGTGGGCACTTGCTTGTGTTACAGTAGCATGGCTTTTTTAATATACATATACTAGTACGATTGCTGTGGTTGGTACCGTGATGCGATATCATGGCATTTCCACGCCGCAGATTTTCGCTCTGGTTTTATCTCTCATAGTTACAGATGCGTCTAGTACTTTGCGTGTTAGATTCTCAGCGACATTCATTGATAAATAACTTTTCTGCTGTCAAGTTTCCGCTTTTTCCACTCTCTTAGTTGCTTTTTTCCTTTTTCGTGCTTTTATGGCGCGATTTATTCTTTGATTTTATAAGCGAGTGTCCGCGTCCATCTAGCCGGTAATCAAATGCCCTGTTGTTTTCCTCACAGCATGCACGCGAGTTTATTTATAATTGTTCCCGTCATATGAGACGAATTTAATTTATTCGACCATTTTTTAAAACAGCTTAGTCTTTTTCTGGATTTTATTCATCCCCAAGTGACATTTTAGACCAGATCGTATTCTTTCAACCCGCCTGGTTAGTTTTTGAATTAATAAAAACACCCATGACATTGAAACAGATTATGACACCTTGCTGGTCTCAAAGGGGACGAAACCTGGTGGGTCTTGGTTTAGGTATGTTAGGAATCTTAGACAATTTGTCTCAGAAACTGTTAGAGGTACTTACGGTACGACCCCCTCGCGTCCTCTCATACCACAGCTAAACAAAATGGGATGCAGACAACAGTCAATCAACCGGATGATCTACAAGACCAGGTCCCAGGACAGGTCCCCCTGAACCAACCAATCGTGACCGCGCCCGTCTCAGGCCAGCCGAGTATGGTCACGTCCGTCCCAGGGCAGCCAATCGTAAGGGCGCTCCCCCCAGGCCACCCAATTATGTACCAGATGGCTCCTGGGCAACCTCAGCCAGGTTTTGTCCCTGCCGTTCCTGGACAGCCTAACATGTCACCACAGTGTCAGGGTGGGCAGCATTATGTTTCTGGTGGGGGACAACCGGTTCAACAGGTGCAAATGGCGCAACCAATTAAAGGACAGTGGTTCCCGGGTCAGCCTCCGTATCGAGATCCCGACATGTCCCCAATACAGTTTAACAACGCTTACATGAAAAGCCCCTCAGGGGCTACAAGAATTTTCGAATTCGTGAGTACCGTGATACCTTTCTCATCTGAATTTAGAGCAACATTATGTTTTTAAAAACCGCTTTTAGTTACCTTCTATACCCTCGTATTGCCACCTGGTATTTAAAAACCGCTTTTAGTTACCTTCTATACCCTCGTATTGCCACCTGGTATTTAAAAACCGCTTTTCGTTACCTTCTATTCCCTCGTATTGCCACCTGGTCAACTGCAATGATTGTATATTGCAGCTCTGGGTGTTACAACCCAACCCGGAATTACATGACGCTATTACCACAGATTTATATAAAGTGAGTGCAATGCACAAGCAGTTAATTTGTTGTGCTAGTGGAAATGGAAACAGAAACAAATAACACGAAGACTTAGATGACAATGACTCAGTATGGTTCCCTGTATTCCTTTAATGTATGTATATATTAATCCCTTTTAACAGTTCACTCTTATTGTGGCTGGGGCCTGTATCATCGCCTACTCTAACAAAAGGTACGGAGTAGATGGAAGAGGGAATTTCTTCAGGGGAGTCACCATATTCAGTTGGGTGATGGTGATCATGCACCAAATCACATACATGTTTGGCCTCAACAAAAGCAAGTTCTGCTTCGGGCAACCGTCAAACTTCACCTTGGTCGTAAGTAGACGGGTATTCCGTAAATAAGAAGAAATCTTGGCAAATGTTACTTTCTCCCTCCCCCTTTCGTCTTGATCAGCCTTGACTTAAACATACAAAAGTAAAGCTGTTTTTTGGTTTTGTTTGTTTGTTTTTTTTTTTTTGCGTATTTTCAGTTAGAACGTTCAGACAAGTCACCGTATCGGGTTCACTGTCGCTCGAATTTAAAAGTAACCAACAAACTCTGCGTCATACGTTTATGGATGATGATGATTGTAGATTAAATCGGCGTGAAGAGTTTGATGAGTTTTCGCCCATAAATGAATTTAAAGCTATTGAGCTGTGGTTTTCCATTGTACTGCACGTTTTCTATGGTGCCACTGCTATGTCTACTTCCTGGAAGATCGAAGCGATCTCCTGATCATCTCGTTGGATAATTATATGAGAAAAATTAAGCACCACGTTCACGGCAAACGAGTCGGCAAACACGAACGGCAAAATACCACGTGATCATGAGTTTCCCGCCATTTTTCACTTTTGCCGGTTACCACTTGCAATTTTCAACACGAAGACGCCTGTTCTCGCGTTTGTCAACATCGCGTTTGTCACCCTACTATGGTGAGGAGAACAGTGTATCAAGCTCATTCACGGCAAAACTCTTCTGTCCAAGATGTCACGCAAGCCGTTAGCCGAACATTTTACGTTATGGACATGAAACAACGAGCTGGATTTTTCTTCTACGATTCTCAATTTTTTATACCCTTTGGAAATACTGCAGTTGTTATTCTTTTCTATTTCAGATAGCTTCTGTATGACCGAAGGATAGACGGCACAAGTGAACAAATGTCCAGTTCTAGTAGAAGCGATTCGTGCGTTTAGTATATTTTAAAAAAGATACGTTTCCTTCGGTGTTTGCATAAACATCCCATTTATCACTTCTTTGGTTTTGCCTCAAAACGTGCTTGTTTTTGGCCCTCATTTGATGTTTTCGATTTCGTCGGTCCAAAGTCATCCTCGGACACCCAGGGGCGGCTAGTTGGGGCGACGGGATTTTCACGGGCGAAAGTTTACAACAAGAACGGGAGAGCCCCTGGGCATTTACTTTTACTGAACGAGTTCCAGAAGCGTTTGAAATCCCGCTCGCTGATTGGCCAGAAAAATCAGAAGGCGGGATTTCAAACACTTCTGGAACTCGTTCGGTAAGAGTAAATGCCCAGGGGCTCTCCCGTTCTTGATCGTAAACTTTTGCCCGTGAAAATCTCGTCACCCCAACTAGCTGCCCCTGGGTCTCCGAGGATGGTCCAAAGTAACACAACTACCGAACTGAGACCTAAATAGCCATCAAAAGCGAGTGTAATTTTTCGAAATTATTGCAACGGTACGCAAGTTGCACGCATGTTTGTATCTGCAACGGCAGGCGTGTTTGTGTTTGCCGTGAAAACTCGGGTCTAACAGAAACTGCAGTAATTATTTGTTCTACTGCAATAATCGGCGGTGAAACTGCGTGACATCTTGGACGGAAGAGTTTTGCCGTGAATGAGCTTGATACACTGTTCTCCTCACCACAGTAGGGTAAAAGGAAACTTTTGCAAAGTTATTCAGTTAACTGTTTTGGTCAAACAGGGAAAAGGTTGAAACCTACAAATGATTAGAACTGACAACACTGGAGAGGCCGTTTTTTAAAAAATCAAAAACTGAATACAATTATTCTGCTCTCGATTCTGCTCCCAGACGTGCTCCTAGCCGTGTCTGTTCGATTATTTATCTCTTTTCAGTAAAATATCGTTTATAGTTATTCTTTGCTTATGCATAAACTCTGAAATAGAAAAAAAAATAACAATTTCAGAGTGTTTGTTAATCGGCGGTTAAACTGAGAATTTATCGTGGACGCAAAAGCCACCGACTCATTTCGTGATCGAAACCTTTCAGCTAATTACTCTTGCGGTTTGTTGCGGTTACGTCTCGAATCTGATTTGTCGCAGAACAATAAACATTCCAGAAATAATTTTAGGCGTTCATGGTTTAATGGGTTTCACTGTAACACTCGAAGCGACTGTACTCAAGGTGATACGAATCTTTTTATTCCAACCTGTCGATAACGATAACCTCGTGATCTATGGTTGGCGAAATGGTGCAAAATTCACAAATTCAATATTTATTCACATTTAATGATTTTATTTTTATTCACGAATATATTCATTCACATTCAACAACTACATTGTCATTCAACTTATACAAAGATTCACATTCGACGACATATTTCTTAGTTACGAATATATTCATTTACATTCGCGACATATATTCATTCACATTCAAGGTCAAAATTTCTATTCAACACGGTTGCAATATTCATTCAACATTTGGTAAAGGGTGCAAAATTCACAAATTCCATTCCCTTCACCTTTAACGAATTTATTCCTTTTCTCAAATATATTCATTTACATTCGCGGCATGATATATTCATTCACATTCAACGTCAAAATTTTTATTCAACACTGCTATATATTCATTCAACATTTTGTACGCATCCCTCTTTACGCATCATTGGATCCCAGGCTCCTGCTTTGAAAACACGTGACCAAATTTTCGCGCCAAAATTAAACAATATGGCGGATGAAGAAAGATCGAATGAACGGGAAAACGAGCAAACGTCTCCTTTACAGTGGGAAGAAGTATTTTCGGCAGCAGACAATCTGCTGGAAGAGTGCGAACGTGAATGGGACTCAACCAACGTTGTAGTAAGAGAGAATATCCAGATCAGGTTAGAGTATCTCATACGAGCCCTTCAACAAGTACTGCCTATTGTCAGAGTCAATGGCGCAGCTTTGAATGAAATACTTCGAAATATACGGCTTGTGTATGGACAATGGACTCGAAACCACTCATCAAACTGCACAAACCTTGCGGTTTATTCTGTCAACACACCAGAAGTCTTGAGATCGGGTAACGTGGGTCGGCCAAGGTATTCCATATCAGAAGAAGTGCTTCTCCATCTTCGATCTTCTGGTTTCACATGGACAAAAATTGCCCGAATGCTCCTCGTTTCAAGGTGGACATTGAGACGTCGCGTTGTAGAGTTTGGGCTAGAGGATATCACAGGCTTCTCGGTGATTTCAGATGTACAACTAGACAATCTCGTAGACCGTTTTATGAGAGATCATGGAACTATGGTCGGGTATTCCTTGGTGTCTGGTCATCTTCGGTCTCTAGGTCTCAGAGTTCAACGAGACCGAATTAGGGAAAGTATTGGCCGTGTTGATCCTGAAAACTCTAGAATCCGCTGGGCCGTAGTAATTTCCAGAAGAGCTTACTCTGTGGCCGGTCCAAATAGCCTGTGGCATATCGATGGCCACCATAGCCTGGTGACTTGGGGATTTGTCATACATGGGGGAATAGACGGATTCTCTCGCCTAATCGTTTATTTGAAATGCTCCACTAATAACAGAAGTAACACAGTCTCAGATTTATTCCTCACAGCAACACAAAACTTTGAGTGGCCATCAAGGGTGCGAAGTGATCATGGCGGGGAAAATGTTGGGGTGTGGAATGCAATGGATGAAAGAAGAGGGCTTAATCGAGGGAGCTCTCTTGTGGGAACATCAACTCAAAATCAGAGAATTGAAAGGCTCTGGCGAGATGTTTTTCGTGTTGTCACGCATATGTTCTATTACACTTTTCAGTCCATGGAAGAGGCGGGTCTCCTAGAGAGAAGTAACGCTATTCATATGTTTGTTCTTCACCTTATCTTCCTACCGAGAATTAACAGAGCTCTAGAAAGTTTTGTAGAAGCGTGGAACCTGCATCCAATTCGAACTGAACAAAACTGGACACCTGAACAAATCTGGATGAATGGGATGATTGATTTCAGAAATCGACAACTCACCGCAGTAGCAGATGTTGCAGAGGGTGTGGAGAGCATTGATGACTTGGAATGGTACGGATTTGACCCACAAGCACCTCATCCGGGTGACGACGGGCTCTCAACAGTAGTTGTAGATGATGTTGACATTGAATTACCAGAAGGTGTGGCAGAACACTTATCACGCGACATTAACCCTCTAGCTGAGTCAAACAGTTTTGGAATTGATTTGTACATGGAGGCTCTTTCAATTTTTACAACATAGTGGTCAAGGCATTAGTGTGCTTATTTTATGTAACAAGTTAGAGTTTCAAGTTTGCAAATCTGGATAGTGTGGGTAATTTTCATTTTTGGATGAATATCGGCAGTTAAGATGCATCCAGAATTTTTTTTTCTAGTTTAGGGTTCCTTATATTTCATGATGACCTCCTGAATCTTGTGTTTCACTGTTAAAAGAAACTGAAAGTCGAAGAAGGAATCAGTGTCAGAACCAGTGACATTTATTAAACGAATCTTCTAAACCTTTGAAACTGTCAGTTTATTAGTGTTTTTCTTTTTAAACTTAATATGAAGTAACATGTAACACATCATTCAATTAATGGAGTTAAACATTAACAAAACACTTTGAATCTAAACCGTACAATCGCCCATATCACCGAACTTCATATCAAAAAACGTTTTTAAAATCCTTTAACTCCCAGTGATGGACAAGACAAAATTTTACAAAAACTCCATTGAAATGTAACTTGTGCAATGTTGAAAAACAAAAAGTGCCATTTGAAAATACTGCCGAAAATAAAAATGGTCTTATCACATGATTTCATCCCCAGACTCAAATGTTAGAGCCATGCAGACTCTATCACTCACTGTGGGATTGAAAGGGCCAACATATCATTTTCTCAGTGGGACTGAACATTAACAAAACACTATGCATCTAAAATATTGAACTGCATATCTCACCAAAATGAAAAATATTATTATACATTTCAAGATGTAATTATGGTGATTTTACAACAGTGTACTTCATATTGATCTGATTTGAACCAAGCATTAGAGAATTCAAGAGTTTTCTTCTATTAATTCTATTAATAGTAACATCAAATATAACAGAGTACAATGCACATATAAGTACTGTTTACAGAAAGAGAGAGTCCCTGACCCATAACGTGTCAACCTGGACAAGAGGGGCAACTTTGTTTTAAGTTTCACCTCCTTTTCCTCCTCCTGCTCCTAAAACAATAACAGCAACAACTCAACAAAACGAGACAGGTCCTTAGAAAGAGAGGGAGATTTGTGATCTAATAAAAATGTTATTCAGACATGATGCTATAAATGTTGACACAGTAGTATTCCTGAAAATGATATTATTTCAATTCACCAACAGACAAGCTTTACTATTATTGGGTGCCAGAACGAAAAATTTAATTTTAAAGACTGTTATGGGATGCCCCCAGTAGGCACAGGTGTTTGAATTTCTTAATCACGCTTACGGTATTTCTTGCCAAATTTCCAAAAATTTTGCTTGATATAGGATTCCACTGATTAAAGTCAATTTTGTGCTGTATTTGGATGATCCTCTGTCTCTTCACAAGTACATCTTAATTTATCACAACCCTCCTTTTTTTAGGAAACAGACACTCAGTCACTGTCCTGGTAAACGGTCTAATGGTCTCTTGTGTTACAGACACTAAAAAGGTTCTTACGTTGTCACCGAGTTGATGGGCTAAGTGCATAACCAACATGATTTTTAGGCTGATATTTTTTAGTCTAAATTTGCTTTTTAATACCAGATTTACAGCAGTTTCGTTTCAGTTCAGTGACAATGTCTGAACCTTTTGGTGAATGTAACACAAATTACACCATACAGGTATGACAGCACTGACAGATAGCATACATCAAAGTGTTGTCACCCTTGAACTGTATTGACTAACTTTTATGCATACCACCCTTCAAACTAACAATACATAAATTTGAACTTAGGTTTTTCTTTTTTCATCCTGTTGTGAATGTGCTTCCACCAATCACTGAATGCATTGCTGCCTCAAACTCAGCATAATTTCTGAAATGGTTTGGCATCTTTAGCTCCATCAAGCAAGTTGAAGCAAAAATGCTGTTTGTACTCTCACAAGAGACTGTTATACGTCGTGGAAGGATGCTTTTGGCTGAGCATCGTGTTCCAGTGACGAACCTCAGGAAATCGTCAAGGCTCTCTGCATTACAATTCTTGATAAATGTCTGGAGCATCTGGAATACCCTTTGAGCATTCTTGTCTTCAGAGGGTGGGAAATACAGGCTACCGGCCACAGAGTCGTTACTTACTACACCTTGGTAGACAAAGCACTCTTCAAACACTTCTGGCTCTCTTTGTATTTCATCTAACAAACCAAGGATTGACAGCCCCTTCCTAAATTGGTCAAGGATTGCCTTCTTCTTGACCAGAATGTTGTGAAGCATTAGAGACTGGAGGACATCTAGCTTGTTATCAGCCTGCAACAACCAACAACTATTGTGTTTATAGGTTACATATTACTGCACATTATTTACAGCAAGAGGTAACAATAAATAAATTGATGACAAGTGTGGCAATGGGGCACACTGCTTGACTACCAGTAATCAGTGAGCACCGCTTCTTTCCACAAATAGCCAACAATTAAACTGACCTCCAAAATGCAATGTAGACATCTCTTTGCCTCCATTTAAACCATGTGGCACTACACATACAATTAGTTGTAGTGTTAACAACAATTAGGGACTGTTCATTTTATATCGGTTGGGTGGGGGAGGTGGGATTTGATGGGTAGCTCCTGTAGTAAATAATGAACCCCTCTTCATTAGAAATATTTTTGGGGTGGCCCCCTTATGGCCCAAATTATTTCAGATGGCCCCCCCTCAAAAAAAAGGAAGAAAGAAAAGGCAAAGAAAAATTGTTTCTTATAAAGCTGAACATAAATCACAGCCAAGGGGTCAATGTCAGCATTGTAGTAAGGTTAAGAATAAGTCTAGCCGAGCACTAATGGTAACTTTAAGGTAGGGGTTCCATTGGCATTTATTGCCCCAGAACCTTTTTTTGAAAAAAACCTAGAGATGCTCAAATACAATATGCTGCATTCTTATGATCAAATACATAGAAAGACAAATAATGCCAGTTTCAACAAGTTCTAAGAATATTTTTTGGCCAACATATCAGTTTTTCCATCATATAACAGTAAACCAGTATTTACTGTATTGGGTGGTATACCAATATTGAGGATGGCCATGTTGTTTTCATTGAGTTTGAAAATATGATGGCCCACAAGTAATGTATGATGAGTGGCAGAACAGTGACCCTACTGCCTGTTAGTAAGGCCAGATTTTTTAGCCCTACCACTTTGAAATGGTGGGGAAGAATTCCTTTTGAGTAAACAATAAAGTAGGGGTACAGAGGCATGCTTCCAAGGAAAAATTGGAGTTTTCTGAACATCAGAAATGCTGATTTTTGGCATTCTGGTAGCCTAGAATCATTACATTATTAAAGATGTCATCACTACAAAACTAGTAAGATTTTTTTGGTGACCATCCATACTTTTCACCTCCCCCCCCCCCCTTTGTAGCCATATATATTTTTTTATTTTTTAACTGCTTACCGTAAGTATTCTACTCTCTCCAGCTTCAGATAACAATCTGATCCAGCCAGATTCAAAGGCAATAGCATTTAGCTCATCTGCTGGAGCCTCTGAGACCTGAAAGTACAAGATATGCTTTATTAACAATAATTTCAAATTTTCCTTCCTATTGTTCATCTACATTGAAGTAATAGAACAACAAATTTAAACAAGGAACAAAACTGAACCACAGCTTATAAAACACAAACCAAACAATAGACTTACCCTGGTGACGTACTCAGCAAGTTCAATGTCATCCACATCTAAGCATGATGCTTTCTGGATGGCAATCTGTAGATCACCGGTTGCCAAGTACCAGTAAATGGTTGGAGACAGGTATGGGAAACCTGGACCTGACTGGATTAGGCTGTGGGCAATCATTTTACCCAACACTTCAAACAAGCCATTTACGACCAGTTCATTACTGAATGCAGGTACTTTGTTATATTTGTCACCATTAAAAACATTCTTAACTCCCTCGTTGTTCGCCATGGAATAAAAAACGTCACTAAACACCTGCCGTAAAACTCCACCAGTGTCTATGGCTGGCTGACCCTTTAAAGAAACAAAAATAGGAATTGTGGGGTCAAAGTCAGCACGTTTATAGAAACCGTACACATCCATCACTAGATCATCTTGATCAACCTTGATCTTTTCACGGGTTCCCCTTGGCTGCATCTTTGACCTCAAACGTTTCAGTATTTGAGGAAGAGTTTCAGGCCCACTTGAGATCTCTGGAGTGTAGTCAGCACTGTCATCATCACTCCCAGTGTTGTTCCCTACTGAGTTGTACTGTAAAAGAACATTTACGGCAGAGTTCACACTGCCACAGGTCATTACAGCATTTTGAATTACACCTCTTGGAATTCTAGGGAAGATAACAGCAAGGTTATCCACTTTTTGCTGATCTAGTGGTGAATTTATTGCCCCTGGAGGTCTTAGTTCATCCTTGTCATCCTCAACATTTACAGTGCTATGACCAGCATCTGGCATAGTGTACCCGGGAAATGAACTAACATTCCCAAAACCACTAACACCACTAGGTTCAGTACGAGATATCCCTGGTCTGTTTGTAAGACTAGATGATCCTGGGGTACAGATTTCAAGTCCTTCATATCCATACTGACTGGACTGCCGAGGTACACAGTTTGGGTCAATTTCAATACAGGAGGTATTTTCTTCAAATGCAGGAGCACTCTCTGCGAAACTGAACACTGTTTTTGACAGTTCATCGTCAGAGTTTCCTCTTTCCAGTAATTCATCTTTGGGTACATTTAGTCTCACGTAGAGACGACCCTGTCCACACAGATTCTTTACATGCGCAAAGTCCCACTTGAATCCAGTCTTGATTACTGGCAAGGAAATAACATTCTTTTCCCGTTTTACAAAATCAAAGTCTGTTGTTCTTATGGTTGGAATTTTGGTTTTGAACACTTCCACTAGTTCGCTGCGTATTTCGTCCTCAGAGTGACCTGGTGTAAGGTCAAACTCTCCTTTGATAACAACATGTCGTTCGTTAAAAGCAAATGAATCTCTCTTCTCACCGGCATCTTCCTCATCGCTTTCTTCCTCAATACAGTCAATCAAATGGACACTTTTGGGTACAGGGGGTTGCTCCTTTGAACCTTTTCTTCGCTTACTTGACACAGACAGAGGTCGAAAAGGATGGCCAGGCACTTTTCGTTTCCCGCCACTCGGTTTGTTTACTCCGGGAGTACTCACATTCGTTTCAATCTCGCGAGCCACTGACGTCGAAGCTTCTTGAATCAAATGTCGTGTCCGATTCAAAAGACTTTGTGCTCCACCACCGAAAGTTCGCATTTCTTCGCGAACACAACGCCTTATCGTGCTCTCCAACTCATCCCGGTGAGACGACATCTTGCGATCGCTTGCTCACATGGAAGAAAGGTCACGTGTTTCCAAAAGATAGAGCAGGCAGGAGACTGGGATCCAATGATGCGTAGAGAGGGATGCGTACAAAATGTTGAATGAATATATAGCAGTGTTGAATAAAAATTTTGACGTTGAATGTGAATGAATATATGTCGCGAATGTAAATGAATATATTCGTAACTAAGAAATATGTCGTTGAATGTGAATCTTTGTATAAGTTGAATGACAATGTAGTTGTTGAATGTGAATGAATATATTCGTGAATAAAAATAAAATCATTAAATGTGAATAAATATTGGATTTGTGAATTTTGCACCATTTCGCCAACCATAGGTGATCCTAAATATCATCGTTACTCTCATCACCTGCAAATCAATATTTTTGGTTAGTTTTAATAAACAGAAACTCAATAATCCCAAAAACTCGGGAAAAACTGACAGATAAATATTCTTACCTTCCATCTTTCGCTCTCCACGTGCAATCCTCGTTTCTTTGCCGTACTGCGCAGACTCCAACTTAATTTCTTAGGTATTACCGCTGACCACTATTTCTCATTCCCCATTCCCCATTCCCCATTCCCCATTCCCCATTCCCCATTCCTCGTTTTAGTAACATCCTGTGAATGACATTTCACGTTTTTGAAGGATTCTTGTCCTTTTTCTGTGTTTATGCATTAAAGGAATTTTCATTAGTGAGCAATCTGATCAATTTCCTTTTGAACTTTAGGCGTAATTTTCAATATTTTTCTTAGAGGATTTCTACTGTATTTTATTCGAAAAGTGGAAATCGTGACTATTCTAGACTGAGTCGGTGTTGTTTATGGATTTCAATGTAGGTTGTTTTTCTTCGGCGACGCATATTGGTTGTTTTGACTAATTCGTAATTTAGTATTCAACACCTGAAGAGTCGCTCTGTCGTCATTTTAGTCTTAGTGTAAAGTTCCTTATGTTTTTTGTTCAGTTGTGGAATATTTTATCTTCCTTATATTGTTATATTTTTAGTTTCTCCATTTGAAATGAATGACATTTCTGTCCCAATTTAGCGACTAAACTTAGACTCGCCGTTTCAGTGAGTGAGTTCAGTGTGGCATGTTTTCGTGTTCGTTTTGTTTTTTGTTAAACCGCTAAGCCATTTCAGTGTGTCTTTAGTTGCAGATCGAAATGAAATCTTTATTTAAGAAACTATAAGCAAAGCATTTCTCGGTTGAAGACTATTTTGTCTAAAATGAGACTCTAAAAGCTTCCTAAAATTAGTTCAGGGTGTGTTCTTGAAAGCGCCCCATTAATACTTCGCGGGTGAAAAACTTGTGTCATTTTCTCTTGATAATTAAAGTGTGCTTGAAAGTTTCCGAAAACATTTTTTGGGTAATTTTTTGTCAGTAAACGGTTTGATGCCGTGAAAATATTATTTATTTTAGAAAAATAGATTTTGAGAAATGTTTCATGGTTAACACAATGAAACAGCCAGAAGGATGCAGTGGAATCAGTGAGAATTGTGTATTTGCAGGGAAAAGTCTGTCGAGTCGCTACCGGGAGCAACTTAAGTGGGTTTTTTTTAGCAATTGTAGTTTTACAAGTACTCTTCTTGAACTTAATTAGCTAGCTTTCGAAATAATACTACAAGAAGAGCTGTCGGTGAAAGTCGTGCTGAAGTCTTCTCTTTGAAGAAAAATAAACCAAGTCACAGTTTCCTCAGTGGTCCGCATGTTTTCCCTTGCTGTTTTTCACCTCTTGGCGAATAACTGTACAACTAAAATTTAATGTATTTTACGGGCCAATAAGCATGAGAGAGAGATGTGGAGCTCCGCTTTTAGGCTTGGCTAAATCTATATATTAGGTATTTACTACGTTTATTTCCACAGGCGTTTGGCTTTTTATCCAGTATTCTATTCGTCGTGGACATGGTGCTGAATTACAGAGTGTTTCAGACACAGAGAGCACAGGAAATTCCTCCCGAACAAGGAATGCAACTCCTCCAAAGACGGGTCTGGGATATCAACTATGAGTACTTGAAGTCTCCGGTGTTTTACGTCAAATTAGTAGAAATGGTAAGAAGTCGCTTATCCAGAGTGGTCGCTCGAATGTACTCGTAAGTTTGCACTGTTCTCGTAAGGCTAGACTTGTAGTTTTTCACTATGTACTTTTAGTCATTTGAATTCAAAATCACGAAAAAATTCTTGAAAAAAAGGATGCATCTTGAGTTTATCACAATTCCATTTTTGCAGGCATTATTGTTTGGGGCCTGGGTGTGCATCTTGAAGCACTTCGACTTGGACGTTTTTAAAAATCCGAACATTGATGTTGAGGATTCAAAAGAGGATTTCTTCAAAGGCATCACAATCTGGTCCTGGGTGATGGTCATACTTCTGGTTTTGACTGTCATATTCAGTTTTGACAAGATTTGCAGTCGCTCCTCACCGTGGACTCTGATGGTAAGAAAGTATACCAATCGTCTCATTTGCCACACTCCTATTTACTTCGCTTCCTTCCTCATATTGTTCCGACGATCTGGCGACAGAAATATTTTTCCGCGAATTCGATAGTAGCCTCAGTCCATATGTCACTTTGATCTGTCCCCTTCATTTACTGTATATTAACTTCATGGAGACATAGTACAGACCCTCGCCACGATCTTTACGGGGAGCTGTATGGATCAATTTGTTTGTTTGTTTACTTGGTTTGTTATGCTATTTGTACTGATGATGATGACGACGACGACGACGACGACGATGAGATGGAGGAGGAGGAGGAGGAGGAGAAGGAAAAAGACGGGGAAGACGACGAAGAGGGAGTTTTAACTTACTTCGCGCGCTAGACGATCCAATAAGAAAATAGTCTTATCCTGTTATGTAACTCTTATGTCATAATAGCTTTATTGCCAAAAACATTTCATATTTCATATCTCCGAGCGAGTAGAGCTCAGCTCACTGCACGCCTTGGTCCAGTTTGGCCGTTTATTGTGAGGTGGATTGGTAGATTTTAAACACAAAAGCGTCATACTTCTTTAGTTTCGTCCTTTAATGATTTTAAATGCTCCTTTTATTTTTGTAGACTTTTATGTTCTACGTCCTGATGTCCATTCTGTTGAGTGCCTGCTGTGGAAACCTGACTCCTCGGGCTGTTGACTTTGGAAAGGAGTACAAATATTATACGTCCAAAGAGCTTAAACAGAGCGGTCTTGTCCTGTTCATCGGCTTGGTAAGTATGTTAGCCTCAGCAAAACATGTTAGCAGATATTAAGAGTCGCCCTGGCTTTGCTTCTAACTTATTAATTGCCCCCGCAGGGTTTTGGCCTGAGGAGGCATGATTGGAGTCCCTGCGTATAGTATTTGTATTCTTACACAGGGAAAATCTCGATTTGCCCGCAATCGTCTAGCAAGGTGGCATCGGGAGTTGTAGAAACGCCCGCAAGTGGGTATCGGGAGGTGTGAGAATTTTTTACGCCACGTGTACATATTTTCGGGCAGAAAGAATTTTCAAAGTACAGAATTTACATGCACAACTTTAATTAACAACATCCGACTATGAGAAAAAGTGGTGTCGACCGCTCACCCTCGACGTCAGTTTATTACTAAGAAATTACTTTGACTCATCTCGCAGTTTTTCTTATCATGAACTAGACATTCGTAGCTTAATATAAAAATCTTAAACATCTTCGTACGTTGCGTGTGAGCCGAGATTTAATTTTTAGAAGATATTTTTTACACCCGCGCTGCCCGCGCTTTCTAGAAATACCAATTTTACATTCTATAAATATTCTAACAAGTAGGTGTGATAATTGCCTGCACGGCGAAAGGTGTGATCAATGCTTGCGTCAGCTTCTTACTAAGAAATTATCTTGGCACGTTGCGAAAGTTTCTTTTATTCATAAACTAGACATTCTTAGCTAAATATAGAGACCCTTTTAAGATGTTTAAAAACATCTTCGTACGTTGCGTATGAGCCGAGATTTAAGTTTTAGATTTTTAACGCTGCGAGCTGTACTTAAAATATGGTGATCGGGAGGTGTTTCCGGATAAATTGGACAACTGTTTCACTCTCGACACCAGCGTTGCTAGCCGCCATTTTTCAGTTCACTGTTTCCCAGAGACCTTAGCGCATCCATGGTTGGAATTGTACCCAGGTTTTCCTCAAACATGAGATGCTACAAATTCGGCCATTTTCACCCACCAACACGGGATTTTTCAAAATTGCTTCAATATCTCTGATTCACCGTGAGATTTCGGGCCAAATTGTGAGACCGTGAGTTGGTACCTCAAACCGTAAGTCCTGCAGGGTTGTCAGCGAAAATTCAGTTCTTACCAGCGGGGGCACCTGTAGTGTTAACTATCAACTAGCTTATTTCTGAATGAATCCAAGATTGTTAAAATTATGTTTCGAACTTAGTCTAGTGACCCTACCTCGTACGGAACTTTAACTCTAACTTGAATTCAGAGGGAAAATAAGGATTGTCAACCCCATTTCTGGAACAAACCCTAATCGATTTTATGTACGACGCGATTAAGTATTAATAGTAATTGTTGCTTTATGAAGTCAACCTGTGGATTATGGAAAGGGAAACATTTTTTACCATCTATTTCGCATACGTCTCGAATACTTCTGTACTCGTGGGTATGAGGAAACGATATGAGTTAATCGGAATACAATCACAGCATTCCCTTGCTATATCCGGGTTTTGCTAAACGCAGGCCCGTGGCCCCGCGGCCCACGGCCCACGGCCCACGGCCCGCGGCCCGCGGTCCACCTCACGGCCCGCGGCCCGGCGGCCCACCAGAAGGCCCGCGGCCCGCGGCCCACAGATTTTTGGTCAGTGGTATATTAAAGCGCATGCTCAGATAGGCATCGGCGAGTGAGGTCGACTGTGGCCTAAAATGGACGATTGTGAGTTTTTGGTTTCTTCGCAATTTCAAACATTTTAATCCTCTGCAATCCTTGTATCTCTTTCATGCTTTTCGCTCAGGGAACGTACTTCTATGTCGTGTACGAGTACGTACTTCTATATCGCGGGTTGGCCCACAGAATTTTGTCTTTTGTCAACACAGCGGACGTTCGTCCTACAACGATGTAAGTTTTAACAGAATTGAAACTCTTATGTAATGAACTATCTCGTGTGTTTCGTGTTTAGTTGTTTTTGCAAGTCCACAGTCGACCACACTCCGCTGATGCCTAGGTGAGCATGTGCTTTAATATACCACTGACCAAAAATCTATGGGCCGCGGGCCGGGGGCCGTGAGGTGGACCGCGGGCCGTAGGCCGCGGGCCTGCTTTTCGCAAAACCCGCTATATCCGGGGGTAGTGTCAAAGGAAATTGTTAGTCTTTTTTTCAGCCTTACTGAGATAATGATGATTGTATTTTGGTAATGAAATGAGAGTTAAATTTTCTCTGTTTCCAGGGCTTGGGTTACATCGCCTGGATAACTTTCATCGTGGACATTGTCCTGATTTACAAGTTGTACCGACAACAGAGAATGCAGGAATTCCCTCCGCAGCAGTTCGCGGGCCAACCCGTCATACAACAACCGGCGGTGGTGATTATGCCTCAAAACATGGGAGAAGGCGGAAAGCAGCAAGTCTTCCAACCGGTTACACATCCGAGACAGCAGCCATTTCAATATCCGGGACAGCAGCCTGTAGTGACTGGAGCGCCCCCACCGGGTTATACTCCGCAGCCACCATACGACCCGACCCAGAAATAAGTTATGCAACGCTAAGCTGTTTATGAAACGAAGTATAGCTATGTAGCGTGTATTTGCTGACCGTTTCAAATAATTATATAAGCGTATTGAATTTGGGAAGTCGATATGAATAACCGGATGGCCGTAATTCTAAAGAGTGTGGTTAGCTTCGTTCAGAGACCACGTTCCTGAACCAGAATGCATGCAGGGTCCGTGAACCTAAACCGTGTTGCACGTGCTGCTCAGTTCTAGGAATTTGCAGTCGGATATAAATGCAGTTATCTCCGTATTAGACCGGTAAACGTAGAACAATGTTTTGTTTGATAAAACGCTGATTAGAGCGTTTAGTTATCACAGTCAACCAAGCAAAATAATTAGTCCAATTGTGGATTGCCTTAGGCCTCTTTTTCAAGGTAAGGCTTGGTACACATCCCTCCATTTGAAAATTAGTTTTCATTCACATGCTTTTCGTATGAAAGGATGTAAGTGGCCTACTTACTCTGGGTTTTAAAACGCTGCCTCACAAGCTTGTTTTTCATAACTGTTAAAATTAAGTGAATTAAAATTTACAGTAGACTCCTCAGTCGCCCCTTTCTTACTTCTTTATGGTGGAGTCAGAATTTGTTGAATGTGTTTTGCGTGTGTTTGTGGAGGAGGGAAAAGAAAACTGAGAAACTCGAGAAAAATACACCCTTGGAACAGGGGCGTAAACAAACAATCAATTCTACTCATCAATCGAGACGAAGGCCAGTTCTCGTCCTCCTTTTGAATTTTGAATTTTTGCCCAATTTGTTAGTGAGACTGTGTAAACTGCTTCAGTCAGCTGTTTAGTGTTAGTTCAACTCCATTAAGGACGGTCGATCGCGACCTGCGCCTTGACTGTTCCATTGTTCAACTTATGTAGACAGATCATTATTCATTCTAGTTTGTATAATATTTTAGTATATTAAAGAATTATATCTCACTGCGTTATTCACTGTGCTGATTTAGTGAGAACGATTTAAAACCAGACACCTTGGAAGAATTCAAGAAACGGTCTACCACCCCATCCTGGGCGGAGTATAATGCTTCTAGTAGTTACTGAACGCTCTTGTTCCTTCAGTAACCCCGGGGGATAAATACTCCACCCCCTCCCTCAATTTAAGCCCTGTGTATTGATGATATACAAACTTCAGCTTTAAACGGAAACTGATTACCAGTTGGTATTATCAGTTAAGCGTTTCACTTTGCTAACCGGTTAAGGATAAGGCCTCCTTTTATTACTGCGCATACGTTCTGCACATCTCTGGTATGGTCCAAGATATTCGGGCTTAAGAAATTTGCCCACTAATACAAAGGTATTTTTGCACGATTTGTGACTACGTGGAAAAAGCAAACCTTAGCATGGGCTATCAGAATCCAAAAAGAAAATCAGGGGTAACCACGCATTTTTCAGAGATAATTGAGCTTAACTTTAGAAAGAAAATGGCATACATTCTTTGTATTTTAAAGCTCTTTTAGAATTATGGTTGCTTAAATATCTCTAAAAATGCGTGGTTACTCACATTTTTCTTTTTAGCGGAGCTCACGGAGCACCATGGGTAAGCAAATTTGGTAACCTGTTGATCCGAAAAATTTTGGTTCTGACGTTAGCGTACGTCCATCCGTCCGTCCGTCCGTCCGTACAGACTCTGGGGGAGGGCGACGGGAGTCCCAAGACAGCCTGACCAGGGGAGGTGGAATACCATCTTTTCTTGTAGCTGAAGTAAACAATATGGCGGCTGGTTCCTCGTTCGCTCGATTTTCAATACGATAATTGTAATACATTCTTGGAATGAAGACTTGTAGCAGTTCATCATGAAAGGGAAAAAGAACTGCTTCAATCTCGATGGCGCATATGGAAGGTATTGGAGAGCTTGAAGGCAAGAAATCCTTGTTCGAGGACATACTTGTTTTTTCAAAGCTAAGGAGATCTGGAAAGAACCCGGCGACTTTTGTTTAGATTTTCAAGTCCTTCTTTCAGTTCAGTGGCAAGGTAAATTACAGATTTGATTGTGAATTTACATTGTAAAAATTGTTGAATTGAGCGACTTTACATGTTTAGTAAAATACGGTAATTTTCTTGAAATGTTTTGAAAACTTCTTTAAAATAGCTAGTAGTTCCCGTTTGCTGGCTTGCGAGTAACTTCACTCGAGGGAAAAATTGAATGCAGTTTGCTTTCCTAGGCAAACAAGTGCTTCGTAGGTGAATGATATTTCATGTTTTTGAAGGTTTCTTGTTCTTTTTTCTGTGCTTATTCATTAAAGGAATTTTCATTAGTGAGCAATCTGATATTTAGGCTTCTGAACTTTAGTGCGTAATTTTCAATATTTTTCTTACAGCAATTCTACTGTATTTTATTCGAAAAGTGGAAATCGTGATTATACTAGACTGAGTCTGTGTTGTTTTGTTGTTTTTCTTCGGCGATGCATATTGGGTTGTTTTTGTGTTTAGTATTCAACGCCTGAAGAGTCGCTCTGTCGTCATTTTTAAGTTTATAGTCTTAGTGTAAAGTTCTTTATGTTTTTTGTTCAGTTGTGGAATATTTTATCTTCCTTATATTGTTATATTTTTTGGTTTCTCCATTTGAAGTGAATGACACTTCTGTCCCAATTTAGCGACTAAACTTAGAATCGCCGTTCCAGTAATTGAGTTCAGTGTGGCATGCTTTCGTGTTCCTTTTGTTTTTATAAAACCGCTAAGCCATTTCAGTGTGTCTTTAGTTACAGATCGAAATGAAATCTTTATTTTAGTAACTATAAGCGAAGCATTTCTCGGTTTAAGTCTATTTTGTCTAAAATGAGACTCTGAATTCTTCCTAAAATTAGTTCAGGGTGTGTTCTTGAAAGCGCCCGATTAATACTTAGCGGTTGAAAAACTTGTGCCATTTCAGTCTTGATAATTATACGCGTGCTTGAAAGATTCCGAAAACATTTTTGGAGAATTTTTGTCAGTAAACGGTTTGATGCCGGAAAAATATTATTTATTTTAGCAAGATATATTTCGAAAAATGTTTCATGGTTAACAGAACTAAACAGCCAGAGGGGTGCATTGAAATCAGTGAGAAATATGTATTTGCATGTAAAAGTCTGTCGAGTCGCTACCGGGAGCAACTTAAGTGGGTTCTTTTGTAGCAATTGTAGTTTTACAGGTACTGTTCTTGAACTTAGAAAAAATAAGCTAGCATTCGAAAGAATGCTACAAGAAGAGCTGTCGGTGAAAGTCGTGCTTAAGTCTTCTCTTTGAGGAAAAATAAGCCAACTCACAGTTTCCTCAGCGGTCCGCATGTTTTACCTTGCTGTTTTTCACCTCTTGGGGAATAACTGCACAACTAAAATTTACTGTATTTTACGGGCCAATTAGCATGAAAGAGAGATGTGGAGCTCCGCTTTTAGGCTTGGCTAAATCTATATATTAGATTTCAATAACCCTTGCTAAGACCTTTTTTCCCCATAGTCATGACCTTTGCAAAAATACCTTTGTATTTAGAGGCACCGTCCTTAACGAAGCCCTTAATTGAGATGCCTGTAGTCTAGACAAGCAGGGGATAAAGGCATTTGTAGATTGATGCAATGCAAGAAAATCTTTCCCTAACTTGTACACGATTTATCTTCGTCTCATCTCCCTGAGATGAGACCAGAAAAGGCCCTTTTATGTTCGTCCTGCTCATGAGAGTCGAAAATCCGGGAATACGACAGCTGCTGTTCAAGCGTCGAACGGTCAGTGAATTAGTTACTTTTAAAACTCTCGTCAATTCATGGCAAAATTTCTGCCGCGGTTGAATCGGACGCGAAAGAAAAAAAAAACAATTTAAAAAACGACATATGAAACTGGAACTGGGTCAGCTTGGAAGGCGAAGGGTTAAGAAATCCGCCGTGCGTCGTTACAAAACCGATGCCACCATTTTGACCCATTTTGAATTAGAGGTCTGGAACCGCCTTTGGAAACCGTTCGTAACATTAGCAAAATGACAATATATGAAACTGGAAGGAGAGCCTTCGAAAACCGTAGGTGCAACTACATAGCTAAATCTCCTTCGTAATTTCACAAAAACGGGTGTGTGGCAAGATTAGGTGTTGAAATAGTGATTATCAAAATATCGCTCGATAGCGTTATATGTCTACCACCATCACCGGGTCACGGAAGTGACAACTGCGAATACTTGATTGACATATTTATGGCGAAAGTAAAGAGTTCGTACGATCTGATTGATGTGTCTGAAGTATGCAACGTTTATCGTCCCAAAACAACTCTTAATCCTACTGTAAAGTTTGAAATAATATTTCGAAAAAACAAAACCGTTACCCCCTAAAACACTGTAGTGAAACACGAAACTTTAGTTGTCGAGGGATATTTATTTTAATGAATGCGTTAACCGTCCAAATACCTGAAATTTAACCGTCCCTGTCAAAATTGACACATGTCATCGATCCTCATCTGTCCTCATTTCTCAGAAATCGCGTCTCGTCTTCTAAGATGGGTATTGGTTTTCCGCATAGTAAAGCGCGGAAGGCCTTATTCAGTCACTTCAGAGGTCAGCGTTTGTAGACTACCCTGCTCTGACTGAGGGTAAAAAAAAAATCTGTAAAAGCGCACACCCAAGAAAGACCAAGAAAAAGTGAAGAAAATCAGTTCAAAGGAAACAAAAGGTAAAATATTTTAGTCCGTTTCAAACTGAGGGGTCTGTGAACTCGTAAGCCGATTCCGAGGACGGTTGAAGTAAACACAATTACGTGTGTGATTTCACGCTGTCGAGTTTGTATTTAGCAACAAAGCGATCAAAATGTGGTTACATTTTGTGATAAGCGTGCTCTTATTTAAACATGATCCTCAGTTATTCTTTCAGATAGATTTTCTAACTTTCGATTCCAGTGCACGAGTGTTCAAGGTTTTTTCAACCCGTACAGGAAAGATAGCGATAGACCTAAAGAAGGAGAAATGTCTTAGTTACGGAGCTTTTTCTTATTCTGCTGGCAAACCTGAGTGCCGGGGCCGGTAAAACCCGAGTACCTGCGGTGACGGCAAAAGCGCGTGCCCCTCTACTTTCGGTTTTTCTCCGGGTACTCCTGTTTTCCCCTCTCCTCAGAAACCAACATCTCCAACTGAGTTGGATACCGTTGACAACTAAATATAGTGACGATTTTTTTATTCGACGTCTCGATGAAATTCTGTTTGGAAGGCTTTGAACATTTGAAGACTTTGAGTTTAACTGTGTTGAAAACACTAGCCAAGGCTGTTCTTAAGAAAACCATCTCATTGTATATAGTTTACACAAATGCATACTCATTATGCGCCAATCAATTCGAAAGTTCAACATCCCCCCCCGGGCAACCCCCCGAGCATTTGAAGTTTTGAAGAGTGGCTTGTTCAAATTCCCTCCCCTCAGGGCAAGAAAGCCGTTCAAATGCCCCACCAATTAGTACTCAACTGCCTCTCCTCAAAGACAAAATATAATTTGGTCTTTAATCAAGCACTTAACATGCCTTTCAGAGAGAGATATGCCGTAATGACACCTTCAATCTTCTTTTAAAGACCCTTTTCAAAGAGTTATTCACTAACAAAGGCGAAATTATATCTTGTAAATCCGTCATACCCCGCAAAAAGCGAAAAAAATTCAGGGGCCTATTACGTCAGAACAAGAGATAAATCCAGTTCAAATTCCCCACCCTTCCAACGCAACGTTCAAATTCCCCCCTCCCCTGGCACGATGCACAGTCAAATGCCCGGGGTATGCCCGGGGGGGGGGATGTTGAAGTTTCGAATTGATCGATTGTAGTGGGGGGGGACAGGGGGGCGGGAGACCGGGAGAAATGGGGGCGGGAGGTGTACGGGAGGCGGGAGAAGAGGGGGCGGGAAGCGGGATTTCCAAGGTGGCGGGAAGCGGGAGAAAAAGGGAAAAATTACGCAACATTGTGCAATATTTCGCAATCGAAAAAATGCAAAGGGGCGGGAGCCAAAAAATGCAGGGCGGGAACCGGGATTAAAGGGTACGGGAAGCGGGAGGTTTAAACCCCCCTGTCCCCCCCCCACATTGTAATACGCTGATGGGATCTGCGAAAAAAAAAATCCTAAGTCTAACAATGAAAATGTTCTCCCTCCCTTGTTTTTAGAGCCGTAAAATTTATTACAGGTAAGGTAGTCTCCAATCTGTGAAAGGCCTTTTCAAATGTATTTTAGACCCCATCGCCGATTTATGCGTGTAAACATCAAAAAGGATGTCTGGCCTTCTCAGCCGCCAGTAGTGACCTTTGGACCTATAAGAAGAATAATATAATCGTAACTGCTTCTGTTTACAGTTGATCATTCATTTGATGGTTAAATTTTAGCCACTATTAATGCGTTAATGTTAAGGAAATGAACAGTGAACTGAATCACATACCAGTCCACAGGGCGCAGAGGAGTCATATTTGACCGTAATGCCGGCTAAATTCATCGCGCAAATCGATCTTGTTTTGAATTAAAATTTAACAATGAACGTGACTGAACAAAACATCATGCTATCTAGTTACGCGTCTGGTGAAATTCTATCCGCAAGACAAAAGCCCGACAATGGTCGCCCGAAGGGCGACATTATCGGGCACGAAGTGCCGAGAAGAAAAAACGACAAGGGAAGAAACCAAAACCACGTGATAAGTTCGATGTGGACCGTAACTTAAAGAGCCAGTGTCACCCAAAATGCTTTGCGCGGTTGTGTTTTTGTTTTGAAGTTTGGCTGGCGCGTTTGCCGGACGTTTCGCAAATTATACCCTGCCGCACTGGCCTTTCAGCAAGCTGATATTTACAGTAGTAGCCTCTGAAAATAGTAATGTCTTCATCGCTAGATGTTACCGGAGAAAACAACTCTAGATCTGACTTTGTAGTCAACGCGTATGGAGCTTTTATAACAACCGATCGATCGATCTCGCTGGACGTAAAACCAGAGTAGCCACTTCCACTCGATATAAAAATAATAAGTCAAAAACAAATAGCAAGAATATTGACGTCTTCATCGCTAGATGTCACTGGAGAAAACTACTCAAGATCTGACTTTGCATTCAATGCGTATACATGGATCTATTACAGTCCGATCGATTGATTGCGCGATCGATCGCATCGACCGATGTCGATGGACGCAAAACCAGAGTAGCCACTTACACTTTTTGTAAAAATAAAACATATACAGACAATGAGCACAAGGAATAATTAAGCAAAACAACACAAGCTCATTACCATAAGCATTATTTTGGAGCAAGCCCGTAGCTACTGTTATTTTGTGGTAAATCAACGTTCCTTCTGTTTTCATTCGGCAACGAATATAGCACTATTTCGGCAAACACAGTGTCAGTACTATTGCTGAAACCCGTAGATGTTTTTGTTTCCCTCCGCTACTGATACACGGACTCCTTCAGCCGTACAACTTTGGCAGAGCCAGGAAGACTCGACCTTCGCCTCGACTTTCCTGAACCCTACGAGGCGTCCCATTTAAAGATCTCCTTCTCCACCGCGAAAACACTTCAGAATTCGGAAATATACAACGAAATCAATACGGCGACACTTAAATGTGAAGTCAAAATTCACACTAGTGCTTTCGGGTGGCTAACGGCAGCGATGGAAGAAGATACAAATTAGACTTCACGACAATCAAGAAAATGGCGTATTTTTCATATATGAAAAATGTACTTCGGCGCGCAAAGCAATTTGGGTGACACTGGCTCTTCAACATACTGGTGACGGAAACGGAAGAGGATTTTCTGCATGCTGAGAGGAAGTGAAATCAATTCAAATTCAAAACAACAGCTGATCTCGATTGATCAGCCGGTTTGTACAACGATGGGAAACATTCTTCGAGAAAACGCTATTTACCGCAAGATAATGGACAGATGAGTAAAAATTAAAATTAGAAAAGAAATCTCTCTTCAAAAATTGGTAAGAAATTTCAGTACGCGACGTACGCGACGCACCTGGTGAGATGTTTTGGGTTTCAATCGGTGTAAACATGAAGCTTTAACTAAATATTTAGTGTATTTTATTTAAGGCTTTTAAACAACATCAAATGCGATCACAGGGCGGAGAGGAGTCAGATTTGACCGTAATGCTGGCTAAATTCATCGCACAAATCGATCTTGTTGATTCAAAACAACTGAACGTGACTGAACAAAGCGTCATGCTATCTTGTTACGCGTCCCGGGATAGCGTTGCTAGGCTTTTGCGTATGTTCTGAAAGTCCGACTTGTCAAAATCGCTTCCAATCCTACGCATAATGCTTTGTTATGTAACTGATGACGCATTTCCGTCACCGGTATCCTCCGGTCCACATCGAACGAAAGCGGACCTTTCAACTCCAAAAATTCGCTCCCCAAAAGTTAGATTTAACGAACTTTCTGATAAAACTTTTAATCCGCCTTGGTGGAAAGTATTTTTTCTCATTTCACTTGCCAAAAATGAGGCCTTTTTGTTCGAAGTGTGGCGATTTATTGGGGATTGAAAATTGGACCGAAATTGCTTTCGTCCCTTGCCTCTTTCTTTACCGTTAGTCGGCTGTTAGTTACTGGTGATACGCCCACAGTAACTGCTGTATGCGGTTTTTGTCTTGCGGATAGAATTTCACCAGACGCGTAACTAGATAGCATGACGCTTTGTTCAGTCACGCTTATTGTTTTGAATCAACAAGATCGATTTGCGCGATGAATCTAGGCAGCATTACAGTCAAATATGACTCCTCTACGCCCTGTGACCAGTCTAGGTACATTCTCGTTCTTAGAGCCTACGATCTGTTCGGTCAGCGGTGGGATCGTAGGGCTCTGGTATCAGCCATTACCGGATGTCGTGAAATTCACGACATCCGGTAGCGCATGTCTAATTCGTTAAGGTACTATTGCGCCTGCTCTATTCTCGTCCGTGGAGCTCTGGGCATGACAATTCTGACAACAACGGAGAAATTTGAATTTTTATCGATCGAGTCATGCCTTAGATCGACTAAAAGCTGCTCGGGACCCTCTAAATCTCCTGCAATTAGCTAAAAGCCTGGAGCTTTAAAAGGAGCAAACTTAAGAGGCTACCATTCGTGCCGTAATTGCTCGAGCTCACGGGTTTTGGATTTATATCTTGCCTGAATAAAGGTATATTTGCATTTGCGTTATACTGAATTGTACAGTTATTTTATTACATTCGTCTGGTTTCTGTTGTGTGAGAATGTCAACTGTTTACTAATAGTTTCGCCTCTAAATGCTACAATGTATTACGTTTTACCTCATCGAAAATTTCAAGAAGCATTTGGCGCCCAAGTTTTTAAACATCGACATCAAGAGATCATTACAAGAGTTACATGTAAGTTTATTTATGGACAAGCTGTAGTTTTGTAGAAAATGCTGTAGCGAGAAAAGAATCGCTGGCATTTAGCGACAATCTCTAACACTTTGAATTCTTATGTGCTTAAACCAAACAGCAAAATCTGCCCTAAACCACTGCACTTTCTTTGCGTGGAAAATTGATCAAGTCAACATATTTAAAATTTTAAAATGCCCTGATTAATTCAACCGGAAATAAAACGTTATGCCTAGAAGCCAAAAAATTTTAACGTTATTGCGCATACAGTTTGAATCGGCCAATCAAAAAAAAAATTTTTTGGCCGTTACCAGAGCTACAGGAGACGTAATTTAAAAAAAGCCGCGTAGCTCTGGGGACGAGAATCGTCTAGGTAATAATAGGCCATCCGTTTAATTTGGATAGTTTTTCGCATTTTCGGTTCTGTTTTTGCTTTATATTTTCCTATTTTCTTGTTTTACTTTTTTTCGTTCATTTTTCGTAGCCAGTATTTTCGCGTCATTTTTAAATGTTCTAGCTGGCCTCAATATATTTCTTATGGTACAAGTTAGGAAAACTCTTTCGTTCACTCCCCTTGACCTGTATGTTTGACCAAGCAGTTGCAATGAGAAGACAGCGATTCTGGTTACTGGCTTTACAACGTGGCTACCGAGTTTTCTTTTTTTCAATCTTAATCTTGAAGACATTTTTTCTAGAAAAAAAACGATAAAACTAAGGCGAAATCACCGCAGCTGAAACAAATCACAAATTTGTAACCTGCACTTGCATTGTCTGTTACTCCTCCACATTCAGCTTCCAACACTAAACGATGCAGCAACCCACAGCTAAACAAACTGAGATGCAGACAACTGTCAATCAACTGGATGACCTACGAGACCAGGTCCCAGGACAGGTCCCCCTGAACCAACCAATCGTGACCGCGCCCGTCTCAGGCCAGCCGAGTATGGTCACGTCCGTCCCAGGGCAGCCAATCGTAAGGGCGCTCGCCCCAGGCCACCCAATTATGTACCAGATGGCTCCTGGGCAACCTCAGCCAGTTTTTTTCCCTGCCGTTCCTGGACAGCCTAACATGTCACCACAGTGTCAGGGTGGGCAGCATTATGTTTCTGGTGGGGGACAACCGGTTCAACAGGTGCAAATGGCGCAACCAGTTAGAGGACAGTGGTTCCCGGGTCACCCTCCGCATCGAGATCCCGACATGTCCCCAATACAGTTTAACAACGTTTACATGAAAAGCCCTTTAGGGGCTACAAGAATTGTCGAATTCGTGAGTACCGTGATACATTTCTCATCTGAATTTAGAGCAACGTTAAAAACCGCTTTTAGTTACCTCCTATACCCTCGTATTGCCACCTGGTATTTAAAAACCGCTTTTAGTTACCTTCTATACCCTCGTATTGCCACCTGGTCTGACATAGGCTACAAAAAATTCCATATTGCAATCTGAAAATTGTTAAGGTACCAGCCCTGGGTGTCACAACCCAGCACGGAATTGCATGACACTATTGCCACGGATTTATATAAAGTGAGTGCAATGCACAAGCAGTTAATTTGTTGTCAGTTGGAAATGAAAACAAAAACAAATAACACGAAGACTTAGATGACAATGACTCAGTATTGTTCCCTGTATTCGTTTAATTTATGTATATATTAATCCTTTTTAACAGTTCACTCTTATTGTCGCTGGGGCCTGTATCATCGCCTACTCTAACAAAGCGTATGGAGTAGATGGAAGAGGGAATTTCTTCAGGGGAGTCACCATATTCAGTTGGGTGATGGTGACCATGTACCAAATGACATACATGTTTGGCCTCAACAAAAGCAAAATCTGCTTCGGGCAACCGTCAAACCTCACCTTGGTCGTAAGTAGACGAGTATTCCGTAAATAAGAAGAAATCCTGGCAATTGTTACTTCCCCCCCCCTCCCTTGATCAACCCCTCAATTGTCCCCCCGCCCTCTTGATCAGCCGTGACTTAACCACCCAAGAGTAAGGACGTTTTTTTTTTTTTTTTTTTGGTATTTTCAGCTAGAACGCTTGGACAAATCAGCGTATCGTGTTCACTGTCGCTCGAATTTAAAAGTAACCAATAAACTCTGCGTCATAGGTTTATGGATGATGATGATTTGTAGATTAAATCGGCGTTAAGAGTTTGATGAGTTTTTACCCATAAATGAATTTAAAGCTATTGAGCTGTGGTTTTCCGTTGTACTGCGCGTTTTCTATGCTGCCACTGCTATTTCTGCTTCCTGGAAGATCGAAGCAATCTCCTGATCATCTCGTTGGATAATTTTTTTTAGAGAGATTAAGCACCACGTTCACGGCAAACGCGAACGGCAAAATACCACGTGATCATGAGTTTCCCGCCATTTTTCACGTTTGCCGTTTGCCACTTGCCGTTTTCAACACGAAGACGCCTGTTCTCGCGTTTGTCAACAAAGGGAGTATTTTTTTCGAAGTTTTTAATTTGTTCTGCTACAATTAACAGCCTGTGTTGAAGCCCAGTGATGTTTTATTTATTTTTATACGCAAACTGACCGGTAAACTGTCAGTGTTTACACAAAAGGGAAGAAAAAAGTGCGAAAAAGCGAACTGGTGTTTGGCTATCACCTTCACAAAGGCTATGTAAAATGTTCTCAAATTATGCAGTACGTCAAAACATCCCAAGGAAACACATTCAACCGGTAACTAACATTTTAGTCAACAGTTAGAAAGTTGCTTTCTTTGTGTATCCTTGGTTTTAAAGAGTTTACACGAACCTTAAGAAGAAATGTTCCATTTTAAAACGATAGACCTGACGTTTACCGTTTGCGTAAACGTGATGCTTAATCTCTCTATCGTACAGAAATATTTTAACCTTAAAGACTGGGGATGAAGTCAACTGGGCATGAAGTGTGTGAGCATTCCTAAGAAAATCAAGGACCGACAGTATTCAGTCCTGTGTTGTTGTTTGATATGCCGGGTCTGAGTCCGCTAACGAAATTCGTCAACTATTAAAATAAAAAGCACAGTGAGTTGCACTTTCCTGCTGCGCACCACAAGGTGTTTTTAAATGCTAACAATAAAAAGAACAAACAAACAAACAGATACACACTGTTGAAAAGACACAAGTGAGGTTGGGGGCGGGGGTGTCTTAATGTAAATCTCTTACCTTATGTGTTACAGAAAATGTTTTCGTTTCCCTTAATTTCGCAACTTTAGGGGGAGGCGAGTGACATTTCGCGCCACTACATTTTCGCAAATTGTAGAATTAGTGCCGAGACTTTTATGTAAGCGACATTTTTTGTAAAAAAAAAATACAAGTTTTCGCCATTTCAGAAAAAAAAGTCAAGTCTCAGCTCATGACACAAGTATACTTGGAAAAAAGGAGATCCGAGAAGTTGAACCGACCTTTCGATTACTATGGTAGCTCCTCCAACCCTGAGCTATATATTGGAGACTGTGTTCATGTGACAAACATCCTGTATGCTGCTAGCATTTGAATGTCGATGTGTGGCATATTTACAACGGAACAAATGTGATGTTATGGGATTTTGCTGGCGTTTTGTTCATGTTTAGTACTTTGGTGCTCGTAGAACACTAATTGCAAGTGGAAGATATTTAGGGAATTTTCGCAAGCAAAAACGTTATAAGTTGTGCAAGGCACCACCGCGGGAACTGGAAAAAGTCGGCCTATTTACTCCCCGCGGGACATAATAAAATAAAACAAACCTTGAAGTTAAAATCACTCTGCTCAAGCTACACACCAGCTATTTTTAAGAACAGTTGCAGTTATAGTGGGGCCTTTCTATAGAATAATCTGCCCAAATGAGTTCAGAAGTGCTAGGTCTGTAAGGGAGTTCAAAAGCAAAACAGTTTGTGGGCCTTAGATAACGGATCCCCACATAGCAATCTTGTAACTGAGTACAAGAGCACTTTATTTTTAGTTATTGCCAGACCGTACTGGAGATTTTTGTGTTTTTATTGCCTTTGACTGCGTCTGTTGCCCTGGTCTCTCGCCATCCACACCTAAGATACTCATTAAGTGTGTATTGCTTTGTGGTCGGGAACAAAAGAGACGCTATCTGTGAGTACCTGGCTCGGAGACAATTAAGGATCTTACACGAGAATGGGTGGTATTATCTCTAAATCTAGGAATAATTACTAACGGTATGGTGATTTTTTTTTCAAAACGTATTTTTGTATGCCATCATTTACACCGTCAGAAAACGAAGTAAATCAAACGCGCAAACTATCGCGAGTCATAGCGAACCATGATTGATCGCGGTACCATATTGGACTTATTCTCTTTTTTGTTCCCTTCTTTATGCAGTCATGTGGCTTCCAAATTCTGCTGACGATTCTTATGATATCGTGTTCAGGCAGCTTGACGGTTCGCGCCCAGGAGCTTCAAATCTGGTTCAGCGACGCGTACGACACCAAAACTTACTACCCCAATAACTACGGCAACAAAAAGACATCCATAGCCGACGTACAAAGATCAAACGCCATGCTCATTTACGCGGCTTTGGTAAGTGATGGAAGGGCGCACGTTTTCATTTGAAAGCAATTGTGGCAGTTTCTACAGTCTTGCTTATACTGAAGCAGACTATCTCCAGCAAACTTCATAACTGGTTAAAAAAGTTATGCTAGCTCGGGCCGTGCGCAGAGCTGCAAGAAAAATTTTACCTCTTACCCCCTTTTTTGAGTAATCGGCTAGATATATGATTTGAAGACAATTGCTTGAAAAGCTGTTCTTAGAACGCTAATGGTTTTGACCTATATTTTCCACTCCAAGATAATACTTGTTGTAACCCTAATAGGCAAATTTCTGCTTACGATTCCTTGTCTCAGACCGTTTTGGTCTGAGCCAAAGAATAATCTTTGGCCTTCTTGGTCTTAAAAATTGCCAGGTTTATTTTACCCACTAGCACGACATAAGTAACAAATTTTGGCCGTTTTGAATTGAACTGAGGGGCGAAGAAATTAGTGTTGAGATGTGAACTGAGGTTCATTTTTTCACTTTGAAAAAGGGTTAGGCCCTCCAGCTCTGAGCGCACAATCCCTTCTCGTTTTACCGTTGCTTTCCATAATTGGCACATTTCTGCCCGCTAGTAGGATCTAAGAAAAATGGACGACTGCTGGAGGTCCAAAATGGCGGTGATGTGTGAAGGAACTGGTTGGACACTACTTGTCCAGTACTTTTCTGGTTCAGTGACATTTTTGCAGGTCTCTGATATGAAAGAGGGCAGGGCATTTTTGGGGGTGTGCGGTAGAGGTAGTATTGGCTCATCAGTAGGGAGTGACAGGGAGAGGAAAGATTAGTCTTGGAACATATTTATTTACTGCTTTTTGTTTTATATAGTGGCTTCACTGGCAAACCTCAGTGTCACTTTTACTCGTTCGATGCGAGTGTCCTCCCTGTGTCCCAGACAGATTTCCCTGTAGTTTCTTCACACAAACTGCTTCTTCAGTAAATAGGCGACCGATGCCAGTTTTAACGTCTTGTCTTCTTGAATCTAACAGGCTTTTGGCTACATAACTTCCCTGCTCTTCTTAGGGGACATTTTGCTCCTGATCATGATGTTCCGAAAAGAAAGGGCACAGGAAGCCGGAGGAGGCACGATACTGCTGGTTCAGCCGCCAAGTACCAATCAGCAACAACAGTCTGGCGTGGTCTCACAGCAGGCTCAACAGTTTGGCATGGTTGCACAGCCGCAGGCTGTACAGCAACAGTTTGGCGTGGTTGCACAACCGCATGTTGTTGATCAGCAACAACGGTTTGGCGTGGTGGCAGAGCCGCCTGTCTTGTCACAGCCCTCCCAACAGGGGAAGACAGAGAATTAAGAAAGCTCACAGCTGTGAGATCGGACATGCTACTGAACCATTTGCGATTGAACTTTGTCAAGAAATATTGCTCACAAAAATAAAGCTCTTAAGGACGGTGCCGCCTAAAATAGATATATTTTTGCAAAGGTTATGACTATTGGGAACAAGTAGATCTTAGTAAGGGTTATTGGAACCCAAAAAGAAAAGCGTGGGTAACCACGAATTTCTCAGAGATAGTTAAGCAACCATAATTCCAAAAAAGTGTTAAAATACAAATAATGTTTGGCAATTTCTTTCCAAATTTAAGCTCAATTATCTCTGAAAAATGCATGATTACCCCCGAGTTTCTTTTTGGATTCTGAAAGCCCTTGCTAAGATCTGCTTTTTCCACATAGTCATAAACCGCGCAAAAATATTGTTGTATTACTGGGCAAATTCCTTAAGAAATCCAAATATCCCGAGATGCGCAGAACGTATGCGCAGTAACAAAAGGAGGCACCGTCCTTAAAAATAGGGGAACGTAACTATCGCTGAAGAACAATTGAAGCACTTTTGAAATAATGCACTTAGATGATTGTGCTCCACCACAGTTCAAGGCTTCCTTTTTTGGGTCAATTACCTGAACTTCGAAATTCGCTTATTCAGTGAAAGGCGTAGGCTCGATTACCAACCGCTGTTCGGGAAAATGAGCCTGTGCTGTACCCCCTCTCGGGGAGGAACGATGAGCGGACTCGAAAGAGAGCGGCGGAAATCGAGCCTATAAAAGGCGTTGTAATGGTCTCAAGAAAAAAGTAAAGTAAAACATCGAAGCTTCTGGGAACGTGTATGCGAGACAAATATTTCAAGGAATCGTAATGGCTGTTTACAAAGCGCAGAGGAGTTGAAATTCACATGTAGTGACCGCGAGGTCAAAAATTGCTAAAAGGTTGCCCTGGCAGGCAAAAGTTGCTCAAGGTTTGCTCGGTCCTCAAAAAGTTGCTCAATATCCCAAAACTTGCTAAAAAAAAGTCGCCAAGCACAATCAGGAAACGCCTACATGCCACTATATATACACTCTCATTTCTTTTTCACTCCATGTAGGAAAGGAAGAAGAGGGAGTCTGGGAGCCAGGTTATCGATATATATGTTAAAGGCCACTAATACGTTATACTGTTCAGTGCAGATAACATGAGGTAAAAAATAGTTTTGTCGCAAGATCTGTTCAGGACGCCTTGAAGCGTTCTCAGATTCTTTAAGACAACATTGATGAAAACTAGAGGATGGTAGAAACGAGTATGAGAAAGGTGTCGTTGCAGTTGTTAGTTGCAAAAGTTCACACACGTCACAAAACGACATATAAAAATCTCGATCTGAAAGATTGAATTTCTAGCTTTCTCATTGGTTCACGGCTCACATGATATCAGCAAATAACCTCCTTTTTCCCTTATAAAGAAATTGAATACCGTCTCAAATCACACTGTACTGGCAACAAGATTAATATCGGAATAAAGTTTTTTAGCGTTTGCGTGACCATGTTGTTATGTTGCTTTGTCACAAATGTGGACCTGCAGGCTTAATAGTACACGTTAGACAAAGTATTTTAAGAGCTTCACAGTGAGGTGAACCATCGAGCGTGAAAAAGTTGTATCGCTAAACGTCAAAGCCACTCCACCCATTGAGACCATCTCAGTACTCAAACATTAAAACTGACATCTGTAACCCTGCGCTATTCTGAGAAATCGCGTCGCGCCCTTTTGGAGGGGTACCGGTTTTCTTTACATGCTTTGTTTACGGTGAGGTGTTCCCTGATCTATCTGAGATGGAAACTCTGCTTTGTAACAGTGCACACCCAAAGCATCAAAGGAAACAATAGCCTGCGTAGCAGGCGTAAACGGGGAAGGGGAAGGGGAGCGGGAGAAAAATGGGGTTCTGCGAGCTAGGGACGAGGGAACGCCTGCTACAAAGACCCCCATTTTTTCATCTCCGCCCACCGATTTTTATGTAATCCAATTAAGTTAACTGTCAATGCAACCACCAATCAGAAACAGGCGCGCGCTTTTTTGCATGACTGACCTCACGCAGGAATTCAATGAAGCGTCTAAAAATAAAGTTAGGGGCCGATTACATGAGGCGGGCTGGCCCGCTTAGCCGGGCTGGCTCGGTTGGCCAGGATCTCGGCACGTCTGTGAAACACACTAAAAATCAACTTCGCGATTACATGGAAAAATTTCAGCCCGGTTAGCTGGGATCCCGGCATCGCGATGCCGGGATCCTGGCTAGCCGGGATGAAAATTTACCATGTAATCACGATTGCCGGGCCAACACTTTCTCGTCACTAAATTTCGCTTCAGAGCAAAATGGCTCACCAGAAGATAGATATTTCTCTTTCTATATAACACATAAAGGTTTATCAGACCACAAAGCTACGTAAAACTGAAAATAATACGCCAAAATAATGGATTAGCGAAAATAAAAACACTTGATTCATGCTCTTCGATGTAGCCATCTTTTCACACGACAGCTTCTAAATTTAGCCGCAGGCGGGCTGGCCCGCCTCATATAATACCGGGCTGAACAGTCAGCTCGGCAGACAGAGCCAGCCCTTCTACCGAGCCAGCCCGGCTCATGTAATCGGCCCCTTAGGATGAGAATTCTTTTTCAAATCAAAGAGCATTTTATGTAATTGAACAACACTCAACGGCGCTTATTTTCGAAATGAGAGACACAAAGCTTTTCACAATAAAAAGATGTATTAAGATAAACTCCCCTTTGCTTCTGAAAACCAAACGCGTTCAATTTTCGCTTCTAGGAAAGGTAAGCTTATTTTAAAACACGCAAGCGAAGAGCCGCGATACATTTTGAACGGCATTAAATTGACCGAACTGCACGTTTTTCAAAAGTTACGCGAAAGCCATAATATGAAGAAACGGGCAATTATAAAAATAAATATTTCAATACAAATTTACAATCAAAAATGTAATTTACTTTACCATGGATTCCCTACAAAGTCAACAGCTTGAGTGATGTCTTGCAACGGCAGATATCTCTTTAAAACAACCATCTGTTCTCAAAGAATAATTTCTTCGCTTATAGTGTTGAGCATTTCTTAGGGCTTCTTCCGATTTATAGTTCTCAAAAGGCGAGTCTTCATTCCGATAACGGGATATTTACACTGCCTTGAAATTCACGCGTGGAACGGTGCAATGCTTGTTTAAAATCTTCTCTGACAATGACAAAATCTTTTCTTTCTAGGACTTTATCCCGTTGGCAAAACCGCTAAAACATCTCTTCCCTTTAGAAGAGCTCTAAACTGCCGTTTCTCGCTCTGGTTTCAAGATAATTTCGCTACCAAGTTGAAATCTTCTAACAGCACGTCCTCGTCAAATTACGTGATTCTCGTGGGACTTGCTGTCAAATATTAACCCTCGTCCCTAGCCCCCAGTCCCCCATTTTTCTCCCGTGCCTTGCTCCCCTTCCCCTTCCCCGTTTTCGCCTGCTACGCAGGCTAAGGAAACAAAGGTAAAAACAATTTTAGTCGGTTTCAAAACGAGGAAATCTATAGACTTCCAAAACATCTAAACACAATTGCACTTAGATGGTTGTTATGCTGTTTCAAGTTAGCCAATTGTTCGAAATTGGTATTTTTGTTCTTGTTTAATACAATGATGCTAAATCATTCCTCCTCAAAGATGTTCAACCTTTCTGGTCTAGTGGACCAGTTATCGAGGCTTTCTGCACCCGAAGGCGAAAAACATAGCTTAATGATAAGGAATACTTCAATTGTTTCCTTATTGTGTCAAAAGGAAGTTCACTTACTTGCCTGGAACACTCGATGCAACGGAGATATCGGCCAAGTGTCTCAATGCCGAATTTCCATTCGGAGGGCCCAGGGCATTTGACTAAAACTGCGATAAAATAAAAATAACACTGGTGTGCTCTTTAGCGAACTTGCTCAGACGGTTTACACAAATTGCTGGGTCATGAGACGCTACAATGATATGGTACCTGGAAAAGGATTTTATAAACCTTTTGACAGTTAAAATTTGGTGTCCTTGTCTTGTTTTCTTCGAGAAATAAATTAATTAAAGAATATTGCATATAAGGTAGTGTTCAAGCTGTAAAAAGATTTTTTGTAATGTACATTTTCATGCCTTAGAATGTATGCTTGTAAACAGCGGAAAGCGTTCCTGCTTTTGCGAGAAATGATGTCGCTTAATTCTGAATTGCATAGATCAGCTGCCATCATGGAACCCCTGATTGAACAAATATATCGAACAAAAAATATATATTTTTAGGCCCATCTGGTTGAAGGTTGGCTAGTTGGCTATCTACAAAGCGTAGAGGAGTTGAATTCGGGACCACATTGCATGCCTATTGCCTCCATCTCCGATGAGATCAAAAATTGTTTTTAAAAAATGTTGCCCCAGTGGGCAAGATACTCAAGGTTGCTGCTCAGTCACATTCTAAGCTTAAAGCTTAACGTTTAAAGTTTTCGGTTCTAGTGAACGAGTTATTGAGGCTTTCTCCAGCCGTTGCCAAAAGGTACTTCATTTGTTTCTAACTGTGTCAAAAGCACTGCACTCACTTGCAAAGAGCACTCCGTCCAACGACTATCCGCCGACCGTCTCAAAGCGTTTCCTTTCGGAAGGCCTCGTATATTTGCACATAGCTGCATGTGTTGAATTTAAAACACTAGACAAGTGGGTTCTTTAGCAAACCTGCTGAGACAGTACACAAATGGGTAGTTTATAACAAACGAACGCTTACCAACGATATGGGACCCATGGGAGGGATTTTCGAAATGTTGTGATAATTAAATTGTGGTGCCCCTGTTTTGTTTTCGCTGATAAGTATATGGATTGCTGAGCTAAATTATTAGAATATTGCATACAAAGCAGTCCCCAAGCAGTGGTGGGTTTTTTTCCCGATGCATTTTTTCGCCCCATCAAATTTATGCGTACAAACATTGAGAGACATTCAGAGTTTTCCGAGAAATGTTGTCGCGTCTGTGCGTATCTCAGCTGCCATCACGCAAACATTTGAACTTTCGACAAATAAAACGCTTCTGCAAATGGAGTTCTAATCATATCAAAATTAATCTTTACAACTGCTGCTGTAGTAACCTTCCTCGGGTTCTTCTGTCCTATCAGAAAGGTCCCCGATTCTGGGGAGAGTAGGGTTAATGTTAGGACTTTTTGACAGTTGAAGATTCGTTCGCTGACTGTCCTAGTTATGTTAATGACAGTCGAACCAGTCTCCTTGTGAATACCTCAGTTATACGGCCGTCTCACAGTTGATTCGAATAAGATCACACCACACCACACAAAGTGTACCTCAGTAATATGGACGTCTCTTTAGTGAGGACAGTTCACACTTGGTTCGAGAGAGACCACGAATACATATAAACTGATACGGATGTCTCTCTTGCTAGAAAAGTTCACACTTGACTTGAAAGAGACCAAGCTTCATATAAACTGAACCTCAAAAACAGGGACGTCTCTTTGATGAGGACAGTTTACACTTGGTTCGAAAGAGGCCAAAAATTCATATAGACTGTAACTGGTATCTGTGATACGGACGTCTCTGTGGTAAGAACAGTTCACACTTGATTCGAATGAGACCAAAAGCTCAAATAAGGGGACACTTCCAAAGTACGAACATTCATCTCTGTCACTTCGATGTCCGTATTTAACATTAAAGAGGACTGACACTGTTTGGAGAGGAAATTTCGCCAAATTGTACCCCATAAATTCCTCGAGGATGGGTGATGGCATGGTCAACTTCAACTTCACTTGAAAGCTACAATCTTGGACTACACCCCTCCCCCCCCCCCCAAGTCATGGATGAAAAATGGCGCGTTTTTCCCTTCGCGCGACTTCATCATTGATTCTGGGGGGTAGGGGGTTTCTGTTCCATATTATTCCGTCCGATATTGTAGATGAGCTGTCGAACGTCCTGTAGTAGAACGTAAATTTGAATGACTAATAAAAAACGTAACCCCTTCCGTTGACATGAGCTCTTTTTAAAGTTGAAGGTTACATTTTGAGCTGTATGACGGGATACGGTAAAATCCCATTCAGACCCTTTACCAGGAACAGCCAGTTGAGTGTGTCCAATCGCATTCTAATGAAAGCTGTTGAAAAAGCCAAGTTGTTCAAAGAGGTTTCGTTAATTAACAAGCGCTCAATTCCATGAACATCTGTGCTCACTTTGGTCAAACCTAATGCCCTTAAATATAAATATTGCACGAGCATTAGTTTCGATTTTTTCCGCGAGAAAATTAAATCAAGCGCAATAATTTACCCACAAATGCACGACTTTCAACGAATATTGCACCCAGCGAAAATAATTGGGCAACAAGATACACGTCAAAATAATAACATGATAATGATTAGTGAAATGACTTTAAGCAACGCTGCAAGCCCACTTCGGTCCCTCGTTTAATTTGGTGAGGTGATTTTCAGATTTTTTTTCCAATACCATTTTTTTAATGTTCACAAAGCATTCATGGTTTCCTCCAGGCATCCATACATTTCACATGAATCAAGTTGGGATAATTTGTTTAAACATGAACACATTTTATCTTTGCTGAAGATTACCTTCAAACTCATGACCTGAATGTCTGATATTTCAGGAAGCTGGGATCTTACTCTTTCTAGCTGCGATCTCTTGTCTCTAAGAAAAGTACTTTCTGATAAAATTCAAGCCAACCCCGGTAGAAATCTTAAACAGTCCTTACAAATCACAAATTTGTAACCTGCACTTGCATTGTCTTTTACTCCTCCACATTCAGCTTCCAACACTTAACGATGCAGCAACCCAAAGCTAAACAAACTGAGATGCAGACGACTGTCAATCAACCGGGTGACCTACAAGACCAGGTCCCAGGACAGGTCGCCCCGAACCAACCAATCATGACCGCGCCCATTCCAGGCCAGCCGAGTATGGTCACCTCCGTCCCAGGGCAGCCCCATCGTGGGGACGCTCCTCCCAGGCCACCCAATTACGTACCAGATGCCCCTGGTCAACCTCAGCCAGTTTTTGTCCCTGCCGTTCCTGGACAGCCCAACATGTCTCCACAGTGTAAGGGTGGGCAGCGTTATGTTTCTGGTGGGGGACAACCGGTTCAACAGGTGCAAATGGCGCAACCAATTAAAGGACAGTGGTTCCCGAGTCAGCCTCCGCATCGAGATCCCGACATGTCCCCAATACAATTTAACAACCCTTACATGAAAAGCCCTTTACGGGCTACAAGAATTGTCGAATTCGTAAGTACCGTGATACCTTTCTCATCTGAATTTAGAGCAACGTTATTTTTAAAAAAAAAACGCTATTAGTTACCTTCTATACCCTCGTATTGCCATCTGGTCTGACATAGGCTACAAAAAATTCCATATTGCAATCTGAAAAATGTTAAGGTACCAGCTCTGGGTGTTACAACCCAGCACGGAATTACATGACGCTATTACCACGGATTTATATAAAGTGAGTGCAATGCACAAGCAGTTAATTTGTTGTACTGATCATATCCACGCAATGAAGACGTAACGCGTGACGTGAGATATGTTCATTTATGGCGGCGACCAAAAAATTAACTAAATTCCCTATTTCGCACCATTTTAAGTTCCTTATGTTCTTGGGCACTTTGTTCATTTTACAATTGTTTTCTAGCTCGGGCTCACGGTCATAAAACGTTCTTATATCTTTCTGGTTGTCCTCTGGTAAAATCCAGCCCGGCTATGAAAGCTGCTTCTTGTTTACATAAATCACCCAAAATAGTACAAATTGCCTGTCTCCGTAGGTGCAGAAAAAGTAGTTTTAGACAACGTTTGATTTTATATTCTTAAAGAACAACTATTACTCTTTACAGGAGTACCATTGCCATCATTTAATTTCATCTGCCAGCTGAGAAAAGTGATCTCAAAAATGACACATTTTGGGGTTTGCGTCGCGCGAGACCCCTAGTATACGGTTACAAAGCGCTATGGTATAAAGACGGTTTTGCTTCAAATTGTTTGAAACTCCAGCCACGTACAATATACTGGACTATCTTAATTGCTATATGAAAATTTTAGAGATAAACCCAATGAATGCGGTGCGCCGGTCCCTCAAAAATTGCTCAAAATCGTGACAGATCTCGGCATTTCGTGACTGAATATTGGGAGAATGTAGTTTTTGGTTTTACAGAGCAAGGTAAAAAGTTAGAGACAAAATAATCGTCGTTTTGATACTTTGGCATGAAGTGCTTTCTGCACACAAAAATTCTAGCGATTCTATTTTGCGAACCAGAACCGACCGGACCGCTTTTACAGAGACAGCCACTTAAGTAAGACGAAGCTGAATGTATTCACATTACTGACATTACTCGTAAGCTGCGTACCAGATATGAATCTCATACTCAATGCGTCATGTCTCATTTCACTGCATCTAGAGATAATTTCGGACTTCCTTTTCTTTAGACAACCAAACAGCTCAGTAAGGCGTCTTCCCCACTCTTAGCGAACTCAATTCCAGCCCCAAGGGGGGGGGGGGGGGGAACTCAACAAAGTTTTATACAGGGAGTCTCCGCCCCGAGGTCCAACCCCTTACCCTTTTATATGCCATTTCTGACAGAAAAGGTACCCCTTTCGTATACCTTTTATTAAAAAATGGTACCCCTTTCACATACCTACTTAAAAACGCTGCAACCCTTTTCTAAACCCTTGGAAGGAAGTCTTCTTGTCGTTTTCATGTAGCGTTTAATAAATTTAAATGATACAGTCATAAGGTGCGTCTACTCGAAATATTTTAATTAAAGGCCCTTTTAAATACCTAAATGACAGATTTTCCTACCCTTTTATATACTTCAGCTCTTGAAACCCCTACCCTTTCATATATCTGAAGCCTGAAAAAGGTACCCCTTTCGGGCGGAGCCTCCCCGTATAGGCCATTATAGGGAGTACCCCCCGGGATTCCAGCTGCCATTACAGCTGAATCACTAGCCAGCCAAACGTTTCTGTGAGGCAGACAACTAAGAAATGGGGAAAACAAAATAATACAAAACAGATCCTCTCATCAGTCGCATCTTCCTTGGAAGCGCAACGGATTGAAATTGGATTTCCTATTTCATAGATTTTTCCATGGACATATATTTTGGAGCTCACGAAATCGTTTGAACTCTATTAGGAAGTGTGGCTTGTCAGCAAAATCTATTCTGAAACGTTTGAGACCAAACGGGAATGGCCAATCTTGAGAGTCACGTCTTGCTTCACTGGTAGTCCCTTCTTTCACTTCTTGCGTGACACGAGTTACGTCATTTATGACGAATGTGACAAGCCCGTATCCAAAAAAATAAATAATCTCACGTGACCACGCGGATAGTTACTATGTGTGGCTCGATGCCACACAAAACCAGAGAAAATTAAATTTCAGACTGTTTAATAAGCTTCTATCAAAGGAATAGTCTTAACCCCAGTTGCTTTATGCAACAAATTAAGCGAGAAAACCTATTACACAGAACAGTTGTTTTCTGATATCGCTCGTAAACAAACTTCACACTGGTATTGTCATAGATTTGCAATGATTTTCCTATTTCACCATTAAATCATTCATTAGCTTAATGTCTCCTTGAGCAGGCATTAAATTTAGCTGAAATTAAAGGCTTGCTGAATTTTGGTCTAGGTAGTTTTATTTTTTACTTAAACACTGTGTTAATTAAAGAGTGTGTTTCGATGTCTCTTGACCCGATCTTGGCTGAGCGGAGGATCTCTGCATCTCTTTGGTTTGCTGGATCGGAGGAACTCGTCTGAAATTGCGCAGTGGTCCACATTTGCAGGGCGTCCTCTGCAAATGTACTCGGAATTTGAGTCATGAAGAGGGCTGCTTCTTCTGAGCTGTCATTGTAAGGTGTAGAAAATTCTGTCGTTATGCAAGGCGAATGCAGGCCGAACAGTTCCATGTCATGCTGGGTGCTGTAAGATGGTGTCTTAGCTGTGTACCCAAAGAGTTCATCTTCATCTTTATCTTCATCCTGACTCTGGCGTGCGTGAGCCAAAGGTAAGGGCTCGAACAGGCTTTTGACCATGTTTAGGTGTCCTTTTAACAGGCCGATCATCGATTGATGCTTTCACCTCTAGGTCAGGACTGTATTGCAGAGCAACCATGCATTCATAAGCTCTCTCCGTGTTCTTCAGCCATGGTGATTCGAATACGTCCTTTGTCCTGCCATTTCGGTAGCTGTTTTTCAATTCCTCCTGTGCATTTCGTTTCATCGCCTCAAAAAGTATATAAATATCGCAAAGCATAATGGGATAGCTTTTAAAATTTTGTGCGGGGAACGCCCAACCTCGTCCCCAGGGTCTTCTTGCTTTTCAATATGGCGGCGGCTCGGGAGAAGACCCTGGGACATAGCGACCTAAAACGGTCGCTGATTGGCGCCATTCTTACATGAGTTCTGATTGGTTTACGTCTTCCAAAAGCAAAGATGGCGGATCTTTGTGGGTTCTTCCTGCAACCCAAACATTTCTAATTCTAGGTCTTTGTGATGTGAAAGGTGAACAGTTTTTCTTATGAGGAAGAGCTGAAGTACCAAACCCAGGATTTGTAGATTATTCACTTAGGTTGAAACTTCCTCGATCGCGATCGGCTGGTGATACACGTAAGAACCTTACCAATCGTCAATGTACACGATACTTTAGAGTTTTGGAATGGCAGTCGCGGGATATAATGTGGCGTAGTGGACTGTGAAATACTTAATGGAAATGTACTTGCTCCGATTTTTGTCATTAATAAAGCATAATCGCGCACTAATTAAAAAAATGTGTTTCCATGGTCATTGAAAACATGTAAGACACTTGTATGTCATATGTATGTATTGTTTTATTTATACATGTTAGATTCATTCGCAAAATTGTCCTATCGCTGAGAATTTGCTCTTCAATTAAGGAATATAATAAAAATGAAAAACTACCGGTGTAAATCAAATAAAACTAGATATATCTTAAGGGGCCGTGGACATATTCACAAGTTCCCCGCTTAACGTCCACTGGACGTTAAGGGGGGGGAGGGGGTTAGGGAGAGTCGAGATTTGGACGTTAGTGTGGGGAATCTAGGACAAAACCAAAATAACGTGTTAAAAGAAACACACTGATTATCATGTTGATAACAGAACACGAAGAGAAAAACGCACTGCAGTAGAAAATGAGAACAAACTCGGTCCCACTGTGATCCACGTAGTTTGTCATTTATAAATGGCGCAGAAGTAACAACCGTTCGATAGATTTTACAAAACCAATAAATGTGTTCTGTCTGGATATACGATATGACAAAACAAAGCAACAGTGGTTCCAACAGAATTTCAAACCTTCCCAGTCATTAAAGCGATTGAGCGTCTTTTCGAATCGAAATTAATTCCAGTTACAAGAGAAATGCATCCCCGTGCTACGGGTATAAATTTCGTCGTAGTCATCGGCCGCTAGAAAAACATGGGAGTGCGAAATTCCATGTGGACGTTAAGGAGGAGGGGGGGAGGGGTCTGACCTTAACGTCCAGTGGACGTTAAGCGGGGAACTTGTGAATATGTCGACGGGTCCCTAAATGAGTCAGCTGCTCTGCTTAGGGCATTCCATTCTTTGATAAATTTGTAGAAGCTAAATTTACACACACTCTTGCTATAGCTGCCGATGTTAATAAATAATTTCAAGTGCGGAGAACAAGTTGCTTGGATATAGGCAATTTAGGTAATTTGAGGATTTCCATCGCAGGGATAAATAATTTTATACACGTTGGACGGCTACATGTACGTGATTCTACAACATTGCTTTAATTATTAAGTTACTCCGAATGGTTGAGACTCTTCCAAGTTCACACCTGTAGAAGTTAATTGAATGAATTTAGAGGGTTTTTAGTCCTTCCACACCATGAGAGTGTTTCTGCTTACGGGGATTCCAAACACTACTCATGCAACTAACTACTGGCATTTTCAAGGCAAGGCTTAACTGGGGTAATATAAACCTGAACCTAAATATATGATAGTGATATGGGCAATGGGACAGAACTGAGCTGTGTTCATGAGCTTGCTAGGATTTTCAAGGCAAGGCCTAATTGGGGTTTACAAGTCTGATTCTCCTTGGTATCAGGACAGCTAGCCAGATTACATTTTCAAAATTATTGGTAACTTGTCAGTGACGTTTTAGTGATCATAACACGATAAGGCAGCCAATTGCAAAGGAGTAAACCCTAAACTAGACATCCTGAGCATCCAACTGCCAGGGCTAGTGAATTACTAGTATAATTTTGTTGAAGGGATTTCCTGTGCAAGTTACCATAACCCATGCCCCTCTTAGCGTCTAAATATCAAGGGATAGGGGATTGATGGTGTGAAGAATGTAATGGACCTGGAATTTACAACAAAATTTTTCCAATTTTTCATAATTCACAATATACTTTTTTTCAGGCTAGCATTTTTTGCCAAACAGGCATGGAATTTGACCTTGCACTCATTGATATTGTCAGGTTATAACTTATTGACTTGTCATTATTCTGTCACCATATTCAATTCATTGCCAGTCAAATACAATAAATGGCCACTGGAAAAATAAATTGTTCTTCTTAGAAGGGATAATTTTGCCTCTAACAGATATATGTATGGCACTTGATTTGATCATGTTTCCTTTTATTTTTCAAACATCAACAAAAAAGTGATATCAACATAAGAGCACCCTAGGTTGATAGCAGTTATATTGTGTTATTCCTTTACTCATTGTTAATTTTAAATTCTCATTAAAGAACTTCACTAAATTAAAATAATCATTTTTTCTCCTTTTCTTCTTGAAACCCCCATTTCCCATTGATTTCCATTTTTAAACAGTTCCAAACTTCACCCAAATAACTCAATTCATTGAAGTACTCAAGGAGGAAATTTCTTTTACCTATAAAGGAATATTATCCCCAGCGCTGGTTGGACAAACAAAGAGGACTGTATCTATCCACTGTTCAAATGGTTTATTTGTCCATTCTTTACAGGCTCTTATTTTACTATAAAATTCTAACAGACAAGATTACACCCATAACTTTTTCCAACAGTAAATTGTTGTTGATATCATACCTTAGCCCAATCAGTTATTAATAACACAAGTGTGTTAGTGTTGGACACTCGTCTACAGTGGTACTAAAACGATATTTCTAACTCAAAAAAACATGCACATAAAGTATCATGGGGAAATATTTGTAAACTGGACAGCTAAAGGAGAGAAACCAGTATTGAAAGTGACAAATCCTAGGAGATCTGCAATTGAACAAGCAAATATGTAGACAGGAATGGGACCAAATAAATCCAACAATACCAACATGACCACTGTTCCCTTTAAAGCCGCACCTGGGATTTGCTGGATTAAACACCACTAAATGTTTGACTATACAATTGCAACATGGCTCTCTGGAAAAGCACTTACAATAAATGGGATGCTGTAACGTCTAAATAAATCTTATGATGATGATGAACAAAGATTTATCCCTCATCTCAAGCATACCAGCCCTTACCGGTATTTTATTGTAAGCTCTGAAGATGACGAAATGTTAAAAATGTTCAAAGACTTATGTAATCACTCCTAATAAATAAACATGAGCATTTTTTTTTATCTCCAGTGGTTAACAAGATAATGAGAAATGTTACCCATGAATTGAAAAGCTCAAGAAACAGATTACTTTGGGATAGCAAGCAGAGTAAAGTAACTTAAGATTACATACAAACTTTGTTACTTGAACATATAAATGTTTGAAAATAAAAAGAAAGTTGTAAATAGATGTGCAGTCCATGCTAGGGTATACTATGCCAAAGATCTTTGGTATGGATCAATCCATAAACAAACAGTCATAAGAGTTACATTTACCAAACCAAGTTGGCTAGGATCAGCAAGTAAAAAATAAATAGACTGGTTGAGCATAAATAGATAAATAAATAAATAATTTGCAACAATTTACCGTAGGATAAATTATGCCAAAAGCCAGACCTGCCAACCTCCAAAACGTGCAAATCTGGAGACCTTGCAAAAAAGCCCAGAAAAACCTGGAGATTGGGACCTCAAACCTGGAGATTTCCAAAATATGTGTAAAATGAAAATAAAAACGGTAGATTTCTTGTTTCAAGGTATTCTTTACCTTATTTGTGCTACCTATTGTATTCTTTTGCCGCATTTTTTGAATTCAGTTTCTGTTTCGCTGTCGACGCGAGGCGCCAGTTTGAGTTAACTATTCACAGCTCTAGCTTCCCCAGAGACCTAAGCACACCTATATTGACCTATGGTTTCACGGGAATGAGGTCGGAATTGTACCCAGCTTTCCTTCAAACATTAGATGTGACAAATTTGGCCATTTTCAACACGGTTTTTCAATATTGCTTCATACTACCTGAATTGTTTGGCAATTTCAAGGTTTTCTGATTCACCATGAGATTTGGAGGCCAAACCGTGAGACCGTGAGTTAATACCCCAAACCGTGAGTCTCACGGTGAAACCGTGAGAGTTGGCAGGTCTGTTTCAAAAGCCGCCTATCCTCATGAAACAAAAATACACGTTCGTTCGAATGTATTCGTAAGCGAACAATTTCACTTGATCAACATTTAAAAACAAGTGGTGGGGAAGATGTAAGACTTAAATTACCCTGATAATTTTGCGCGCGATCTATGAGTTCGGAGAGCTTTACACTGTACGCACAAACCATATTAAATGAACGGCCAAAACAAGACCTCTAACACTTTGCCGTGTTCCTAAAGCCCGTATATGTATAACTTGTCTTTGTTTTTCTTTTTTTCTTCACGCATGTTTGAACCAACCTTCAGCCTTTTCCGCCATCTTTTTTATCTTGACCTCAGCCGTAATCTCGTACCCAGATCTTCTCACTCACTTCGCCTTAGCCGCCATCTTGAACACATTTCCATCCTCGTTGGAAATTTTGGTCACGTGATTCTGCTGTGTGCCAGGGTCTTCCCCCGAGCCGCCGCCATATTGAAAAACGAGAAGACCCTGGGGACGGGGTTGGGGAACGCCATACTTTCGGATCATTCAAAAATATTATAAGTCCGAAAGCACCTCTTCATTTCCAAACTTCGACCACCGTACTCTTTGGCAAATAAGCCACACCTCACGTTGGTACCATTTTTAGAGCGATGCCGTATCGTTTTTGGAGAAGAGGTGATAATAGACTTCCGTCTGGCTCGGCTTACCTCCGACTGTAAACTGTCACCTCGAGCGGTGGGTCGAGGATTTCGGCATCAGACGAGCTTAAAATATCTGATCCCCCCTCGAACAATGATCATCTTTTTATGCACCCTCCCCCCTCCCCAAACAGACACCAAAATTTCTTGTACCCTCCCCCCCCCAAATTCTTTGCTCTTCATACACCGATCATTTCCTTGGTTGTTGTTTTACGGTTCTTATGCTATGCTTATATACATTTTCCATGTGCAAATGTCTGAAACGTCTGCAGGTAAATTTAGCCACAAACGTATGGAAAACTGAAAACAACTCAATCAAGTTTAAAACTCACAAATACAATACAGAATGCATATCTGGCAAAACGCTCGATATGGAAATGAACAAAAGTTGTCTGCATCATTTTTTTAACCTGATTTTATGGTTCTTGAGTAAAGTTTAAGTCTGAGTCTATGCTTAATATGCAAAATTGTGGGGAAAAAATTCCCAGAAAGGGAGGATTGGCCAACACAAGGGACTGTAGCAGCCAAAAGAGAGGGGCGGAGCCAAGATCTTGATCAAACCTTTAGGGGGTCCGGGTTCCGGAAACTTTTTGTATTTGGGTCTTCTAAATTGGCTGGAAGCCTGTTTCTTAGAGCTAGTTCTTCTTCCGATTTATAGTTCTTCCCAATGACGGGATATCGGCGTCTTGAAAATTCACACGCTTGAAGGAAATGGTGCAATGCTTTTTTAAATCTTCTCTGACAATGACAAGATCTCTTCCTTTTAGGACCGTATCCCCTTAGAAAACCGCTAAAACATCTTTAGAAGAGCTCTAACTGCCCCTTCTTGCTCTGGATTCAAGATAATTTCGTAACTTGCAACCAAGATCAAATCTTCTAACAGCACGTTCTCGAACGTCTTTGTCAATTGACGTTACGTTAACCGATCAGAATTTTGCGGCCGCTGGCGGCCGCAAAAATGATCGGGTCGATTCATTTGCAGCATACGGGTATAGCTGTCGCTTTGGCACATGCGAATTTCGATTGTTTTTTGGGCTAAAAAACAAAAGAAAATTCTAAGGCGACACCTATACGCGTATGTTGCAAATGAATCTACCCCCTAGCCCCCAGTCCCCCATTTTTACTCTGCGTTCTCGCTTCCCTACACCGTCCCCGTTTACGCCTGCTACCTAATCTAAAATAATCCAAGGAACGAGTTCCGCACGGCCGACATGACTTCCGTTGCAAACACGATGTCGTGACTGTTAGTCTGCAGTTTGCTTTCGGTTTTTCCAGGAACTCTCATCCAGTCAACTCCGTGACATTTGACAGCAAGACAACACCTTTGAGTCCACACGCACGTCAATGAAATCTCGCAAAGCCGGCTAAGTTCCTCTCTGATCTGGCATCTAAAAGAATATCTAAAAGAACATTCCCTCATAAAGAAATATCAAGGTAAGAATGTCAAATGTTCCCTTTACTACAAGGCACAAAGTTAAGAGCTGATACTAATTGATTATAGTTCTTTCCGATAACGGGATATCACCGTCTTGAAAATTCACACGCTTGAAGGAAATGGTGCAATGCTTTTTTAAATCTTCTCTGACAATGACAAGATCTCTTCCTTTTAGGACCGTATCCCCTTAGCAAAACCGCTAAATCATCTTCAGAAGAGCTCTAACTGCCCCTTCTTGCTCTGGATTCAAGATAATTTCGCAACTTGCAACCAAGATCAAATCTTCTAACAGCACGTTCTCGAACGTCTTTGTCATTGACGTTACGTTAACCGATCAGAATTTTGCGGCCGCTGGCGGCCGCAAAAATGATCGGGTCGATTCATTTGCAGCATACGGGTATAGCTGTCGCTTTGGCACATGCGAATTTCGATTGTTTTTGGGCTAAAAAACAAAAGAAAATTCTAATGCGACATCTATACGCGGATGTTACGAATGAATCTACCCCCTAGCCCACAGTCCCCCATTTTTACTCTGCGTTCTCGCTTCCCTACACCGTCCCCGTTTACGCCTGCTACCTAATCAAAATAATCCTAGGAACGAGTTCCGCACGGCCGACATGACTTCCGGTGCAAACACATGGATGTCGTGACTGTTAGTCTGCAGTTTGCTTCCGGTTTTTCCAGGAACTCTCATCCAGTCAACTCCGTGACATTTGACAGCAAGACAACACCTTTGAGTCCACACGTACGTCATTGAAATCTCGCAAAGCCGGCTAAGTTCCTCTCTGATCTGGCATCTAAAAGAATATCTAAAAGAACATTCCCTCATAAAGAAAAATCAAGGTAAGAATCAAATGTTCCCTTTACTACAAGGCACAAAGTTAAGAACTGATACTAATTGAAATTGAGCTTAATTTTTCCGTTACAAAAGTGAAATAATAGATAGCAGTAAAACAGTGGTTTTCAACTTGAAATATTTCGAGTTCGAAATAAATCGCGTGGTAGAGGAGAAGATCGAAATTTTCAGCATCATTTGCCCGTGAAAAAACTGTAACTTTTGCTTTGCAAACATGACAGATTATCGATCGCTGATCATTAGAAGATCGACAGAAAACGGTCCCTACTAAAAATATAAAAATTATATTTTGTCTCGGAGCGTAACCTGACAGTTTCAGCGTTCGAATTGTAAGATAACTGCCAGTATTTGTAGAGTGGCATAGTCACACTTAATATTGCACTCATTTGAAACTGTATTGATCTGCAAATTTCAAATACGTTTGGAATCTCGTACAGCTCAAAGCAGATTTGTATTTAAGGTGTTTGCGTGATTCCCATATGAGTCTCACGAAAGCCCAAATTAAGACTGATCACAAATTGTAGTAATTTTTTCACTTGGCGAAAAGTGCGAAACACATGCACTCACCCATCAAAGATATAATGAACAACTTTCATTGAAATTGTCCGCGGGAATGGTCACACAGGCAGGATTTTATCGTCAAATAAATACCGCTCAATAGTTTTCAGCTGAATGAACTTGGCACATATGAATTTGAATACGCCACAACATGTTCAAAGTTTTGCTTCTTTTATAGTGAAAACTGGTCAAGCGTTCCTACCTAGAATAAAATTTGAAGTTGATTATTGTAATATTGATTTTCAATAATCCGCTTTTCAAATAAAGAACCGAAATTAGATCTCATTTTTGACTCGATTAATTTGTGCGACAGGCACGCGCGTTGGATGGGTTTCCCGATTTGCATATTAAAACCTGTCCCAATAAATTTTCACAATGCCTGAATTTTACTTCTGTTTTCGTAACGCAATCAACTCTTTTCAGTCCCATCAAAATGTTCAAAGCTTTTTGCGTGATTTGCTTTGTATCAAAAAGCTGGCAGTGGAGAGAAAAGAAGAGAAAAATTTTTCAGTGTGACCGTTGGAATACGGTTCAGGGACACCTGCCAAATTCCCACGTGCCTGATGGTGCCACGCATTCGTACAATTAATATTCGACTATCGGCTGACTTTCATTTTTGAATATTTCATTCTTTGTTTGAAAAGTGGACTATTGAATCGAATAATGAAATCAATAATGCAATAAGCAACTTCAAAATTTAGTCTAGTTGTAGGTTAAGGAACACTTGAATCCGATTTCGCTGTAAAGCTTGACTCAACAGTTCAAAGTTTGACTCTTTGAAAAGAAAGAGAGTCTCAAAAACAAGGGTCTTTGTGTGATGAAGCGTGTCTACGGTTTTTGATAAATTTAGATGAAAGGTTGCAAAGTCTAAATTGTTATTCCGGGAAAATTACACTGAACACATTTTTCTTTGTTTTGTGCCGGAAGCTGAACCAGTAAACTGTCCGTCTATCAATCATTCACTGCTAGTTTCTAGATAGTTACCAAGCCTGGAAACCTCTTGTTGTTCTGTTATTAAAATAAGTGTTTTATAATAACAATTATTATCATTATCATTATTAATATTAGTATTATTATTAGTAATCACGTGGTTGATAATAATAATAATAATAATAATAATAATAATAATAATAATAACAGATAATTTATATAGTGCCAAAATCCAAAAGCCCAATGATGCTTTACAAAAGAGGTTTAACAAATGTAAGAAGAAAAACAAAGCAGAATATAATTCACAGGAAAACATCTGCAAATTAGATGCGGCATAACAGAACGAAAAGTAAATATACATACTAATTTATGCATAAAAAGCTTGTTTGAAAAGGCGTGTTTTAAAACGAGATTTAAAAGAGTCCAGCAATTTTGCTAAATGTCTGATCTTATGCAGTAAAGCGTTCCACAGCACTGGAGTGGCAACAGAGAAGGTTCGTCATCCACAGCTCTCTTATTCATATTTCGAGATGGTCAGTAAAGTTTCTTCTTTTAAACATCAAGAGATTAAAAATCCCTTAGTTATATACAGTCGACTTTATCTTTCCATTTTAAAGTCACTCAACGATCACGTGCTTTGCAATTTCTGCAGCCCTATGTTTATCTACACGTTAACGATGCCTTAAATTGAAAAAGGTCAGCTGTAAAAGGACCATTTGTTTCGGTTTTAAAAACAATATTTGAAACCACATGATTAGATGTATAGATAAAATGAAGCTAGCGGTTACTGAAAGGAATAAAATAAAATATTGCTCTTGGAATCATAAAGACAAAGGCGAGATTCTGTGTCCTGGAAGCATCGTCAACATCAACTATAATCGGTAACTGGATTCAATCTTGCATTTCTTCTATGTTACCAATAACAATATTATTATTATTATTATTATTATTACAAGTGGGACCGGAAAACAATATTATAATTATTATTATTATTAATACACCTCTCATTAAATGAGAACCTGTTTTATAAATTTGAAATAAGCCCCTGTTGTAGGTCTTAAACTTAATTATTGGGTGCAATTTTTGTTCACCTTGCCTCAGGTGAATCAATTCATTCATCTAGTATTAAACTACCAATCTGTCAATCAATCAACCACTCAACCACTCGATTGATGATTGAGTCGATCAACCAATCAAAAATCAAAAATCAATCAATCAATTAACCAATCCATGACTAAAAGTGTTGCCAATGAGAATGACAAACAGTCCAGTATTCACTTGTGACTTTATTCGATGCGCAGGTTATATTTATGACTAACCCTGTCACTACCCCAGACCATGATGGAAGTAAATGTTATGATTTCAATTTTGTTTTTGGTTTGATTATTACATGTAGCCTTTACACTGTATCTAATGCCACCAATGAGCATTGTTACTAATTGCCGGTGCCAAAGAAAAACAGAAAAACACCTCTTCCTAAATCATTTCAAAATAGTCTGAAACCGATCAGGCAGTGAACATCAGACTGTGGTGAATCAGTCAATTGAAATAGTTTTCCCCATAAAGTGAATTCAATCAAATAGGTCTGAATCATCATTCCTGAGATGGTGGTGGTGGTGGTGGTGGGGGGGGGGGTACTCCCAAATAAAAGTTATGGGTGTGTTCATCAGATATTTTGAAGTAAAGCCCTTTAAGGTACCATGGTATTGTTTTCTGGTGTGGCTTCAAGTTCCTTTTACTTCTAAGAGGTACTCCAGGATTCATTCCATTCTCACACATCAACCACTAATAGTAGTACTGAGGGAGCAAAAAGTGTATGCAGAACCTCATAACGAGTTGTTCAATTCCTTATGTGTTTCTGGTGTAGGTGCTTACAGTCAAAGTAATCAATGACATCAAAATATTCAGCAGAAAAAGACAAAAAATACATAACCTTATTACAAAACATTTCTCTTCAAATTTTTTATTTGAATTTATTATGTTTTTCTAGGACAAAGCACAGAGTACACATTGCTCAACCAAAGCCTTATAATAAACTGCCATATTTTCCTGACATCAGGTTGATGGAATAAAAACCTGAGAAAGAAAACAATTCAACAGTAAGTAAGCCCTTAGCTTTTTGGAGGTTTTAAATCTCTTGGTGAAACCAAAGTAATATTTGCAGATAGGCTAGCCTAACTGAGGAGCTCGCAAGGACTAAGTCATGCCACAAAACAAGCTCAACTTGTCACCTGGATAGAATCGCCATGTTAAAGATCTTGTTCATAGTCTAGCAAATTCTCAATAGCCCACATTAGGTATCTCAAAATTCTAACATGACTACAAGGCTTTACAGACAACCTCTGTTTGGTTTGGTTTTCTTTCTCTTCAGTCTCCTCTGGCAATCAATAAACAAAGGAATCTTGAAAATTTGCAATATTGTTCGCAAAGGTATTGCTCATTACCTGTAAAGATCTGTTTGTAAGCTCTAATAGAGCTAGTAAAATATCCATGGATTTAAGTACATATCCTTTCTACTTGTAGCCCCCCAGGAAAGTTTTAAGGGTTAGAACTACAGGCTGTCTATTATTTCACCAGAAAAAGCATGCTACTGCTCAAAGACACCTTAAGACTTTGTATATGAATGCAATTTCATCTGTGGTGACATACACACGTATGAAGAGTCGGTGTGCACGCACCAGAGAAAACAAAGAGACTGCTCGTAGTCTATGAGAATGGTACATACATACATAGGGCGGTATAACTTCAGATCAACTCCATACTAATGCTTGCTTCTGTTTACATGAAGGCGATATGAAATGTGAAGCGGGTATAAAATAATTATCATCTCACGCTCGTTTGATTCATTACCGTTGCTGAACTAATACGAGTGACTCACAACGGTCTAAAGTCAGACTGGGGAACTACGTAAACATGAATTGAGTTCAAACCGGTCTGAGATTTTTGTTTTGAGCATGCGCATTTAATAAATGGCGTTGAAGCATTATGAGCCGGTGGATAATAGATGAACTGGATTTTTAGGGATGGTTGGCCTCATTTAAACACTTCATGCCAGTCTGACTTTCAGACTGGTCTCATGTAAACGAAATCGTACCGGTCTGAGTTTGCACCGCTTTCATGAAATCCGGGTGTTACTGCTCCTGGGTCTCCAAGGATGTTGTTAAACATCCGTGAGAGCTGCTCGACTTTAGTCTAAAGGGGGTGTTTACAGTGTACATGACACCAGTATGATTTTCATTCTGGTACAAGTTCATCCCAGTTCCCTCTCGTTTCTCTGTATTTGGTTACGTGATTACAGTAGAATTTCTCATAACAGCGTGAGCCATACCTGTGTGAGTTTACCCCAGCAGTGGCATAAGATTAAAATTTTCATTCTGTTACAGAAACTGGATACCAGTATCACTTAAACATGGTATAACTGTTTGATTCATTCTGCACTAAGTTTTAACCATTTAGCCATCCAGAATAAACCTCACATGACCATGAAAAATGGATTTTGTAACTGAAGTAGGTATAAGCATTTCATCACCCACCTGAATGGGAATCTTGATGGAACACTCATGAAAATGTTGTGGGACAATTTTATCTTTGGTTCAATTTTTATTTTCCTTTGTGAATAATAGGATTACCAAATTTTCTTTGGCTGAAAAGGCTGTTTTAGTCACTCAGTCTTTTATGTGTTTACATGACAATACAAAACAGATCATGGTCAAATTCCACACACTAAAAGGCAGATGGTTTAAACAGCTGGTACATGTATATTGGAATGATTTTAACGATGTTTTGTTGTTCTTAATTATGTTTGACTGGGTTCAGAAATTGAATGGAATCAAGCACAGCTGTCTGCGTATTTTTGGTGTTCAACTACCAAACCCAAATTATCTTGATCACTGCATTCGATCCAGTTCAATTTACTAAACAGTTAGGTATGTAAGCTGCAATAATTATATGACTGACATCTTCCACGTACCTTCACTGTAAGTGTAAGAAAAGGCTGCATCACTGATCACTGCTGACATAACAAGCCTAGAACAGAAAAAAAAAAAGGATCAATGAAAACAACAAATTCAGGGCAAAAGATTGGCAGTCACCCGGTTGCCAGTGGCGATCTAAAACTGAACAGGCCCTCTAAAAGTTGAGGTTTGATCGCCTGACGGGTTCCCTGCTAGGAGAGGCCCCTTATCCTTTGTATTCGCTGAGCTGATGGGCGGGACGAAAAGGGACCTCTGCCCTGGGTCGAAACTTGCTTTGATTCAACCGCCGTCCATGGTCATGGACGGCGGTTTCCGAAACGCATGCTCCCTGTATTGTATGCTGACCGTGACTTGAGCCCACTGTATCTCGCGCATTCCTTTATAGTTATTCCGCTGTCCTTTAGTGAGCCCGCATAGTAACATGCCGTCCTGGAAAGAGAACTGAAACTCGTGAAGAGTTACAATTAACATTTACTTTCTCTCGTTTTTGTTAACATGGACGACGGAAAGATAAAAAATCGAAAGAAGAAGCTCTAAGGAACACTCGACAAGTTAAACAATGGAATTTAGGGCTTTTAGAGCGAAGAAAACATCTGTCAAGGCAAAGGACCATCTTCCATATCCAAAGATTTTTCGAGCTGCGGACTTCCTGTGAAATGCTCCAGCACTTCTACGAGTCTACGGTAGAGTAAATTACACATTTGATTATAAATTTGCATCGAAATGGCTTTTAATTGAGGGATTCTTCATATTCCTTACAGTTTTCGTAAAAGTTTTGAAAAAGTGCACAGTTCGCATCATCAAATACTCTTCAAAATAACTTGCACATCGAGCGAAATCGCTTGCACGTAGCTCCCTCGAAGAAAGAATTGAACGTGTTTGGTCTTCAGAAACAAATAAAGGCGTGTTTTAATAAATGTATTATTTAGAAAAGCTAACTGTCTCTTCTTCTGTGTACCTTCATTCATAAAATTTCGAAAAGTAGTAATCTGACCTAATAGACGGACACAAATGCTCTGTTGTGGTTTGATTTCAGGCGCGAGACAACATGAGAAATCTCTTGCGGAAATTTTCAAAATTTTGACTTTGAGATTGTATTTTTGGCTAATTCTTAATTGACGACTGGTGTATTTTATTTAAAAGTTAGAAATTTTAACTATTCTAGATCAAGTGAGTGTTGTTTTTTCGAACCTATAAATTGCCCTTTCGTACTGGACATGGGGTTGTTTATACCCAACTGCTAAGTTAGTGAAGCGATCATAAAACACGCGGCCTTCAATGGGTTAAATTTTCTTTGATTTCTGGAGTTGTGGTCACGTTAAAAAAGCTTCCTTGTCCAGATAACTTGAAATTAATACGGTAGATTAGACAACAACTATCTCTAGACGAACTGTCTACTTTTTGTAGGGGAGTTTTTGGTGAACTCGCCATTCACGTCAACAGAACTGTGCAGGTGTTTTTTGGCGCGCCAGTTGAGAAAGGTGGGAGTCGTCAGCTGATCACGTGCTGAAAGCATCACTTGACGTTTCGGTCGCTAAGTAACCGTGGCGCATGCTCAACACAGTTCATTTCGACCTAGGGCTGAGTTCCCTTTTCATCCCGCCCGTCAGCTCAGCGAATATAAAGGTAAAGGGGCCTCTGCTAGCAGGGAATGTGACGGGTGGCTACGATCAAAAAATGTTGCAATGTAGTTACAATAAAAATATTTAAAATAAAATGTACTTAAATTGGAGTACCTTTCTTTCCTTTCCCTTCAACTCTAAGTTCATAAATATTATTGTAGTAAATTTTTAGTTCTTTATTTTGGCCTGGGCCACTAAGAATTTAAGGATACTAGCCGAACAGCAACCAAGCACGGAAGTTAGTTTTTAACCCTGCAAATTATGGAATAATCGGTGAAAGTTGAGAAGACATATACAAAATTACATCCGCCTTCTTTGAACTCTATTATCTTAAATGTACTTTTCCAAGAGTGATCAACGGATAACCTGTAATAAAAGTTATTAAATTTGTTGGTCATCAAAACATGCTTAAACCATAATCCAAAGTTTTGTTTAAAAGACAAGATTCTGTCGAGCTTTTGAACGTTACTTGATATAACAAACATTCATAACACGTTAGACATATAGAAATATTTTGCAAGCAGTCAAGGAAAGCCCAGCTAATCAACAATCGAGTGGAGATGTTAACAACACTTACATGATACTACACAAAAGAATTTAAGCTTGTCTGCCAATATCAACATTTGGGGAATAACCTGAATTTCTTGCTCGATTTCCATTTCAAATATTAACTTGAACAGCAAAAATGTAATTAAAGCATACTGAAAACAAAAAGGATGCTTTGTTGCCCTTTTACTTGGCCAACAAATAACATATGATTCATCGGCACGCTATGCATAATAATGACATCGGCAACAGATAGATAGATAGACCGTTTATTAATAAAATACACTTTGCAGTCAAATGACTGAATTACGTGAATAAATTATTTACAATAAAATATATGACGACAATTTAAAATATAATACATGCAGTGGCTAATTATGAAACTGTCTCTGAACCTGTTTGTCTTGCAGACAGGCGCGGCAAAGGAGCGTGTCGATCTCAGATTATAATTCTGCTGAGATAGTGATGGGAGAAGGTGTCTGAGTTTATGGTTGCCCTGCGCGTCAATGTCTTTGAAGAGTTCCTTACATAATATGCTCCTTCTATCATATAGGGTTGGAAGGCCAGCTTTAACTAAACTTTCACTGTAACTACAATCTGGAAATATCATGCGTAATGCACGGCGCTGAATGCGTTCAATTTCTTCAGAGAGATATAATGGTAGATTACAATGAAAGACCTGGCATGCATATTCAAGGATTGATCTGATAACGCTACAATAGAATCTTACAAGGTCATTGTGAGTAATACCCGCGCGCTTAAGTTGTCTTAAGAGATAAAGTCTCTAGGCAGCCTTGAGTCAATACGCGCAGACCATTTGAGATCACTGCTTATGACAACGCCAAGAACTTTAGCCGAAGATACCATTTCGAACTCGACCCCCTCTATTGACACCTGAGAGAATCAAGGGGGAGTGTGCTTGAAGCATGTGCGGATCTCCTTGCACTTGGTTGGATTTAGCTGCAGATGGTTTTCCTGAGACCAGTCGTGGATGTAGTCAGCCGCTTGTTGTAGTGAGCTGAGCTTGGAGGCGGGAACAACTTCGGAGACCGTTGTGTCATCGGCGAATTTCCACAAGTGGAACCCTTCTGGGAGACGGAGATCGTTTATCATCGCTAGAAATAGCCATGGACCCAAACGGGTCCCCTGAGGCACTCCAGCAGGAACATCCAACCGATCAGATAAGACTCCATTCAGTTTCACCCTCTGCTGTCTGCTCCTTAGAAAATCGATCACCCAGTTCACAACTGTAGGTTTCACGCCAAGACTTAAAAGTTTAGCGACCAATATATGATGGTCAACGAGGTCAAAAGCTTTTCTAAAGTCTAGTAGGGCAGTCCTTACAGTTGAGCCGGTGCCGTCCGTAGCGCGTAGCCAATGATGGAACATGGAGATTAGAGCGAAAGTGGTGCATGAACCTGGAACGAATCCAAATTGTGCAGGATCAGTGGCCGATAATAGTACCGGTTTCAGTTCCTTATCGATAACAAAGCCCTCCGCAACCTTAGACAAGGTGGATCTCAATGTAATGGGTCTAAGGTCTTTATTGATGTCATTGACAGTAGGTGCTTTGGGAAGAGGCGGTACATCGGCAATCTTCCAAGCCCGGAGAACTTTACACTCGGAGAAGGAGGTATTAAGAATTTCTGCAATTGGTGCAGCCAGATTATCTGCATATTCCCTTAATACCCAGTTCGGGAGATCGTCCGGCCCGCCGGCACGTGCGCAGCTGATTTCACGAAGTTTGCGCGCCACAGAGTATTCAGTGACTGAAATGGGCTGATCGTCATCCATATCCACGCGCACGCAGTCAGTTAAGGGCGAGTAATCTTCCATGACGCTGACGAATGCCTTGTTGATTTTGTTCGCAAGGGTAGACTCATCGCACACGAGGTCGGGGTGAAGAATAGCAGTCAAGTCACGCCCTCTTGTTTTGGCAGACCCGCACAGCTGCTTAACCTCTCTCCACCAGTTGCGTGGTTTGGAATCTTGCAAGTCCTTAACCTTGTTCTCGTAGTACACCTTACGACGGCGCTTGCGCTCGCGGCTAACTTTATTTCCAAGGATCTTGAAGAGGGGCTGATTTCCAGAAGTAAAGGCCTTTTGCCGACGGGTAATGAGCTGCTTGAGCTGCGTTGACATCCAAGGACGATCCGTCTCGTGGATTTTGATGGAGCGCACAGGCATAATTGAGTCCAAACCGTAGTTGATAACTTCGGTCAGCAGGGACAGCTTTCCTTCACATGAGTGTTCAGAGGACAGCAGATTCGACCAGGGAACTTCCATCAAAAATCGCCCAACACTATTGACTTTGCTAGGGCGCTTGTCTCTCGATTTAAGGATCTTGTGCTTTGGCGTCGAGGCACCGCGCGTCCCAGAGCCCATGTAGATGGTCACGTGGTCAGATAGTCCAAATGGAGGTAGGCGAGTCGGGACGGAGATGTAATCATCTAAGTTCGTAAAAATCTGATCCAGAGTCCTATCACCCCTAGTTGGAAATTTAACAGTCGGTTTCAGGTTAAACGATTTCAACGCTGACTGAATCATAGGAAGGAAAGTTCTATTGAAGTCGCCAGCCAAGATAAAGGCACAGTTGGGGTAGGTTGCCTCCAAGGACATGAGTGACGATATCAGATAATCCTTCATTGCCGCGTCGTCGGCGTCAGGGTACTGATAGACCACACCCACAATGATGTTGGAAAAGCCACGCGGTAGACGCCTCGGCCTAAGGTCAGCCCAGAGAACTTCATGATCAGGGTGGTAGTAATCAGCTAGAACCGAGCAATTTATAGAAGATTTGACATACAAGCACACACCGCCATGTTGGCAGCCTACGCGATCGCGTCGGAAGATCTGGTAGCCATTGATATTAATCGGCTCATCAGGAACGGCGCTACTTAGCCATGTCTCACTAAAAAGTGCCAGCTCAGCGTCCATGGTGGTTATCGCGTGAGCGATCTCATCGATCATTGGCGCGAGCGACATTGTGTTAGATAGAAGAATAGAAGGCACAAAATGCGAGGTCCCACGAGAGCTTGGAGTCACGCTCTCATTTAAAAGTTTGTATGGAAATGATACAAAACGTCTCAAATTGCCACAAATCAGAAAGAAGTCGGAATAAAAAATGATTTGCCTTATTTCATTGTTGTATTGGTCATTATTTGAGGGCTTCCTAGGCTGGTTTGAAGCTTTTTGGGTGAGAAATTGAGGTTTATATTTTTCATGTTTACTGAACGTTTATAATTAATTAAAGGCAGGAAACAGTTTCACATTGCACCTCACATGAGGTTCGATAAATTTCATCACAATAAACGAATCGCCCTAAAACTTCAAAGGGGTATTCTTGGGTCTTGCACATACCGCTGTTCTTTCTCGTGGGTTCCAGATCCTACTTTAAGCCATCGAAAATCCCTCTTAAATACGAAACTCGCCTTTCCTGGTATGCGTTTTCATTTGAAGTGCACACATGAATCATTGTGAGCCGCGATTCGACGACAAAATTGTCCTCAGTCGGGGAGAGGCTGAGTGAGATTGTCGACAAACAAACACGACACTGTGGAGTCCAGAGAGGTCGGTTTGACGGAAATAGAGAAATATTAGAACGGCCGTAAAATTCACTCGCCTCACTTGACTTGGAAATCCATAATTTTGTTTCAGGGACGAACGAGGATCTGTCTTTTGCTGCACTCTAATCAATCCATTCGATAATTGTATGCCGAGTATTTGGCGCAAGTGATCCTGCTCACTGCCCGCAAATCAACCTCATTATTAATTCCGATATATAGGGTTGTCTTACCCTAAAAAAATATTGCTGTGACCGTGGAAAATACCCACCACAATTTCCATTCCTTTGAAAACCGGTGCTATTTTTTTCTAAGTGGAAACTACTCCTCGTCTCTGCTTCTAAATTTCGACAACATTTTTTTGCGGTAAACAGGTAAATGTGACAGAACAAATCACTATGCTAATATATTGTCGCACGAAGACATTAAAGCGTGCTCGTGGCGTGAAGTGAGGCGACTAAATTTCAAGGGCGTGCTAATAGTTTTCTATTTCCGTCAAACCGACCTCTCTGGACTCTGCAGTGTCGCCTTCTGCTTGTGGGCAATCTCACTCAGCCTCTCCCCAGCTGAGGGACGTTTTGTCGTCGAAACGCGGCTCGCAATGATTTATGTGTGCACATCAAATTTCATGCGTGAAGCGTGACCATTTGCTTACCGTTCACACCTCCCCGACACAGTAGTTTTCGTCATGTCCACGCCATTGTGCGAATTGTCCAGTGAGAAGAGAACAGCGAGATGAGATTAGTATATTTGTATATATTTGTGCGCAGAGGTCGGCGGTCGGATACCGACATTTGATTTCTTATACAAGAAGCTCAAAATATTGCCCTTTATGGTGACAAAATGTTGGGAAAGATGGAACGTTTCCGGCGTATAGTTGTTTTTCGACTATGGATTCATTCAGGTTTGAGGAAATTGTGAGTGGAAATGGCGCATTTCAAGAAATATAGCTCATTTAGTGAAAAGAGGTATACTTTTGTGCGGGTGAAATGGCAGATCAGTGTGCAACCTTTGCATAACATTATAACACTAATTGGGAGCAAAAATTAGAAAGACGCTTATTCTCGCTCAAAACGCTTCAAATCACCCTAAAAAGCCATTAAATAGCAATTTATACAACACAGAAACAAGGTGAACCATTTATATTATGAACTATTTCGCATTTATGCATTTTCCATACAAACTCTTATATTTTTCCGACTTATAAAATATGCAAAAAGGAACAGGTTATGATATGCGCTCCTCTCAAAGTGAGCCACAGGACACCCAAGCATAATATTTGAATATTATTAAAAATGGAGTTTCAAAATATAAGACTTGGTATGGGATTTCGAAGCGAACATTTTGAGCAATACAAAACAGCAAACTAACTGAATAAAGTTCATGAAACATTACATGGTGTTGTTTGCTATCCTTACAACGCATTCTGAGCAATTTTAGGTCCATTTACTTTACTGTGTTAGTACGTGTATAATACATTGACAAGGAAGGAGTCATTTGGCCCGATTTAGCCACTATCACCGCTCGACACGTTTCGGAATTCGCTCGAATTTACCCACAAATATAGTTCAGGCTCCCATTCTGACTTAGCGACTTGACAAAAGGAAGACATACAAGTGATTTTCTCAAAATCAATTGCACATACCTCGTGTTCCAAAAGAATTATCCACTGCACAAAATCATAATAGCATCTCAAAATAGGCCGCCATGGATGCGTGAGGATCCCGATAGTCCCATTTGACAGCGGTCGGCACTGGACACCAGTCAAATTATGCCCATATGGGTAGGGCCACGCTCGTTTTGGTCGTGTTACAATTTTGTAGTAACTATGACCCGGTGCGGACATAAGATTGTCGCTCCGACGCAGTCTGGTTCGCGTGAGAAAATCGCTGCGTGTTACAAGCGGATAGCAAAAATAAATCATTCCCATTTCTGAATTTATATCCCTTTTTAGGGTGTATATTTTCTTGTTTTTTTAATAAGTAGGTTACCTGACCGGCTTCTTGCAAATATAGAAATAGATATAGTATATACAATAACAATTTTAAAATAAAACATTTTCACGCGCGTGAGGATATGAATTTAAATGAATTTGCCGACTTCGGTTCGAAAAAAAATATCTGATATATAAAACCTATCGACGATTGAAATTGAACGCATTCAATTCACGCAGAGTACGTATTTAAAATTTACGCAGTAGACTGACCTGTATTACAAACGTTTTGTACATGAACGCAAATATGTTCAATTTACCACGCATGAATAGAAACATTGGAGGAAGGAGAAACAAGGTTCACTTTCTTTTTTTCTTGACTCGTTTTCATTTTCTAACGGCCAAGACCGTTTTAATTTCTTTCGATAACTTAATTCTCTCCATAAGGTCACGGAGTCCCGCGCAGCGATTCCACCTTTCTCGCGCGAACCAGACTACGTTGGAGTGACAATTTGTGTCTGCACCGGGTCGTAGTTACTACAAAATTGTAACACGACCAAAACGAGCGTGGCCCTCCCCATAAGGGCATAATTTGACTGGTGTCCAGTGCCGACCGCTGTCAAATGGGACTATCGGGATCCCCACGCATCCATGGCGGCCTATTTTGAGATGCTATTATGATTTTGTGCAGTGGATAATTCTTTTGGGACACGAGGTATGTGCAATTGGTTTTGAGAAAATCACTTGTATGTCTTCCTTTTGTCAAGTCGCTAAGTCAGAACGGGATCCTGAACTATATTTGTGGGTAAATTCGAGCGAATTCCGAAACGTGTCGAGCGGTAATAGTGGCTAAATCGGGCCAAATGACTCCTTCCTTGTCAATGTATTATACACGTACTAACACAGTTAAGTAAATGGACCTAAAATTGCTCAAAATGCTTTGCAAGGATAGCAAACAACACCATGTAATATTTCATGAACTTTATTCAGTTAGTTCGTTGTTATGTATTGCTCAAAATGTTCGCTTCGAAATCCCATACAAAGTCTTATATTTTGAAACGCCATTTTTAATGATATTCAAATATTATGCTTGGGCTTCCTATGGGTGAGCTTGGGCGACTTGTGCTACCTTTAATTAATTCTAAAGATTCAGCAAACATGAAAAATAAAAACCTTAATTTCTCGCCCAAAAAGCTTCAAACCAGCCCAGGAAGCCCTCAAATAATGACCAAAACAACAATGAAATGATGCAAGTCATTTTTATTTCGACTTCTTTCTGATTTGTGGCAATTTGAGACGTTTTGTATCATTTCCATACAAACTCTTAAATGTTGCCGATGTCATTATTATGCATAGCGTGCCGATGTCATTAATATGCATAGCGTGGAAAAAACAGTCTAATTTATGCGCAGCTCTCCACCTTAGCTTGGGCTGCCTGTGTTGTAACTGACATTGACTTGACAGTACTAGTTGACCCAAATTTCTGAGCAATGCAGCGAAAAATGAAGTGTTGTCCACTTTCCAAGAAACTATTAACAATTCTTAAGTGGGAATACACGACTGACGGTCCAGAAAGCTAGGAAAACATCTCTTCAAACCAAAGAACAACCTTGCAGGGTTAAGCTGTGCGACCGCGCTTCAAAAGGGCACCAGTCTCCCTCAACAATCCGTCACATTGGTGCCCAGTACTCCGCGTGCGTACAAATTCATATCCCTAAGCTATATGAAAACGATTTTTTTCAAAAAAACTCTTAACGTAGTTGGAAAGAGCATAGACTGAAACCAAATATGCTAATTCGTTTTTACATTTATATTAAAACCTCACAAAACAGGGGATTATCAAAAGTTTAAGGTTCATTTTTTAGTTCGTTTTTTTTCAAAAGAAAAGAGTAATAACGGCCGTTTTTTAATAACTTACAATTTTTTCTGCAATATTACTGGAAGAAATTACGGATATATTAAGCTCAATGCAGCTTTAAAGTGATTTGAACTGAATATTCCGTGCACTCTGGTCACGTGGCCGATGACGTCACAACAATAAGGGTGTCATGGACGTTACTTTCATGGGAAGTTCTATTAAACAGCCGAAGTTTGCTTCTCTCCGCCTTAAACTGCCATAGCTACAGACTCCTTACCAGTCCCCTGGGAAATGCTCCTGTACAGAGCCACCTTAACTTTCAAATGCCGGATGTAAACTGGCAATTTCCAAATTTCTTATTCCAATGGCCATCAGGACACGTTACCTGCTTTTGAATTAATAGAAGCCTGTTCTTGCAGCTAAAATATCTTTTATTGCCATAGTCACGTGAATAATGACGTCATCACCCTGACATTGATATGAGGGATAACTTTCACGCAGGTGTAAATGTCACATGGTACAGCGTCCTCTTCGACCACAAGTTAACTAAGTTATTTAGCATTAAAAGTTTTTCGGGAGCAAAACATGCTGGGAAGGTTCTTATTATATTTATAATAGTGTTTTTAATTATTACACAGTCGGGGGAACAAGTACTTCTTTTGGTCAGTTTTCGTATCTATGCCCGAAGAAGCCCGAAGGGGCCCGAAGAAGCTCCGATTTTTATTGTCCAATCAGAAAGAACTACGAACTCGCGCAGAAAAATGAAAGGGAATGTTTTCAAGTTTTAAACATGCGTCCCTAGCACGGAGGAATCTACAGGCGATAAGCTTACTTCCAGTCATGCTTTGGCAGTATCAGCGAGAAGTTTGGCTGTTGGAGATTCTGAAATTTATGCGTTACTGTTGAATAATGGTTAAAGAAGCTTTATTGAAGCTTTATTGGTTACATATTCAGATTGTTCTTCATTTATCTCGCCGTGGCGCAACAATTAAGTTTAATTTCAAAACCATTTTGTTTTTAGGGCTTTCCAAGGATGAAATATAGCGTTGTTCAAAGCACGTAAAAGATCCGATAGAAAAGAAGGTTACCTGATCTTAGGTAAGGCAGTTAAACTCGGGTTAAACGCAGTTCACTCGTGGTTTTGACATGATTCAAGACAGCGTTCTACGAAGGCGCGAGAAAAGAAATAATTAAGCTTATATTAAAAGTGCTTCGAACTGTATTTACACCTCGCTGCATTATTTTATTGTGGTGAAGCGAGTATCCTGCACAAGTTAAATATTTCCCCCGTCCTTTTTCACATTCATGCATAAAGTGAAGAAAGAAGAAAAATTTGACTTACGGAGCGGAAAACAGCTGATTGCATGAAATTCTTCTTGCACTTGTCGGCTAGAGAACAAAGTAATTCTCCATTTTCAAAGCTTTAAAAGCCTTTAGTTATTAAGATTCTGCGTTATTCCCAATGACCACTATTCTGGTCCAGGTTAATTTTACGCCAGAAATAACGCGCTTTTTTACTTGAACAAAAAACAAGAGCTAAACTTGTTGTTTCCTCAGCGGTCCGCATGTTGTATTGATTCTTCTCGTCAATAATTCTCAAGTGATTATTAGTATTACAACTTCGTTTATGACCCACAGAGAAACGCCTTCCAAGACAAACACATCTGTAATTCTTTATTATTCAAGCTCAGAAGGAATTCATATTGAACAGCGGCAAGAAATCCACAAATTCCGACCTGAAACTGAAGTATTATAATACGGTTCCAGTTCATAATTCTTCAGTTTCAAGACAAACTACTGCTCATTTGCTCAAGCATTTTGCTATGAATATAAAAATTAAAGCAAGACAATGTTTCGATATCGCTGACATCATTATCAAGACTGAATGAAATAGTGAAAATAGTGAAAAATTGTCAAGAATAAGAATACCGCGAATCCCAATCCGTAAGCCTGCGTAAGCTTATGAATCAGTTCGGTCCTAACAATGGATTATGAACGTATCTAGTGATAGCACGACGGCAAAATCGTTGTTGTTGGTAGCAATCATTGTTCGTTAAGTGGTAGTTTTGTTTCCCCATCCATTCCATGCTCAAGATATTTCAGAGACCACTCGTCCACGTCCAGTCGACTTGTGGACTTCAGTTTAATACTGGCTCTTACCTGTGCGGCCCGTCACAAACAAAATAGATGTCACCCAACTCTAACAGCGAGCACGTAGTTTGTCCTGATAAATATTTTCAAACAGTCTGCTTTTTTTTCCAAGTTGAGAGTTATCCGTTTTTCGAAGTAACAATAAACTGGCCTTCAAGTTAAATAGTTAGTTAAACAGAGTTCTTTAAATATTTCACTCGAGGTGATCGAGACCGCGAGGATTCATCATATCTGAATAGCCCACTGGCCAAATGCCGAAAATCGTGGGCTCAGTCTTTTCTCGGAGAAAAGATTTCGCCATCAAATGGCACTTTTTCCCTCGACTGTACAAGTGGGACCGGAATAACAACAGTCATTTGCCTCATTAGTATTTAAATTTAGCTTTAAAGGACGAGACTTGATTACGTCAAAATTTACATTTTTTTTTTATATACAGCGCGCCCATTGTAAAATTTTCTTAGCACCTCCCCCCTGATGAGGCTGAAGTTTTAGCCAAAACGTTGGGATTTTAATTTCTATATTTTACATTTTCGAACACAAGAATTTTTAACCAGAGTAACGTATTATAAATACTTGTTACTATGAATCCACCTGACTACAGATCCATTTTTAAAACAATATTGTGATTACTCTCAATAAAGAAACAACAGTTTTCAATTTACAAAACATGTTTTGACATTCTCATGTCATCTTCAGTTGCAAATGAGCCTTAACGGTTGTACATTTGAATTTTCGTATTAAAGTACGTTACCAAATTACGCTTTAAAACTTACGCAGAGCAGTACCGCAGAGTCTACGTTCGCGTGTTGTTTATAAATTCTCGTGTGCTGGCTGTAATGCCAGCTACATTGGCGAGACCACTCGCCACATTTGTGCACGTGTTCTTGAGCACCTCTTGTCGGACAAGTCTTCACATGTTTACAGGCACCTGCAGTCATCTAGGGCCTGCCGTGACTCTTGCACTGCAGAATGTTTCACGATCTTAGATTCTGCCGTCTCGAAATTCCAAATTAAGATCAAAGAGGCGATGCATATTAAGTGGGAAAATCCTACTCTTAATCAGCAACTAAAGCATCTAGAGTTATCTCTATCCTTTTAATTACTTTGTTCTTTGTGTGTGTGTGTGTGTGTGTGTGTGTGTGTGTGTGTGTGTGTGTCTTTTATTTCATCATTCTTGTTATTGGAAAAATTTTTGTTTTGTTTTGTGTGTGTGTGTTCTTAAGTCACTTAAAGTAACTATGCGCGCGTAACGTACTTTAATACGAAAATTCAAATTCAAATGTTTACAGGCACCTGCAGTCATCTAGGGCCTGCCATGACTCTTGCACTGCAGAATGTTTCACGATCTTAGATTCTGCCGTCTCGAAATTCCAAATTAAGATCAAAGAGGCGATGCATATTAAGTGGGAAAATCCTACTCTTAATCAGCAGCTAAAGCATCTAGAGTTATCTCTTTCCTTTTAATTACTTTGTTCTTTTTTGTGTGTGTGTGTGTGTCTTTTATTTCATCATTCTTGTTATTGGAAGAATTTTTGTTTTGTTTTGTGTGTGTGTGTTCTTAAGTCACTTAAAGTAACTATGCGCGCGTAACGTACTTTAATACGAAAATTCAAATGTACAACCGTTAAGGCTCATTTGCAACTGAAGATGACATAAGAATGTCGAAACATGTTTTGTAAATTGAAAACTGTTGTTTCTTTATTGAGAGTTATCGTCACTCTGCTGTCTTTACGTCCGTTTGGAAATATTGTGATTATATATTCTGAAGAGTGTGATCTGAACCAGCTAAAAACACATCAACACATTACGCTGAGAGCGACATCAGGGCTTTTAAGTATGGGGTAATTTCGCTTACGCACGAGCATTTCCTTCCAATTTTGATGGTTTTAAGAACCATCAAAAGCATGATTTATTTTTGCAGCAGATCAGAAAGACGAATGCGTGACATTGACGACTGCAGTCTGCGTTTTTTACCAAGCGCAGAAGAAAAAGTGTACTGTACCCGTTAGACAAATATTAGTATGTCGCCTTCCCACACTAAAAGGAAACGACAAAGCAGTAGCTGAAATATCAACTTTGTTGTTCAACTCCATTCAAATGCAGTTCAAGCTAGTTGAACACGGCGGTCTAACCTAACAAACGATTAAGAACCTTTTCTTATGCAAAGTTTAACAAGCAACAGTTCTTGAAGCAGAGTTGAGAAGAATCAACCAAAACTAATACCTTTTTCTTCGCGGCCAGAGAAAGCGACGGGCCGGTTGTCAACTGAACTCCAAAGAAATCAATGGTGAAAACGCAGCTATGTCGCTTCTGTCAACGGTAGATTCCGTTTACCGTACTGCCGCTAAGGATGCCAGGCAAAATAGTCCTCCGGTCACAACTTCATTCGGCATAAAAGGGAAGGAATTGGAAGAAACGGTTGCCACCATTAGAAAGAGCGAATTCTAAGCCGTTGGGAAAAAACGTTTTGAAAGTTATAAATAAAAACTTGCTGAGTAGGAGTCAAAACAAACTTTCAACCTGCATTTTCTCTCCCTTACTCTTGAAAGTAATAATAGCGGTCCTTTTAAAGGAATGCATCAACAAATCTACAACAAATTGCTAGTTTATTTAGCTTAATATACATCTTAAATGATTTAAAACATGCCATGCGTTCTGAACATGTGACCTATGATGTCATAGCACCACATAAATGCCTCTCTGGCCCCTCTGACTGCTTTTAAATCGATGAAGACTTGTTCTCACGGTGAACGAAAACGTATTTTTTAGGCAAAGTCGCGTGACCAATGACGTCATTAAAAAGTTTAATATGAAAGGTATTTTATAGCAGCTGTAAATGAACTTCTAGATTAGGATCCTTATTAAGTCAAAACTGACAAAGTTGTTTGGCATTATAACATTTCTTTAATTGGTGCATATTGTTGCAGTTTAAAAGAGTCTAACTAAAACCGCACTAAAGAATAAGAAATTAATCTTAAAGCGAAAATCTTTTTATATGACAGTCTTAGATTGATAGTGACAGAGTTGTTCTGTGGTGAAACTACTACTCTGAGCCTTTGGTTTGCATGATTGGTCAAGATAAAGGTAGTCGAGTTCTGTCCCACGCCTGTTTTCTAGTCTTGAATATCTGTAAAGATGGCCCAGAATTAAAACCAATTTAATGACAGTTTCAGACAGTTTAAACTAACCAAAATCAATAACACAATTTAATAACGTTTAAGATAAACTTGAACTTAGCGTGAATATTTATGTTATGTTAAGGCCGTTTTTGAAAACTAGACCTAAATTTTATATTTAATGTAATGTTGTTTAAAGGGACTATGTAACGCTATTTTAATATCTTTTTAAAAAGTTAAAAGTGTCTTCGCATCAACTGAATTCCAAAAATAATGATCTAGCTTTGTTATCAAAGACTATCTTACGCCACTGAAACTGTTTTCCTGTCGCCTGTTGCTACTGATGGCAAGGATGGAAATGGATTGAAACTTGAAAAAACTTGGGCCAATTTTTTCAAGTCTTGATGCTATGTTCTCATAAAGCACCAAAAAAATTATTATGGTGAGCTGTCGCTGATAAAACTCATTTGATATCTTCTTCATAGTATTAAAGGAGCACTTTGTGTATGAGTAAAGGCACTAGGTAATGATTTTAGCACAGAACTGACCTAAAATAGCAAAATTCTCATGACATAGCCCCTTTAAGGTTAGCTTAGCTGCCATAAATCCTATAACCAATTTAATGACAGATTGATCAAACCGAAATTAACAACACAATTTAATAGTGTTTAAGGTTAGCTTGGTATAAATATTCTAATAGATCTAATGTCATGTTTAAGGTCGTTTAAAATAAACGTAAATTTTTCATTTGATTTAATGTCATTTAAGGTTTGCCTTAATTTGGCATGATTTTTTGTTTACATATTTAAGGCTACTTAAAGCAAACAAATATTTCAATATATTTAATGCCCATAACAGGGCTTAAATCACAATAAAGATTTAAAGTGGTAATACGATCAAAAAAATCACCTTTATTTTTTCTTCGGTTTTCGAAACTTTGTTTACTTACTTAAGTGATTTTTTGATCGTAGAACCACTTTAAGATGCAGTTAGGGAAAACTTAAGGTGGCTTGACTTGAATTTTTAGGGGTACACCTAGCTCAATTTGAGTGGCTGTTACTTCACTGAAAAAGTCGGATGTACTTGCTACTTCACTCATTTACTAGGCAATGGACACACTTTCCAAAAAAAGTAGCTTTGGTTTGACATCGGAATTACCGTAGCAACACAATAATGACGTCACGAACTTTATATAACACCAGTTTTCTCGAAATCTAGACCTAAACTTTTGAAAATTTGCATAAATGTTTAGTGAACGACTCATTTGTAGCACTACTAAATGTAGGTCGTACTTGAATGCGTTGCTACGTATTTCAAAAGAACAGCAGCCTTACCTTGTACTGAGTTTGGCCATAGTTAAGTACGACCTGTGCCGTTGACTAAATGTTTATGCAAATTTTACTGTACGAACGTCTTAGTTTTCACGGGCGTTTTTGTCTGCAGCGAAGCGTAGCAAGCGGGCATGATAAGCTCGTCAGTTTCGAAACCACACAAATATGTGGAATATATTAAGGAAAGAGCCCAGCTGCCAACAAGCAATACGGCAATGAAACTTGCGAGGATGAATGTTAAGTTCCCTGGTTTTTTTTTTTGTTTTTATTTTGCGCCCTTAAAGTGATTCAATGAACTTCAAATTTACTGAGATTGTGGAGCTCATGATGAATTTTACATCAAGGGATTTGCCAAAAAAAGATCGACTAGTTTTTGAATTACAGCTTCTGGAACACTTTTTAGTAAAATAAACATATTAAAGACTTCTACTAACCGTTGAATTAACGGAGATCGAATGAAGCAAATTGGACGAAACTTTTGTAGAAGGTGGTCCTATAACGCAAGTACAATATATAGTAAAATCATTTTATCTTAAGCTGCGCAAGGCAGTTTTCTTGAGGAACAAATAACAATGGAGGTGAATCTTTAACTTTTTCAAGGAAAATGTCTAACTCAAGTTTTTTCAAAAACGCTCTCATTGAATTTTTTTCAACTTTCCGGTCTTTAGACCTAAGTGTGGTCTACCAAGAACGAGACGTCGTTTTAAAAGTTTAGGTCTAGATGTCGAGAAAATTGGTGTTTTATAAAATTTGTGACGTCATTTATGGGTTGCTGTGGTAACCCTGATGTCAATCAAAACTGCTTTTTTTGAAAAGTGTGTCTATTGCCTAGTAAATGAGTGAAGTAGCAAGTACATCCGACTTTTTTAGTGAAGTAACAGCCATTCAATTTGAGCTAGGTGTGCCCCTAAAAAATCAAGTTGAGCCACCTAAAACAATGATAAAATGAAGGTTTTTATTTAAGTCATCTTTAAGTTGCTTAAAACATCGTGAAAATTATTCTTTAGATTTGATGGTTGGTAGATATTGCTTAATCACTGCTTAAATATGGAGTTTCACCCAGTGTGTCAAGTTTAAAAGAGTGCCAGTTAAGAGCTGTGAAATTCAAAAATTAAACGAGACTTACCTGGAAGTTGAAGTTTGATTGGAATTCTATTCGTCACCAAGCGCTGAGGGATTACATGAGATAGCATTGCGCCTGCGCGAACTCAGTTTTTAAAGCACTTACCATGTGTGCAGTGGGGAAACTCCCTGTCAAGTAAATGGGAGGGTCTAAACCGGGAGGGCATGTAATCCCTCAGCGCTTGGTGACGAATAGAATTCCAATCAAACTTCAACTTCTAGGTAAGTGTCGTTTAATTTTTGAATTCTATTCCGTCACCGCACTGAGGGCTCACATGAGACTTCAAAGCCCACTGCTCACAAATGCAAGACAGTCAACACAGAATCCATATTCTGTAACACAATTTATTTGACTGCAGAATAACAATGAAACTTGTTACAATAACTACTTAGTTTACAGACTGCAAAACACTTTCAGCAAAACTGTTCTTGACATCAATTTGTTTGTTGTAAAACTTAGCAAATGTGGAGACTGAGCTCCACCCAGCTGTTGATAAAATCTGATCTAAAGGAACACAACTTGCACCTGCTTTGGATGTGGCTGCAGCCCTGGTGCTGTGTGGCCTGAAAACTTCTACATTTATCCCAGAGCTGCGCATAACAACCTTAATCCACCTGCTAATAGTACTTCTAGACACTGGCTTGAAAGGCTTCAGATAACTAATAAACAATTGTTTATGATCACCACGTTTACACCTTGTACGGGCTAGGTACATCTTAAGAATAGTGACCACGCAAATACGAGGGTCAGCAGGATATGAAGTAAACTGAACTACCATAGGCTTAACTCCTGGTTTTGATTGTTTGAGTGGTCTACTCAATGCAAATGTAATCGAAGTTTTGGAACTAATCATATCATTAAGATTAAGGTAATGAATAGTTTGCCCTCTTTGGGCAGACACTAATGATACTAGCATGGCAGTTTTTAATGTCAAATCCTTTAATGATACATCCTCTGAGTTTGGTATGGTCTGAAGGTAGCTGAGTACTTTGCCAACGTCCCATGTTTGTGTATATCGTGGTGCTGTTGGTCTTGATTCAAAAACACCTTTGAGGAACCTCGTGACCGTAGGGTGAGAGCCCAATGATATCCCATTTATAGGTTTGACAACACATGACAGAGACGACCTAGCAGTGTTTATACCACTATATCCTATTCCACTCTCATACAGTTCAACTAAAAAATCTAACGCTTGAGATATAGTGGGGGAAACAATCAATTTGTTGTCTATGACAGAATGAAATCCACCTCTTAATGTAGGACGAGTACTGTTTTTGAGTTCCTTGCCTCCAAGATTGTAGGATGATGTCTCTAGCCTTCTGAGAAATCCCTTGTGCTGCAAGGGATTCCCTGATAATCTGCATGCCATCAGAACCATCTTCTTGATTAGCGGGTGTGGCTCGTGTTCTCTCCCTGGCATTTTGAGTGTGGTCAGTTGTTGTGGAAGTGTCCTTGGAACATCCACGATCAGGTGTAACAGCTGTGAGTACCATGGCTGAGTTGGCCATACAGGAACAATCATTATGCCCTCTGCCTTTTCCATTGCTATCTTCTGCAGGCAGCGAGCAATCAAACTAAATGGGGGAAAAGCATAGAAAAATTGGTTTTCCCAGCTGATGGAAAAAGCATCTACATAAGTTGCTCCAGGATCAGGTCTCCAAGATGCATAACAAGCGACGTGTGCATTTAGCCTTGAGGCAAAAAGGTCTATAGTGGGTTCTCCCCAAATTTCTGTAATTTTCCCAAAAATGTCCTGCCTAAGCATCCATTCCTTATTGTCAATAAAAACTCTAGACTCTCTGTCTGCCTGGATATTGTCCTTCCCCGGGATATGAGCTGCAGAGATCCAGATCTCTCTCTGGATACAGAACAGCCAAATCTCCTTGGGGACAGAATTGCACTCCATGGAATGTGTGCCTCCCATAGAGTTAATATAGTTAACAGTAGTGGTATTGTCTGAATAAATGCGTACATGTACTGATTTCATATTAATACAAAGAGCTTTCAAACCTAAGAGAACAGCCATGAGTTCAAGGCAGTTAATGTGATTGGCTGATTCAGTTTCAGTCCATCTGCCTCCTGTTTTTTCTCCACCCATGACTGCACCCCACCCATCGTTTGAGGCGTCAGTATACAAAGTAACGTCAATCTTTGCATTTGGTGTACAAATAGGGTAATCGGCAGTCTCAATATTATTGCACCACCACTGTAGTTCTGCAAGGCTTTCTTGCGATAATTTTATATGTGCCTGATAGTTTCCCTTATTTTGTCTAAGTGCCATAATTTTGTCATGTTCTAAGTGTCTATAGAAAAGAGGGCCATAAAGCACACCTGGGAAGCTAGACACTAGTAGTCCAATAACTTCTGCAAGTTCTTGAATAGACATGGTGGCACTGCCAATAAGCCTACTGCACCACTCTTTGATTCGAAAGGCCTTTTCAGTAGGCAGGCACACAGTCATACTGACAGAATTCAGAACAAAACCCAGAAAAACAAGAATCTGGGCTGGTCTTAGCACTGATTTCACCGGGTGTATAATAAAACCCAGTTTAGTAAATAAACCACAAGTATCAGTAACATTAGTCTGACATTCATGTACTGTATCCCCTTGGAGATATGAGTCATCAATATATCCCACATTTAGATGCCCTTTCTTTCTAAGGGTAGCATAAACAGGTTTTAAAATTTTTGTAAATAGGCGTGGGGCAGAGGAAAGGCCATTAGGTAAACAGGTGAACTGAAACAGTTTTCCTCTCCAGCTAAATCTAAGAAGCTTTTGATATTCCTCATCAATGGGGACCGAGTAATAGGCATCCCGTAAATCTACGGAAGCCATGTAGCAATTCTGTTTCATAAGCCGGATAGCAGATTGTAGGATATCCATCTTGAAGTTATGATACTCCACATGCTCATTAAGATTTTTTAAATTTAATATGAGCCTATAAGTGCCATCTTTCTTGGGGCGGATGAATATAGTAGAGATATATTCCCCTTCACAGTGAGTTGTTTCTTTGATCATTCCTTTATTCAGCAATTTGTCAATTTCATTTTGAATAATTTGTTGTTCCTGCAAGGAAAAGCTAATTTCCCTTGGGACAGTCTCTTGCTGAGGGAACCCTTCAGCAAATTCAATTTTGTACTGAGTCACACTTTCAAGAATAAAGTGATCAGATGTAATATTCTGCCATTGAGAGGAAAAATGTTTCAGTCGGCCAGCAATACAGTCATTAGACACATGTAGAGTTTTGCTCACCTCAACATCAATATTAGAAACATGATCCAGGCTGTTATTGTCTACTTTGACTTCCCTTGCTTTGTCTTCCTTTGGCTCGGAGGGTTTGTCTGCCGGTCGTTGTATCGAAAGCCTAAAAAAGGCCTCCGGGCCTGACGGTATCCTCGTCCACGGCTCGAAGAGTGTGGCATGTAGTTTCTAGAATTTCTAGAATCAAAATGAGACCTGGAGGATGACCCACTATGTGTTGTGACCTTTTTCCCAACACGATTGACTTCTGTCAAATCTTTAACCTGCTTTGGTAAATCATCCCCAAACAGTTGATCTGTGATGGCAAGGGATGAGGAACATAAATGTTTGTAGTCATTATGCAGGTCAGGCTTTATGAACTCTCTACGCCTGTGATTAAGCTCCGTATTAGCATTAGCAAACAAAGCAAAGGCATCAGTAGCCTCTTGAAGCAACTCGTTTCCAGCCGGAAACGTAGGTATTTGTTCCACAAGTTTATTGATCATACCAGTCAAGGCACACATACCTTTGAATAAAGACGTTTGCACTTTTTGCATCCGAACGTCTTGTGAGCGTACAGATGGGCTCAAGTTATCCCACACTGCCTGATTTACACGTACTTTCGTCAGGCTTTCGCAATTTTCAGGGCGATGATATTTGTTCATCTTGTCCTGAAGTTTTTCCTCAGGCAGCCCGTCTTTTATCAGTGTATCAATAATGCTTGCCAGTTCGGTGTCCACTTTCGGACCCGTTTCCTCCTTCTGTAGATCTTGTTTTAAGCTACTCAGCACTTTAATTTTGCCTTCATTAGAAGTTGTATTGGACCTGTCGAGCAACTGCCCGACAGACGCGTCCACATCCATGTTTTTCTGACTGTTGTCGTTCGCATCTTCGCGCTTCTTCTTCGCGGGGGGCTCGCCCTCGTGGTCTGAACCGAGGAGATCTACCTCTTGTCCTTCGTCAAATGAAATTTCTAGATCGTCCTTAAGCGACTTAAAAGCCTCTGTAATGGCATTAGCCAGAGTTCCAGACATTTGGGTAAGCCCTTCTTGAATGGCAGATAAAACGGCAGACGAAGAACCTTCGCCTTGTGGAGGAGACGCGCCAATTATGGCGCCATTTTCCACGACGACATTAGCTTCGATGTGTTCGGGCGTACCTTTTGCCCTTGAGCTATCGCTAGCTTTCCTTTTCTGCCCAGCTGTGTCCTTCTTTTGGACGGAAGTATTACCTTTCTCGTTGTCAGGCATTTCTCGGGCTTAAAAGCAAATTATTGCTTAGAACTAAATATAAACGTCTGTTCGCTTTGAAAGGCGGCAACACACTGAGTTCGCGCAGGCGCAATGCTATCTCATGTGAGCCCTCAGTGCGGTGACGGAATAGAACCTAAATTAAATAATGGCTTTCATTACTTTTAGGGGACTCGCGCTATATGGGTAAAACTGTCTAAAAACTGTCTAAATGCACGCGCTAATGACGGCAAAATAATGACAACTTTTTACAAAATGGCGTGAGTTAAACTGAAATATGTCTTTTACATCTTGATGAAATTATGTACCGTTCTCGTTATGATGACGTTTCTCAGCAACTTGTAAATGGCATTTGCTTTCTTTTATTCTCTGTAACATATTGTACATTTTTTGGGCATTTGGAATATTTTGTATTTTTTTACTTTTTTACAGTTTGGTGGCGTAATTAAATTCGTAGATAACGCGTCATTTAGCAGTTTTAGCGCGTGCATTTAGACAGTTTTTTCCCCAAAATAGCGTGAGTCCCTTAGAGAGCGGTCATTATTTACAGCAGGGGAGGGAGTGGATGATTTTTTTAACCCCAAACAGCATAAGTCTATAACCCCTCCTTTAGCAGATAGTAACTTTCTGTGACCCCTCCTTGAAGTGGTTGAAAAAATTCATAACCCCCCTCCCCCTCTCCCTTTAATCAAAAACACTTTTAATAGGCCATTCGTGATGAATTGGTGCAAATTAAACACAGTAACTGTCATGAACAACTTAGTAAACAACCTGTTTACTTAGTAAACAACCTGAAGGTCAGGACAAAGTACAAGTTAATTATATACTTTTCGGATGTGTAAGAAATCCAATGTTGTGGCAATGCTCTTAAACACAAACTGGAACATTGCAAATTTCAACTGATGCAAGCCAAAAAAGGTTTTTCTTGTAGCCTTAATATCATTCACAGAGCATCATCAGTCATCTGAATCTCACTCTCACTTGCTTGGCTTTCCTCGTCCTCTTGTGAACTATCATTTCCGGATGACAGGCAACCCAAAGCTAATATTAAAAAAGAGTTAAGTAATGGACATCTGCAGACAGAGACTGACATTGACCACTTTGCCACCAAATTTGCAGTTGATCCGAAATTAGGAAAGGAGTATGTACAGCATCTAAATGATCTTAAACAAAGATCACAGATGAGAGCTGCTCAGAGAGGAAGGAAACGTCACTAGCCTTGGCAGAAGACATTCAACGAAAATGAATGGCGACAGTTATTTCTGGAAGGAGAAATCAGCAAATTGAAAGTATTTGAAATAGACAAATATATGGACAATCTTCTTACAGGAAAGAAAGCATTAAAGGACGATAAAGTAAAGTGCATAGTAAGTCATGTTCTTAGAAACGGTTCTTCAGCAACTTACGCAAACGCTGTCGCTTGGCTTGTGCCAGTTACAATACGTAGATAAACCAGACAAGGATGACGACGACAACGATGACGAAGACGATGATGATGACGATGATGATGATAATGATGATGATGATGATGATGATGATGATGATGATGATGATGATGATGACAGGTCGGATTCAGAAGAGTACCTGGTCCTGAATGATGTGGATGAATCGGCGGAGTCGGGGGACAGTGAGATAGAAGAGAATGAAGATCAACCAGAATTATTTGATCGGGTTATTCTTAGGTCTGGAAGACTGGCCACCACTTGGCAAAGCCGATCCCTAGTGCGAAACTAGAACAATAAAGCCATATTCCTTGGAATGAATAAAGTGTTCATTGATTTCTAATAACCCCTCCTTTTTTGTCTGTAGATATTTCATGACCCCTCCTCCAGCACCTTCCAAAAATCCATAACCCCTCCCTAATATCATCCACCCCCTCCCCTGCTCTAAATAATGACCGCTCCCTTAATAGTAACGATAGCCGATCTTGCATCAAATCTGTCGAGACCCTGATTGTTTTAAATGACAAAAACGACCAACATACAGGATAAAATGTGTATGTGCAAGAGGGCTTGTCTTTGACAACAGTTCAAACTGTTTTCTCACAATTTTATTTTCCCTTTATCACAGATGGAAAAGGAAAGTCCAGCTCAACTTCCGGTGGTCCAGGAAACTCAAGCCCAGCCTCCCCGATCTAGTCAGCCTGTTGAGGCCGCACCTGGTCAACCAATCATGTACCAGATGGCACCCGGTCAGCAACAACCAGTTTTTATCCAAGTTCCTCCTGGTCAGCCAGCCACAACACCAGAAGGGCAGCTTATTCAGTATTATTATGTACCCGTTAGTCAGGCTGTGCAACCAGGACAACAGGGACAACCGGTATTTGTTCAGGGCACTCCTGGTCAGCCAGTGCAGTCTGGACCACCAGTGTGTTTTCAGGGAATCCCTGAACAACCAGGACAACCACTTTATATCCAGGCTGCCCCTGGTCAGCCTGTGCAACCTCAGCAACTAGCTGGGCAAGGTGGATTCGATCTGATCGTCGACACTGATTTCCTGAAGTCGCCTCCATGCTTCATCAAGATAGCGGAGTTTGTGAGTTCTGCTGTTAGCTACTACTCTAGTTTTTAGTTTTGGTGAAACTTTACTCCCTAAAACTAATTCTAGTTCACCCTTAAAATTTTTGCGTTTTTTATTGGTTTAAATTGAACACATGGCACAATAGTTCTTTCTATTCCTTTTCTTTTTTCCTTTCCTGTTTAAGTTGTTGTTGTTGGCCGCTTTTCATCTAAAAACTCAAACTTGTACTAAACGTTCAAAAGGGTAGTTTGGACAAAAAACCCATTCAAGTGCTACTATCCTAATACAGCGCCTGCAATGGCGCGAACTGGCCAATTACTGGCATGACGAGTACACTGCCTGATGAATTCCCCAACCAGGCCTGTTAATAGCCAATCATATTCAAGAATTTGTTATGGTCCTGATTGTTACAGTACTAGCGTCTCACATAATCCAGGGGTTGCTTTTATAATGAAACAACTATTTTACTCAGTCTCGTCTTACATGAACTCACAGAGATCTCGCGCCTCGTTAGATGCAAGAGGTCATAGAGTAATCATTAATTATGTTCCATTTGGTTAGTAATATCTCAGGCTGGTCTCTACCTCATATTGTTTCCTAATAGGCAAGAAACTTTACATCATGTTCTGTCTCTCTTGGATCCTAGTAAGAATAACAAAAGACAAAATCGTCAAAATGTTTTCGTCTGGGACGAATTTTTTGGCTTCCTCTGCCATTGCCTTTCATGCAACTAAATTTATTTTTGGAAAATTAGAAATGAAAATCTCTTGTAAGCTTGTAGAATCTTAAGTATTCTATATTAACAGGTGGTTTGCACGTATAACCGCAAAATCAAAAAATACAAACAAACAAACAAAAAAGAACAACAACAACAAAAAAGGACAATGAACGAAGAGAAAACAAACTAACACTGTAGCCCTTGCAGAGAGGCTGCCTGATACCATTGTTACGCAGCTGACTGCATGAATTGTTGTTTTTATTGAAAAAGAAAAACCATAGCTTTGGCGATCCCTATAAACTTACTCTCTTCAAACGATTTATTTTCTTTACTTGTCTTCGATGCTCATCAAACTTACTATTGGTCCTCCTAGTGGTATTGTCTCTTGTTCGTCTCCAGTGTTGATGTACAACAGCTAAAAATGAGGAAACTATGTTAATCGAATTAACTGATCAAAATTAAAAGGCCACTATCATCAATTTTTACTACTAAAGAAACCTTTACTTCAACCGAAACCCAAAAATAATTGTTCAGTTTTCTTAAAAATGGTATTCTCGCGCACAGACATTATAAACGTGGCTTTGGCTTTGAAAAGACAGGAACAAGATGGGGCCCAACTTGGAAAAGTTGGGTCGACATTTGTAAGCTTTTTTAAATCTGTAAAATCTGATTACGGCTAGCTCTTTTTTTGAAAATTCGCATGATATTGTAAAAAAAATTACGCACACATTTTCTGATAGTGCGAAAAAATAAGCTTGCAGAGGTTGGAGAAAAGCTCATTGACTGCGTGTATTGGTAAACAACACAAGTGCGGTGTAGAAGAAGTTCTGTAAGAACCAGAATAAACTATGTGCCCTGGCCAAATTCATACCATAGGTGGCACACGCGGTTGAAGTATAGCACGTGTAATGCTTGACCAGTGTTGTGTTCACCATATAGTGAATTATAAAGAAGTTTATATGGGTTTTAGTAATTTAAAGTAGTCCCAATTTTAAGACAAACTGAAACAGAATTACTCAAAATAAATCAATGTTATACTCCATATGTGGTCTTCGTAAGGCTGCACGTAAGGCCATAACACAAGAAATGAGAATGTTTCTGGTTTTCATAACCAAGGCCGGTTTCTGTGGGGTGGGCATGGGGCGACTGGCCCACACTCAGACCCCATCCTGGAGTGCCTAGGGCAGCACTTTGTTAAGCCTCTATAATTCGACCAATCGAACATGGCTGAACATAGCGAGGGCCAGGCCAAGACAAGAGTGTTTTAGTAGAAAATAGACCACTCGTAAAGTTCATGCGAAACTACACCCGGGACTTGAGTGGCGTATTTTCCATATCCTCACTAGTGAGGATATCGATGAGGTTATTTCCCGCTTAAACTGTTGCTTGTGCAAAGCTTGCCAAATGCTGAGGGGAAAGTGGCTAGCAATAGATTCGTGAAGTTCTCTGAGGCCGACATAAAATCGTTCCCTGAGGCGAGGAAAATGTTAACGCGAAAAAGAAACCTATGTATGACTTAAAATTATTCAAGGAGTTCCTTACAAGTGAAGACGAAAGGAAAAAAATTCCTGCCGCCAAACTGCAGCGGTTCGCGATTAAGTTTGAGCTGGAAGTGAGAAAGAAAAATGTTGAAGAATACGAACCGTCTTCTTTAAGAGGGTTTTTGCAGACTGTCAACCGGTTCCTTCGAAAAAAAAAGATGCACGTTTTCCCTTCTAAACGACAAAGAATTCTGTGAGCTCCAAGATATCCTCAAAAAAAGCAAAAACAACTTAAAACCATAGGAAAAGGCAACAAGCCGAATAGCGCCGGTGCGCTCTCAGATGAAGGAATAGAAGAGTTTTACCGGGTCAGTATGCTCATAAATAACACGCCAAGAGCACTTCTGAACACTGTTTGGACGAACAATTGTATTTGCTTTAGCAGGAGACCCAGACAAGAGCAGCGAGACGTCTGCTGGGGAGATTTAGAACTCAAAACCAATGCAGATGGACTTCGTTACGTGAAGTTTTCCGCCGAGCGACAAACAAAAACACACACTGGCGAAAACCCGAAAAATGTAAGAGAAAGCAAGCCAAAGATGTTTGAAAACCGCGATAACCCCGAGCGCTGTCCTGTTACCAAGTGTTTGGCGTATAAGCAACAAAGACCATCAGAAATGATGGACGAAAACCCTCCGTTTTATCTCGCTATCAACACAGAAGCTCCAAAAGCAGGAAAGAAGCGGTGTAAAGCTTGCCCGCTAGGAGTAAATTCCCTCATGTCAATGGTGAAAAACATGCTGGCGGCCTCTCAAGTTCAGTCAGACAAGAAATTGGTAAACCACAGCACAAGAAAGCATCTCGTCCAGAAACTTGTGGGTAGTGATATTCCACCAAATGAAACTGTACAAATCACTGGACACAAGAACATAAATTCGCTGAAAAGCTACTCTGCTATATCTGACAAAAGGCAGCAGCAAATCTCGGGTGTTTTATCCGGAGGAAAGGAACCCTCTACGTGTACTTCGGCGATGATTCCGTCTTCGCCAAAACTTACAGTGGATGAGAATACAGCAACAACGACCGTTCAAGCCAGCACAAGTACAGAAACTTTGCCCTTTTTTATCAGTACCAAGTAGGAAAAGTAAATATTTTCACTAATTCAAATCAAAACAGCGGCGAGTTTGAGCAGAAACAGTTCAAAAGACGGCGAATTAATATCAGTGACAGTGACGAAAGCCAACTGATAAACAGGTTTTAGTTCTAATTCGTTTGAAAACTTACATTTTATGGTGTTCAATTCGCGGGATTTCTACTTTCATTGCCTATTTTAAGATCCGAAAACAAGCTTTATGATGTATATATAACCCAATTCTAATATTAGCTATCGAAGATTAATTTTTGTTGACCAAAAAGGTTTTTACTTGCATCTACATTCAGTTTTTTGAAAGTCTACATTTTAAAGTGCCCAAATCTCCGCTTCACGGCCCGTTTTGAAATTCGAAACTTATTTTTGTGCGCTATATGATGTACAGATGTCAACTGTGACATTAGCCGCCAGGTTTACTTTTTGGCACAAATCAGGAGCCCAATGCAGGCTTCTCCTAAACTTTTTCTGACAAGTCACATTCCGTCATGATCAGTCAGTCATTAAATGTCATGACTACTGTAATTTATTTAATGATAGTCTGAAAACTGAGGGAAAGTTTGCGCTAAACCAGGGGTTAAAAAATCATAAAGAGCCTAAAGAACGGTGCTTAATGATGTGTAATGGGCTGAAAAGTGTCCCAAAGTTTATTAAGTGTTCCCAGCAAAGCTGCCGATCAAAATACATGGATGATCACCTCATATTTCATATTTGTCCGACTTGAGCAAATAATAGTCTGTCAGCTAGAAGATGAATTGCGCGTAAAGAACGATAAAGAATCTTAAAAGAAAAAACATAAACAGCAGTGCGTAAAGATTCCGTCGGTAAACAGCGTTAAAGAGCCGTAAAGTGTTCACAGCAAGGCCGGACAAAATGTAGCGGAAAAATCGTGAATAAATATGGAGACGTAAAAATTTCATTTATTTTTCTATGTTTTTACAAATAATCATCTGTAATTACACCCATCTTAATTTTTGCCCTTTACGTATCTTTATTGGCCTTAAAGCGGCCATTACGCGTTCTGTGAATCAACGCATCTTTACACACTATGCGTAAAGAAAAGACCTTATATTTGCGTATGCTAAGCTACGCATGATATAAACATTCGTAAACCCATGATTTCATACGACAATAGAACAAACCCGACCTAAAAAAGAAATCGAAAATTCCGTTTGCAGAAACGAATTAAACGGAAACAAAACACAACGGAAATCTACAGACGGAATTTAACCGAAACATGATATTTCCGTTCAGGAAACATAACAAAAACGTGATGGGACCGGGGAAGAATTGATTTTTTCACGATTCCGCTGTACGGAAACGAAGCGGAAACAAAGAGTTTTGTGTTTCCGACAGGTTTCAGAAATACCGAATAGGGCAGTTTCGTCCTGTGCAAGCCTGCAAGATACTTAAATAGGCCGTCAGCAAAATTTATGATTTTCTGTTTCAAATTAAACGTCATTAGCTAAACTAGCATATTCCACAGGTCATTTGTTCTGGCCAAACTGAGCTTTCACCAGTCAGATTACAGGCTGTTATTTGCAGGTTTGCCTGTGTAACAATTATTGATTGAGCGTGCGACCAGCCAGGCGCGTAACGCCGAGTTGGTTGTTAACCACCTCATATCCAACAAGCAGGAGTGGAAGTGGAATACTTCTTTTATTAAATTCGGAACTCTGTTGATCTTTGCTGTTTAAAGTGAACCAATCAGAAAGCTAGAAATTCTATGCTGATAGTGTAATCCTGCAACAGAGAGAATGCGGAGAGTAGTCATGCTCTTTATCGCTTTAGCCACCAGGGAGGTGCTGTCTTGTATAAGCTATAGTATGTGCTGCCCAAAGGTATGGATGGTACGGTTTTTAGAGGCGAGGTCTAAAAACGGTCATTGGATAATGACATATTTTGGTCTGAAATAGGGTCAGGGTTTGGAGAACAGGGGGTGGAACCCTCACAAAAACATTCCGGGGAGTCTTCCCGGTGGCATTACATAAAGACACTGAGGACCTAAAGGCAGCTGCGGTAAGCTACTTGGCTTGCCCAATCCCTTATATTCACCTTAACTTTCGTTTCTTTTTCAGGTCGCTCTGTTGTGTGCATGGGCAAGTCTTTTAAAGTACGTTGGTGGGTTACCTTACCCAGACGCAGACGGCAAAGCAAACTTCTTCAAGGGCATCGCGATTTTTAGCTGGGTGGTGGTTATAATGTATCTAATCATCTACGTACTCAGCTTCCCCAAGATGTGCAGATGCAAACGACCTTCTTTGTTCACGATAACGGTAAGCAATGCCCCACCTTTAGGACGGGGAAGTCTCCAAGGCGGTGACCTTTTTGACTTAATTATACACAGCCCTGGTAGAGCTCAAGCTTTGTTATAATTATAAATACACAGACCTAGTAATCTCGGAAGTACACAGCTCTAGTAATCTCAGAAGCTAGCTAGCTGGATCCTCTGAATGAAGGGGAGATAACTCGGGTTGAAAATTACATGTAATACAAGACATAATGTTGCCTCCACCTTATTATAACTATTCTTCGAAATTGTTGCGAACTCGAACAACAATGTAATTCTTTTGTAAACCTTGAATGCCACCCTCAGAAAAGATTATTGAAAGAATCACCGTCGAACTGGGATTTAAAAGGACACTGCCCCACCGCTAAAAATACCGGCATTTCGCCAAGTTAATTTCAGCCAAATGAAACCAGATATACAACTTAAACCAATTAAAAAGATTCTACAGAACAAAACGTAACAGGTAGTCAGGAGATATAGTGCAAGATTACAAAGATGGAAGTGGATTACTGTCCGTTAAATTTCATTTGTTGCCAGTAGGTGAAGAAATCAAAATGCCTTTCTGATGGTACTTTGAGTTGTTTTAGGCGTTATTCTGTTTCTTCAGTTTATACTGCTTTGTTTTTATCATTCTGGTATTTTCCCTTTTGAAGATAATACGTAGTCCAGTTTCGAGTTCACCAAGACCACTAGATAAAAAGACAGAAGACACATTTACACAATGCAAGGCTAGTCTCACTCTGAAGTAAACCTTCAGCAGGCAAGTGCTGAATTCAGTTTTAAAATAAAACAATACACGGAGTTGTGAATAGTTCATCTTCTCGCTGGTAGTTTACTTCAGAGTGAGACTAACTCTGTATAAACGCGTCTTTTGTCTTTTATCAGTAATCGTGGACTATAAAGCAAGACCCTGGCCATACATAAGAAAACACGATATATGAGGCTCAAAACTGTCAAAGCTATAACCATTTGTCGTGTGAAATGGTAACTTTGCCAATACGAGTTTGGCAAGATAACGTTTACAGTGTGTGCGAGCTTTTAAGCACTTTATTTGTAACTGGCCACTTTAATAAATTTTAAGTTTGATATCAAGTCGTAACTGAATGTTTGGTGTTTTTGTTTTTACAGTCTGTAGTCTTCTACTTCATCTTATTCACCTTGTTACTGGCCTGTACTGCAAACCTGGTCCCGAAGGCTGTCTTTCTTGGTGACGCTTATTTTAATTCACCATCCAGTCCAGATATCATCGCCCTGGACGTTGCCTTGGTATGAATGTACTATAGGTCTCAAGTGGATTTAATATGGTTTCGTTGGTTGACGGCCGCGGTTGAAAACTAAAATAGCATTTTGACGATGCCAGTTGGCGGTTAAACTCAAACGTTCAAACGGCCAAACGTTCACAGTTTAGCTACTCGTTTAATTGAGGAGTGGTAATCCTTGCTAGGGTGATGCTACTGCCAATTTTCTAACAATTTAGAAGGCGAAATTTTTACTTTTTGTTTTGAGCAGACGTTTAAGATTTGAGCATTACGATCAAGTTCTTGAGCAGTAATAGAAAATAGTAGGTTAGCGTTTCGAGCTTGGTGGCTTAACCCTACCCTATTTCAGCCTTGGGAGGGCCGGGCGGGGATACAAAGTGCTCGTGTTGATTTTGAAGGTTTATTACCCCGCTTTCGCCAATATGGCGATGACGGGGTCAAGTAATACCCGTTTTTTAGCCCGCTGATATGGCGACGACGGGAACTAGTAACACCCATATTTTTTCTTTAGTTTTCTTCTTCTTCTTCTCCTTCCGTTTTTTGTCGGTCACTTACTTCCGGCTTTCGTTAGGCCAAAAAATAGTCGACGGGATACATAGGCATTATCTTCGGTCGTTTAGCGTTAATTCGCCAAAATTTTCACGAAAGTCGGTGTAGAAAATTACTGGAGATTCAGTGGCATTGAAATTCCTTTGACAAGAGCAAGGACGAAGATGCTAGCGAGCTTTAAAAGTCACCGATGCGATCTTGTTATTTTCGTGTGTTACTCGACCCGAGCTTCCGGTTTTCGCTCTGCAAACCAACGAACCAACTCTTTGTCACGTGGGCTACAACAGAGTGTCAGGATAAGGAAGAGGAGGCTGGTCATGAATCCAGGATGGGCACCATTTCGAAATCATGACATAATTCCCACGTCAAGTGACATCATCAAGTCCTGTTGCAGACCTCAAAGGGCACAATCTAAAACGTACTATCTACCCTCGAAGTTTCGCTGCCATAGCCTTAATACTCGGAGTTAAGTAGGGTTGGCATTTGGTGCCCCCTTCCCCCAGACTCAGGAACGATTCACTATGGGTTAAGGATGCGCTCTGCAATGTGTTGTTTCTTTATACTGGAATATATTTGGAACCTGCTTGTTCCTGCTTAGGTGTATAAATGAGTACAGCCGAACCTTTGCGTGCGGCCACCTTTCGTAAACGATCACTTATCGAAAATACCAAAGTGTTCTCAGTCAAATCACTATAGTCGGAACCCCTCGTAGGCGACTACCTCTAGTAAGCCGCCACTTTTCGGCTGGTGACAGTTTGAATTCTTTATTGTTTATAACCATGGGTAAGCGTCCACTTGACACATGTTCCCGTCTCATCGTGCGCAAATTCTGTGGAGTGGCGCTGTACGTACCTGTGACACCTGGTCCTGAAACTAGCTTAACTAAGAAATCAAAAGTTTGACTCCCTGTCGTCTGCCATTCGCAAGCGACCACCTCTCGTAAACGACCACTTACGCTTGAAATTTTAGGTGGTCGTCCACGGAAGGTTCAACAGTGTACCGACAAAGTACTAAGGGAACCCAAAACTTGGAACGTACAAGCAACGTCACACCCCCACCGTAGAACAAAGGGTTGCTGGAACCCCTTAAAAGGTAGGGGTACAAAACTGTATTGTTGAAACCCCCCCCCCCCCCCCGGGACAAGACTTTTCCACACAACACGATCAAATTACTGATAGGCAGCTACCACCTTTACTTTCACAGGCGTTTGGCTTTCTATCCTGTATTCTGTTCGTCGTAGACATGGTTCTAAATTACAGGGTGTTTCAGGCACAGAGAGCACAGGAAATTCCCTCCGAGCAAGGAATGCAAGGTCTCCCCCAAAGGAAAGTCTGGGATATCAACTATGAGTACTTGAAGGCTCCGGTGTTTTACATCAAAATGGTGGAAATGGTAAGGACTCTCTTATGTTAAGTGCTCTTTGAAATGTCCTAGTAAGTTTTTTGCTGATCTTATAAGGTTATGTGGTACCACGAGTAAAAGTTTAATTTAGAATTTTGGTAAGTAGAGCAGCAAAAATACTCTTTTGAATGGGGGGAGGGGGAGGTAAGGGTAAGGAAAGGGCGGAGGCGTCAGGTTTTTTATTATGACGTCAGGTTTTTTATTAAGACCGCTGCTGTGATGTGTCATTGAAAAATCTGTTTTTTGTATGTGTATTAGTTTCTAATGCGGTTTCCGGGTTTTTCCCTCTTTAACCTTTAGCATTCGGTCTCCCTCTTTGAGTTTTTAGTTTTGCATGTTCTTATTTATGAGTCCCAAAGCCGCCCTCTATTTTCCTAGCGTGGCCTAATGCACATAAGCCAAAAACGCAGGAAAAACAAGCAAGTACACTTGAGTGACACGCACTGTTATTTTCTGTAGGCATTATTGTTTGGGGCCTGGGTGTGCATCTTGAAGTACTTCGACTTGGACGTTTTTAAATATCCGAGAAATGAAATTGAGGACCCAAAAGCGGATTTCTTCAAAGGCATCACAATCTGGTCCTGGGTGATGGTCATCCTTCTGGTTTTGACCGTCATATTCAGTTTTGATAAGATTTACAGACGCTCCTCACCGTGGACTCTGATGGTAAGAAAGTATACCAATCGTCTCATTTGCCAAACTTCTATTTACTTCTCTCCCTTCCTACTCCCATTATTGCTCCGTATATCTGGAAACAGAAAATTTTTCCAGAGGATCCTGTAGTGGCCTCAGTCCATATTTCAGTCTCCTCTATTCCTTCGTGTGCATTGGGGAGACACTAATGAAACTACGTATTGTAAGTGCAAACAAAAACTCGCAACGATCCATTGATAAGGAGCTGTATGGATTCATTTTTCGTTTTTTGGGGGGGCTTTTTTTTAATGCTTTTTGTGCTTGGTCCTAACTGATCCGGGGCGTCCCTCAGGCATTATATAGTACTGGGTACTTCACGTCAGCCACGAATCCGAATCCTTAGAATAAAAAAAATATGTCTTTCACTAGCGATGGGGATGAGGAGGGAAAGGAGGAGGCGGAGGACAAGACGAAGACAGAGGCGCCAGAGGAGGAGGAAGAGAAGGATACATGAATAGAAAGGGAAGGAGGAGAGGGATGTGAAAAGGAAGGGGATGATATGAGGATGAGAAAAGGAGGAGGAGGAGAAGAAAGAGAAGGATGGCGACCAGGAGGATGATCCTTTGAGAAAATAATCTTAGCCTGTGAACAGGCTAGGATTTGTTATACAACAATTACGTCATGATAGCCATATTACTAATGACATTTCATACATTTCTCAGTCCTTATTACAATAACTGTGATATATATTTCAGAACGACTAGGGTTTTAGCTCACTGCAATCCTTGGTCCAATTTGGCCGTTTACCATAAGCTGAATCGGAAGATGTTGAAGACAAAAATGCCATACATCTTTAGATAGTCTGAAATTAGTTCGTGCTTTAAATAATATTAAATTCCCCTTTTGTTATTTCTGTAGACTTTGATGTTCTACGTCCTGATGTCCATTCTGTTGATTGCCTGCTGTGGTAACCTGACTCCTCGGGCTGCTGATTATGGAAAGTACTACAACCTTTTTTCGTCCAAGGATAAACAGCGCGTTCTTGCCTTGTTCATAGGCCTGGTTAGTATGTTGGCCTAAGCGAAAATTGGGCGCAGATATTGAGAGTCACTATAGCTTCACTTCTAACTAATCAATATAACGTTGCTCTTTTTCTGAATTAATTCAATTCAAAAATTTTGTTTTGAACTCAACCTTGCCAGCTAAAGCCACCAAACTTTGTGACTTTTCCTAAACTTTAACTAAGAACAATTTGTTATAGCAAGTCCTTTTCCATCACGTTTGACGTTCCGATACCAACCACTTTCTGACAGCCGGGTTTTTGAGAATTTTTAATTTCCTCTTATCATGACAAATTATATTTACTTAAAATAATGTTTACATTTTTAGATCATTTACTTGCTCTTCTATTGATTTTGACCTTGGGTGCTTTTCGGAGGATTTGGAAAAAATCAAGAAATTCTAGATGGTGGATGCAAGATGGCGCCGTTTGAGAACGTGACGTGTTTCTTACGTCATACGACGTCATCGGCTCATGTTACGAACTGCAAAGGAAACATTTTTGGACGTACTATCTGACCTCAAAGTTTCGTTGTCATAGCAGTAATATCCTTGGAGTTAAGGAGGGGAAATCCGCCTCACCCCACAAGAAGAATTTTCATGCGCCATTTCTTGTCTAATCCTGTATAACCCTAATCGATTTTATGTACGAGGCGACCGAGTTGTCAATCTCTGTATGGAAAGAGGAACATTTTGACTGAGTGAAACAGGAGTTGTTGTTTTTACCATCTATTTCGAATAATGCTCTACCTGTGGGATATTTAGTAATAAACCCCTTCCGCTGGCTGTCATATCGAAGTATCATGCCTTGCTCTGAAACAAAAAAATGAACAGTTTGCCGAAAAGCGAACCAGTCACAGCGTGCCCTTGTTAATACCGGGGGTATACCCAGTATTTGTATAAAACCCAGCTTTTTAAACTCTGCCATGTATATTTATTGTACATATATAATAAAAGAAAAGTACACGTTAGCTCGAAGATATGAATTTTATGGTCTCGTGGCAAGAACAATATATCACGGGTGAGCGCAGCGAACGAGTGAGATACTGTTCTTGCCACAAGAACATAAAATTCATATCTTCTCGCCTCCGTGCAATATCCTCTGTATCATATAGTCATGTAATTGATATTATAAAAGCCTGGAAGGAACTTTATAGACATTTTTTCTCAGTCTCCCTAAAAAATGATAGTCGTATTTTGATCTTTTTTTTTTGTATTTTCTGTCATTCCAGGGCTTTGGTTACACCGCCTTCATAACTTTCATCGTGGATATTGTCCTTATTTACCAGTTGTATCGACAACAAAGAATGCAGGAATTCCCTCCGCAGCAGTTCGCGGGCCAACCTGTTATACAACAACCGGCGATAGTGATTATGCCTCAAAACATGGGAGAAGGCAGGCAGCAGCACGTCTTCCAACCGATTGCACATCCGGGACAGACTGTAGTGATTGGAGCACCCCCACCGAGTTATAGTACGCAGTCGCAATACGACCCGACCCAGAAATAAGCTGTGCAACACTGAGTGAAAAATAGCTGTGTAGCGTGTATTTGCTGACAGTTTCAAATAATTAAATACGCGATCGGAATTTAGGAAGTTGATACACCCGTTTCAAAAAATGTTGTCGGATTGAAAAGTATAAACGATGGACAATGCGACACAATGGGAAGATGACAGGTTGGGAAGTTTGTTACTGGGTTTTATTTCTTGTTTTTCAAAATATTTTCTTTCCAAGATAATTTAAAGAGTAAATTAAGACATGCTGCCTTATTATAACGTGCACGTGTCTAAGAATAGAGTCAAGTTTTCACGCTTCCCAGAGCACCATTGGGTTGCATCGTCAATGATTTGTGCTTTTTACCCGACAACGTTTTCTCAATTGGGTGTATATAACCAGATGGCCGTAATTCTAAAGTGTAGTTTTAATATTATTTTTAACTGCGTGCAGAGACCTACGGTCCTGACCAGAATGCGTGCAAGGTGCGTGTACGTAAACCGTGTACTATGTGCCGCTGAGTTCTAGGAATTTGCAGTCGGATATAAATGTAGTTATCTCCGTGTTAAGCGGGTAAATGAAGAACAATTTTTGGCTTGATAAAACGCTGATTAGAGAGTTAAGTTATCACAGTTAACCAAGCAAAATAATTAGTCCATTTCTGGATGGCCTTAGGCCCCTATTTCAAGGTGAGGGTCGGTGCACCTCCCTCTATTTGAAAATTAGTTTTCATTCACATGCAAGTAAAACTTCTATCCTTCTATCCGTATGAAAGGATGCTTGGAAAAAGAAAGTAAAGGCAACTCCTAAACGGCCTATCTGTGCTGGGATTTAAACGGTGACTAACAATCTTGTTTTTCATAACTGATAAAATTAAGTGAATCAAAATTTACAGTCGCTCTTTTCTCACTCTTTTCAGGTGGAGTGAAAATTTGGTGAAGATCTGCGTATGTTTGTGTGTTTGTGGAGAAGGGAAATGAAAACTAGAAAACTGCAGAAAAAATGCACCCTTGGAACAAAGCGTAAACAACCAATCAATTCGACTCATCATTGATTGAGACTGAATCCGGGATTCAAACCCGCGGACACATTGTTGAGACATCAGTGCTTTCACAACTGCGACAGTTCTCTTCCTCCTTTGAAAATGTCCAATTTTACTGGTTAGTCAAATGCTTCAGTCAGCTGTCAGTTCAACTCCATTAAGGACGGTCGATCGCGACCGGGGCTTTGACTGTTCCATTGTTCAACTTATGTTGACATATCATTATTCATTCTAATGTGTATGATATTTAAGTATATTAAGTAATTAGCTGTTAATACGTTATTCTTTGTGCAGATTTAGAAGAACAAGTTTCTTAAAACCTGACAGCTTGGAAGAACTCAAGAAACGGACTTGAGCGGGGGTGTAGGGCTTCTAGTGGGTCCTACATTTTGACTCATGTGCGACAAGTAGTGGAGATGCCACGACATAAGGTTTATTTTAAAAGTTTCTCTTCAAATGCTCTTTGAAAGCTTATGGTTTTTACCTTTATTGACACACCAACATAGATAACTTATCAAGAAGGGCTGTATGTTGGCCGCCGTCTTACAGGAATACGAAAGGAAAGGAATTTCGTTATCGTAGGTTGTTCATGGTCACTGGACGATTGATAGGTATGTTTATGATATGTGGGGATACGGGTGGTATTCTTGGGGACAAGGCGAGGCACTACGGTTAATGCAATGCCTCCGAAGTTTATTTGGAGGAATTCGAAAAATGATGCTAATAACAATTTCAAGAGGGTTTTTGACATTATACGGATCAAAATAGGTCATCGATTCAAATGTTATTTGTTCCAGGACAGAATGTGATATTTCCCTCAAAGAGAAGGCAGTGAACTTCAGTAAGGTGAACGAAATGGTTGGCAACGTTTCTGGTTCGGTGACATTCTTGCAGGTCTTCTTTCAAGTTAATCACTTGGATTTGGATAAGAAAAAGGGCAGGGTAATTAGGGTACCTAAACAGCGGCAAAACAGACTCTTTTTTCCTGCGAGAGTGTCGTAAGAAATCTCCCAAAGCTCTTTTTCTACTGATAAACTCTTGGGTCCCCACTGCCTTCTACCAAAGCCACTTGACAATCCAGGGAAACCAAAACACAGTTTTAATGTACTAAAGCTTCCTCTTATTCGGCATGGTGATCCAGTTATCCGAAGGAACAAGGGCTTACGGCGTGTTTTAATCTATTTGCACATTTGACCATGTTCCAGCAAGAATTTATCTATCGAATTTTGGCTGTTGTATGTATTGAGTATAGAGATTCATAAGTTACTTTGGCGTGTTTTCTTCATCGTTAAAGTGGCTTCTTAATGGACTTTTATTTTTGTGCGCTGTTCCCGTTTTTGATTTGGGAACGTTTCCATTATGGAGCAATTTTTCCTGATTAGCCTGGACCTTTTAACTAAAAACGGAACTAATTAATGTTTAAAATAACCATTAGTTCCTCTTAATGTAAAATGGTTCCTGTTAAGAAATGACCGTTCCTTTATGCATGTTGTTGGATAGAAACGTTTGTCTACTCTTCCTATCTATGTGTTTATCGCTTTGTAATTGGCGAAACGTTTGTTACAGTGTTTTGACTTTCAAACGTCATTAGACAGAGTCAATAGCAGATTTCAAGAGACTTTCCAAGGCGCTCATTGGCTTGTTCGGGGCAAGCCGAGGCAAGGAGGCTTAAGGGGCCAACCATTTAACTTCTGAGGGGGGGGGGGGTTGGGTGATTTGGTATAGGCATGAATTTTTTTTTCAACCCCCTTAATTCCCCATGAATTTTTTTTCTCGGGGTATGTGCTTGCAAGATATTTTTTTCTCCCTCCAACGTTCTGCATGAAATTTTTTTGGTGTGTGGATGGGGTTTCAAGTAGGCCTTCATTATAAATCAAATTATAAAAGGTTAAGGATCTGTGAAAGAAACTTTGAACAAATATATCAATTTTATCTAAGAGTTTTTGAGTGACTTTTATAATACAGTACAATACCTTTAACACCAAATGTAAAACATTGAGGTGACCCCTTCCCACTGATAAAAGGAGTCAGACCTGTTCCTGGACTTTGATCATTTTGCAAGGTGAATGCGCCTACAGTACAGTGCATAGTGCGTGCATAGAGCTACAGAACAGTACAGTACATAGCGCAAATGCGTCTTCAGTACATATTTTACGGAAAGATAATGAGCCACATCCTTTCCTTGTTAAAACAAACTGATAACCACCAGCACAGCAATAAGTTGCTTTAGAGAGCTATCTGGAAAGGGTTAAATCCAACTCGCAGCTGAAGTACACATTACAAAGCCCCAAATTGAAAACAATCTGCACAGAACTCTTAAGTCGCTTTGTTGCCAAAGAGTGAGATTTTTGACGGCGTCATCTTTGTAGGGGGGTCTGGGGGCATGCTCCCCCAGAAAATTTTGAAAAATTAAAGTAGCCAAGACGTGTTTTCCTTTATTCTGAGCAGAAATGTGACCCTTCGAAAGTAACTATTTAGATCCCAGATTTTTCTTTAAATTGGACTAATATCAACTCGATCTTTCTTGACATTCTGACTTATCCAGCAGTCAAATTAACATGCCATAACACTTCAAAACAGCGTTGATGATGCTCTTTGTTGTAGTTCCAAGTAGCTTTCTTTACAGTAACCAACAAATCTGCAGGTGGTTCAAAAGATGACTCTTTGTAGGCCATTTTGATAGTAAGCAAAAAGGCCAACGTACCGTCCACCTGGAGAGATGCTGCTGATAGCTGTTTTGTTTTTCCTTATAAGAGACACAACTCTCTCTTCACCGGCATTTGAATGTGGTAGAATAAGAACTGTTTGGACACGTCATTTATCTTGCCACATTTATGGGTACCATTCCCTAGCTTCAATGATGACAGATATCCCCAGATCACATCCATGCCAAAACTGGATGATTTCTCATCATTTTCCTCACTTGCAAACTTTATTTGGGCTTCATCCCAGACTTTCTTGGGACAAAAACGAGGGACAAATTCAATTAGACAACATGCACGAACATGGAAAACTACTGAGGCCTCTTGCAGTACCTATGGCTGAAGATACATCCCGTAAAGTACAACAATTGATTACAGTACTTCATAATGAACACCACATTAACGAAATGACTGAAAAATGGCTTTGTCAAACACCAAACCCGCCTCGAATTCCAGTATTTTATACCCTTACGAAAATCCACAAACTGACTTGGGAGACCTTGGGAATTTCAGGTCTAGCAGAGAAGTTATCAGCATTTGTTGCCATACTACTCCAGCCGTTAGCACAACAACAGAAGTCGTATCTCAAAGACTGATACAGTCAACTGACTCCATTAATTTCATTGGCAGGACTAAAGTTTCAGAGAACACAATCCTTGTATCTATGGACGTAACGAGCATTGTATACTAATATTCCACAAGAGAGGGAATACATACAGTATGCAAGGCATACGACACTTTCTATATTAAAAGACACACCTCCTATCCCTACATGTTTACTTGACAAGCGTTCAGGCAAATGTTACAGGAGAGCTCATTCCAGTTTCGTGTCAAATAGATGGTTAATAAAGTTTACTTCATGTTCCAACAGCTATTCTGGCATTCTTGATTTAGAGTGCACTGAATACACTGTTCTTCAAATCACAACACCAGCCGTGATCTTGAATTTCAGAAAACATGTATCAAGATTGGTAACCACAGGTGCTATAAAAGTAAAGAAAAGGCCATCTGAGGGGAAAACATCATTGTGCAAAGAATCCCTCTTACCCAAGTCCAGATGATAAAATCTTTTAACAGTCTGCTGATAAAGTTCGATGTGTCAACCCAGGAAACATCTTGCCAGAATTTTTTTTCCATCCCACTGTACGTGCGTGAATTTTTTTTGAACAATAGTCTTGTGCAGGAAATTTTTTCTTACGCACATGCACTTGCAGGATATTTTTTTTCAAAATCACCCAACCCCCCCCTCAGAAGTGAAATGGTTGGCCCCTAAGTTGGGGCTAATTGGGGCAAGTTTGACCTTGAATAATGCAGTCATTGTTTTTTGTCGATTCTGTGTTTTAATTTTTTACTATTTTTGCAAGTGGAACACACTGTGTGAATCACTCAGATGTCACAAAAATGATGGCTTCACTTGGAAAAATACGAAACAGATAGCTTCCATCACTGCCCAATACAGGTGTGTGATCACGATGGATTTAAAAGCCAACGCAGCTGCAGGAAACACGTGAACATCAAGTACAATTGGTTATTTTTCTTTGACGGAAACGTCGGTTTCTGGAGAGGTCTGCAAACTTTTATCTGTTGGTGATTAGGTGATTAGTGTTGTGATAAAGCAATGGCGTTGCGCGTGGAGTTGCGTTTCACCGACGAAAGCGATTTTGTAAACAAAGGGAAAGGTTTTATCTTAAAAGATAATTCAGATTAGGAGATAGATTCCACCAACAGATGATAATGGTCCCATTAGCCTCTCTTGGCTTTATGCAGTCACTTTGAAACAGCAAACTGTCTTTGAACGCTATTGTTTCAGAGGAATGACGAATTCCACAATCGTACAAGTATAAAAATGTCAAACTGAAAGGGAAAAGTCAAGAAGTCGTATACTGCGTGCTATCTCACCCTGTGCTGGTCTGCATTTCTTTCAAAGCTTTCAACTGAAAAGGATTCAAAATCAAAAAATACGTACCACAGGAAACAGCCAAGTTCTTGTCTGTTTCCGCTGCGGTACGCGTTTTGAATCAAAATTAACCAATCCCAAAAAGGTCAGCAGAACTTTGGATCCTTTTCCAATGCCGGAAAGATTTGAAAAAATCTTAAGCGTGCACGTTAGGAATTTGATAGGTTTTATTTCAAAGCTGAGCTGTTCAGAGAAATAAAAGGCCGTTTTTCCCTTAACAAGTAGACCTTTTAAAGTTTTAACAACGATCCGAAAACTTTTTCTCACGGCTTTTCCGCCGGGGGAAACAGAATTGGAGTTCGCTTATTTTACGCTTGCGATTAGGACCACCACCTTTAATTTCTTGTTGTGAAACATGCTCATCAGACTAATCTGAAATATTGATTCCGAAATCTAGCCACCTGTAAATCCCAGTTAAAAGGGTCATGTTGAATATTTAACAGCCGCTATTACAATATAGTGTATTCTATGCTTCTGCATGCGTACGGTTCGGCGAACGTGATCAGGTTTTGATCAATCGATTAAAATGTGCGGATCTCTTAGGAATTTGACTTCCAATGCCGTAAATAACTTGAAATTTTAATATCCCGACCAATGCCCTAAGACTCCCTCTCTGTCCCCTTTATTCTCTCTTGTCGCGATGTATAATTGTTCATCAAGGTAAACATGACTTATCAGTACTTGAAGATCGACATGGTGAAAACAACCAAAGAAAGTGGGGGTTTCACCAATCAGAAAAAGTTCAAGACTGTCGAAAAGTACGGGTTTGACTCCTTGATTCTGACCGACGCGGGCATACTCTATGGCTACACCAATTTCATCAGGCTGTTGCTTAAACCCCAGTGCGACTTCGTTCTGGTCACTAGAAACGGAGGCCAACACAGCAAATTGGGGAACGTCATAAGCAAATTGGTATTTGACACGATTGGAAAATACATTCATCCGACGCGTTATCATCAAATAGTGGTTACCCACTGTTTGTTTCTGTGTTTGTTTGTTTGTTTGTTTGTTTGTTTTTGCAGATTTTCAGCTTTTATCTATATAATCCAATTCTGAAACAAGCCTAACATGATTAGTATAATCGTTCAAATAAATCAGCCTATCGGGTTCACGATCGCTCGAATTTAAAAATAATCAGCAAAAACTGTGTCATAAGTTTGTGGATGATGACGATTTGTAGACTAAATCGGCGTTAAGAGTCTGATGAGTTTTCACCCTTAAATGAAACCTAATGAGCGCTGTAGTTCTCCGCTGTACTGCACGTTTACTATGCTGCCACTGCTATTTCTACTTCTTGGAAGATCGAAGCAAACTCCTGACCATCTCGTTGGGTAATTTTATTGTACAGAAATATTTTAACTTTAGAGACTGGGGATGAAGTCACCTGGGCATGAAGTGTTTGAGCATTCATGTGAAAATTAAGAACCGACAGTATTCAGTCCTGTGTTGCTGTTTGCCGTGCCGTGTCTGGGTCTTGGTCTTATTCTGAAAAAATTCGTCAAAATTAAAATAAAAAAACACAGAGACCTGCACTTTCATGCTGCGCACCACAAGGTGTTTTTAAATGCTAACAATTAAAAAAACAAATACAAACAAGCAAACACTGTTGAAAACACACAAGCGTGAGTGGGGTCTTAATGTAAATCTCTTACCTTATGTGTTACGGGAAATCTTTTCCTTTTCCTTAATTTCGCAATTTTAGGAAGGGGGGGGGGGGTGACATTCGTGCCACTACATTTTCACCAATTGGAGAATCAGTGTCGAGACTTGTATATAAATGACTTGTTTTGTAAAAACAAAACAATTTTCGCCATTGCAGAAAAAATCAAGTCTCCGCTCATGACAGTTCATGAACACCAATTGCAAGAGGAAGATATTAACGGAATCTTCGCAAGCAAAAACGTTATAAGTTTTGCAAGGCACAACCACGGAAATGGAGAAAGTCGGTCCAACGTTTCTAAGTTGAGATTCTTTCCTATTGAAGCAAAATGCAGTAATGATAGTTGAAACGATGTTCTATTTTTAAGAACAGTTTCAGTTGTAGTGGGGCCTTTCTTTGGAATAATCTGCCCAAGTGAGTTCAGAAGTGTTAGGCCTAGGAGGGAGTTCAAAAGCGAAATACACTGTGAGCCTTAGAAAACGGATCCCCACATAGCAATCATGTAACTGAGTATAAGAGCGCTTTATTTTTAAGTATTGTCGGACCGTACTGAAGAGTTTCGTGTTTTTCTTGTCTTTGACTACGTCTGTTTCCCTGGTCTCTCGCCATCCACACCTGAGGCTTTGTGGTCGGGAACAAAAAAAAAACACTATTTGTGAGTACCTGGCTCAGAGACAAAGGATCTTACACGAGAATGAGTGGTATTATCTGTAAATCTAGGAATAATGACTAAAATTTTAATTTTTGTATGCCATCATTTTTGCTAACGTCAGAAATCGAGGTATCAAACTCGCAATCTAACGCGAGTCATACCGAACCACAGTAGATCGACGTACTATACCGGATGATATCCTGTTCAGGCTGCTTGACAGTTCGAGCCCAGGAGCTTCAAATTTGGTTCAGCGACGTGTACGACACCAAAAATTACTACCCCAATAACTACTACAACAAAAAGACATTGATAGCCATGCTCATTTACGCGGCATTTGGTAACTGATGGACGGGCGCACGTTTTCATTTATTAAGTAATAGTTGAAAGCAATTGTGACAGCTTCTACGGTCTTGCTTATACTGAAGCAGACTAAAACTGGTTTAAAATTATGCAAGCTCCAGCCAACTTCATAACTCAGGTTAAAAACGTTATGCGAGTGCGGGCCGTGCGAAGAGCTGCAAGAAAATTTTACCTCTTACCCCCGTTTTTGAGTAATCGGCTAGATATATGATTTGAAGACAATTGCTTGAAAAGCTGTTCTTAGAACGCTTATGCCGTTTGGACCTATTTTTTCCACTCCAAGATAATAATAGTTGTAACCCTAATAGGCAAATTTCTGCTTACGTTTTCTTGTCTCAGACCGTTTTGGTCTGAGACAACGAATAATCTTTGACCTGCTTGGTCTTAAAAATTGCCAGGTTTATTTTATTTTCAATGTTGGACGTCGTTTATCTGATATTATTGTGATGGGGAGAACCAAAAGAGTGAAAACCTCAAGCCAACCAGCTGGGCCTAAACTGAAGCGGCCAAGGCGGGCAAAAAAGCGAAGCGAAGTGAAACTGAGCGCTGTGATTGAATCAGTACAACTGCAGCAGCTCTTTTGAACAGCGTTTCTTATATTGGTTGAATAGGTACTTATTGTAGTGTCAAGCTTCGCAAAGTTTATAATTGAACAATGCTCAAAGGGCTTATTTTTACTTGCGTTATCTAGCAATCGCAAAGCGCGTGTTCAACACACAATTGTTTTGTCCGTTTCTCGCCGGCAAATAGGGAGTTTTTAAAGACAATTGTTGGTATCCAAAAGATTTCAATATTGTTTCGATGTATTTGTATCTTTCCAAAAGAGTGTAATAAAGTAACAACAAAAGAGCGGTTTCATCGGGATCTGATAGGCCAATGTACAAATGAGTGAAACTATTAGCTGTGACAGCAAGCGAGGTTCCCTGCGAAGAGATCAAAAGGTCGTCTCCCAGCGTTGGCTACATACCACGGGCTACATGTACACTGTATTAACAAATCTAAAATAATAAAATTCTTCTTTTTGCATTAAAATCAAAACATTGAAGAAAATCACAAGAGAACACGGGTAAAACGAGATGAATTTAAATTCGCCATCTCTTTATTGTCGGTTCTTTGTTTGCGCTATGCGGGAGCTGGTAAACGGTAACAGTTATCAGGTTACTTGAATGATTGTGTGTTGTAAACTGTATTCATGTTAGGTCGCTTGTTCAGGGCTGCTCTACTATCCCAGAGATATCAAACGGAGGTACTACAATGTATTCCATCGAATTGCAGTAATAACAGATGCTGTACGTTTCAGCGTAGTTTGCGCTCGCACAATATTATTTGGCATTAAACTGGAGTTTTCATCACAATCGTCTGGTGATTCACTGTCACTATTGCGGTTAAAATCAGTCCAAACATTCAATAACCCTCTTTCTTCCGTTCTAAGGATATTTTGCCTGCTCGCTCCGATACTTTCCTCGTGATTGGAAGGTTCTGACGACCATTCCCGATGATATGAACCTTTGTCTCATGCAGCGAGGCTACAACGTGTTTCCTCTGTCATGCTTTTCTTGTCTACTGAGTTTTCCTCTTTTTTCGCTTTTTGGAGTTAGCCCACGGACATTTCCGCGGCCTGTGGGTTTCCATAGCAAAGTAATAACTTAGAAAACCGGGCTCTAACGGGAAAAAATATATCATAAACGGACATAGAACGCTTCGGGAAACGATAAATATGGAGGCTCTCCCATAAACAATCTTTCCCGCGAAAATCGTTCTGGATGGCTGCACTCGCATCAATTAGCTGTCAATCAAAAATAAACTTGCACTTCCGGTGGAAAACGGTCATCCTATTTTCTCGGCGAATATTTACTCTTTTCAAATTTCTTTTTCGGAATTAAAAGATTCCAAAGAAACGTTTATTTTTATGGGAAAAAATAAAAATCGTAAATTTCCCATTTTTATCGTACACGGTAACCTTAAAAATAGGGGAAGGTAACTATCGCTGAAGAGCAATTGAATCACTTTTGAAATAATGCACTTAGATGATTGTGCTCCACAACAGTTCAAGGCTTCCTTTTTTTCTGTCAATTACATGAACTTCGAAATTCGCTTATTCAGTGAAAGGCGTAGGCTCGATTACCAACCGCTGTTCGGAAGAATGAGCCTGTGCTCTACCCTCTCTGGGGGAGGAACGATGAGCGGACTCGAAAGAGAGCGGCGGAAATCGAGCCTATAAAAGGCGTTGTAATGGTCTCAAGAAAAAAGTAAAGTAAAACATCGAAGCTTCTGGGAACGTGTATGCGAGACAAATATTTCAAGGAATCGTAATGGCTGTTTACAAAGTGCAGAGGAGTTGAATTTCACATGTAGTCGATAGGCCTTGCAAGGTCAAAAATCGCTAAAAAGTTGCGTGGCAGGCAAACGTTGCTCAAGGTTTGCTCCGCCCTCAAAAAGTTGCTCAATATCCCAAAACTTGCTAAAACAAAAAAAGTCGCCAAGCACAATCAGGAAAGGCCTACATGCCGCTATATATACACTCTCATTTCTTTTTCACTCCATGTAGGAAAGGAAGAAGAGGGAGTCTGGGAGCCAGGTTATCGATATATATGTTAAAGGCCACTAATACGTTATACTGTTCAGTGCAGATAACATGAGGTAAAAAATAGTTTTGTCGCAAGATCTGTTCAGGACGCCTTGAAATTTTCTCACATTCTTTAAGACAGCATTGATGAAAACTAGAGAATGGTAGAAACGAGTATGGGAAAGGTGTAGTTGCAGTTGTTAGTTGCAAAAGTTCACACACATGTCACAAAACGACATATAAAAATCTCGATCTCAATGATTGAATTTCTAGCTTTCTTATTGGTTCACGGCTCACCAGCAAATAACCTCCTTTTTTCCAAATAAAGAAATTGAATACCATCTCAGTTCACACTGCACTGGCAACATGATTAATATCGGAATAAAGTTTTTTAGCGTTTGCGTGACCATGTTGTTATGTTGCTTTGTCACAAATGTGGACCTGCAGGCTTAATAGTACACGTTAGACGAAGTATTTTAAGAGCTTCACAGTGAGGTGAACCATCGAGCGTCAAAATGTTGTATCTCTAAACGTCAAAGCCACTCCACCCATTGAGACCATCTCACTATTCAAACATTAAAACTGACATCTGTAATCCTCAGCTATTCTGAGAAATCGCTTCGCGTCTTTTTGGAGGGGTATCGGTTTTCTTTGCACGCTTTGTTTACGGCATAGTGTTCCCTGATCTATCTGAGGTGGAAACTCTGCTTTATAACAGTGTACACCCAGCGCATCCAAGGAAACAAAGGTAATGACATTTTTAGTCGGTTTCAAAACAAGGAACTCTGTACACTTCCAAAACAATCCCAGGGCATCTAAACACAATTGCGCGTAGATGACGCTGTTTCAAGTTGTTTAGTTTAAGCCAATTGTTCGGAATGTGGCTGTGGTAATTCGTATCTTTGCTCTTGTTTAATGCAACGATACTCAATCATTCCTTAAAGACGTTCAAGCTTTCTAGTCTAGTGGACTGGTTATCGAGGCTTTCTCCACCCGTAGGCGAAAAGCATAGCTAAATAAGGACTGAGTACCGTTAATTTAATCCTTATTGTGTCAAAAGCAAGTTCAGTTACGGCCTGCCTGGAACACTCCAGGCAACGAATATCGGCCCAGTGTCTCAATGCAACTCTATTCGGGGGGCCCCGGGCTTTTGACTATAGCTATGTTGAAATAAAAATAAAACTGGTGTACTCTTTAGCGAGTTTGTTCAGACAGTTTACTCAAATGGCTTGTTCATAAGACGCTACAATGATATGGGACCTAGAAAAAGGATTTTACAAATCTTTTGACTGTTAAAATTTGGTGTCCTTGTCTTGTTTTCTTTGAGAAATAAATTATTAGAAGAATATTGCATATAAGGTAGTCTTCAAGCTGTAAAAGGCTTTCTCTAATTTACTTTTTCATGCATTGGAATTTATGCGTGTAAACAGTGAAAAGCGTTCCTGTTTTTCCGAGAAATACTGTCGCTTAATTATGGATAGCATATAATTATCAGCTGCCATCATGGAGCCCCGGATTTGAACAAATACATCGAAGAAAAATAATATATTTTTAGGCCCATCTGGTTGAAGGTTAGCTAGTTGGCTATCTACAAAGTGTAGAGGAGTTGATTTGGGGACGACATTGCATGTCTAGTGCCTCCATCTCCGATGAGATCAAAAATTGTTTTTAAAAAATGTTGCCCGAGTTGGCAAGATATTCAAGGTTGCTAGTTCATCAAACGCTGATGAAATGCCACTGAGAGCACAATTTAAAATTCGCAGTGCTCAGTAACATTCGAAACTTAAAGTTTAATGTTTTCGGTTCTAGTAAACTAGTTACTGAGCCTTTCTTCAGCCGTTGCCAAAAGGCACTTCATTTGTTTCTGTGTCAAAGCACTCTTGCACTCACTTGCAAAGAGCACTCTCCGTCCAACGGCCATCGGCAGAGTGTCTCAAAGCGATTCTATTCCGAATGCCTCGGATATTTGCCCATAGCTGTTTGGGATTTAAAACACTATACAAGTGGGTTCTTTAACAAACCTGCTGAGATAGTTTACACAAATGGCTAGTTTGTAACAAACGAACGCTTAACAACAATATGGGACCCATGCGAGGGATTTTCTAAATGCTTGATAATTAAAATTTGGTGCCCCTGTTTTGTTTTCGCTGAGAAGTATGGATTTCTGAGCTAAATTATTAGAATATTGCATACAAAGCAGTCCCCAAGCAGTGAAAGGTTTTTTACACGATGCATTTTTTCGTCCCATCGAATTTATGCGCACAAACATTGAGAGATGTTCAGAGTTTTCCGAGAAATGTTGTCGCGTCTGTACGTATCTTAGCTGCCATCACACAAACATTTGAACTTTGAACAAATAAAACGCTACTGCAAGTTGATTTCTAATCACGTCTAAATCAATCTTTACAACTACTGCTCTAGTAACCTTCGGGTTCTCAGTCTGTCCTATCAGAAAGGTCCCCGATTCTGGGAAAATAGGGTTAATGTTAGGTATTTGACAGTTGAAGATTCGTTCGATGATTTAGTTATGTTAATCACAGTCGAACCTCTCCTTATGGATACCTCAGTAATACAGCCGTCTCACAGTCGATTCGAAAGAGACCATAGAAAGTGTACCTCAGTAATACAGACGTCTCTCTGGTAAGGGCAGTTCACACTTGGTTCGAAAGAGACCAAAAATTCATATGGACTGTAACTGGTATCTGTGATACAGACGTCTCTCTAGTAAGAACAGTTCCCACGTACTTGATTCGAATGAGACCAAAAGCTCAAATAAGGGGACACGTTCATAGTGTGGACATTCATCTCTGTCACTTCGGTTTCCGTATTTAACATTAAAGAGGGTTGAAAAATTGTTCTGAAGGGGGAATTTCGCTAAATTTTGCCCCTAAAAAGCTTTATGTCTGTGTGATGGACAACTTCAACTTCACCAATTGTGATTTTCTACGATGCGCTATGAAAGCTGGATGAGGTGTTGAACGTCCTGTAGTAGAACGTAGATTTGACTGACTAATCAAAAAACTAACCTCAGGTCTTTCGTTGACATGAGCTCTTTTTAAAGGTGCAGGTTACATTTTGGAGCAGCTAGTTGAGCGTGTCCAGTCGCATTCGAATGAAAGCCTTTGAGCAAGCCAAGTTGTTCTGAAACGTTTCGTTAATCAACAAGCGCTCAATTCCTTGAACATTTGTGCACACTTTGGTCAGAGCTAATGCCTTTAATTATAAATATTGCACGAGCAATATTTTCTATTTTTTCCGCGAGAAAATTTAATAAGGCGCAAAATTTTTACCCACCAATGCACGACTTTCAACGAATACTGTACCCAACGAAAATAATTGGGCATCAAGATACGGTAAACGTCAAAATGATAAGATGATAAAATGATAATGATTAATGAATTGACTCACAGCAACGCTGCAAGCCTACTTCGGTCCCTCGTTTAATTTGATGAGGTGATTTACAGATGTTTTTTTTTTTCAATGCCATTTTTCAAATGTTCACACAACATGCATGTTTTCCTCCAGGCATCCATACATTTCACATGAATCAACTTGGGATAATTTGTTTAAACATGAACGCATTTTATCTTTGTTGACAATTTCCTTCATACTCATGACCTGAATGTCTGATATTTCAGGAAGCTGGGATCTTACTCTTTCTAGCTGCGATCTCTTGTCTCTAAGAAAAGTACTTTCTGTTAAAAATCAAGCCAACCCCGCTAGAAATCTTTATAGACAGATCTTTAAAGATCTTTGAAGATCTGCATGAGGATCTTGAGGGGGGAACCTTGAGAATCTCCACCAGTCCTCAAGGATTTTGCTTGCTCAAGGACCCAACAATGATCCTTGTGGATCATGCAACGACCCTTGAGGATCCTGCAACGATCCTTGAGGATCCTGCAAAGATCCTTATATTCCTTGCAGAGATCATCAAGGATCCTCGTGCAAGATCTTGAGCAGGATCCTAAAAGATTTTAAAGGATCCTTAGTAGGATCCTATCAAAAATGAGTATTCTGGGTAGGACCCCGTGTAATCCTACAGGATCCTAGAATATCCTGTAGTATCCTTATGAGATTTTTCCCAGGGGGAAGAAACACAAATTAAATTAAATGAACAGTTTAATACAACTGCATTTCTTGTTCCTAATTCATATTCAGTTTCAACCACCAAACAATGCAAACTGGGATCCAGACTTCTCCCAACCAACTGGTCAATGTCCCCCTGGACCAACCAGTCACGACGGCACCCGCCCCAGGCCAACCGAACATGGCTGCGCCCACCCCAGGCCAGCCCACCATGGCGACGCCCGCTCCAGGCCAACCAATTATGTACCAGATGGCTCCTGGCCAACAGCCGGTTTTTGTTCAGGTCCCTGCTGGTCAGCCTTACACGTCACCACAAGGTCAGGGGGTACAGTATTACGTTCCTGCTGGGGGACAGCCGTTTCAACAGCCTCAGATGGGTCAACCAGTTCAAGGGCAGGGGGCATCTGTCCATGGTCAGCCCCCACATCAAGATCCGGACATGGCCCCAATACGGATTAATAAGGCTTACATGAAAAGCGCCTTGGGAGTTTCAAGAGTAAACGAATTCGTGAGTATCACGGCACCATTCTTATGTAGCTAATTCAGAAAAATGAAACGTTCCCAATCACATTTTTTAAATAATTGTATACCCTCATTTTAAATAGGGTACCAAAATCAATATTGCAGTGGAAAAACTGTTAAGATACGCATTCTGCGTGTTAAAACCTGATCTGTAATTCTGAGTTACTTCACGAGTTTATGTGCGGTGCATAATACAGACAGGGCTACTTTGAACGCTACTGATAGAAACAAAAAAACAAACAAACAAAGAAGAAGACTGAGATAACATTAGTGTACATCAAACCACTCTTACAGATCGACCTTTTTGTGGCTGGGGCCTGTATCGTGGTCTACTCCAACAGAACGCTCAGCTTGGATGGAAGAGGGAATTTCTTCAGGGGAGTCACCATATTCTGTTGGGTGATGGTCATCATGTATCACATCACATACATGTTTGGCCTCAACAAAAACAAGAACTGCTTTGGGCAACCGTCAAACTTCACCATAATTGTAAGTAGACAAGTACTCCGGAAATCTGAAGAAATTCTAACAAAATATTTTTACCCCTTTCTTCTGCCGGTACTTTGTCTATACGATGCAATTACGAATAAAGCGTACTAATTAGTTCAATGCTTTACGCTAGAACAAGCAAATCGGCCTATCTACAAGTTCACTGGCGTTTGGATTTAAAAATAATCCTCAAATAGTATCATATCATAAAAAGTTTATGGTAGTGATTCGTGGCTTAAATCGGCTGAAACAGTCAATGAAGAGCTGTCATTCAACTGAAAGCTATTAAGCAATATTGTAATTTCCTGTTGTATTGCATGTGTGCTGTACCGCTTGCAAGCAGAGTCCATTTCTAGGATGATCGAATGGATTCTGCTTGCTGGACTATTTAGAGCATTCAAGCATTCAAGGAAGGATACGTATTGACAGTATTGTCCTCTAATGGGATTGAAGGAATTAGTCAAGCATGCGCAAACGAGCCCTACCAGACTACTATATATGGTGGGTCCGGGGTAACACACTGATAAGTCTGTTTTTGCTTTCTTCTTCCGCAGTCAATGGGCTTCCAAATCCTGTTGACGATTCTTATGATATCCTGCTGCGCCAGTTTGACAGTTCGTGCCAAGGACTTTAACATCTGGTTCAAGGACGATATGTACACCAGTGAATATTACAGAGAGATAGCCAACAGAAACAGAGTAAATGCCTGGCTTGTTTACATAGCCCTGGTAAGTGTTAGACCCAGAGCACGTTTTGATTTCTCAACAGCAAACGCTGAAAGTACTTTTTGATGACGTAACAAACCCCAAGCAGCGCCACAACTTACAATGTTTACCTTTTCTTAAGGCTTATGCACACAAATAAATTTTCTTAACAAATTTTCTATGACAAGTGTTGTTTGCTCGTGTAAAAAGAAAGAATCTGTCATAGATTTTGAAGATTTCTAATGAAACTTTGCACAGATATTCAACAAGTCAGGTAGGTTTAAAATTTGCAATAAAAATGGGGATCACCGTGCTTGTTTTAGTGGTGTACTGCTGACGAATAGTGTTTAATTGCATTTCCAGGAAATAACCGCGCGAAACCAATATGCTCAATATTTCCACTGCAGACTGACATTTCGTGAATAAGTTGACTTTATACATATGTACAGCCATCTGTGTCGTACAAAGCATGTCCAAAAAGCTTTAAATTTACTGGACACTCAAAAAGAAGACGGTGTCGACGGCAGCTTGATGTGCGGTCCTCTACCATAAATGGCTTTTTTCGTAGAATTTCTTTAAACTGTGCAAAATCTGATCATACATTTTGCCAAGTGTTTTTTATTTTGCGTTGGAAACACTGTCCTGATTGAATTTATACAATAAAAGATGGGGATCACCGTGCTCGATAAGGAGAAAACGACCATTTACTTCGCTGAAAAACTCATTTTTCTTGGAAAACCTATCTAAAAGCGAACGTACGCGCTCTAATCACGCAAAAAATGATGCACAGAAAGGATGCGCAACGCAGTTGAATGGAATCACCTTAAATAGGGCTAGGAACTCAGACTCTGGGAGCTGACTCTGGGAGCGCAATCCATTCTCGTTTTAACGTTGATTTGCACCAGTACCAATAGTACAGTACTCATATGAACTAAGGAAAACGACGGCTATTAGAGATCTAGACTCCAAAGCAGACATTCGTTGGGCTCTTCAAGCGGCTACTCGGAGTCTAGAGTGACAACGAGGCACAAAGGAATGGGTTGAAGGTGGACCTCACTGCCAATTTCAGATACATTGAAGTACCCTTCTTGGGTACCAGTTAGATTTACCTGTAGTTTTCGCACGTCAAAGATTCTTCTTCAGCCAAGATTCTTCTTTCTAGAGAGGCACCCTAGGCCCGCCTTAATGTCTTGCCTTCTTGAATCCAACAGGCTTTTGGCTACCTGGCTTGCCTGTTTTTCTTGGACGATATTCGCCTCCTGGTCATCATGTTCCTTCAAGAAAGGGCACAGGAAGCCGAAGGAGGCACGGTACAGCTGGCTCAGCAACCAGGCACAGATAAGCAGCAACAGTTTGGTGTGGTTGCTCAGCCTCAGGCTGGTAATCAGCAGCAACAGTTTGGAGTGGTCGCACAGCCGCAGGCTGTCAATCAGCAGCAACAGTTTGGCGTGGTCACTCAGCCGCTTGTCTCGCCACAAGCTGCCGAACAGGAGAAGGCAGAAGAAGGTTCACAGCTGTGAGATCGGACATGCCATTAGGCCTTTCCCGATTGTGCTAGTCAATTGCGAAAACAAAAGGCTGCTCAAGAAATGTTCAAAAATTGCTAAAACCTAGGTTACTGAAAATTCAAAAGTTAATCCCCAAAATTCGAAAGGCTGCTTGCAAAAATAAAACTTAAAATAAGAATAAAGTTTTGATATGCTTTATTTCACGTTAGCAACATCTATTTTCCTCTATCAACAGGAACTTTTCACTTATGAGCAACTGAAACACTTTTTTGAATACTCAGACTTGCTCCAGCTTTTACTGTTTCCTTTATTGGCTATAGGTCAGAAACTCCCTAGAAGCCTGTGGACTCTGGATACGAGACTTCCCTTCAGACAATAACCGCAAGAAAGTTTGTAGTGTTGTTCGCAAGCAAAAGTAATGAAAGTAGGCATTGCATCATAACTACGTCGACAAACGACGGACAGGGAAGAACAACGTATATTGACGGAAATTCACCATCTCTGTGCTCGAACACGAACTTTTCAACCCTTTAAAAGTTGCTTAAGACTTTAAAATTTATAAAACATTGCCAAGCACAATCGGGAAAGACGTACAAGCCACTTTTTTTTTGCAATCAAGCCTTTTTTTTGTTTGTTTGTTGATTTGATTGATTGATTTTTGTAATCGGGAGGAAGCTAAGAGAAACTTTTAAGACGAGGCAGGCACTATATTTAATTTTTGTCTGTAGACACTTAACCTTGTCTGCTAAGCGTTAGACGCGTGGTAAAATATACGTTTCAGTATGTTATTCACATTTAACAAATTGTTTTGGAGAAGAAACTGTCCAGGAAGCCTTATATCGATTATTGAATATCCATGTACACGTAGATCCATGTAGAGGCAAAGATTTTCGAAACGTAGGAAAGTTAGTAATCCCTTACGTGTGAAAAGAATACATTGTTACATTGTTATTTGAAAGGTCTTGCTATCGTTTAGTAGTTTGACAGTTCTTGTCCCTTATTAACATCTTTGAAACATATGCATGATTGAAAGAGATTCAGCTGAGTTGATTAGAAAGCCAATAATTCTCTTAAATATTGTTGATCAGAAATAAACTATTCAGTTTTTTACCTTAATGTAGTGTAGAAAAAAATTCATATAATTTCGCCCAGTGCAAAATTACCGCGTTTTCTCCAAACTGGCTCGCGGAGTTGCGTTCGAATCGCCAAAAACGGGGCGGATAATCCCAAGGGCCGAGGCGCCGAAACGTGGCTTGTTAGCGCGCCCCTGGCACACACCCGTGTTTCCACTCTCTCCAGGCTTTTTGTTCTTAGACTTCACTGGTTCGTAGACCAAATCGTTCGATGGGGGCATATAACAAAATAACAACTCACTGATAGCTGACAACAACAAGGTCGGTTGGCAAGTACTGGCTCATACGAATCGGACAAGTTAGTTAGGGATGATTGTTCGTTCTCATTGGCTGGCAATGCAAAGAAAAGCTACGATCTCCTGAAACCAAGCTATTTTACCTTCCTGTCAGAACCCTCGGAATCTTAGTAACACCGAATAAACACGTGCGAATACGTGTTGTAGTCTTATTGTATGGAGACCAGGGGACAGAGATAAGGACGCTAGTACCGCCTCAGCGTACATACTATGAGCCTAGTTTATGCAGAGGTCCTTATTGGGGCCTAACGTGAGCAAAAGGCTTTTGCCGTTACCCGGCCTGTCATCATCATGGGCGATATAGGGTCAATGTTTCGTTTTGTTTTTGTTTTTGTTTGTTTGTTTGTTTGTTTTTTTGCTTCTCTAGAGAACGTCAATTGGTATTCTGACAACAACTACGACAACAGTGCTCGAACTCTAGAAATTTCAGATAAAAGATATACGATTTATAAAGTATAGTATTTATAAAGATATACGGTTTATAAAGTATATTGAGTATAGGCTCCAACTGAACTTCAGGTGGGAGTCTTTGTATGAAATATGCTGGTACGATGAGAGTAAAACGCGTTTGGTTGTTTTAGGTGGAGGCAGATGCCTAGAAAAAAGTCAAACAAGCCGGTTCCTTAGTTTCGGTACAGACCGAAATAAAAAGATGAGACTACTATACTGTTGAAATTTCATCAAACTTGTCGCTCACAAGTTGGTTTATATGTGTTACTGATATTAGAATCTTGATTATTAAATTCATAGCTTTCTTTTAATGGTGAATCGCAAGAAGGTTACCGGCGAATAACTCTGCTTTCTTGACTTATTTGGACATTGAGTGAAGTGTCATTGTCAGTTTCGAAGCAGTAGTTATCGCAATGAAAACCAAAAGTCAGTTCCCCCACCCTCCCCTCCCACCCCAAAAAAGAGAAGAAGGAAACAAAACGGAAAACCCAGAAAAGATTAGCCATGTTGAGAATTGTATAACACAGTTAACACTCTCGCGTTTCTCACCTGCTGTCGTTTATAAAATTGAGCATCTCCATTCCAAATAACGCTATTTTCCATGCTACTGAGAGGTGAAATGAAACAAGCCTTAATTACCTTTTATTCCTAGAAGGAAACACAAAAAATAAAGAAAGCTAAACAAAAATTTGGAAGTTAAAACGCAAGAAATCCTCGTCTTGTTAAATGGCTCCAAGTGTTTCTTTCTCTTTTTCTCGACAGTTTTCTCCCATATTTTGTGTTATTTCTTAATTTTCTTTGTTTTTCACGATATTTGCCGTTTATGTTTGTTTTCTGTTTACATTTAGTCAATATGACAATTACTCAGTTTCAGATAAATTGAATTAATTTCAAACACTAGGAGACATTCAGCTTGGGATAGCAGGACGTATCTCTCGGCGAATCTGTTTTTTTATGATTGCGAGAAGCTACTCTAATTACGATTTATCGGTCAAAACTCCAGCTGTGAAATAAACTGGCACATTTATTACTCACCAGGCTATTTACAGATTCATTCTGGACCCGGCCAGTTCAATACCCTGACACGCCAAAGCTTTCACCTCCTTGTAATATGGTGTTAGTTTATTTCTTACGCACTATGAAAAACAGCTGGTACTGTTGTGTCCTCTTTCAATCAGTGCTTATTGCAAAATGTGCTATGCTGGTCGCCATTATTGGATTAACGAAGGGAGGTAACAAAAAAAATCTTAAGTTTTGTTTTTTACTATATTTTCAAGTATTTTAGCAAGTTTGTTGTTTTTTTAAACTCATCTAAAAGACATCAAGGGAATCTCAATGGGAACTCTGTGAAATATCTGTTTGTTTTCTCTTCTTATGCACATACACCGGCTAGAGAGAACTTAAGGTTTAACTTTCCTGTTAACTTAACCTAGAGAGAAATTTAATTCAAAGCCTTGAAGTTTCAGAGCACGTGAAATCTGTTCCGCATGGACAAAATTGCTCTTGAGTTATGTTTTAAGAGAATAGTTTCAACTAGACAGTGTTACGCATCACAGCATCGTGGTTAAACCTCATCGCAGACAAAATCTAGCTAGTTAACAGTGAAAAACAATAATAAGTGATGTAACTACTGAAGATGACTTGAAGACTTGTGCCAATTGTTTCTGGGGCAATTATAAAGGAGCCGAATATTAGAAATAGACTAAAAATTCCACATTATGGGAAAATTCATTCAATGGATTTTTATTTCTGCCTTCCTATAAATGTGTCGCACAACCACGTACCCATCCACACACAGACAATAACGTTTGCTTTCAATGAATAAATCTAGGTCTACAAAACCATGACAGCATTCAGGAAATTTATACGGCTACATTTAGAGAAATATACATCATTTTCAAAAAAAAAAAAAATAAAGACCGCGTAGAGTTTTAACCCCAAACGTGCCTGTAACCCTTGGTTACAGAAGGCCTTCAGTGCTTATAAAACAGAAGTAGAGAACATTTTTAGTTGACATCAACACGTTAAACAAGCTCAGAGGGTGGCTACTGACTCGAAAACAGCCGCAACTGAGTGTGTTTCTTGTTTTTTGTTTTGGTCTTAAGTTGCCATGTTAATATAGGAACATATTATTGTCAGTTGGTAAAATCACGGATTTGTTTACCTCAATATTGGCTGCTAATCAACAGCTGAAAATTTCTTTCATTTTACCGCCCCGGGCGCTTATTTCATCTTGGAAACTCAAGGAGCTAGGGTGCTTAGTCAACAACAAAAACAACAAACTAAAAACCAAACTAAAAACAACAACAAGATTACTAGCTAATTTCATGAGCGCAAAATAGACCTCAGAAGCATATCTCGTGACTCCTCAATTCACTTTTAAATTTGACGGCTTAGTGGAGAACATCAGTTGAAAATAAAGAGAATATCGGCCGTAGAGAGTTGAAGTCACTGTACTGTTTAAAACTGGGCTGGCGTTATCAGGAGATAGAAAAAATGTTGCAAATATATTCAACAAAGGCATGTTTCTTGGCTGCACTCATTTTCTTCTATCTGTTCCTTCGTTTCTCACTTCCTTTTTCCATCTTCCAAAATTTTTTAGTGCAAGGAGATCACGAAAAGCGTTGCACATCGTGCGGAGAGGCCGCTATAGAAGTGCGGATGCGATGACTGGCAACACGTAAACGTTTTTCTGTCCCTTGCGTGTAGGATCTAGGCAACAAAGAACGACTTTTCGCATTCTACTTCCTGGCGAGCCAATGAACTACAGATTAAATGATATTACACTCACTATTCGTCAACCAAAAGTTATTTCTACTTGATATTTATTTTTCCAAGATGACTGTCGACAAATTCAGTTTAGAGAACAAATGGATAATCAGGGGCTGAGCAACCACGTCATCAAAAGTAACCATGTGGTTAACGAAGAAATGTGCAGGATAAATTGCTATCTTGAACCGAACTGTGTGTCCTACAACTACGGCCCAGTTAATGATGGATTATTTCTGTGCGAACTAAATGACGTGAGCCACTTACAAGCATTGTCAAACGAGTTGAAGGACAAGGATGGGTTTATTTACAGTCCAATATATAAGGTAGGCAGAACGTTTACTTAATGGCAATGTAGTACTCTCAGAAATGACAGTAATATGTTCCTTAAAACATCGTTGTAGTAAAAATCATTTCAACTTTCAGAATCCCTGTGTAAGCAGCCCTTGTCCGAGCAACTCAACCTGTCAAGCAGGATTTGGTGACAAAGGATACCAGTGCGTGTGTCCACACGGTTACCATGGAGATAAATGTGAATTGGGTGAGGCAACGATACGCAATATGAGATAATGACAATGAGTGTATTTCTTTTATTAACCTAGCTGGCTCACCTAAACACAAAATAAATATTAAACCACTTTACTTTTTCAGATGTCAAGGAATGTGCTGATGGAAGCCATAAATGTTCTTCAAACGCAATTTGTGTTGATGTACCAGGTTCTTTTCAATGTACCTGTAAATCTGGATACACTGGAAACGGAATAGATTGCAATGGTAAGTTAATGGGCGGACTCGTCGATGTAAAATGAATACCTTTATACTAAAATAAACTATTCAATATCTTGCAGATGTAGACGAATGCAGTGCACCTGGTGCCAATAACTGCTTGTCAAACGCGGACTGTTTAAATGAACTTGGATCGTTTGGATGCAATTGTAAATCTGGATACACGGGAGATGGTGTCAATTGCTACGGTACGTTTCTTAATGTAGTCTTTGAGTACTGGATTTTAAAACAATCACCCTTTTAAAATATAGTTGTTCACATATCTAAATGGAATTGTACTCACAGATAGCCCATACGTGATATAAGAGTATGTAGGGAAAATCGAATTGTGGATTCCCATCGATAAATAAAAAAAGCTTTAAAAAGTAAAGCTGCTTAATAAAGGAGCTAAAATGTTACCTGCATGGTGTTGTATTCTGACCTTCTGTGAAGGCTCAGCGCCTTTGGAGAGGATCTTCCACCCTACAGTGTTAGCATAGAAGATTAAAAACTTCTCCAAAGACGGTAAACCACAGAAAGACAGCAAACAACACCAGGTAACATTTCACCTTCTTTATTCAAGAGCTTCACCTTCTAAAGTTTAATTATTTATTGAAAGGAATTCTCAGTTCGATTTTCTACACAAACTCTTGTATTACGCTTGGGCTACCTGTGGTGAACTTTTAACCTTTTGCAGATGTGGATGAATGCAGTACACCAAGTGCCAACAACTGCTCGTCAAATGCAGATTGCGTAAATCAACCTGGATTGTTTGAATGTAATTGCAGACCTGGTTACACGGGAGATGATGTGAATTGCAACGGTAGGTTTCTTTTAAAATACTCTCTCTTTAAGTTCTGCCATTCGTTTCCAAAATTTAGTTGCACTGCATTGTCGCGTGCTGCCGACTCGACCGGGTGCTTCACTCGAACAGGTGAATACTCCGCTATGGATGCGATTTTAGCTCCCAGGATTTTCTGGCGACTGCCATACCTTTGACACCGCTTTCTTTCTGTACATGTTTCCCTTTGTTTCTTCAATGGAGGGATTTTCTGATTTCAAATGAATTAAGTTATCTTCTTACTAAACTACTTGGCAATTTCCTGCAGATATAGACGAATGCAGCAAACCCGACGCTAATAACTGCTCACAAAACGCAGACTGCGTAAATGAACCCGGATCGTTTGAATGTAATTGCAAATCTGGTTTCACTGGAGATGGGGTTAATTGCAATGGTGAGTGAAATAATCGCGTCTATAAAGCACGAATGTCGTTCACGTAACTTAGAAGTGTACATCCCAATCTCTTACAGATGTGGATGAATGCAATTCACCAAGTGCCAACAACTGCTCCTCTAATGCAGATTGCATAAATGAACCTGGATCGTTTGAATGTTATTGCAGGCCTGGTTACACGGGAGACGGCGTGAATTGCCTCTTCTTTACAGACATTGATGAATGTGTAGCACAAACTCACGATTGCTCCCCTAATGCGGACTGCGCGAATGCGGATGGAACATTCCAGTGCACTTGTAACGGAGGATTTGCAGGAGAAGGGAAAACATGCAATGGTAGGTTCTATTGCCTACTAACATTTAACAAGACGTTAGTGTACTGCTTAGTAGGTTTGGAAATTAAAAATCTAGATGCTTTTAAATATATATATATATATATATATATATATATATATATATATATATATATATATATATATATATATATATATATATATATATATCTTTTTGCTAACTCCAACTTTTGACACAATGGGCCGTTTCTCACTAGGGCTCTTAAGTGCAATTGAAGCGCACTTGATACGTATTTGTAGTGTGCACTCGGAGGTAAAAATTAATATCAGCTGAATGTAATTAAGACGTGTAATAAATTACAGTAGTTCGTTTTCTATAATCTCCATTTTTTTCTTCTTTTTTTTACTAAAACGTCTTTTTGAATGGCACGTGCTGTTGCGGGTTTGTGTGGAATCACCTAAGTGTAGCTCTCCTACTTGGAGTGAGAACGTTTTAAATGCATTTTTGGGGTGGATTCATTTGCAGCATACGCGTATAGCCGTCGCATTTGTCCATTGGAATTTTTTGCTCTTTCTCAGCTTGAAAACAATAAAAAATTACAACGCAATTGCGACAGCTATACGCGTATGCCGGCCGCAAGTTAATCCACCCTTGGTCTCAATGTGCACGTGGTGACGGTTTTGAAAGGTCACTCACGGTCTGGACCAAGCGTTTATTTTCTTCGTTTCTTGGTAAGATTTCTTACGTAATTCCTTTACAGAATTCACAGGAAAAAGTGTCTACGGTCATAAAAAGATAACGTTGTAATGGTCTAAAAACCTTTCAGTTTAAATTAAAACGGAAAGCAGATATTATTATATAAAGTCGAATGCTTCTTGATTTCTTGAATTTTGTTGTTGGGAGGGGATGGAGGTGTGCGTCAATTGAAACGTTGTTGATGATTTCTGTTTTTAACTTTTAACTTAAATTTCGCAGATGTAAATGAATGTTCAAGTAGTGCATCCAACAACTGTCATCAGCACGCAGATTGTCATAACAGTGATGGCTCATTCGATTCCACTGCACTTGTCAAAGTGGGTACAGTGGGGATGGTAGCAGCAACTGCAATGGTATATATGTAAACCTACTTATCGATTGCACTTGTGTTCGGCATGAGCAAAGTGCTCAAAGAAAAGGCGATTCCTGGATAGTTTCTAGGAGTGCGCTCAAAACGCTATGGTTCCCCTTTGTTCTCACATGCTCTCTTTATCTTTCGTTATAGACATTGATGAATGTGCAGCTAACACTCACGACTGCTCACCTGATGCCGACTGCACGAATATTTATTGATTGATTGATCGATCGATCGATCGATCGATCGATCGATTGGTTGGTTGGTTGGTTGATTGGTTGGTTGGTTGGTTGGTTGGTTGGTTGGTTGGTTGGTTGGTTGGTTGGTTGGTTAGTGAAAAAGAAGGATTTGTCACTAACTCAGGGTGTGGCTTTGAAAGCGCACCAGTGCGGGGTAAATTAATGTCAAAATACAGCAAATAAAATTATGCATTTCTGCCTTTCATTTCCTACCTTTTGCGAAAGATTGATGAACGACACGCCCCGTGCCATCTGTCGTCAATACGTTATCATCTCCAATCTACTTTCACTATATTTTCGGGATAATTGGTAGTCCGGATGATATATATATTTTTTAATTCCAAAGAATCGTGGGTAATGGCAAACTTGTTTATTTGATGGCTTTTTTGAAAGCCCGCATCCTGGAAAAATAAATACTGGAAAAAAATTGAACGATTGGTATTAATAGTGGCTTTTTAGTTTAACCCTATTAAAACTGGGCTTTTTTTGGTCTTCTGAGATCTTAACCCCAAGAACATTACACTATCAAAGCAAACTGTTGAAGACAGATAGTAATCCAAAAAATGTTTCCTTTGTTTCCTAGTGGCGTCATATACAGTGTAGCGTCACCAAAATTTGGCACAGGCATTTTTGGTGACATTTTGTATCTTGAATCGGGAAATTCAAACCTTAAATAATAGACAAATGGCAATGCAATTCATCCGCAGATATGAATGAATGTTCAAGTAGCGGATCCAACAACTGCCATCAGCACGCAGATTGTCATAACACTGATGGCTCATTCCAATGCACTTGTCAAAGTGGGTACAGTGGGGATGGTAGCAGCAACTGCAATGGTATGTAAACCAAACCATGTCAACCATCGATTGCACTTGTGTTCGGTATGAAAAAAGTGCTTAAAGAAAGGTGATCCCTGGATAGTTTCTAGGAGCGCGTTCAAAAAGCTACAGTACCCTACTTCGCCTGTTTTTGAGAAAACTAAATAAAGATGAGATGTATTCCTGTTGGTGTTGAGGATGATGTTGAGGATATACCAAGGCAATAAATATTGGAAGTTTTGCAAGCGTACCGGTTGTTTTGCTACTTTTCTTTATCCCCTTTTGCAAACCAACGAAGGTGACAAAGTTTCATTTGGCACAATTCCTCGTCATCTCCTACAAGACCACGAAACCTTATCAGTGTGATTGAAATTGAGAATCAGAACTATTTTTGTGTAGGTAGATCAAATGGGAAATTGATATGACCACAAAACGTGTTTGGACACCTTGTGACAGCAGGAACCTATCATGCACCCACGAGCTCCTGGTGACTCTCTGTAATGATCTACCGCCCTTTCATTGTCACGTTCCTAGCATCCGCGTGGGAATTAACCAGGGCACCTTCTCTCCTTACATCATATGTAGGTTGAGTAAAGGCAAGTTTCAATTGGGACTGGGATCGCGTTTGGGGTTTATCACGTTACGACGTTCATAATTCGCCATGATGCAAATATTGTTTTGATTATCTTTTCAGCATACAATGTCTTACAGAACCGAACTAGCCTTTTCTCCCTTACTAGTTTCTGGTTTTCCCTCACAAACATTGATGAATGTGCAGTGCACACGGACGACTGCTCATCTAACGCAGACTGCACGAATGCTGATGGAACATTCCAGTGTACATGCCAGGCGGGATATACAGGAGATGGGAAAACATGCAATGGCAGGTTCAACTGTCCAAGGTCTTCAATCAAAAAGACAGGTAAAGGATGGAGGGAAATCAAAAATTCTAGTCGCTAACTCTTTGGGAACAGCATGGTGCCCTCGTATTGTTACATTCTGAACATGTGACTGCGAATTAAATCAGAACCCGTTCCTTCCGTAAGCCCCACTTGGGCTAAAGTAGGATACGCTTAAAATGAAGCTGTGGTCTCTTGTTATGTTGTTGTTTATGACGTTTCCGTCATGCAAATATTGTTTAAACCGTCTTATATGCCTACAATGTTGTACATAATCAATGCTAGCTTTTTTCGTTTAATAGTTTGACGTCTTTCCTCATAGACATTGATGAATGTACAGCACACACTCACGACTGCTCATCTAACGCCCACTGTACGAATACGGTTGGGGCATTCCAATGTGCATGTAGGGCGGGATTTACGGGAGACGGAAAATCATGCAATGGTATGTTCAGTTGTCCTTTCTCTACTGACAACAAGAGAGTCCTCTCTTGCTGACAGTTAGACAGCTAAATAATTGTGGGACAAATTCAGGTGCTTTTTTCATATTTTAAATGAAATTATCACTAGCTCGGAGTGCGACTTGAAAACAAGAAAAAAGTGAATGGTTTTGTAAGAAAAAATGAATGGTTTTGTTGCCTTCTAATATATCTTAAGCAACGACAAACAATGCTATTATTTTATAAAATCGAATGCTTTTTGCTCCCATTGTCGTGGTTGACACGAGATTTAGCGTCAAACGTTTTATATCGTATTTTGTAACCGGAATCGGAAAATTCAAATCCGGTTAGCTAAAATAAGCAACTGAATGCAATTCATCCGCAGATGTAAATGAATGTTCAAGTAGTGCATCCAACAACTGCCATCAGCACGCAGATTGTCATAATTCGGAAGGCTCATTCCACTGCATTTGTCAAAGTGGGTACAGTGGGGATGGTAGCAGCAGCTGCAATGGTATGTAAATTTCAGCATCAGCTTTATGCGTATTCGGAATAAGGAAATGAAAGCGCTCAAAATGTCCCCTGTTTTGATAAAACTGCAATACTGAAATAGGGACAATGGTCACGTATGATTGTAATTATGATGACGACATTCATAACTCGCCGCCCTGCAAATGTTGCTTTGGGGCTTTGATCGTCTTTTGACCCTATCCGGGGAGGAGGTTAAAATCTGACGGCGGACGTTTGAAGTAATTTACAACTCTTTTAATATGCAAGCTAAAGCAAACCAAACCTCGTGACTTTTCCTAACATTTATCTGGGAACAAGTTAAAACAATATATCAATGTTTTAAAATCAAACTTGAAATTACCATGACGACCATACTTTGATAGACAATTTCTTCAAAATATTAAACACTCCCCTTTTCACAGTTCTGTTTTTGGTTCCTTTTATTTATTTTGACTTCTTTTCTGTCAACATCTGGCGTGTTTCTGACATTTGAAAAAATCAAGGAAACCAAGATGGCGAATCCCAGTTGGCCACTGTCTGAGTAACCTCCCACGCAGTCGTTTTTAGGGGAGTCGTATTACTCTCCTCCCCACAAACGCCTGCTTACCCGAGCTCAACATTCCTTTCCGCCGCTTAGCCAATCACATTGTACCTACTCACGTCCGGTAGGTTGACCTTGACCGCAGGACGCTTTCGCGGGAACACATGCAGATAAACATAACGCGCGACATAAATTTCAAAATGTTAGCGAACGTCACCTCAAAATTGTTGAATGCAGGGATAACTAAGTTTCCAAAGCTTTCAAATGGCACCTTGAACTTAGATTTTGGAGAAACAAATTCATTTAAGAGCGCGATTTGCTCTGTTTAGACATTAAATTTATGATATCGCGTTGCAACCGGGTGATTCAATAAACCTTATAACGTGATGCGTGGCATTATGTGAATAACTTTTTCCAAAAGCATTCATTGAATGCAGGAATAACTACATTCTCTGAGCTTTCAAATAGTACATTTAACTTAGAAATTCAGGGATATCTGCAGAAATCCGTCGAGGGATTTTAAACTGAGTGATGAATTCATCGTAAAAGATATAAGCTCTGAGTACTCACAAATAGCGATTGTAAACTAACAGTCCCTTCTGCTCAGAAAATGTCATGCGAGAAGAGCATGCGAACGCGCGTTGTAATAACCGCCTTGACCCTTCGACGCGAAGATCGTAGAAACGTTAGCGTATATGCCAGCAAACTTGAGTATTTCGCTGCTGAAACGCACTTGGTTGTTGTGCCATGTGTGATATTTTCATCTCATTTATCGGTTTATCATCTCGTTCGGTCCTTTGCCGTCTTACTCTTTGCCTTTTCAAGTCGTAGAAGTCACGTATTTCCCTTCGCATTACATTGCTCCATCAGTTTGAGAAGCGCTGAAGTCCTCATTGACAATGAACTTGATCAGGCAAGCAAGATTAACAGCGCTTTGTCAGAAAATTCGAACTTTTTCGAAAGATGACGGAATAAAAGCGTCGCACAAGAAACACCCGCGTCTCTGAGGAAAAACAATCGTGGGAAATATAATACAGAAGCGTCTGTTATAACGACTAATTTGATTGCACATCGTCAGACAATGCCTCAATGGTGATTGGTTAGATTGTCTCGCAAGTAAAACAATGGGAAAGGAATGTCAAACTCGGGTAAGCAGGCGTTTGTGGGGAGGAGAGTAATACGACTCCCGTAAAAACGACTGCGTGGGAGGCTACTGTCTGAGAACACGACGGACTTTTCACGCTATATGACGTCAACAGCTTATGTTGCAGACCTCCAGGGAAACAGTTTTGGACGTACTATCTACCCTCAAAGTTTTGTTGTTATAGCCTTAATGTTCTCGGAGTTAAGGAGGGGCGGAATCTCCGGCCCCAGAACACCAAAAAAAGCCCACTCTGAATAGGGTTAAGCTTACAATGCCACGCATAACCGGACTAGCATTCCCCCTTAACAAGTTCTCCATCCTCCTTTATAGACATTGATGAATGTGCAACTAACACTCATGACTTCTCACCTAATGCCGACTGCACGAATGTGGATGAATTTTTCCAGTGTACATGCAAGGCGGGATTTACAGGAGATGGGAAAACATGCAATGGTGGGTTCAACAGTTCAATGTCTCCTAACAAATAGACAGCAGCTTAAGAGCGGTTTGCTGTAAGAACCGACTAAGGGTATGCAAGATAGAAAAATCCGATTTTCTCAAAATCTGTCAGAATAAAGGCTTTGGTGAACTAGCTCTAAAAATATAAGTTTCGGGTCGTTTAGATTTTTATTTATTTTTTAGTGAATATTTTCGTATTTTGCCCTTCGCGGCAGTCAAAATCAACGCCAAAATCGGGACTTTTCCGGAAGCTCCTGTTCAAATATCGAAAGCGTCCTAAAAAAGATTAACCCGGGTAGTTAAAAGATCTTTTTTCCTCTGTTTATTAGCAGTTTCAAAGTTTCATTAAAAGCAAACTTGAATTTTTTACGAAATTTTAAAATTTATACCCAGCAACGGTCGTTACCGACAACTCAATTTAGGCTAAATTCAAGGCTCAAAAAAGCACTCTGGTACATGGCTTTACACAACGAGACTATGCTCCGGGAAAGAACAATCACTTCAACTAAACATCGGCCGAAAAACATTTTGGGACAAATGAAACGGCGACTTTTGAGAGCGCTTTGAAAACCGGCTACTTGTCTGAGTGATATGAGCGACCCTGACCTACTTTGTTTATCACCGAATTATACATTCAAAGTCTGTTTACAACATGAATGCGGAATCAATAACGAGGTAAACAACCGATTCATGAAATGTTTAGGAAATAACTCTTACCTAATTAAGTGAGCTTTTCCTGACTGGAAACTGCAACTTTCATTGCAAAACACATAGCGAGATCGCCGAGCCATGTTGCATGGGAGTTGTCAAATGTTTCTACAGTGCGGCCGCGGTTCCGGCCCTATGTTAACGATTAACCAGATTTTAGGCCCGCATAGCGTGCAGTCGGAAACAGCACTATGGTGGCGAACGCTTGTGCTTGATAGGGAAAAAAGTAGGTGAAAAAGGAAAAGGAGAGCTTTTATTACGTATATACTTATTATTATATATATTTTTTACGTCCAAACCGGTGACACGTACTACTAAGCAAGTTCTCCCAATGTCGGTGACTTGAGAATTAGAGCCTTATGGTGCTAGCCCGCTTGCAGACGTCTCCTATTTCCTTTGCTTCACAGATGTCTTTCTCCCTTGCTCGTCTTCGATGATACAGCAGCCACACCCTTAGACAAGCCTTTTCATGCTGTCTTTCCTATGGATGTCGCACAGGTTCGAGTTGTCATATGCGATGAGGTTGTGAAAAATTTAATTTTATACTTAAAAAAGTACTTCATCCAGTACAATCTGACGGGTATCACAGAGATTTTCTCACTTAATATCTCCCGTTTGGGCAGCGGTACCTCTGCCTGTCCCTGGAAAAATGCTGAATACCCCGCATATCATCAGGACAATGATTCTCAACCGATAGGAAACAGATTTTACTGCATTCAGCACAGCAACCATATTAAGGCCCTTACCCACCTGCATTGCAAGAGCGAAAAACAAAAACAAAAGCAAAAACTGCCCGTGTCACCGAGACTACATCACAAGAGAGCTCTGCTGTATAACTCAATAGATCAAGAATCCCACGATCGACACCGCTATCCTACTACGTGAGTACGCTGAGTATACCTGGACGGGCGTCTGCAGAGTGGATTTCGGTGACCCAAAAAGAGAAAAAGGGGCTTGTGACATAGACGTAGACCGGCACTATCGAAACCCTAGCCTGCGTAGCAAGCGTTTACGTAGGCCTAGGGTTTTTCGTACGTTCGAAGCATTTTTCGCTTTTTGGCCGCGCGAAAATTGGGGCGAGCGCAAAAGAAGTGTGAGAAGGGGCAGGAGAAGGGAGGAAAGAAAACGCTTGCCCGCAAAACCCACGATTTTGAAAAACCCCTACGCCAACGAACGTCAATCAAATCAGGTAAGTTAATTTGAGCATGGCCCACATCAACACAACTAACTGTTTCTCTCCAGCTGGAAAATTTCGATGTTCAGGTTTGACTCTAGGAGACAGCTGTTCGGTGGCTTCAAATCTCAGGGACTTTCGGGAAGCTTTCTCTTTCCACATGGACTGTTAACTGATGGAGTTTTGAACCACGGTTTAGACAAGTTGATACGCTGATTTGGCGGAGCTTGGGAAACAGGAGACTTGATATACTTATTGCATTCCGAATAACTTCGAATAATGCCCCTAAGTTCCTAATTTTGCGAGCACAAAGATTGCATACACGTTCCGAAAATAGCTACAAGTTTTAAACAACTTCTACTCTAACCACTCTGAAAATATCAGTAAGAATTGCTCCTTAAGAATCCTTTCTTTCCGACGTTTTGAAAAGGTTCGCGAAGAAATAACTAAATAAAACCGATTTTCCTAGCGGAGATAAATTTCCAAATTTATTAACTTTGAAATTACAACGACAAATCCTGAAGTGCCCTTTTTGAGTTTCCAACTTTCGAGGCTTCGACATCGCATCTCTGAGTGCTTCGTTTCTGCAGTTCGTGGGTTTGACTTACGTGGAGCATGTTTTGATTTTGACGAAAGTAAATTTGTAACATCTGGTGATCTGTGATTTGTTGCTTTATTGACAAGCTGTCACGCTATGAATTCACCCAACCTTGAGTGCTAAAGGGGCGTTTTACAAACTTTTGCGGGCAGGCATTTCCTTTTTTTGCCTCTCCTCCCCTCCCCCTCCCCGCTCCCGGTTCCTTTTTTTTTTTTGCGCTCGCCTTAATTTGGCGCGGCCAGAACGCGAAATGCCTCAAAAAGGCGAAAAAGTCTACGGAAGTGCAGTTGCTACGCAGGCTATCGGAACTCACCAACTTAGACGCATGAATGGTTGTCACGATTTACAAATAGCTTGCAACTGTCACTTGCAACTTCCTCAAGTAAATTCAACGGTGTAAACATGCTAAACAATCTTGAGTTCAACAGTTTGGAGAGCGAGCGTTTCACGTCGGGAAAAGGAAGCATATCAGCAAATCAAAATTGAAGATGAAAAATACTGGCCTAATTTTTTCACTGAAACATTTGCCATGAAAAAGAGACTACTAATCAAAGTTGAGACTACTTTCCCAAAAAAGTATTAGGAGCAAGTGAGGCAACGGATAACGGCAGTTTTTTTTTTGGGGGGGGGGGGGCGCAACAAACTAGGTACAGGCAAGAACTTGACAGATATTCGAGTTGATAAGGAAGCAGATAGGTCGAGGTTGTTCTCCAAGTACTAGTTCCTCACTGCACGATGGATAAGTTGTTCTCGTTCTCTTCAATAAAAATTTATAAGCTGCGTCACTCTGATAGGCGAATTGGCTTTTTACTTCGTGGTAAGCGTTTAAGTGATAGTGTTGCGCTAGAGAAGCAAAAGTTCTATACCCGATAGATTGTATTAGATCAAGCTTGCACAGTTTATAGCACGCCATCGCTTACAACACTGACCTGAACTTGTGCCACTTGCATAAGATATGCAGCGTAAAAATGCGAGGCATACCCATGCTTAGGACTGTTTGTTAGTATTTTGGCTTAGGCAGATGTATTTCTCGCATAGCGTAAGGTGCAATATCTTTCTTCCTTAGCGGGCATTAGACCTTCTAATTAAAGACTCTTAGCAAAGAACTGAATAAAATGCGGCCAAATCCATTGTTGAGTTATGCAACCAAGGGTAGGGGTAAGGGGGTAAGGACAGTAGAACAGTAGAAAAGTACCGGATGAAGCACTTAAATTTTAAAACCTGTGCGACATGCATAGGGAAGGCAGCAAGAAAAGGCTGAGAACAGCCGTGCTAAAGGCTGTTTGTGAGTATTATGGCATGTGCACATATGTATCCCATGCAAGGCAGAAATCACAGGACCTTCTGCTGTAGCGGAACCAGTCGAGGGAAGTGGCTGCTGTTTCATCGAAAACTAGAGAAAGGCACTGAATTGTGTGTTCTCATGTGTTTTATCAGCCTGCGTTGCAGCCGGCCCACGCGTTGTCGAAACTCGAAACCCGTCGATATAGTACGGTCTATACAGGTGGTGTAGAGTGTCTGCGACGCAGGCTAGTGTTTTATTTACTGAAAGTATGTTTCACTAAGAATGGGAGTTTGAAGAGCCTTCTGGAGCGAAGACTCAAGACTCTAACTTTTCATACTACAACGCTAAATTTTAGCGTGCTCCCTTTGGTCGAAATCGATCACGTGACGCGATACTGTCTCTCCTCAGTGGCACCTATCAACGCATATTGGCAATTCTCGCTCAAAATTTAGCGTTGGACGATAAAAACAATAGAGGGATTCTGTCTCAGGCCCTATGTGTGATAGTTTCCCTGGGAAATTTGATGTGCAAACTGCATATAAGCCCTCGAACTACGTTCTTGGGCTAATATTTGTTGTGAACAACAAATTTCTTCGAACAACCTATCACACGGTAGTGCCATCAACAGAAGAACTCTATTGTTTAAATAGGCCACCGACGTTGGGTGAACTTGCTTAGTAGTACGTGTCACCGGTTTGGATGTAAAAAATATATATAATAATAAGTATATACGTAATAAAAGCTCTCTTTTTCCTTTTTTTTCCCCTACTTTTTGCTTATCAAGCACAGCGTTCGCTACCATAGTGTTGTTTCGGACTGCACGCTATGCGGGCCTAAAATCTGGTTAATCGTTAACATAGGGAACTTCGGCCGCACTGTAGAAACATTTGACAACTCACGTGCAACGTGGCTCGGCGATCTCGCTATGTGTTTTGCAATGAAAGTTGCAGTTTCCAGCCAGGAAAAGCTCACTTAATTAGGTAAGAGTTATTTCCTAAACATTTCATGAATCGGTTTTTTACTTCGTTATTGATTCCGCATTCACGTCGTAAACAGACTTTGAATGTATAATTCGGTGATAAACAAAGTAGGTCAATTTCATAACATACTTCTCTAAATTGCCCAGCATCGCTCAATATTGGGAACAAAGGCCTCCAAATTCAAAATCTTGGTTTCCTCTACTTGAAAACATTCTAGAAAAACAAGCAAACTCGTATTCTGGCGAAGGAAAGTCACATTTTAAGAGCTGCTGTGTGTTGATTTCCGTTGACATGAAAGGTCAAAGGGTCGCTCATATCACTCAAGTAGCCGGTTTTCAAAGCGCTCTCAAAAGTCGCCGTTTCATTTGTCCCAAAATGTTTTTCGGCCGATGTTTAGTTGAAGGGATTGTTCTTTCCCGGAGTATAGTCTCGTTGTGTAAAGCCATGTACCAGAGTGCTTTTTTGAGCCTTGAATTTAGCCTAAATTGGGTTGTCGGTAACGACCGTTGTTGGGTATAAATTATAAAATTTCGTAAAAAATTCAAGTTTGCTTTCCATGAAACTTTGACACTGCTAATAAACAGAAGAAACAAGATCTTTTAACTACCCGGGTTAATCTTTTTTAGGACGCTTTCGATATTTGAACAGGAGCTTCCGGAAAAGTCCCGATTTTGGCGTTGATTTTGACTGCCGCGAAGTGCAAAATACGAAAATATTCACTAAAAAATAAATAAAAATCTAAACGACCCGAAACTTATATTTTTAGAATAGTTCACCAAAACCTTTATTCTGGCAGATTTTGAGAAAATCGGATTTTTCTATCTTGCATACCCTTAGTCGGTTCTTACAGCAAACCGCTCTTAATTAGTTTGGGGAAAATATCTAGCTGGTATTTATTTATTTATTTATTTATTTATTTGTCACTGAGTTATTTGTCACTAACTTAGGGTGCAGCTTTGAAGGCGCACCAATTCGGACGAAGTAAACTAATGTCAAAATCGAAGGCAAATAGAAAAGTATACATTTGTGGCTTTAATATGCTACCTTAGCGCTCTATAAATTCATTATTATTATTATTCTTATTATTCTTCTTCTTATTATTATTATTATTATTATTATTATTTATTTTACCTTTTGTGAACGATTGGTGGACGGCACGCCCCGTGACAGCTGTTGTCAACTGAAAAAGTAATCATCACCAATACTTTCAATATATTTTCAGGATAATTGGGAGGATGATTTGATCGCGGGTAATGGTAAACTCGTTTATTTGATGGCAGATTTTGAAAGGCCACAGCTTGGAAAAATAAATCCTAGAACTGAAAAATCAAACGATTGGTATTAGTGTCTTTTTAGTTTAACCCTATTCAGACCAGGCTTTTTTCGGGCTTCTGGGAACTTAACCCCAAGAACATCTCAGCTATCAAATCAAACTGTTGAAGACAGATAGTAATCCAAAAATTGTTTTCTTTGTCATATAGCGTCATCAAAATTAACGTGAAGCATTTTTGATGACATTTTCTATCTTGAATCGGAAAACTCAAACCTAAGATAAAATCCCAATTCATTTCATCCGCAGATGTTAATGAATGTTCTAGTAGTGCATCCAACAACTGCCATCAGCACGCAGATTGTCATAACACTGATGGCTCATTTCAATGCACTTGTCAAAGTGGGTACAGTGGGGATGGTAGCAGCAACTGCAATGGTATGTAAACCGTATCATCGATTGCACTTGTGTTCGGTATTAGCAAAGTGTTTAAAGAAAGGTGATTCCTGGACAGTTTCTCGGAGCGTGCTCAAAATGCTACGTTACCATATTTCGTCTGTTTGAGAGAACCAAATATTTAGTTGAGACGTATCCTGGTGGTGTTACGAATGTCATCATGTCAAAAAAGATATACCAAGGCAATGGCCGAATGAGAGGACGATACGTTTGGCAAGATAAATAAATAAAAGAAGTTTTGCAAGCGCGCAGGATGTTAACATTTCTTTATCGCCTTTTGAAAGAGAACGAAGGCGGCAAGGTTTCATTTGGCACAATACGTCGCCATCTTCTACAAGACCACGAGACCTGGTTAAGATTGAGACGGAGAACCAGCACTACATTTACATAGGTAGATGAAATGCGAAATTGATATGACCATGAAACGTGTTTGGACACCTTGTGACAGCAGGAACTCATTACCCATGTATAGGCTCCTGGTGACTGTCTGTAATGATCCACCGCCCTTTTTATTGTCACGTTCTTAGGATCCGCCCAAAAATTTACCCGGGCCGTTTTTTTCCCCAAACCATGTGTATGTTGAGGTAAAGTTAGTTTCAAATGGGACTGTGATCACGTTTGCGGTTTGTCACCTTACGAGGTTCATAATTTGCCATCATGCAAACATTGTTTTGGCCATCTTTTCAGCAAACAATGTTACACAGAACCGAACTAGACATTTCTCCCTTACTAGTTACTGGGTTTCCCGTACAGACATTGGTGAATGTGCAACGCACACTGACGACTGCTCACCTAACGCGGACTGCACGAATGCAGATGGAACATTCCAGTGTACATGCAAGGCAGGATTTACAGGAGATGGGAAAACGTGCAATGGTAGGACTTAATATGATACTGACACCTGCAAGTAAAAGTGTTTTGACACCAGCAGGTCTGACCGTCGTTATGACAGCCTGTGATGATATGGTGCCTTTTGTTGCCATAATCTGAAAATGCGTTTGTGCATGCTAATTATTCAGGACTTTTCCTTTCCCAGACAATTTTTTTTAGGTCGCGATAGGGTAGTTTTTGGATGTTTATGATGTTATGACATTCGCAATCCACCCCCATAAAAACGTTGCTTTGACCGTTAAAGTTCCAACGGCGTACGCCCCCGACCCCCCGTAATGTTTTTCTTCGAATTTTTTTTAAATCAGCACGTTTCACTAGCTGTACACGTATGCCTTAGACACGATTTGACAATGTAAAGGTAGGTGAGAATTGGTTTTTATGGTTACGAGATACGACGTCGTGAAAAAAAAAACTTCTTTTTTCATCTTTTGGTGACTAAAGTATAAAATGTTGGCAAAAAGCAGATAGGTGTTTATTCATGTTATATTGCAAAAATATTCCTAGAACGAAAGTTTCAATTTCCGTGGGTTTTTCCCATAATTTCTGACATAATTTTGAGCCAAATTCGAGATGGCGGTCACCTGGATAACTTCAAAGGCCCTCATTAGCGCCAGAACTCATAATATTTACCTCACCTTGTAAATATTTCCCGACGGTAAAACCTTTTTCAGAATACTATAGCACAACAAAAACCCAGGGGTGTCTAGCACCCCCACCCCCTTGAACCCCGGTGGGTGTGTGTGTCTGCTTGTACCTCCCGCGTACCGCTGACGATTGAGTCTAGCGTCCGCCTGATTTGTAATGTTTTAAAGTAAGACTTACAAAAACTTCCCCAAAATTCAATGCAAATATTGAAAAGGCAAAAATCTTACCTTACTCTGTTTTATGCTTTCATCAAGCCAAAATTTACCTTTATACAGATGTCGATGAATGCGTTGAAAACACTCACAACTGCCACCCTGATGCAGTTTGCACCAACACTGACGGTAATTTCCAGTGCGAGTGTAAATGTGGTTTCATTGGAGATGGCATTACCTGTACAGGTATGTAAGTCATCAAACAGGTGACTTTTTTAAATGAGCGTTATTTTTTCTTCAGGTAAGTAATAAGATAAAGGGGTGTAGGAGTAACCAGTTAATAGAAGGTAATTGAATGGCTTCTAAAACACTAGACAAATTAATAATTGTATTTGTTAGCGGGTAGAAACTTTTCAGAATAGAGACGTTTGTATGTATGCGATACTTTGGTGACGTTTTGTCCACACTCTTGCAAACTTATTAATTCTGATTTGTCTTTGCCGTTCTCTTTCTCTGGCCCCTAGTCTTTGATATAGTGGAAAATTGTTTCTTTATTTAAAGTGCAGAAGTGATTATTCAGAAGCGTAAATGTTCTTGCCTTCGCCAAATACGAGGTTGCACTTAATGTTGTAACTCAAACCTAACCTAATAAGTTAATAAATTTCATCCACATAGCGTGCTCTAATAATGCTGTTGGTGTTGCTGATCCAGACATCATCCCTGATAATCAGATGACAGCTTCATCATACTACACTTACGATCCTGGTTACAATCCTCATTACGGTCGACTCAACAGTAACAGAGGTGTTTCCTGGTGTACGCAAGAAGCGAGTAGAAGTGATGATTGGCTTAAAGTTGATCTTAGGAAAACAACTGAAGTATGTGGTGTCGCTACTCAGGGAAACAATGACGATCTTGACGATTACCATGCATGGGTGAAAAAATTCAAACTATCTTACTCGTCTGATAGAAGCAGTTGGACTACTTATTCCTATCAAGGTTCGCAAATGGTAAGTCTTGTTATTTCAGTATATAAACTCACGACTTTCAATTACCAGTCTCTTCAAAAACTGTACTGTTTCGAAAAGTATAAACCCTCTTTTGCCTGGGCTTTTTTGGAGTTTCTGAGCCTGCAGTGGGGGGGGGGGGGGGGGGGGGGCACTTTGTGCACCGCATAGATCTCGAAAAGTATTAACGCTCCTGTGATGAAACTTAGCACGTTTGTAGCACGTCATTAACTTAACAGATTGAGCTTATAACCTGTCAATTATGACCTGTCATGACATCACAATGACGTCACAAACCAGCCATTTTGAATTTTGAGGCCGCCATCTTGAATCCCGAGCCTGCAGTCATACAGCTGACAATGACGACATCGCAAATATATGAATTTGTTCTAAGAAACATACTTAATCAAAACAGGCACACAAAAGTAAAGGATTCTCTTCTTCTTACAAACGAAGGGGAAAAAACTGAAAAAAGACTTTAAAACGCAAAAATAGTCATAATACACTTCGAGTAGACGGTTTTTATGGAAACGTCAATCATCATAGACACGTCATTGACACAGGGAAATTTTCTCTGATAAATTTTAGGAAAAGTCACGAGATTTGGTGACTATTCGTCCAGCCGTTTAAAAGTTATTATTCGTTAAAGTCAGCGCGGGCACAATGTCCCCTCCCCCCCAGGCTAAATAGGGTTAAGAAAAGGGCACAGTCGCAAACAAACCGCACGCAGTCAACAAGATCGGCGCTTAACTCCGTTTTCTGTATCGTGAAACAACTATGAGTGCCCCTTCGTGGATCGGATCAAGATGTTGGTCTATCGCATGGTAAAGTCGCACACGAGCCACGGAGGCCTACACAACCGGAGCTCACCCCGGTTTCTGTAGCATGAAGCAACTGAGAGTATTGCTATTCCCAGCTAGACGGGATGCTAGTCCATCGCAGGGTTACCCCCAGCAGTATGTCCTCGGTACCCACTTCATATTTCTGGGTAGAAAGAGAAAGGCAATGTGGGGTAAAGTTTCTTGTCTAAGGAAGCAGCGCGATGGCAGGGACTGGGCCGACTGACTGAGTCCAACCCGCTAACCACTACACCGCCGCGCTCCCACTGGTCTATCGCATACCTACTAGCCTGCGTAGCAGGCGTTTCCGTAGGGCTTTCCGCAGGTTTGAAGTATTTTTCGCTTTTTGAACGCGCGAAACTTGGGGCGAGCGCAAAACGTTGCGCTCTCCCCTATTTTCGCGCCACCAAAAAGCGAAAAATGCCTCGAACGGGCGGAAAAACCTACTGGAAACGCCTGCTACGCAGGCTACAAACCTACTTATGGGCTCCTGACTTATCCCATTATTATATACACCTGGGTAAAGAGAGGCAATAGGTTGTAAACTTTCTTGCCTGATGAAACAAAAGGAAACTATGCAGAGGCTAGCCTCGAGTTACCGACAATCCAATTTTCGGATGGTAGGTCTGATCCGAACTTTCAGTTGGGGCGGTAACCTCTAAACGGTACACAAACGAATGGTTTACAAACTGAAAAATGGTAATTAAATGCGCGAAACCAATAAAACTAATGATTGAAAGGAATAGCAAACACTAAGTCAACACAACACAACAAACAGCAATAACAAGAACACGCGTTAACCCTATTTAGATTCGGGAGGGGGGGGGGTCTGCCTTTTTTGATATACCACCTAACTAAGTGACTTTTCTGGGAACAATCTTACATAGAAAGCCCTTGTCCATCAAGGTTAACGTTACCTAGCAACCACTTTTCGGCAAGCCGTTTTTTCAAAACTCTTGAGCAACCTTGAATCAAATCTTTAAAATCAAATCAAATCAATTCTTTACAAATCTGGAAAAAATCAAGAAGTCCCAGATGGCGGTTCCTAGATGGCCACCGTCTGAGAACCTGACGTAATTTTTGCGTCATATGTTGTCATCCGCCTATGTTGAGGACCTTAAAGGAAACGTTTTTAGACGTACAGTACTATCTGTTCTCTTAGTTTCGTTGTCATAGCTTTAATATTCTCGGAGTTAAGGGGGGAGGGGGCGGAAGATGTTCGCCAAGAAGATCGGAATTTAGGGGAGAATTCTTGTTGCCAAGTCTTGAAGGGCCTATATGATAACTTAATAATGTAAATTAATAATGATTGTGACTGGTGATATGTGTGTGAGAGTGGTCGATGTTTTGAAACAAGAAGGAAACAACATAGCAGGAATGTCAAGGCTTGCGCTAGCGGTGCAAGCATTGCAAAACATGTTTGGAATTTTAACCGTGTTGCATTGACTTTGATAACTCGCTTATGATTGATATGAAGACCCTATTCGTATACGAAAAATATTAGCATCATGGCACATGTCTGCGATCAGTCATGAGGACAAAATAATTTTGAGCCGCTGCCTAATCAGTGCTCCATTCTTTTTAAAAAAATAGTGATAATAATGACACAGTTTTTACTTTTACATTGTTCCTTTTACGATTTCGTCTCACCTTGTTTTTAGATTTTAGATTCGTTTTTATTCCACTTATTCCACTTCTGTCCATCGGAGGCTGTAGCTCAGACAGCCGAAAGCTCGATTTGACTTACATTTTTAGCCAGAGAACGTTTTATTGGTGTTGAATTATGTCACCCTGGCTGGATAGGTTTCAATTTAATTATAATTGAATGACTCCACCACTCGTCTCCTTTTTTAAAGCAATTTGAAAGAAGCGGAAACGACGGGAACACGGTTGAACAACATTGCTTACCAGTGCCAGTTTCTGCAAGATATATTCGCTTTCGTCCAGTGACTCAGCATGACTGGAACTGCCTTAGGGTGGAGGTCTATGCCACTGGCCGTGAGTCATTATCGTTATTTATCTCATTTTCATAAAACGGAGGGGGACTGAAATTGTCAAAAACGTCACTATAACAAGCGGGCGATAGGTAGGCTCTTTTGATGTTAATTAAAATTCGGCAAACGTTGTTAGAAGACGGGCTCGTCAGGACTGCAAACACAGACCCATCGGCACACACTCAGGGGATGAATTGTACGGTGTTTCAAGTGTTATCATTATCAATGCTCCAACATAGATAACTGCAAGCATACTTGAATAAAGGAATGGGAAGTACATGTTAAACGGGTATTAAAACAATATTTTATTGTTATAGCTTTCCTTGTTTGTTAATTTTACACGACGTTGTTTCCAATAAATGAGTTCAGTCTGAAAATGACTAATCTTCTGACATGCATTAACAGAGAGAATTCATGTTTTTTTTTTAAATTTTGTAATGCACATTGGATCATCTTTCCATTTAATTATTTTGTGCATTATAAGTACTCTATTTATTTCTTTATTTTTATTATTTGGTTTCCGCTAATCTAAAAAAAGGTTCTATCTAAACGGGAATAGAAGATGACGGTGTAGACGGCATTAGACGACATTGCCGGGAACTTTATCTCCTATTAGTATAGTTTTAATGCTATATTCACCGCGCTACCCGGCGAATATAACATTTCAAGGCGCGGCTGCTAAGCTAAGTTACTTTTTTTTTCCTTGTGTTTTTTGTCAAGTTTTAGCCCCTTTCATTAGTTTTTGATGTCCACATCTCAAAATTATATAAAACAATTATTCGCCTCAGGCTCAGTAAATATTGGCGAATATTTACCGATTTACTTCGCCTTTGGCGAATATTTAGACTAGACATTCTTCGAGTATCTGACACCGAAAGCGTTTACAGCGCACGCACTTTGTGTCCCTTCCCCACAAGGTTAAATATCCTGCTTGGTGGCAGTAGGGTTGGGTTGAGTTGAAGCAAGCCGAGTCGAGTCTCGTACTCAGCCCTAATAACTGAAATAAAATCGGCGCTAGAACTTACACTGCTCAATCCAGTGCCTAATTATTTTTAAATACATTTCTTTCTTAGCCTGAAGAAAAAGAAGAAGACGAAGATGGCATAAGCTGACGACGTGTTATGACGTCAAATATAAGTCACGGTCTCAAGCGGCTGTCACCTTAGCTCTGCCGTTTTTTTTTTTTTTGCCTTTTCGTGCTTTTTGAAAAGCACCAAAATCAAAATTAACCAAAAGCAATTAAAATGCTGAAACGAACAATAAAACGTTCCGAAAATGTAAAAGTTACCGCAAGAGGAAAATTTATCCAATGAAGATCCAAGCAAGGTTCACGGTTTAAAAATTAAGAAATGAAGGGAGGAAGGGAAGAAGACCCATTTCACGGGACGCTTCTTTTTATTTTTTGGTTTAAAAAAATGCCAAGTCTGAAGTTAAGAAATTATAGGCTTTGGTAAGAAGGTGCTCAAGGGAATATTGTATGTAACCATCTGACTAGACTTGCCAAACGATACCAGCAGATAACCGCCAAGAAAACCTCTAGCAAAACATTTAAGGGTAACATTATGACATCATGGCCAACGTTAAAATTTGTACACAGCTCAACACAAGTTGCTTGCTTTCCAGAAGGGAAACAATCAATATTTCCTTAATATCTGCATACTTTACAAAGTTGCAACCTCACTTAATACTTTAAAATCGCAAATATTACAGTAACAGGTAGAAAATATAACATTACTTTTCTTTTCACTTACGTAAAATGATTTCTTAAATAATAGCAATACATTTTTACAATGTCATAAATGATACATCTTTCTTTAGGAAATATTAACCACTTTATACTTTGTTTACCTTCCTTTCCTGGTTAATGTTATTATTAATATTTTTGTAGTATTTTTTTCACAATTCCATAGCATTCATTACTGAATAATAATAATTACGACTTAATGTGAAGCTCGTAACCTTAAGAAGGGAAAATACAAATAGCTCTATATGTTTTTTGTTATTGTTTTTTTTTTGTAGTTCCCATCTACTAGGAAGCCTTTTAACGTTTAGGAACGTTTAAAAGGGCACACCTTTATTGTGTTTTCACTTAATGGTCAAATAAGAGCACATCAAAATGAGTGAGGAATACATTATTAATTTATGTTTGTGCAGTTAGTCGTATTCTGAACCAATTGTGATGCTCATTTCCTTGCCCACAATGTCTGTCTGGTGAAACCACTTGTTAGTGTCCAGAACAACTACAATAATATATAATAGGGACATCAGGTTAAATTGAATGGAATAGGCCATATCTGTCTTGTCTCGTGCCTCTTTTTCAAAGTGAGGCCAAGTGCACAACCCTTCATACACGAAAATGAGTTTTATCTGCATGTGAATGAAAACTCATTTTCTTATGAAAGGTTGTGCACCAAAACTCGCTTTGAAAGAAAGCTACAAGGCAACTCGGAAATGGCCCATTTTTAGTGGACCAAAAAAAGGTATGGCAGTTGGAAACTACCTTCCTAGTACAGAACTGTGATAAAAATGTATATTCAAAACAAAACAAAAAATCATAATAATAATAAATTAATTAAATTATATGTAAAGACCACCTTTGTCTATGTATTTCTTATGTGAGATTTCAAGAGAATAAGATGATTTAAATTTTGTGGATTTAAATAGACAGCAAATTACACTTAGCTCTGTAAAAACTTAAAAACTGTCTTTCTTTTCTCAAATACCACAAGTACAGTAATGTATCTAGATGTCCTGTCTGAAAACCAACAACCATCCATACTCATTTTTAAATATTTTAAAATGATAAAAATCTTAACATACTTATCTCCCCTGAATTCACTGTAACTTCAAGTTTGGGATCACAGACATGGGCACATTCTGGAGGGGGCTCCAGGGTCCACTTTTTGGTCCCCTTTATTTGGGCCTGCCAAGACGGGTTCCCTACAGCATCAATCTATAAGCAAAAAAGTACCATAAAGTTTCACTGAATAAAATCATCCAAATTACAAGACACATTAGAATTGAAGGGACTTGGTGTTAACCACAATGGGTTATTTACAACAATGATGATTTACGCACATGAGGACCAATGTTCAACACATGAAAACAGGATGTATTTGAGCAGTGACTCTTTGGTTATTCGACCACTAATACCCCTTTTGTACCACACCCTTTGATTAAGGAATAGATCAGAACTGACTTTTTTAAATTCAGAGACTCTCCTCATTTCTAGTGCTAAAGTCAACTTTTTTCTACGGTGGGCACTGTCTGGACCATCTGATGGACTGAAAACAGCAGGGTGAGGCATGAGTAGCACATGATTTAGTGACATTTTCAAATTTATAATTTCGTGTATGCAATGTTGCATGCATGCAAGTTTCTAGTCTGCGTTTGAATGTTCTGTTTTGAAGAGAAAATTAATGTGTTTGTTTATAAGCTTTGCAAGCCATTTACAGCTTTAACCAGTGTTTTTGAGACCCACTACTGAACAGACTGTCAAATTAATAAAATATGAAGGTGCCTGTCTTACAAAAAAACAAAAAACAATAAACAACTTAAAATGTCCAAATTATTAGTGGTAGGAACGAGCTAAAGGTATCAGTTTGAGAGAGGTGTCTACCTCAAAGAGGTTTCTGTTAAGGGGAAGTTAACTGCGTAATCCCCCTTATCAGAGTCCAGCAACAACAATTTAACTTCCCTATTAATACTGACTTGTGGCAGCAAAGGATAAGCCAAGATCAAATGAGCATAGGAGTTGCGAGCACAAGTTTAAACTCAATGAGAGTGCAATAAGAGTGCATCAGAGATGTCAGTTACATTTTATAAAACACTTGAACAGATTAAAATGATTTAAGAGAGCACAAGTCATAGAGTCACGAAGGGGTGTAATATTAAATTAGCAGCCAGATAAAGGTGAGGCTCAGACCACTTCTTCACTTCATTGAAAATGTGAGCAGATCCAAAATCTTAGCGAGAGAGTTGGCAGCTACACGTGAGGCAAAAGTCTGACCTCTTGTGAGGATTCCACATGTGAGCAGATTCAAATGCTTTGAGAGCATAGCAGAGTCAACCAATGGTGTATGAGAGTTTGTCAACTCCATGGATTATCTTTTGGTTACTTACATGCAAATGCGCCCCGTATCCAGGACACCCCATAAACAACCAATCTGTTTTGCTTGATTCTGAAGTCTCGGGTAGAAAGTAAGGAATTTTGTAATGTTTCCGAAGCTCATTTGCTGCGGTTGAGTCACAGTTGCTCCTGTTTGGTGAGAAAGAAATGTGTTAAAAAACAAGGGAACACAAACAACTAAGCTGAAGAAACAACAACTGAGATTTGTCATATTCTCATAAAATACAGTGTCAATCAATCAACAGAAGTCTAGTTTATCAATCAATTGGTGGTACTGTCATAACCGGTGCCCATCAATGTTTAAAGCAGCAATGTGGAAGGGGGAGGACAAACATTTGGCATTTGACCTTTCTATTTTTCCTACCTTTAGGCATTTGACTGTCAAATGAAAAGCCATTTCATCAGCTTAAAAGAGAAGTGAAACATTAAGAACATATGACCAGACTTGAAGGGGTAACGAATGGTCTTACCAAAAATTCGGCCAAATTGTAAGCATCTCTCAGTCTCGTTATCTGAACAATTCTTTGCAACTCAGGGTCTCGAATTTACGGCAAAAATGTCTCAGAGTTTTGGAGTCTTGATTTCTTCTACCTAGCCATCTCAGGATCTTGTTCTTTTTGCAAAACGTCTGGAGTCCTGACTTTCTAGAAGCCTATAAAATGAATCTCCAAATTCTGATGTGCTTAGGCAACATCTTTAGTTGCCCAAAACTGATCTGAAAGTCTCAGGTTTCAATTTTTATGTCCAAAAAAGTTCTGGGCTCGCATTTAAAAAACTGTTAGAGATAGGTCTTGCAATTTAAAAATTGGAAGGGCCTCGGGCTTGCACAAGAAAATGACCATCTCGCCGTCTCGCAAAGTCTCCAATTTACCATTGCCACCCCATCCTCGGAGACCCAGGGGCAGCTAGTCGGGACGACGGGATTTTCATGAGCGAAAGTTTACAACAAGAGCGGGAGAGCCCCTGGGCACTTACTCTTACCGAACGAGTTCCAGAAGCGTTTGAAATCCTGCCTTCTGATTGGCCAGGGAAATATTTTTCTGGCCAATCAGCGAAGAGGAACAGCCGGGCGACTCTCATGTCTTCTTACACGAGGTTGTTTTCCTCATCGAACGCCGTGGTAGCGTGGCCCGTTCAACAGGAAAATTTTGAGGAGAGCTTCAGAAAAAATAAAAAAATTATAAAACGAAGTCGAGGAAATCGCCAACTATAACGTGGCCGCAAGAAAACAAACACTCACAGGGAATTTTTCACGGCGGACTTATCGAAGGTATCGTAAATTTTTAGAGCTAGCGACTTCCCGTCTCTCAAGTGTTGCATGAGGCTAATAGCTACTCGAGTAAACGATGTTAGTAATTATTTCTCCTTGTTCGTTGAACTACGTCTGAAACTTTCCACGGGAATCTCCAATGCACGGGCCACGCAACTATGTCGCTCGAGCGTGGGAACCACAAATAACCAAAGCGTAATATGAGTGTTTGTATGGAACTAAAATTCGATCGAAAATAATCGGCGGTTTTCCGCTGAAAATGCATTAAAATGGAAATACAGTTTGAAAAACATTACCTGCTATGTGTTTGCTGCGTTTTTATTGCTTTTTCGAGCTTCTGGAGGCCGATCTGGGCGATTTTCTGCTTAACGGTCGATGCGACGTCTAGTACGTGACGTGACACGCTCGATCAACATAGTTGCGTGGCCCGTGCATCAGAGATGGAAAGTTTCAGACGAAGATCGACGAAGAAGAAGAAATAATTAGTTACATTGGAGAAAGGGGAAGTCGCTAGCTCTAAAACTTTGCGATACCTTCGATAAGTCCGCCGTGAAAAATTCCCTGTGAGTGTTTGTTTTCTTGCGGCCACGTTATAGTTTGCGATTTCCTCGACTCGACTTTGTTTATTTATTATTTTTTTATTTTTTCTGAAGCTCTCCTCAAAAATGTTCCCGTTGAACGGGCCACGCTACTACGGCGTTCGATGAGGAAAACAACCTCGTGTAAGAAGACATGAGAGTCGCCCGGCTGTTCCTCTTCGTTGATTGGCCAGAAAAATATTTTTCTGGCCAATCAAAAGGCGGGATTTCAAACGCCTCTGGAACTCGTTCGGTAGGAGTAAGTGCCCAGGGGCTCTCCCGCTCTTGTTGTAAACTTTCGCCCATGAAAATCCCGTCGTCCCGACTAGCTGCCCCTGGGTCTCCGAGGATGTTGCCACCCCTACTTTGAATAAAACTTGTTTTCTTGCAAATTGAAAGTAATTTTTATACAAATGGAAATAAAGATATGTTATAAAACAAAATATTAACAAAGAAAGCCTAAACCATGCTTTTGTTATAAAGCAAGCAAGGAAGTGCCAGAGCACTCAAGAAGTAGGAAGAAGCATTCACCAGTGGCTCATGTCCACCCTCTACTTCTTTCCACCTGCTCTTGTCACTTCCTTGCATGCTTTATAACAGAACAAAGCATGGTTTAGGGTTTTTTGTTTGTTAAATATGACCCATTTTTTGGCCCAATTCAGGGGTTGTATTTAATTAATATGGAGTTCCTCTGTGGCTTAATTTTTTTTTAAAATCTTGGCAATTTTCCCAGACTATATTCAAATAAATATGGATATATGCTTTCAGAAGCAAAATGATTTTATCCTACATGTATGATCACAATGACAACACATCTCTACTGCTACAATGTTTCAAAATATTGATGACAGGTGTTTTGGCACTCTGAAATTAACAGCAGAAGCAACGATGAAAGGATCTGTTAAAATTAATGCATTGAACTTGAAAAGCTACATGCAGCATTCATTATTAATAACGTTGCCGACCAACGTGAACTAAATAAAACAAAAGTCAAGCTTAAACAAAACCAACCGAGATTCGCAAACAGACTACAATAAAAGTAAATATAAGGTCATGTAGTTATTGAAAACTAAAAGCTGTAGTACAGATGCGTTCAAATCAATGATTATCAATATTTTTTTTATTCACCCAAATTTCTGATTAACAAATCAGCTTATATTTTAAACATCGAAAGTCAAACTATTTTTTCCCAGCGGGGTTCAATTATAACATTACACAACTGACGAACATGTTTAGTTTTCTTGTAAACAAAACAAACATGAAATGCATGATCAAATGCTCCTTTGGAACCCAAAATACGAGTACCCGTTAACGAAATACTCCACAAATAATATTAATAAATTAAAAACAAAGATATCTCACCAGCCAATATACCACGGCTTTCCTTCCATATTCGCATCTTTCTCAGACATATTGAATACTTCTTTGAGCGACGTAAAACTAGTCTGGTATGGAAAAAACTGGCAGTTTTGGTCCTCTGATAAAATCACAGGGCTCTCCGGGCCATAAATCGACTTGAAATAGTTGAAACTGAAATACTGCGAGGCTGTCCAGCCTTTGGTACCGTCTGTTATAACAACAGGTCGGCCAGTATATGCATATTTCCGTACAAATTCTTGTTTGCTCAACGAGGAAACTCTATCGACTTGATGAACTTCTTTACAAATGCTGCAATCAACGGGGGGACGAAACATGTCCAAAATAATTTCAGGATAAGGAATTAGACAGTTATCTTTCTCTATGTCGAAGTCCATGATCTTTTGAGCGAACTTGTACAGCGATTGATGCGTAAGCAACTCTTGTTGATAAAGAACAAAACCGACTCCAAAAAGAATTCCCAGCAAGCCGAACACAACACTCGTCAAAACAAAGCAGGTTTCCCGCTTTTTCTGAAGGGTCCTCAAGGCTGCGATTTTCGCAAGTTGTGAATCTTTGATTCCTAGTTCTTTGGCTTTCTTTCGTAGTGCTCTAAAGGCGTCAGTGACTTTTTGGAGGTCGACATCTTCTTGTTCCTTCTCTGCCGCCATCATCACTACAACGAAAAGCAAGCGAAAAAGCGCACCTACAGGGGAGGGGAAAGTGATATCTTAAAGTGATATGGTATCAAGCCACCGCTGACCGAGAAGCCTGAGGACTCTGGGTACGTGGTTACAAGTGACGAGAGGTGGGGGTACGGGTGGGGTTGCCGGGTGTACAGGTGAAGCGGTAGAGAATTTAAAGGAGTTGTTCCTTCTCTATTGACTTACAATTAATGAAAACGGTTAGGCTGTAACACGAAACATGACTTTTAAAGCCAATCAAAGCAAATCGATGGTGTATACAGTCCCTAAGTTATGTTCCAATTCGTATTCCCTTTACGACTGTGTGATTTGTATCCTTTCAGTCCGAGATGGGGAAAAATTTTAGTCTTCAGCACAGTTACCTACACAGCCTGCGAACAAGCTCTTTTGTGGTTGTGGTGGGTGGGGGTAGGGAGGGGGAAGAACTGCTTACGCCCCAAAATTTGCAAGAACCCCTCTGGGAAATAAAATGTGGAACACGTGAATCCGTTGGCCGTTTTATGGTCACTGGGTAGCAGTACTTTTAATACAAAAAAATTCAAAAGAATCAAAACAAACATTTCCAGGATGACTCCTATGAAATGCCACGTTACTTTTCTAGCACTTGTCAATCAAAATTTCAATCATGAATAATTGACCTCCATTCCTTGTTTCACCCTCAGACAGGCCACCCACTTGGGATTGTTTGCTGCCTACTTTGGTGTTCATCTATTAATTATTAACTGTAAATTTTAACTCACCTTTAATTCCTAACAATTTTCAATTTCCTTAAAATTCACCACTTTTCCTCCCCCTTCTTTTTCTTTACGTTTACTTTAAAACTCGCGAAAAAAATTCTCTCAGATTTATAGGAGCTCGCACTATGATCCTATGATGGCATTTTTGGATTAGATGAAATCGCACGGGGATAAAAAGAAGGTTTAAACTTTGGCGGGAAAAGGTACCTAAGTATATTCCCCCCTTAAAGTAAGAGTTTCCACTCTCGCACTCGTCCGTCCACTTCCCATCGTTTAGACGGAAAAGTAAAAAGAAAAACTTCCCTTGAACGAATAAATCGGGATAGCTTCTACGCTCTGTTTAGTTAACATTTTAATTTGACTCTTCGTCTGTGTAAGTCTTGACTTTAAGACTGAAAAAATTCCCTATCACGCAATTCGTTTCTTTTGCTAACTTTCCCCAAACTTCCCCTCCAGTTCTCAATTTCCCACATAAACCGCACTTCCTTTACAAGCGACGAGCAATCCGTCAGTGCTCGTTTCGCTTTTCACGAGGAACACCTCCCCCCCCCCCCCTCCCTCCTCCTTTCCAAAGTCTCATGCACTGCTGTTAATAAGTTAAGGACGGTGCCTCCTAATACAGATGTATTTTTGCAAAGGTTAAGACTATGGGGGAAAAGCTGATCTTAGAAAGGGTTATTGGAATCTAAAAAGAAAAATGTGGGTAACCATGAATTTTTCAGAGGTAATTAAGCAACCATAATTCTAAAAAAAAGCTTTAAAATACAAAGAATGTACGGCCATTTCTTTCAAAATTTAAGCTAAATTATCGCTGAAAAATGCGTGGTTACCCCCAATTTTCTTTTTGGATTCTGATAGCCCTTGTTAAGATCTGCTTTTTCCACATAGTCATAAACCGCGCAAAACACCTTTGACTTACTAGGCAAATTTCTTAAGAAACTTGAATACGCAAAACGTATGCGCAGTAACAAAAGGAGGAACCGTCCTTTAAGTGGGATGACCACAAAATAGATCCTGCATTATGGTCAACAGTATTTGGTGTTTGGCTTTGATAAACATCATCTCTTTTCTTGTCAGGGATCGCTTATTGGGTTCATAAGTGATGAAATATCGCGGTGGGCACGGCAGGTACCCTTAAGTTGGGATTCCTAACAAGCTTACATTAGGCTTTTCATAGTTCGCGTTCCGTTTCACTTCACTCAAGACTTTTTAGACCCTTTCAGAACTGAATGACTGCACAAAATTCCCCCTTTTTCGTCATTTTTCATTTTTCGTTATTTTTCTTTTTCGTCATGAACTACTTTTCCATCATTTGTCTCTTTTCCCCAGTTAGGAAATTGGGCGGGGTACATGAGCTTTCCACGCACCCCTGACACAGGGAATGAAGGTGGTCTCCACTTAGGAAGTTAAGTCTTACCACAAAAACAATAAATAGCTCAACAATAGACATAATCGCCGAACAAAAATGTTTAAAAATGTAAGAAACAGTTGTTTTAAAAAGTTAACAACGCCGAACGTTTTCATCAGCAATACTTTTAGCAATAAATGGCTCATTGTACTCCCATATTTACCAAACCCTTACTCCCATACGAATCTAGGCAACACGAGTGGCATCAGTGCATTTTCCTTGTTTCTGGTGTGTCTATACAAATGTCATATAATTACTCAGTAAAACTGTAAAATTGCACCAAAAAGTTTTCACTTTTTAGAAGTCAAGCACATTCGAGTGGCACGATTGAACAAAGTCCGAAATTGAAAGACGCCTTGGCTCATTTGATTTTGACACTTCTGGTCAGGTGTGACCTTATTCCTGTCATCTCGCCACCATACCGGCTTTGCTCGTTTACAACTGGTAGCACCTGTAGGAGTAACCAGAGAAACGGGTTAAATGATGAGAAATGCGATTTGTGATTCAAGCTTCTAAGACAGGACTTTGCTCTGATTTGCAAGAAAACTTTGCTTTCTCGAGTTTTTCTTTGAACCACCAATTTCAGGTCTTCAAATATACTTCTTTTCGACGTACATTAAATACTAGGCAAATCGGGTGGAAACTTCAAAGCTACTTGCAAATTCCACCGCTTTTAACTTAAATTGAATACGATGTTGTAGCGCTTCATGTGTCGTTTTCGATATATTCAACTGATTAGTAGCTGCAGTCATAGGTACAGTTCTGTCACTCCTTACAAACTCTTCACCAATATGACCCATAACATCATACTGCCATTATCTTCCCTCCTAGCCTGCAGAGCAGACGTTTTTTCACGAAATGAACGCTCATTTAAAATTCGACCGCTTAGGCCGCCATCGTCCTCTCCCTTGGAATCATATTTCGGCTCACCCCAACCCTCTGTCAGTTTCATTATCGAAGATGGCGGCATATCGGATTATTCATCGCTCGCCCAACAAAATTCGCCTGCTCTGCAGGCTACTTCTCTCCCTGCCCCGGCAGCAATTACCGAAAATCGGCCTCCAATTAGTGCTTGTTTTATTTTACCTTTTATCATGAGCACAGGCCACAAGAACACCTGCAGCACATCTTTAATCACATTGTAATGCAAATTAAAGAAGTAGGTATCTATGAAAAGGGAAATTTTACATTTACCAGTCAAGCCTACCCCTCATCTCTAAGAATTAATGTGTTGGCTAGCAAAAAAATAATAATAATAATAATGATACAACGACGCTTAAATTCACTGGGAAACTCATCTTTACCTCTCAACCGCTCTAGACTCAGTGAAGAAAAGCGATACCATACCTGACTCTTGCGCTTGATCTGAGCCTTGTAAAACTTCTTTCGATGTTTAACACGAGGATTGCGAAGTTCTTTCTTCTTCTTGGCCGTAAGACCCTTGTTCTGAGAGATCTGTCATAAGAGACGGATTTTAAGTAAACAAAACTTTCAGTCGCTCGATATCAGAGACTATCGATAGTACGATGGCTTGAGTGATGTTTTTTTTTCTAAATTAAGACCCGATTACATAGTCCTAACTTTGCTTCAACCCTTGTTCAACATGCGTTGATAATGTTAATGCTCTAGTGTTTGAAAAGGTCTTTCAACACTGCTACACGCTGCAAAAAATGCTGCAACCTTGTTAAAACGTTGAAACAAATTTAGAGAGGAGTTACAGAGTAGAAAAATTTTCAGTCCACACCGCTTCAACATTTTGCGTTTCAACAAAGTTGAAATCCCGTTGAGACGGTCTCAACATTTAGAATTTTGAAGCAACAGTTTAAAAGCTAGTGAAAAAATAAACACAATGTACCCTACCCAACGAGTCGACTTAGCGCCCTCTTCCTCACAAGAGACCCTGTAAAATGTTACAACGCGTCTTCATACATACCTTCCCTTACACTTCAGTAAGTGTTCTTCATTCTAATACCCCAAGAACCAATAAAACGTTTATAAGGCCTCACCTCGTAAGTGATTCCTCTTTTTCCTTCCTCGGTGTCTTCCTCTTGTTCTTCGTGTTGTTCTGTAAATCTGTTACTAAAACAAAACAAACGTTTTGTTATTCATATCCAGTCCATAGATACCATAGCTGGGAAGACACATGCTGAAGTTTGGACAAGTCTTCATCGAGATATCTCCAGAGGAAATTCCGAGCCCTCTGATCCAATCAGTTGGCACGGACTTCTCGCCATCAGGAACCAGTGTGCTTTGTCTTGTTAACATTTATTCGCTGGAGAGCGATTTATCCGGTGAATAGCGTATACCAACTCTTTGAAGAACGGCTCCCAGGGGAAACTGATTTCAAAAGGAGATTATCGATCATTTTTTAACTGGGCATTGAGTTTAAAATATCATGACTTATGTCTCACAAAGTCACTCACCTAAAGGCAGCTTCCTTCGCTTCTTTTTTCTTTTTCTTCTTTAGTTTTACAGCTTCGTAGTATTCCAGAGGGTCCATCGAATCTGCTTCACCTTCTACCTTTCTTCTCCTTTTCTTTTCCTTCTTTCTTTCAGTTATTTTTTTCTCCTAAGAAAAAATTGAAACACAACTCATCGAAAATGACTATTCTGACAGCGTGATAAAAATCATAACGCGGCAAATAGACTTGTCTTGATAAAGAGAGAGATGGAAGAGAATTGAACACAGTTTACTATCTTTTTACGGGTCTGACATCCACTGAATCTCAGAATTTTGCTTTCGCTTTCTTTTTTCCTTTTGTCATCCAATGCTCATAATAATGCTCATAAAATGAACTCAATTTACGTTGCTTGTCTTTTGATAAGATAAACGCTATGGAAGTCCCTTGCAGTCTGCATAGGTCTTCCATGTATCACATATTTTCATGCGCAGTTCACATACTCTGTATCAGATTTCATAAATTCATTACCATCTATTCATCTTCCTCAGGAATATTACCAACTCACATAGTGACCATTACCCAGGTAGCTTGATAGCTCAGTTCGTCAAAGCACTGCACCAATAATTTTTCATCCGCAGTTCACAAATATAAAGTCCACGTTTTACTTCTATTTGGTTTTCGAGCAACTATTGTAAAGGCAAACGGTGAAAGCTAAAATTAATTTTAAAATGTTGGTACTTTGAAAAGAGAGGCAAACCAGACAAAGTTAGGAACAAACAATAAATTTAACCCAGATATGACGCCAAGTCCAGTACGATATGTTCACCTGAATGAGAGAAAGATTCTGAGCTCTGCAAGGATCCCAGAAGGATGAGTAGTTTGAGAGGAGGTTAAAGCGAACCAATCTACTAGTCTTTTTTGACTAGTGTATTGACAATACAAACCTTTCTTTCTCCTTTTTCATCATTGTTGCCACTCGTACCAAATTCCTCGTCATCATCATCATCGTCATCAAGAAGAGACGACAATTTTCCAGGCTGTTTCGAACGTTTCTTGGCCGTTATCTGATCGAAAAAAATTACAACGATGTAATGGCATGACATTCGCTTTTAGTCCACGTATACTGTAACATTTCCCATGACAAAAAACACTGAATAAGGATCAATTCTAACTGATCTTTTGTTAAAAAGGCCTACTTAACTCCCGCAGACAGCCGGATAACTTCGTTAGAAACAACTAACTACCCCCGGGTCTCCAAGGATCCCTTGCGCTACGGCTGTTTGACTTGTGGCTTAGGAAAAATTCAAATACCAGGAAGTGCGTCCTAGAAGAAAACTACGATTTGCTACACGAAACAACTAACAGTAAGAAACTGTACCTTGCTATGGACATTGTCGGAGTTTAACCTTTCTTGTGGCCCTTTATAAAGAAATAAATACGCAAACAAATTGTAGCCTAATAGTATGCAGGAGACATCAGCTTAAGTAGAGAGAAAATTTATGAGAGCAATGATACCCTTGCGATGACCTTCACAGTACAGGCCACAGGGATTACAGCACTTACACGCTTATAAAATGCATGCATATGTATGGCGGATTTATTCGCACGTTACACGCACGAAACGCGCGAGTAAAATTTTATACAAGTTTTTACACGCACCTTAATTATGAAACCTTTCGTTATTCATACACGCAAACTGGGCGTTACAGCTTCTTTAGATCAAAGAACTGTGCGGCAACCGCATAAAAGGGGCGAAAAAGGCAAAGGTAACATTACGCATGGATACATGACAATGCGCCTAAAACAGATTATATAGTGAAGGAGTAAGCGGGTACATGAATGAAAGTCTTGGTAATTCTACATGTATCTTAACAACAACCGACACGTCTGAAGTGCGGATCCTTGGGTTTGTGTCTTCGTTAGCTCTACTGTGCAAGAGTAAATCAAGGAGCGAGGAAACAGACATACTTAGGAAATGCCAAATGGCTGACACATAAAAACTACAAATGAACGGACAAAAGTCATAAATGAGAGAACAAATAAAAGAGAGGCAAAACTGGAAATACCGGTAAGCCAATACTTTACAACAAGTAAACAGACGGATGAAGAAGAGAAAGTACTAACGATGGGACTGAAACATGCATGACAGAGGAAAAAACGAAAACTGTTCTTACCATTTTTCTCAGGGACCTGACTTTGTGAAAGAAGCACTTCTACCTCTGGTTTTAATTTCTCATCCAGAGATTTGAGCTCTGTAATAAGCTTCAACAAAAAGACAATGTACAATAATCAGATACGATTTTACAGTAATCATTTGATGAACACAGGTTAAGAGAAAAAAATCATGCGTACCACTTACTATACAGTATTGTGTAAAAGTAATGCCAACGAAATTCGCGCTTTGCTCTAACGAAATATAGCCGAAATTTCGCATTGCATGAAAACGATATTTCAGCGAAATGGAAGCGATATTTCGCCGTGTCGAACGAAATTTCGGCGAAATATTCGCGACATTTCGCTGAGTAGAACGAAACCATTGACGACAGTTCGCGCGATAAGGAAAATTTGCCTGTGCCAAATTTTGCTAGTGCGAGGCGAACATGGTGAAATTTCGCACATACTAGGTGCAACGAATCACGGCAAAGAACCGAACAACCGAAATGTAGCAATTTACAGAGCCGGCAAAACCGAACATCAAAGCACATGTCCAGTCCAACACTTTGACGTCAAATTTCATCATAAGGTGAAAATGTACTGGGTTAAAAATGAAGTAGCATTCGCTTTTGGCTCACCTTTTGATATTGAACAAGTCTTTCCATCACTGGGTGATCTCTCACAGACATTTTCTTGGCTTTCAGCAACAAATAGAACCCGATGTTCACACAGTAACTACAAAATAAAAAGAACCATGTTTTGGTGTATAAACTATAATTTAATATGAAACAGAGGTCAAATCTGCAAGCGATCTTCACCTCGGAATTCTGGTGTGCTATCTACTTCAATGTTCAAGACTATTCAGGCTTTTCAGTAGCTAGTTGACATTTTGTTGAGAAGAAAGACATTTATTTCATTTACTTATAACAATCAAATTTTAAATAACGTTACGTTGTACAAGACATGATTTCTTGCATCAAAAAGAGAAATGGTCTGTGACATTCAATGAAAACAAAACAAGAAGGGCAAGCTTTGAGGAATAATATATATGATCATGAAGTTCTTACTTCAGATACAGCTGATGTTTTAGTTCAAGGTAACTTGCTCCCTGTGAAAAACAAGTGAAAAATAATTATTATATGGATACAGCACCATTCAAAAGTAATATAATGAGACCAAAGTTTGATGAATACATAAAATAAGCACTAATGGTTCGTTGGCCTTTCAATTTGCGAACCTCTTCTGTGGTAGGCAATAATAAACTATTTTTAACTACAGTTCTATTAGCAATCAATTTAATGATTACTGGCTGAATTCCCGTGGCTTACGAGCGCTTTGACTGTATTTAAACCACAACACACGTAGTGTACAATAATTATTCTTTCATTGCAGACCACCCCTAATCCAATATTATATTGTTATTATGACATTGCAGTGGATCAAAAGCAAGTGTTGCAAGATTTATAAACTGTCATTTTTTTTCTGTTTACAGATAACAATCTACACCGTACAAAAACACTGTTGTACCTCTTTGGGAATAAGACTCGCTCTTGCCATCTTCACAAGGGGATGAAGCTTTTCTATCACTTCTTTCAGCTGTTTTAAATGGAGTAGGAAATAAAATAAAGCTTAATTTTTTCTTTAAACGTGCAAAGAAAGAAGAAGAAGATGTAGAGATACACAGACATAACAGAGTTGTTACTCCAGATTCAAATCCTTTTAAGAATTTGAAATTCCAAGACTTTCCAGGACCTTCTCCATAACCTTTAAACATTTTTCAGGACCTAAATTTAGCCTTTTGTTTACAAAAAAAGGTAAAGTAGATCCAGTTTATGACCCATTAGTTTTCTTTTTATTCACAGAAAGGGCAACTGCTAAATTCATTTTGTACAATGAACTTCATACTTAATTTCCATGACTTTCCAGGCCTGGAAAATGAAATTCTAAAATTCCATGACTTTCCAGGTTTCCCATGACCCATACGAACCCTGTTACTGCTGACACAGTGTAGAAGCTTGATCCATGTGCTAAAAAAAAAATCTTTCTATGCCCTTCTAATTCCCCTAATTCCCCTCAAAGAAGAAAAAAAAAACAAACAGAGATGATGCCAGAGAACAGAGGAAAATTATCCAAATCCAGAACTGATGCATTGTGGTTGGATTATCCCATCCGAAAACAATTCCAGTATAAAACAATCATCACCTTTGATTTGAATTCATCCATGAGCTGAAAAAGTTCAGGGGAGTCCTTCATCAGAATCTGTTAGAAAAAAAAATTAACAATCGTTGATACAGTCAAACAACTTCTCATGAAAACTGCACCTTCCAGTATCGGACATCTCTTAAGTAGGCACTCTAGATCTATGGTGGTCCCAGCAACAACAAATACTACATTATTTTGTAACCTGCCATAGGATAGCACTGACATCTGCTATGCAAACACTTATTTTAAATATTTTGTTTCACTACATTATACAGGTACATGTACTTTGCATTATACATACAGGTACATGTACCTTGATGTTACCGAACTTAATGAAATTTTGGAGGTGGTACTATATAAAATTCAGTAATATATTAGCAATAGCAACTGGTATAAAATAATAATAATAATAATAATAATAATAATAATAATAATAATAATAATAATAATAATAATAATAATATGCCACACAATTATTAAAGGAATGAATAGATCTTGACAACATTGATAAAAGTTTACTATACATGTACATGTACCTGAATCTTTTCTGCCTTAGACAACTTTGAAAGGTCTTGCACAATCTTCTCCTGAAAACAAAATAATTATAAACACAAAGTGTAGGATCTCCTTTGCAATAATTATTGTTACCACAGAGGCTCAGCTGGGGCTTGAAGAACATTACAAGGTAAATTCTCCGGTAGCTTGCTCCCACATTTTACTTCTGTGACGCCCCTTTTTGCTTGGCTCACCCATCATGCAAGTGAGCACCAAAAAAGTACTCAACCAACATCAAATGAAAACCTTATTTTCCTGGATGACAAGAGAACTGGATGAAAAGACCTCTCCAGAGCCCAGAGTTGCCTTGTTACATGCTATGTGTACACAGAGCTTTTGAGAGGCATTACAGTATCATTAATACATGTACAAAAAGGATATCACAGTTAAATAATGTTTAGGATTCCTTTTCGTACCTTGTTTAGCTCATCTTCTTTGTCCTTTATGTGAACTGGTTGTGGAAGCTGAAAGTGAACACAGTAATTAAAGAAGTGTTTTGTTTTTGCTTTGGTAATCAACAAATAGACAAATAAGTACATGCATCAACAAGGGTTCATTGTCATTATCATGAAAACCAAAGTTGACTGTTCCAATGCAGAAAGGCTATAAAGTTGGATAAAGTTGGCTCACTTCCCTAGGAAATCACACTTCTTGAGCAAAGAAATGCTCACATTTACCAAAATGATCTCAGTACTTTGAAGTTGATTGCATTTTTGACTTTGTGTGTACATGTAATCACACTTTATACTTGGCGTACAAGCTTCTTTTGTGTAGGAGAAAACAATGCTGTGTACTTCCTTCAAACCTGACATTTACATGTACATGTGAGCCCTTTTTCCACCAAGCAATCAAAATAAAATTCCACTGTGCAAGTCTCATGGAAAGTAGGACACAAAACAATGTGTGAAATCTCAGTGGGGCTGTGAAAATTTACTACTGGCAAATGGTTTGAATGCATTTCAGAGCCAAGTGCTCACATACATGCAGTGTACAGTATCATCACAATTTCCCTCTTAACATGTCTCTGGTTATTGCCCTGATTGGTTATATTTGAGCTTTGAAGTTACTGTGAAGACTAAAAAAAGTGACTGGTTTAATTAAAAAGGTGAAAAGAACCTCAAACTCATCTGTGTCAAAATCTTGTTCTTCTAGGGAGGCAGCCATCTGTCTTTGTAGAGCCAGGGCTTCTTCTTCCTCCTCTTCAGCCAGCTTATCCATCTCCTCATCAGAACCTTGTCACAAGAAAATTAACATAATCAAAAACGACAGAGGAACAAAGATTGGAAAACACAAACAAAAAAAAAACAATAAATGAATGCATGCAATCACACAGGCACGCATGCAGTGATAGATGAAAAAAGGGACAGAAAGATGAGTTTCATGTAGAATGAGTGAAAGAAACAATCATCTGGGAGAAACAATCGTATGGGATTGACTTGGTTGGCTGGTTGGCTGGCTGGCTGGCTGGCTGACTGACTGACTGACTGACTGACTGACTGACTGATTCATGGACTGATTGACTGACTGATTGACTGCTTGTTTCATCAACTGATTGCCTGATTTACTGATTAACTTACTGACTGATTCATTGATTGACTGACTGAAGACTGACTGACCAACTGACCGACCGACTGACTAACTTGACTGACTGACTGACTGCTTGTTTGAATGACTGACTGACTGACTGACTGACTGACTGACTGACCACCTGACTGATTGGTTGGTTGGTTGGTTGGTGAGTGGGTTGGTGGATTGATTGATTGATTGATTGATTGATTGATTGATTGATTGATTGATTGATTGATTGATTGATTGATTGATTGATTGATTGATAAACTGACTGACTGACTAACCATCTGACTGATTGGTTCGTTGGTTGGTTGGTGAGTGGGTTGGTGGATTGATTGATTGATTGATTGATTGATTGACTGATTGATGGATTGATCGATTAAAAGGGACTCATTAAAGAGGGTGAGAATCTTAACAGATAGAGGACTGAAAAAAGAATGAGGGAATAGAGAGAAGACCACATAGTTACACAATCACATGAATGCAAGGGACTGTAAAATTTGAACACAAGTTTGACCACAAGTACATACCTGCATATTCTTCAACAATATCAGCATCATAGAAAGCAACTTTCTTCCTTCCCCAAGACTTATGGCTTGGAATATCTAGAAGATAAAATCAACAAAACTCACTCCCTCACTGCAGATCCCAGTAACCAATGTTAAAAACAGACTGAAAAGCTCTGAAATGAACAAGGGTCATCATTTTTGGCTTTATATAGCAGTCTTATACTCATTACTTTCAGATAGTCATTACTTTCACGAGGCTACAACTACAGTGTGCAAAACAAAACAAAAAGGAGCCACATTTCCACCCCAAGGCAAGAAAACCTTACACAACTTTTCTGCTTGAAGATAATTAAAAATACTCTTAATTGAAAGGCAAGTGTGAATTTACAATGTACAAATGCAGTAGCATTATGGTCACTGCTTGAAGGTTATAAAGTTCAAAGTGTGGCTGTTTTAGTTTAGGTCATTAGGCTTGTCCCTAACAGCCGGCAGCCAGCAGAATTAACCAGGTACTTTGTTCCTTTACCGGCACAGATATATGAAAATGAAACTTATTTCTCATTGCAGTTTATTGACTTAAAAATAATCTGGTTGGCAGAGAGATACGCGATTATTAGTTCATTACATTGAGTTCTGGGAATTAGATGGAGAAAACCACTAAAGGCATGAGTTTGAACAAATAAAATTGAAAAGCTACGATTACTTTTGGAACTGACATTATTGGAAATTTGTGCTCAAAATCAAGGAAATTCTGTTTCTGGGGACTTAAAATGTAAAAATTTCCTGGCGGGGGCATCCCCCAGACCCCCTAGAAGGGATCGCCTTTGCTGCTCGATAACTACTATCCGGCTACTTATAAATTTTTGCCAGCAACTTGAAAAGTAGTGGACAACCCTAGGTCATGAGTGGATGGTATTGCATGTCACCATAATTCCAAGATGAGCACAATTGTATTTTATTGACGTCTTTCAACATTTATCCCTCACAAGTACAAGGGGGAATCCACCCATCCCCCCCCATAAGGTTTTTCTTGAATTTTTCCACGATGAAATTTCATCAGCACCTGCTATTTTCAGTGACTGTACGCCTATCCCTTAGACACATTTTGACACAAGTTTGGTGAGAATTGGTCACCATGGTTACGAGATATGATGTCATGCATTATAATGCACAACATACAGCACTAACCTTTTCCACCATCCTTTTCGTTTTCACTGTCTTCTTCTTCCTGGAAAAATCAGACATACAAAATGCTGGTCATGAAGCATTCAACAGACACTGAATAAAGTTCTCTTACAGTACAACATACTATACACTGAATGTAGCACGTACATATTGCTAAGTCACGAAAATTTCACTTTACATTTACAAGCAAACGCAAAATTGTTGAGACACTCACTATAAATAATATTAATTGCATTTTGGGTCATTCTGACATTCTCATAGTCAATACGCATTTACCCCCCCCCCCCCCCCACCCCGTCTCCCATTTCAGTGTTGTCATGGATTTAGTAATGACATTCAAAGTAACAAGCAGCAACATTGAAAGGAGGAGGGGGGTCAGAAATGTAATGTATAATGTTTTCAATAGTGCATTTTTAGATGGAAATCCAATTTTTTAGGAGAATGTCTCAATTTTGCAACTGCTTATAGCATTCTGACCAGTGTTAGAATCACAAAACAAGAAGCAATCTCTCACAGAATAAAAGATGAACAGAGAAATAATTAATAATTAAAAGAACCTTCACTTTTTGTTCTTCAAGGGAACGTTTTGATTGTAAATCAAAGAACAAAAATGCGTATGCAGTAATTTAATTACCTCATCAAGCTCTTCACCTTCTTCTTCTTCATTATTATTCTGTTCATCATCATCGTCATTATCATCACTATCAGACTCATCTATGTTAAGTGCCATTACTTCATCCTACAGAAATGCACAATACAGTTGTCACGCAGACAAGTCATGTAAGTACTGTTTTATTACAACTCATCTACAATGTACATCTACAGTACATTAATTTTGAACATGGTAATGAGGCAATTCTGGGCAGTTTTGCAGTTTCCACCCACAATTGCCTCACACCATGTTCAAATACAATCATTGTAATGCAAGTGAACAAAGTTAATGGTGAAAAGGGCTATGATGTCCGTTAAATTTAATATACTATTTTCATTTGTTGTGAAACTTCCAAGCAGTGAAAAGAATAGAAATGTATAATTTTTATGTACCTGTTCGTTTTCCTCACTGGATTGCTCTTGCCTATCTTCATCATAAGATGTGCTGTCCAGAAGAATCTGAAACCGACAGGAAACTAAATGTGACTTTTCTGACCAAGAAATCTAAGAATCTTTCTATGAATGCCAAACAAAAAATATTTTTTATCACTGTGACAATGTAATTAAACTACATGTAACTCAGTCAAAGTTCTCTAGTCAGCTAAGGGTTCAATACACCAGGTCGATTCATGACAACATGGAGACATGGATTGTAAGATGCAATTCTTGTAATTTAATGGTCACGGCTCTTAGATTATTTTACAGATGTCACAGTGCTCTAACATCACAGTTAAAAACTGTAAGTTCCCAGATTTTATCTTCTTGCAAGAATTAACTTTAAAAAAGTATTTTGAAAACTAAATGATAGTGCATTTCTGAGCAAATAATAACATTTGCTAAATAACGTGCAGCTCTGCAACAGGTACAGAGCAATAAATTAATTTTTAGCTGACGTTTTCAAATTTTATAAACAAACAAACTAAAATTTGTTCACCTTGACAAGGCTAATCCAAAAAACATTAAAGAAAAAAGTAGGAATTACATGTATGTATATTAATTTATAACTATAACAACACCTGTTCCTTGCTGGATTGTAACAGTATTCACATAATTTTAGTAAAACAGTGGAAAATAAGAGTCTCTAACCTTTTCTCTCTGCATATGAAATTTATCAACATCATCATGGTAGTAGTCATCCCCATCCTATGAACAATCAATTAAAATTAAAATAATTATTACTATATCATGAAGGATGACAAAAATGAAATTGTTCAAAGTCTGCAGTTTATCAGCCAGGACACAGTTGACTGAAAGGCAATTGCTACTAATTATCTAGAAAATACTGTTCAAAGGCTTGGTGGTGTTGGGTTTTATTTTAGTGTGCACTGGACCTCTGTTCAGAAGATACAATGTAGGAGGGTTGGATTTTAGAGACTACATCTAGGTTGTTTCTACACTGTCAGGTTGTTTTCTTGAACAAGAAACTTTGGAGATAATCCTGCAATGAAATAGAATCCATTGGAAGAGTAGTAATACTCCTAGTTTCACTATGCTACCCATCCAGGAAGCCAAGTCAACATTAAAATGTCAGGCCTAAGTAATTTACATAAATTCTGGTTTGTAAGTAGTAAAAGTGAATTGCATTTCAAAGTTGAAGCAACATAGTAGTTTTGGATTTTCTCCTGCTTATTGTTTTTTGTAACAGGTATTTATTATTTTTTTCTCTTCATCCAACACTTTGTTACAGTATATGTATACAGTATGCCAAAGTAAAGGTAAAGTTGCATTCGAGCCAAGGAGGCCCACGCAGCCAGAGCTTATCCCGGTTTCTGTAGCATGAAGCAACTGAGAGTAATGCTTCCCCCTCCCCCCCCAGGATGGATGCTTGTCTATCGCAGGGTTACTTCTAGCAGTATATATATGTTATTAACGCAACTTACATGTATGCAGTTGCGAAAAGAAAGCCTGAAAAAATCAGGCTTGCCGGGATTCGAAATTAAAAATTATGAATATATGAAATTTGAATCCCGGCAAGCCTGATTTTTTCAGGCTTTCTTTTCGCAACTGCATAAGTTGCGTTAATAACTGCGAGGATCTTCTTTACATTTATTTCTTCATTCTGCAGTTCAAATATATGAATTTCGTATATTCATAATTTCATCTTCATCTGTCCCAGGTATGTTACGAACCAATTTAATAACCAGCTCCCAGTTGGCTTGATAGCTCAATTGGTTAGAGCGCTGCACTGGTATCGCAGAGGTCAGGGTTCGAATCCCGACAAGCCTGATTTTTTCAGGTTTTCTTTTCGCAACTGCATAAGTTGCGTTAATAACTGCGAGGATCTTCTTTACATTTATTTCTTCATTCCGCAGTTCAAATATATGAATTTCATATATTCATAATTTCAGTATATATGTTGCTGGTACCCATTGTAAACAACTGGGTGGGGAAAGACAAATGTGGGGTAAAGTTTCTTGTCCAAGGTCTGCAGGATGGGGGGTGGGGGATAGGGGCCGGTACTCCCTTATAAAAGCTATATAGGTATGTGCGGTGCCAAGGGGTATTTTTTCAGCCTTTTTGGTCTGCAATAGGGTATAGATTTTGACCATTTTGGTCTGAAATAGGGTAAGGTTTGTGCACTCTGATATGGGATCTGGTATGGTTCTTAAAAGAAGCTATCGTTTTATTAATTTTCTTCTCCAAAGAACTGAGGCTTGATTAACATTGGAAATTTGAAGCCCTTCTCAAATGTTTATGCAATTAACAAAATAGGTTTAGTGTCTGGTCTGAAATGGGGTGTCAAATTTTAGGTCAGGTCTGAAAAAGGGTAGGGGAAATCACATATTTTGGTCTGAAATAGGGTAAGGGTTTCCAGAAGCATGACCCACTCCCCCACCCAAATCTACGGGAAGTACACCCCGGGGTCCAAGGAAACAACACAATAGCAGGGACTGGGCATTGAACCACCGACCTTGAGATCTGAAGTCCAACGTGCTAACCACTACAACACCGTGTCCCCATATATGTATTGCCAAAGAATAATAGAAATTAATACTTTTATAGCCCCCACTCTATCAGGAGTAGAAACTAAGAAAAAGATTCAAACCTCCCTGTGCCATTTCTCCAGCAAGGCAAGCTTCATGCACACCTAATATGAAAGTCTCAACTCAAATTTTGAGGCCAATAAATTTTGTCCATTTGGCTAATCAGAAGGTGATATCTTGCATAGCCCCCCTACCCCTACAGAGGGTGGTTCCTCATCGAGTACACTTGTTATGACCATTTCCCTTAAAAGTATTAGTTGTTTGATGCTACAGCAGGGAAACTGAGTGATTTCCTTTTTTTTCTTTTTTTTTATGGTAAATGGGCAGCAACAGATAAATAATTTGTTCTTCACTTACAGGATCTGGTTCATCATACACTTCTTCTTTGAGGTCTGCTTTTGGCCTTGTTGGCTTGTGTATCCTTTTACTGGAAGAACAAAAACAAATCTCAACTAAAAATGTATCTTCAGCTTTTTTTATCAAGTAGTGTACAAGCACATTAATTTACTGTTATTTAACACATGAACTTTACGTACATTTTGCTGATATGGTCAACAGCCATTCCACAAAAGTGTGTCATGCATTTACATCAATTTGAAGCTAGTAAGGTATGCAGTGCAAAGTTTGCTACGGACTCATGTATAAATGTTTGACAAGTTTGAGTTCAAAAACTGCTTTACTATGTAGTAAAGCAGTTTTTGAACTCAATCTTGTCAAACATGAATATGAGTCCATAGCAAACTTTCCACTGAAAAAGACAACCTTTGTCACAAGAAATTAAGCAAGAAAATCCAGAGAATCATCGCCCAAAAAAGAAATTTCTCTTTAAGACTTAATTGGTGAATGGGCTGATAGCCTAGCTAGTAGCTAGATCTAGAAGAACGGAACTAATCAAAGGGAGTTCATAAACAGATTTACATCAAGTAAACTGTATAAGTTTGTATTGGTGGCTAGGTGGCTCAGAAGTCCTGCATCAAAATTAACACAGAAACTGAGCACAAGTTCATATAGTCTTGGTAGAATATTATTTTCTTAGCATGACCTATTTTTTAAATTTCTTTAATTTTCTTCACGTGGCGCTCCCAGAACTGTCTGTACAAAATAAAAACTCGCTTTCATACCCAATCAGCCGCAGATTACTAGTTTGCATAATGACGAGCTGCACCACGAAAAACGTCCACGGCCCAGGGTGCATTCCGTGTACGTCCCACGCCGAAGATACGCCAAGAGGTTCGAAGCTGTACGCCAAGCAGCCACCGAGGCGCTAACGCCAGGAAAATGCTGCGCCAACCTCGTCCCCAGTCCCCAAGCTAGGATCTCTCCTCTTCCTGCCACGAATGCGAAAGAGAGGCGAAGTAACGAGGACAAGAACGTTGATGGACTAAAAGCTTGTGGTTCGGTTTATTTGTTAATGTTTATAATTACTAGTACAACTTTCTAACATCACTACAAACTGAAGACAAGGTATTCTACTGGACTAATGCAACGAGGCAATCTTTAAGTACCAAACTGTCGTATCAAACTATCAACAAGACGCCAACTATAAGTGACTCTAATCCGATTCCTCTGACTTACTTGCCATTTGCTTGAAAGGCTATCATATGCATACTCGTGTATTCTTTATTGCTTGTTACTATTCATTTCATGCAGCATCATCAGGAAGTCACCAGAGGGGGTGAAAACGACAACATTTACATAAACTATTTCCATTGTTTTATCCTACTGGAAAAACAAACAACTGACTGACTGCAGACTGAGGGAGTATCACTTAATGGTTTACTGCTCGGCGAGAAATGGACAACGACCTAAGTCTGAGTTAACTCGATCGATTACTTTTGACACTGAGTGATGATTCTCGTGCCTCAAAAAAAAAGCTCTTTGCCTGTGGGCTCTGATATTGTCATCTCCTTTGAGATACACTGAGACACTCTCTTTGATGATATCTTCACACTTGTTTAAGGACGGCAGACACCAGTTCAGCTTTGTTCTTCTAGCAAGTGTTTCATTTGACTGGCCCCCCGATTGCTGTTGAGCTCTCATGGCACTGTAATAACTTTCTGCGATAGCCTCTGGTCCGCCTTTAGCTAGGACAATGTCTAGTATAGCACATGACGGAGCTTTTGCGATACCATACAGGTCCTCCCTGGCATAAAAGGAACTGTAAAAGTTCTGTTCGTGCAAACGCACGTTGTGCTGTTTGCCATTGGCAAACTTCATCGTGAAGAACGTATCCAGTGTATCTGAGGGAGCAAGCTCAAACCTGACCAATTGGACATCTTGGGACTTCATTGGGGTGTCAGTCTCTCGCACTATGAACCAGTCTGGACATAATCCGTCCCAGATACCCGCCTTGACAGCCTCTTTCAGACGAGACATGTAGCGGAATGCTAGGCGTGGGTCGAAATCCATTCCAGATTTCTGGATGTGTTCCATCTTTGACGCAACTTTTAATACAGCTTCACATGCTTCTACGCCATAGGTTTCGTATTCACCATCTTGTACTACCAACTTCACCACCCCATCTGATGAAGAGCCACAGTGCAAACTGACCAAAGCAGTTGCATCGAAAACTTGAAGTACTGTCAAGGAATTATCTGACACAACAGATTTCACTCTTCTATCTAGAGCAGCAACCAGGTCTGAGGTAAGACGTTTATGGTCTTCTCTAATCTCGTTCTCTTCTCACATCTTCCACGTAAATCGACTTCCTCCTGCTTCTTTGCCCTCGTCTTTTGACACAAGCCAGCCCTCCAACAGCTCTACGCCTTTGTACTCGCCACCAGGCCTGAGGTCTCCAGCCTGCTGCAGTCGGGGGAAATACACTTTATCACCAGTGGCTGCTCCTGTCAACTTGGATTTGACCTTTGGCCACCAGAGTTTCAGCTTCCATACAGGAGTGTCGAGTGATTGAACACGTAACATTAGGTCGACGATTGGCTCAAGTATATCCAGACAAGCTAGGAGATCGGCTACAAAGTCTGATCCAGTGATCATATACTGCAGCTCTTCATCTTCATCTCGATTAGGGTACAACTTGTCAAACGCTTTCCAGAACGATCTGTAGCTCTTTTCGATTTTCAGCCACTGTTCATAGGAGGAACTAGCAAATCGCTGACCAGCGTAAGCAACGGGTCTTCTGGCTGATTGATCTACAAGCTGCAGGAAGGCAAACCCTTTGCCATTAGCCAAAATGCTATTAAAGACGTTGCATCTCTTCAGAAACCTTTGGAAGAAGATCCCAGTGGGTGATTTCGAATCCTTAACTCCAGCCACCCCTAAATTCAACACATGAGCGGCATCCCATGTCACAGGTAATGCTAGTTGACTGACCCCAGTTTCCACGATGCTCAAAGCTTCGACCAGCTTTCTACGAAATGAACTTGCTTGATATGGACCATCTGCTGCAACGCCACAGAGTCTTGAAAGCACCTCCTTCGAAAAATTCTCCTCTATTGCTTTGAGCAGAAGCTCAGCCAGCACATCGTACGAGGCTTGTTCCAGTTCTGTGTACACACTTGGAGCAGCAACAGGAATTGGGCAAGGAACACCAGTTTCGCAGCGGGCTACGACAAGAATGGCTTGATTTGTTGTCCGGGACGGCGTACCTTTATCCACTGTGGCCAATATGTGCGGCGGCAATTGAGTTGAGGGCAGGGGCTGATTTAACCAGGCGTTGATTCTACCATTGACTGTTTTCTCTAAGCAATAAAGAATGTCATTGAAGTTGTTGCGACCGTGTCCAATATTTCCAATGTCAACTGAGCAACAAGCAAGAAAAGAGAGTAACGTCTCAAAATGTCTGGCAGCTGCTCCAAGCTTTAAGTCAGCGATTGCGGCTCGAAAGATGTTTCTGGTAGCTGCTGTTTTTTTCTTCAACATCTCTAACTCTTGCTGGTATGCTTTCATTGCACGCTGGTGGACTTTGGAACCATCGCCAATCAGGCAGAGATGATCGATGCATGTTTTTTTCTGCCTGTACCAGGTTTGGTTGTGTCCTTCAATAAGTAGACGGGTGGTATCTTTATTTAATAAAATGCCAGTGCCAAGCGTGCCATTGCTTGAGGAATTAATAATGCGATGGACTTGGAATGGACTAAGGTCAGAAAGGGTAGGCCTAGCTGCCAGATGCATCTTGAAACAAGGCAAGCAACGAAGGACAGCAGTTTCTGATTCCTCGTCGTAAAAAAATTGAATAGTTTCAGACACGTCTGCTAACTGGCGTATAGTCTTAGTTTCCTTCATTACCAAGACAGTTTTTCGGACATCGTCGTCTTCGAATGCTAGCTGCTCCAGTGTTGCATGGTGTTTACCCCAATTTTCGACTTTCAGAGATAAACTGGAAATAGCCTCTACCACAGTCGTCAAGCTAACTTCCTTTGAAGAGCCACTTTCCTCTGCGGGTCTACTGTATGAAAACATCGTTGCCTGGCTCGTGGGAGCTCCTTTGGATGGTGGAATGCTTTCTTTAGGATCCTGGGAAGACGGTTCAGGTTCTACAGTTGAACTAATCTTCACAGCAGGTCGTTCTGGTTTGTTAAGAGGAGTAGAACTTTCGTCTAGGGCGCTAATGGGTACAGATGGTCTACTTGACAAGGCATCTATATTCACTGCTCTTGACTTGGCATACCGGTTTCGCAGTGCTTTCACCTCAGGTGCGGAAGCCGGAACGACGATGCACACATTCGTTGCATCAGTGTTGTGCCATCTGGCTCTATGCCTGTTAAGACTGGAAGGGTCATTCCTACACAAAGAAGAGAACTTTTCGTCTCGTTTACCACGCAGTGAAATTTCCAAGCACTGGAGGCAGGAATATTTTTCTGGCATTTTTTCAGGCTTGTTTTTAGAGGGAAACTTTTGTTTCTTTTCTGGGACAGGATCTTTCGTTTTAGTTGCGGAGGCTTTTTCTTTCCAGTTCCACATGACTGACGTCACCCGTCGTTTCGAGCCTATCTTCAAGGTCTCGTCTTTTTCCTTTAGTTCAGTGGACTGCACTTTGCTTTCTCCATGATTAACATCAGATTCGAGGGTAGTCTCAGTAGTTCCTTTTATTCAAATCACAAAACGATGGGTTATTTTACTTGACACCGTAAAACGGGACAAAAGCGCAGACCCTTGTGAATGTTAAAAATTCGAATTAATTCATGTATCAAACTTACCTCTTTCGCGACAAATGTTACACGTGACTTTCTGGCCATAGCCTTCTTCGCCTTCCGGAGTACCACAGATGATATGAATAAACTTTTTGCACTTGATGCAAGAATGGGCGTTTCCCACTTCTCGCGAACAAACGTGACACGTGCGATCCATAAGACCATAACTATAAAAGGTTGAAAGAAAAAAAGTCGAACATATTTTGCTTGTGAAATGAATACAGCATTTGGTTTATTCAATTTATTGCTTTTTTTGATTAGCTGTTGTTGTATCGTATCGAATTAAAGTCGTATTCAAAGAGAGGTAGTAATTAATCAGGGTCGACATTAAGTTTTTAAGTTAGTTGCCCTTTCGGCAACAAAGCCTCACAGTTTAGTTGCCCCAGGAAGAATTTTAGTTACCCAAAACATTCAGCACAGAGAAACCAAATGTAAGCCTTATCTGCAAAATACAGATAGAAGTATATTTTATTATTTATCTATTGTTTAACCTCAAGAGTGATCAGCATCAAATTTCGGCTCATCAAATCAGTGTATTATAACACGTACAGGTCATGAGAACTTAGCAACTGATCACCAAAGGTGAATTGTCTTGAGGTTTGAAAAAGTTCACCCAATTAGTTATCAATAAAATCTATGGAGACCAGAGAAGAGAGTTTGTGTAATGATGCTGGGGCTTAAAAGGGTTAAGTAAAACACAAGGAATAAATTAATTGCAATGGTCCAACCATTTTCGAGCCACCGTGAACAGCTCACTTTTTGCCAAATTTGCACAAGCATGAAACGTGCCAGTTTGTCTAGACAACTCATTACTGCAAATGTTTCTGCGCTTGCATTTTCGAAAGTTTACGAAACATTCCAGCAACACAAGTGTGTACATTCAAATTGTTCCTTGTCACTTTATAGAAAAAAGATTAAACAAGTTTTCTAGTTTTATGCTTGCGGCGTGGATTTGAGGCAAAAAAATTCATAGTAAATTTCTGAATTACTTTATACGTTTATCTACAACCTTCACAGAGATTTCAGTTGCCCGACCGGGCAACTAAGATCCCAAACTTTCTTGCCCTGATTAAATTTTTAGTTGCCCCGGATAAGCGGACAACTGTTAATGTCGAGCCCTGGCTAATGAAATATTGCACACATAAGCTAATTTTCTTCGTATTCTGTCTTGAAAGAACCCCCCGAAAATGCAGTTATGAAAGCTGTACCATTAACAAAATATCAAGAAGCTACTCACAGTTTGTAATTTCATGGAAATGTAGTTTCTTTTTTTCTGAATTATTTTGATCCGCAAGTTGAATTCTTCGTTTTTACTAACTTTTCATTTAGCAAAAACGACTTCAGTAATGCTACAGTGGTAACAGTGAGTCTGTGGCTCTTTCTTTCAGTGTTTTTGTTGGCTTCATCAGTTCGTCTTTGACAAATGCATCTTCGAAATCTTCGAGACGTCTCAATCTTTCACTCGCTGAATAATAGGCTGTTTTTTAATTGTAATTTCATTGTTCTAGGTCATCCGTCATTGTGAACTGTTTGCAGTTTTTTATTTTGAATGAGCCAAGCGAACGAAATCAACGGGGCAAAACGTTGCCATTCATTCATCATTCCAAATGGCAACGGAAGGGGAGTGACATCGCGACACCTGATTGACATGTCTTCACACATAAAATTATCGTTACGTTACACGACGTAAAAAACATAAGTCACGTAACATTTAGCGGGGAAGAAAACAGCTATTTCCCGAATTTTTCTTTAAGCTGATACAATCCCACTAAAAATACCAACACGTAAGTTTACTTAGGCTCACACGGAAATTACATTAATTGCATAGAACAGCAGTTTACCTTGTTGAATAGGAACAGTTTCCTCCACTGCCTTCACTTGCATCTCATATCATGCACCTTTGCAAAGTGAGAACTTCACGCCCCAGTAAGCAATTCCGTTCCAATCCCATTCATATTGGCGGACTTCTCCGGAAACAAATACGTTTGTCTGTGAGTTGTCATTGGTAGATTTCGATCCGCATTTATTCTTTATATACTGCAGCGTTTGTTCAGAGTTCACAGACGATCAACGATGGAGGCGATCAACGTCATTCGTGATGAGCGCTTGGCTCTTGCCGATATTTTGCAAGAGCGCCGAGAACAACTGCTAGATGTGCTCAAAACCATTCCGTCCATCACTCTTGAAGACTTAGACACAGTGCTACAACAATACTGCAGCATAAGAAGGGACGTCATTTTCATGATAGAGACCCTGGACGTTATGGAGGAGGAACTACGAGAAGTTTCTAATTAATTTTAAACAGCTCTCCTTGCAGCCACGCAAAACGGCTCTTTTCAGGGCCACAACACAAAGAACAGTCATGACCTCCATCATTCTTTTATTTTTTTTAATTACGTTTACCAGAGTTTTACAGAGAGTTAAATTTGCAAATTACAATTGTTTAGCTGTTCCACTTTTGTTATTGCACGTGTGCAAGGCAGCTTACCAAGGCAAATGTTTGGAGAAAGTCAAAAGGTGGTAACCCAATAAGGTGGAAATCAATCTCGTACCCAGGGTCCTCAGGCTTTTTGGTCAGCGGGTGGAAACCAAGAGGCCCGAGGACTCTGGGTAAGAGTCAATCTGGTACCCAGAGCCCTAGGGCTTCTTGGTCACCCGGCGACCTCCCGCTTTCCAAGAAGCCTGAGGACTCTAGTCGCCAACCGCTGATCAAGGCGCCCGTGGACTCTAAATCCAGAGCCAGAGATGGTGAAATCCGGGATATCACTCGGTGCCCACAAGTTTATTTTAACGCTAAAAATTTTCACTCACGTGCACTCGGCAGTCTCGGCTACACGCCAACGTACAATATCGTTAATATGAGGTAAGCTTACACCCTCGGCTCCTACGCCGCGCTGGCTCGGTCTTACGCCGCTTTACGCCAAAGACCACGATTGTACGCCAGTACGCCGAGAGATTTGGAAACCCACGCCGAAGATCTTCCGAGAAATGTACGCAGAATGCAGCCTGGTCCACGGCCTAAGGTCTCCCCACGTGCACTTTATTTATACACACTTTTCTTCTTTTTAGACCGCTAAAAATGTTTAAAATTCTAACAGAACTTACCTTTTCGATCGGGCCATACCAGCACCTTTCAGCTATGTGTTCTTGTCCAGTCTTTAGCAGAGAAATGAAAAGAGACGCTAAAATCCTAGAAACCCATGGAATTCGCCATCTTGTGACCGACCGAGTGACAGTGGCCCGAGTTGCGTGGTGACATCTGTTTGTTTGGGTAACCACTGGAATGTGTGCGGGCGTTTCTTATGAAAAATGGCGGCACTATTTTCACTTCGAAGTTGATAGACAGTGTGTTTTATTTTGGGAAGTCAATGGTTTTCGATCGAGATTTAATTATAAGATCGTGGATCTGCCTGATATGTGTCTTGGTGAGGTTATGAAAATTATTATTTTGTTAGACTGAGCTACACACAAGCTTTCTAATCTTAATTGTGCTAAAATTAATTTGTTTGGAACACTTCTCTCTGTGCATTTCCCCAATGTTGATAACAGTTTAATTTAATACTTGCAACACCTTAAATTATTTTGCTAATCAATAAGGGGATAGAAGAATGGGAGGGCCACGCAGTAAGGTTAAGTATGACTTTGTCACAAGCGTTCCAACTTGTTTAGTAAGCTTATAATTGTGTCTGAGATGGTAGCTTGAATGTTACCCTGCAAGCAGAGGTTTCTTGGTCACCCCATGTTCCGGCGGGCGAATTAAGTAACCTCTGCGCAAAACCGCCCGATTCTTTGATCTGCCGCCGTCCAGGATTTTGGACGAATTAATTAAAAATACTGGTTTCTAACCGGCTCTCGACCGGTTTAAAGCTTATGCATGCTGTGAATATTGTCAAAAAATGCGTGTGATGTGATACGCTAGCAAACCCGTTGTACACAACGGATCATTTTTTTCTTTTTTACAACGTACAAAACCTTCTGTCACTTCTCTCAGCTCAGAAGATCAGCAGAAAAAGACAAGGCAAAAATTGTTAAAGTTTTATTTTACTTACATTTATCCACAGTTTAAAGTAACGCTCAAATAAACCTGTTACAAGTGACATTTTCATGGAGTTCGCAAGTTTTGGTCAAGCTGATGTACGTTTGCACGCGCAAAACATGCAAGACAGGAATTGACAATGCGTATGATGAATGTTGTGCATGCATGACAAGAAATCGGACGGTTTTGTGCAGAGGTTACTTATTCGCCCGCCAGAACATAGGGTGACCAAGGAACCTCTGCTTACAGGCTACTTGAATGTTTTTTTTTCTAAAATCGAAGTTGTTGTTGATTCTATCCTGTAAAGTTAACTTATGTAACCTGCCATAAGTCACAAACAGCTGGCCTACAGCTATGCAGGAAAGATGAAGTTTTTCTTGCTTAAAGATGCTGTACATGAGGACACATGTTGCAATGACATGTGGCAGCAGCATACAAGCTTGACAGCGACAAAAAGCATGAATTGTACATGCTAGGAGGTTCTGTAGCAGGGTCATATAGCAGGGTTAAGCATGGACATTAAAAGACAACAAGGAAATCACGCACAAATGTGGCAGGCACATGTTGTAGCAACACGACTCTCTATTTGTGGTGATATGTTTTAAACTTGTGCAGCAGGAATTTTGCAGACATTTTGTCCCTGTGCAATGTCACACAAAATTCAACAAATGAATGTTTGACACTTGAATGTTCAAACCTGAATTTTTCAGGTTGTTCTTTTATCAACTGCCAAAGTTGATAACTTTAACTGTGAGGGTGGGTCATCATCATTTCCTGTTTCATCCACAGTTCACATATGTGTTTATTTCATATATTTACTCTCGATTGAATCACTAAATTATATGTGAACCCAAAAACTTAGCCACGTGTCACTGATTTATTTTCAGTTCTTTCTATGTATACAAGAAGCAGACACGCACTGTTCACGTTCTCTTTCCAGGATTGTTAGAAATCAGCTAAAAGAGGTAGGAGTGGCTAGAAAAGAAATATTCTTGTATGCATAATTATAGAGGATATTACATGCTGGCACAAAGATATGAACTTTGTTTTCAAGTGGTGAAACAATATTTTATGAGTAAGTGCAGCGAGTGACTAAAATGTTGTTTTTTACCACGAGAAGATAAAACTCATATCTTCAAGCCGCCATGTAATTTTCTTTTTATCATATATTAGACGAGTATTTTTGCACAAAAAATAGTGTAAAAGCGGGAAATGACATCATTGATATCCTTGCTAGCGAGGATATGGAAAATACGCCACATGAGTCATTATTACTTTTAGGGGGTTGCTACTTCATAGAGATTTATCCGGTGGATTGCGCTATCCAACTTTTGAACAACTGGGCCTGATGTATTCAGTTGTCTATTTTTTAGCACTTCTACAGTGTATTTGAGTCCAGAAATCAGGAACCTCACAGTAAATGTCCATTACACCTGTCCAAGGATTTGTACGGGATCCAGGAAGGAAGCAAAACCCAGGAATATGCTGCAAAATGGGTCTGCAACTTCTGCGGCAAGGCATTCTTCTCTGAACATCACCTTGACAAGCACTTTGATAACAGACACAGTGATAAGCTGGTAAAGGTGAGAATGAAATCAAAATGGGCACCTGCAAGGAGATGTTGTCTTAAGCAGTTAAAAAATTCTTCTCTTCTTCTTTTGCTTAAAAGCAGTGACAAATAACCATTGTCTAAACAGGGATGTGAAATGGCAAATAGTCCTTTTTCGAGTTCACCAAGTTTGTTGATTTAACCCTTTAAGACCTGATATAAAAATGCATATTCTCCTTACTGTTCTTCATACTGACATTTCTTATAGAACTGGTAGGGAGAATTTGTCTAAATCTCAAGATATCTTGTCCTTGGTGATCATTTCTTTTATCCTCATCACTTGAATGTTTTAACAGGTAGCGATAATTGTAAAGACAAATTTCATTTTTGTTACAGGGTTAGTCTCAATCGGAAGTAATATGCACAAATCCTAAAATGAAAACCATACGCAGAGTTGTGAGTAGCACACCTTCTCACTGGTATTTCTGAGTCTTTTATGTCAGTCTGAGACTAATCCTGTACAAATGCGTCGTTTGTCATTTCATCCAGCGGTTTTGGTAAACTCAAAACAGACTATTCAAGACTCACTGATCATGAGATCTATGTTTAAAAATCACAGCATCCATGGAAACACTTTTTCGGTCAACTGAAATCTGTGCCAGATTCCCAGTGCTTTAAAACCTTTTTTTTCCTTAAACAGTACACAAAAGCTTCTTGGATATCTACAATCATTCTAGATGACCCCTGAATTATGTTGGGCCAGTTATTTGTCTTGAAAAATAATAAAATCTGGCTATGGTTAGTTTTTCTTCTTCTTCCTGCAAAAATTCTCTTGATCTTTCTCTTGGTATTCTGGGAGCATTTCATCATATGAGCAACTGTAGGTACACTCTTCTCACTTAGTCATACTTGATTCGGGGGGGGGGGGGGGATTTACATTAATTTTTTGACCAAAATACTGCAAAATCTGGTGGCAGTAAAATTTAAAAGCTCTGCGCTGGGATGTTTTTTTTCAGCTTTCTTAAGTGCCAATTCCCTTTCTTTTCCACAGGGTTCCACTGTGTGTCTTGCTGATTTTTGCGACATCTTCAGGTGTGAAGTGTTTGAGAGCCAGCGAAAAGATTACTTTTGGGAGAAAAAACTTTGTAAGGAAGATAAACTGATGGTGCGGAGAAGAAGATGTGAGGTAGCTGGGGCTTCTATAAGTAAAACAACATTTTGAAGTTTGTTTGTTTGTTTGTTTACTGTGTTTTACAGAAGTACAATTGATAAACTAGGTAATTGACGCCAAAATTAGTTGTAAAGAGGTTGCTAATTGTAAAACCACTGGCTTATAGGAACAACTGTCACTGCTTGAAGTTAGACGGTTTGGTTGGTTAACGTATGAAAGTTATCGTTATCCTTGACAACCCTAACAACACAAAAAGAACATTTAAGGCTGCCCTACAAGCAGAGGTTTCTTGGTTTCCCTGTGTTCCGGAGCCTAGGGCGACCAAGAAACCTTTGCTTACAGAGTAATTTAAGGCCCGGCTGACCATTTTTTTTCTTTAACCAAAAAAATAAGTTTCTAATTTCATTGCCCACTCCATTTTATCGGGTATTTCCAAATTTAAAATGCTTGTACACAGCTTAAGGTATCTCTGACGTTTCAATCAGCCCTTATAACTTTATAGCCGATCGGGACTCGTTAAAAAAGGGCAGTCACGAGAGAGATATTATGAAGACTCGCTTGGAATTGTTTAATTATTCTTTTTTCGTCCTTCCTTTTTTTGTTTGTTTGTTTGTTTGTTTGTTTGTTTGTTTTTGTTCGACTGAGCGACCAACGAGCTTTTACGAGAGATAAGGCGATGGGAAACAGAAACATTTTGCGGGTTAAAGACCAACGCATTTCCTTCTTATTCCAATTTTTAGGCTCTGATGCGTAGCTGCCTCCCACAAGGCAATCTATCACTTGAACAAGAACTCGAAATTTATGGTGAGTATTTTGGAGTTGAGGTGCCTCAAATGGTTAACTAAACTGGACAAACCCGCGTTACCTCACTGCAAACCTCCAGTTACTAGTTGTTGCTCAATTTCTAGTTTGATGGCGTTCAAATTAAGTAACACGTTTGATTCGTGCGAAACATTATACAGTATAAAATGAGTGGAATGGCCTTTGGAGTGAGTAGCAATCAACGGGATTCGAGCCCGTGACCTCCGCGGTACCCGTGTGTCGCTCTACCGACTGAGCTATGAAGCCTTGAGATGTTGGGAGCGGGTCAATTTTGGGTTGTAATATCCCGCATAACGCAGCCGTCCACATGCATATATGTCTTTTATATATCTAATATACAGTTTATAGCACACGTCCATTCTTGACACTGACCTTTTCCTTTTATACTTCTATAAAACCGTTATTTAAACAGGTCGCGAGAATCGGTAGCGACAAGCTTTTCTTGGCAACACTTTTCGAACATGTTAGCCAACTGTTGTTGCGACGTTTACACGGGAAAATTGCTTTCTGTTTCCTCAGATTGTTTCTATGGGGCCTTTTAAAGGGGTAACTGAGTGGGCTAACGCACAGCCAGGTTGATCTGTTCGGATGTTTTGCTCAAAATTTGGGACGGAGGCTTATCGTCCGAATTTCCTAACTGCTGAATGCTAACTGACCTTATTTCGCACTCTAAACTACATATTTGTCCCCCCGAAAGCAAAAGGAATTTATCCACTGGATAAGAAAGTTTCAAATGACATTTTGCCAAACAAAAGTCTAATTTTTTATCACTGGCAATTTGGAATTTCTGAGACAGCTAATGCCGTCTGAATAAACACTGGGCCGAAACATTCCATTGGGTGCTTATTGCTTTAGCCAAATGTTAGAACGTAAGTACACATTGAAGCCACACTCGACATCAAAAAGAATAACGCCTTCTTTTTTTATTTTGCCGTTTTAGAGGCGATTGGAGCCAACACGTGTTCCCTGTTGAACTGTAAAGACTACTGGAAACTCCCATACCAAGAAGTGAGTTGGATTTTTCCTTTATTATGTGTGCAACTCGAACCTTCTTTAGCCGGACACGTTAACACGTCTTGTCTTCCCTACAAGACGAATTCTTGTCTTTTGGGTTGGAAATATGACTTTGTCAGTACGTTAATGAATTTATGATGTTGATCAATTAAACTGAGAAAATACCTGTAATTGTATCGCAAACGCCGAACATTTCAGCCTGTTATAAGTTTGTTGCAGTTCTGTTCAATACCATCGCAAAATATGTTTATGCCGAATTACATTTTGTAGCACCGGATCTGAGACTTTTCGCGAAATTTACTTCTTTTTGACATCATTTTTTCTGCCAAATGGCGAAATTGAAGTCTAGCGAGATTTGGCTCCGTTTTTCGCGAAATTAAGGTCTCAGTGATTTTTCAAAGTCAGTTTTTAGATAATGTTTGTCTTATCCGCTCCGAAATTAAGAATTTGGTAAAACGGCGACGTAATTTATACTTTCCATTCTTTCTTTTTTTAAAACTAGTTTATGGCACATTTCACTTGTACATTTCATTTGAGTGATACGCTTTTGTTTTCTTTTTTGTTTGTTCGTTTTATTTTTATTTTATTTATTTATTTTATTTGTTTTCATGAAATGTTTTCTTGGGCACCGTTAACCTCTTTTTTGTTTCTTTGCTTCAGATTTCTCCATGGAAAATCATCATTTATGCTATAGTGACACCGTTTTTCTTCATGGGGCTTATCGTGTATTACTACGCAATAAGTGATTATTACTAGTAAGTACGCTTAACTTATCCAATCAATCTTTCGTACTCTGCAGCCTAAAGAGTCCCGTTCAATAAATAAGCAAAAGTAAATCAGGTACATCGTGGCGATTGGAAGGTAGCCGAATGCCGCGGTTGTCACGGCTTTGCCGCTTCATATAAAAAAACCTCTGGCACTCGTGGGAAATCAATCCATAGATACATTGTTTTTGTAGTGCGAGGCCTCGGAAATCCTTCAGATTTTTGTGATGATTTTCTTGAACAATCAAGGCTTACTTCCTTGATTGCGTTCTACAGCTAAGGATAGAAGAAAGGAAAGGACTTAACAGTAAAAAAAGGTCGCAAACAAAAATGTTGCTACCCCGATCAATTTCTCAAGTTCTAAAAATTCTCTAGTATTGCTTCAACAAAATCTGAGGGATAAGTCAGACTCGTACCCAGTCGCTTCTCTTGTCCGCGCTGTGGCTTATGTGTAGGATTTGATGAGTTCGCGGTGCATGAAGGGAGGGACGGAAGAAAATCACTTGTTCTCCCTCCGACCCAAAAGGCTTTACGCGCATTGATCCCTTCCAATATTCCAATGCGAAAAGGAATAAGTAAGTGGCGACTGGGTACGAGTCTGGGGGTAAGTAAAGACAGTCATGGGCTTATGGTTAAAAGCATTTCTTGTATGGCAAGTAAAGGAGTTTGCTCCTGTTGATCATTAAGAATACTTGAGTGACGACGCTCCTGAAGGAAATGCACCTTAACTTCACGTTCATTGAATTCCTTTCAGTGGTGATTATCCCCTGGACACACACACGTCACGGGAGGAGGAAGAAAGTTTTTCATCGCCCAGAAATTTCAGAGGAACGTCGGACCTGAGGAAGAGATATGGCGGACGCCCACTTATGTACTAGAACCAGTTTCGGGGCTAAACATCGGAGTCATTCCTCTTATCAAGTGGACTTGAATTTCTCTCAGAGACTTGGCAGAAAAAAAGGCATCGTCGACTGGAAGTTGGTACTGGCGATGTGATGTATGATGCATCGATCAACTTTGCAAGATAAAGGGGGCAGGGAGGGGAGGGTGGTTGATGATCTCTTGGTCTCCTTTCCTACCAACTTTTCTTCCCAACAAACACCATAAACTTCGACCATCGACCCAAGTTTCCCTTAATTAAGAAAAAAAAGGATCGCACATTGTTATCGGTAGAAAGTGGCAAGAACTAATGATAAAAGGAAGGAATAAACAAACAAACTTCCTAAATGGAAGAGGAGAGGAAAGATTTTTTTAACTGAAGTATGCAAGTGCTGCAAGACTTTTCCCGTCCATCGTAGTTACTTTTAGGTTGTTACGGACATACTCCACTCAACTGCTTTCTTTATTCTCAGTCAATTGTAATTTCATGCAGGATTTATTTCCTGTTTAGACATGTACTTTATCCATCAATGATAATAAATTAAATTGTCTTGTGACAGTGAATATACCTGATTTGTTTTTTTTTTTGGTTTTGTTTTTTAGTCCACTCTCAATAACATGTTCCAATAAAATATACTTCACACGCTTTCCACTGTCGCGTAACTCTTACTCACGTGAAGTAAATAACAAACGATGTATGAAAGTCTTGCGTGAACATAATTTTACAGACGCTCAACTTTTACGTTGACGACACTCAAAGAAATTACGCAGCAGTAGAAATCCACTTTTATACTAATCCTGAAAGAGGTCATTCAACCTTCTGAGGTCATGGATGTTGACACTACCTTGTTTTGGTCCGAATTGAAAACTGAAAACGTATTTACAGATGGCCAGTTGTTTTCGCCCTGTTTTTAACTGTTATCTTGTGCAAACCGTTAAATGTATGGTATGGAAGAACTGTTACATTTATCACGTACTGCACGTTCCTCAGCGAACAAGTAATAGCTTCTTGTGCACAACAAAACGCAAAATAGAAAATGAACGAAGCTGTCGTAAGACTTGGAAATCAACGCGAAGCCTTGTTTCCAAATTCCTTTTAAACAAATTGGGCCGTGGAGAATGTGCTCCGTTTGGTTCGAATTGGTCTATCTTTTTAGGACAACCGAAACGCATAGGAAAGATTTGCCAGAAGACGCACACTGAGATAATCTCATTCGCCGGTGTGAATTCTGGCCTCCATTCAAATACCGGCTGCGATTGAAATACGCTAAGGTTGACAGTAACATTTCCAGCCATACAGAAGATTTAGTTTGGTTTTGAAGATAACTGCTGTTTCGTCGTCTGTTGTGTCAAGTCGTGCGTACTTTTCACTAACACTGCACGCACGTTGTATTTGCAGTGTACACTGCACAATATGTCGTCACCTTCGTTTAGCTCCCCTTTTTGCGGACTTACAGCGGCCGGTAGAAGGCCGTGTTACGTTTTGGGGACTGATCCCTCTAACAGTCATGTTTTCATCAGGAGTTAACCGCGTCAAAGAAATTCTGCGTTGGGAGAAGTAACTTTTTCCTGATTTAATTCCTTTGCTAACTGCATTATCAGCGCTAGAGGCCGTCAATTTTTCTTTCGCAGCTTTAGTAAAGTGGTTCTTGCACGGTGGGTCAAACGTTCTAGCTAACTCAACGATATCATAACACTCCGAGGCTTTAAGTGCGTACTGGTTGCGAAGGGCCTGGACCGAGGTGGCCACGTTCCGTTGACTGGTGCATGAGGGTTTGTGAGTGACCATTGGTCTTGGACTGCAGGCTTCACATTTAGGCGCAGGCGCTTTTTTACTGTCATCAGTCGCTTGCGGGTTAATAAACTGCGATGTATTTCGAAGCTTCTTGGAGTTGCCCTCGGTGTTTGAAGATTTCGAGCTCGGAGCACGAGTTCTGGTTTTCGGCAGGGGTCGTGCCTCGGGATAAAGAGAGCCAGGGACAAATGAAATCCCCAGTTGATACCCGCTGTTACGGAATGTTTGCACGCTATCTGAACCATCATCGGAAACAGAAATCGCCTGATTTGATAAGCTTGTCTTTCCAGCTGACGAAGAGCGCTTAAGTCTGTTGACAGCAGATTTCGCTCGGTACAGCTGAAGCGCGTTAACTTTTGCGGACTGTGTTCTACAGTTCGGGGTACCATTGGACATTTGCCGAGAGATTTTTTGCGACGATCCTTTACCCGAACTGGTACCCTCGGTTCCCTGTCTAACTTTCTCTTCTTTGTATATCTCCCAAAGTACCGTCTCTTCCTTCAAATCTTCCAGCTCTTTTAATCTGTGCATAAACGGATCCATTTTCTTCGAGCCTCTAAAACAAGCGTCCTCAACAGTTTCGTCAACCCAAGTCTCGGGATAAGGGTCGTGAAATCTGAAGTCGAAATCCTCAGGGGAAAGCTGATCGGGAACAAAGAGCTTTTCAAAGTGAGGATCGCTTTCTTCCCATTCCTGCTTTGCTTGGGCATCAGCTTCAGCCAAGTCATTCTCAAGTTTCTTTGGATCCATGCTCTTGCTTGAGCGTTTAATGCTGGAGCGAGAAGAGGGGCGTAAGGACGGAGACGGAAAAATATTGCGGGAAGGAGGGGCAGAGGATGAAGGGCGTGGCATAGGTACAGGACTGCTGGTGCCCCTGTAATGGAACAAAGATATGAAAAACAATCAGTTATATCGCCATTTTATCCAGTTTGAAAAAACTTTGCCTACCTTTCTTGTCTGCTGCAGGGTCTTGTTAGGTAACTAGCGCACGTGGGCCCCAAGTCGTTACACGGTTCATACGGAGCTTCAGTTGCGGGAATTTCTCTCTTGCTCATAGCTGCAGCCAGTTGACTGCGGCGAAGGGCGGGGCTTGCAATTCCTTCATTGTTCATGTGATGCTGTGGGCAACAAAAACAAAGCATTACTATTTCCATTTCCTATGTGGGGACAAATTCATCTCTACTCAAATCCGTCAACAACAAGTAACGCACGGTGACGGAGATTGTCGTTTTAATCGGAGAAGTTGCGAAGAAGACCCTTGGGGAGCACGACAATGCGGGGTTTCTGCAGTTACATTTATATTAATTAAATGTTTAAGACGTGACCTGGAATTCCACTGATATGGAGAAAGAATTACAGAAAGCTGGGACTCAGTTGCAATTGGAGCGTACATTTACTCAGACTGTGACATTAAACATTATTGCTATTTAGAACTCTTAAAAATCTTGGACAAAATAAAGACAAAGAAAACGCTTTTAACCCTGAGGTGCAATAATAACACTATTTGTAAGTATGGACTTACACTCAGGTATGTGCATTTGTTTATCCCGAGACTGAGGTTTCACCAGGCCTACCAGTAGACAGCTGTTTCGTCCTTTTTGGGACTCGTTAGTTAAACCAACCTACCCTCAACGGTAGTACCGTAGTAACGAGTCGCAACTAACTAGCACGAAACAGCTGTCCACTGCTAGGCCTGGTGAAACCTCAGTCTGGAGATGAGCAAATGCACATACCTGAGTGTAAGTCCGTACTTAAAACGAGTGTTAAAATAAAGACATTCCAACTAAATCTCAGCCTGAGTATCTTCTTAGTACATTCTTGACTTTTCGGCCAACCTCAGCCTCAACGTTCTTATTTTTCGTAAAAAAAAAAAAGAGGGCGTTAACGCTCACGAAGATCATCGTTAATTTTTGCGAGCAGTGTTTTTAACAAGAACTTTTCGAAAGCATTGGGTAATTCTGATTGCAATTGTAGATCCTTAACTAATAATTTCACTGAGAAACAAGACATAAATACTCACGGTGATGAGTAACGAATCAATTCTTGCTGTGCTCGAAACTGACTGACCGGTTTATTACGATTCGTCTAAATGTCTAAATTGTCCTCGTACTTCATCGGCAAAATGTTCTTACAAATTGAGCTATCCAGCTAACTGGGAACAGGTCACTTACATTTTCATGACGAATAAGTGGAAGTGGTAACATTATTTTTAAAGGTGCTAAAACACTTTCACTTTTTAGTTTTACATCTTTCATCTCCACCGATTCGTGTATAATTTATGGTCAATTTAAAATAACCACTTTCACTTAAAACATTTCACGAGAAAACGCTTAATTCTTGTTTATTTCCCTTTACTTAGTAGAGCTTATGTTTCATTCTCATAATGTTTTAGAATATATTTTAGAATATATTTCCAAAAAACGAGAACTGCATTCAATATTAAATCTGCCCTAACTTTATAGGTATATTTTAGCTTCAAGCCAGAACCGAATTATATACATTCTGAAAATTCACCAAAGAGACACCTAGATATTTTTTAGCAACACATCACACAAAACTCAAATTCAACTAACATTTGTTCAAAATAATAAATTATTAAATACAAGTGGAGAAACGAAATAGTCACCACTTCAAAGGTCGCATAGTCGAAAGAAGTTGGGGTATTTTTCAGATTTTTAGTGAATTCATTTCATCTAGCTATAATATTATAGGCAATGTCAGTTTTAAACCCGTATCGTGTTGAAAATTACCTGACCAAGAATTCACCGTCTACTATGAATTTCACGCCAGTAAGACTGTCTTGCATCAGTTTCCGGTGTAACTTGAATATTTACAGTCTTAATTCTCTTGCTAATGCTTAATGTAGAAGCAAGAAATTTCTTGTTTAATTTCTCCTATTAACGATGAGAAAATGGAGGGATAACTTTCAATCGCGAAATCTGTTTAAAAGATTCCAATCCGTATTTGACAATGTTCCCTTATCATCGAGTTTCTCATTTTAAAATGAAAGGAAATCTTTGTAAGCTATGACTTCGGACAATTGAAAACAAAACCACAAGGCATTTCATACATGTATACATGTAATCTTACCGCCGCTTCTCCACAGTTGTTGATAAATGAAATGAGAAACAAAACAGCCACGTTTAAAACTTTACAACCACTGAACAGCTGTTCATTCTCACCTATTTAAATCTATTTCCACTTTTGAAGTAATCAACGCATACTATCTGCCGATCAACAGTTACCGGGTAACAAATCAACCATTAACACAATTTAAACAGAACGAAAAGTTCAGCTCAGTGTGTTGACTTTAAAGAAAAAGGGCAATATATCCCTGTACTAAAAACTCCAAAAAAGAACTGATCAAAGAAATTATCACGTACTGATAATCGTTCTGTCAAGTACCAGAAATAAACCATCTGAACAGAGATCAGAAAATGATTTCAGTTTGTAGGAGGAGTGGGGAATGATTGAGAAATTTTAGGTGATGATTTGTTTCGATTCCCTAGACGATCAAAATGAAGGCGCGAACGGCAGGCGATTTTCGTGATCGCTGGCGTGTTCATCCCTGCGTGAAAAGAAAGAGGGAGTGCTCGTAGTCTACGTTTCCTAGGAACGCCCGTCGTTCAAAAATACTGCTTCATTGCATTTGGCAAAATATTGACGAATTAGCGACACCACAGGACAAAAAAAACTGGTTGGATGTTTTTGTTTGTTTATTCTGTTTTGAGTTGTTTTTTTTTTTATTGGCCATCCATAGACCCCGAAAAGGTTACTCAAGGCAGGCGTGCCTCCCAACGTCATTGCTCATGTTTCAGAATCTAGGTTTTTAAAGAAGTAGACCTTTGACAAGTCTAAGTCATCTCGTACTGTATAACCGGAACAACACTACATTTGAGAGTTCACTGAGGGCGTTTATTAGATATAAGGCGTTAAATAGAGAGAGGCCTTTATTATGTTTTCCCAAACAAGTATTTAAACCAAGGTTCAACTTTTCTTGACTTCAAAGGCTGCTGTACAATGAAAGTGAAACAACTCTACATCAGTTTCTACAACGTAGTTCTCTATATCCATGGCACCAAATCGTTTACTACATTTAATTTCACTGTCATCAGTTGGTAGATTGATCCTGACAGATGTCAGATTCCAAGCAAATATTTACATGAAGTAATTAAAGCACATTCAAGCCAAGCTTAAGCTCAAAAGATATCTTTTTGTTTCACAAAACATAATAATAAGGTGCAAAAAATACCAGCAAACTTAAAGTAGAGGTCAAAACATTTCATCACACTTTCAAATAGTAGAAATGCACTGTGATCAGAATATTCAAATTAATAAATTATTTGGTGCATGCAGTTATAGTTTACAACAGGAACATGACATCTTAAGCTCAAATTATCTGTTCTGTAACTAGTATTGTCTTAAGAATAAAACTGGCAACCACTGCAACGAAAATGAAATGTACAGTAATTAACATTTCACGTTTTCACTATTTAAGCCTGAAAGAGCTGAAACCACAAAAAAGCAATATTTACCTTAAATGGGTATAAGCACTGAGCCTTGACGACAACAAAAAAAATTTGTTAAGCCTTTTCTGTATTTCGAATGGGTAATAATATGACCACAGCCATCAACTTGTAAATTAATTTAGCACCGAAGTAAACATACAGTACCTTGAAGCTATAGATTCTGTGCCAATTCACGCACTGGTTAACATCTCGCACTTGTTGTGTCAGCCGCTTGAAGAGTTGCTTTGAAGAACGAAAAAAGAACAAGCTGAGAATGTACAATGAATTACTTTCCTTGATGAAATAATATGTTAATACATGTATGTTTTCTTAATAAGTCTGTAAAAATGTCTTAAGAGTACAGGTGCCCTGCAGTATAAATTGAACAAGTCAATATTACCAGCTACATATATGGTACATGTAGTTCATGAATTTAAAAACAATTCCAACAGTATTATTAGAATATTCAAGTACAGATCTGTGGACACATTTATTTTTTCAACACTTCACAGAATTTTCACACCTCTCTTGAAATGTGAGGATGATGATGACCTGTTAATAGCCAAAACAAAAGTTCACCCATACATGTACTACAGTAAGGTTCAAAGAAGTTAATCTTAAACTACCTGTTTTTCATACTATTTTTAGTACTGTCATCATAATTATATTTAATTCAGGAGACTAGCAAATAAAAGCCAAATTTTATTAAAACAAAAACTTCTTGATCAACAAAACATCTAATTGCAAGGCGGACAGCTTGTTTCTTACCAATGTCAGTTTGAACTCCTTGGCAGTATCTACCAAACCAAAAAAATATATAGTTATAAACATTTGGAATGGGTTTCTTGCCCCCCCCCCCCCTGAGGGGGGGGGGAGGTGCTCAGGTATGTTAGTGATGGGGATGTGTGAATGAAGCCCAATTTTCATACCCAAAATAGTCACACTGAGCTAAAACTGGAGCCAAATACAACGAAATCCAATGGACTAGACAACCTTAAAGCACAACTCCTTTTATCCACATAAATAAAACACCGGGAGTCCAAACAGTTAATGCTTGATTAGCACAATTAGCTTTATAGTTATCCTGAGTAAACATTACCTATTTTTGTATTAATATATTATATTGTAAAGTTTAACTTTTTTTCCTTTTTCTATTTGGTAATAAAGGCTTGTTGTTGTTGTTGTTGTTGTTGCTTAACCTTCCTTTCTGACGCAATTGTTTGACATATAATTGAGAATGCTGAGGTACGCACACTCTTCAACAACCCTAAAAAAGTCCTGCCAAAATCTTTGTACCCAAAATAAGTCCACCAAAAAAAAACAACAACCTCTAACCACCCCCCCTCCCTCCAAAAAAGGTCCAAATCCCTAATATAAAAACCCAAAAAAAGGCCTTTGCACCTCACCATCACTAGCACACCTGATTGTACCCTCTCTGGGGCTTCTTGTAGATTAGTTTACAAGTAAAGTTGCACTTGGCCTTAATAGCTGGACATTACATGGAGAAGGAGCATTACAATCTCCAATCCCCGCCCCCCATCATAAATGGGATGCTTATCCGTCACAGAGTTTTTTTTTTTTTTTTTTTTTTGCATCCATCACAGAGTTACCCCTCATATTTTTTCATTGCTATGCATTAAGTTTATGTACACAAAAGTAGAAACAGTGTGAAGTTAAGTTAAGCAAAGTAAAAACAACATAAAATGACTAGGCAAGCCCAGCCTCAAACTGCCAACGGGTCCTCAAATTGAAAGACTGACATGCTGTTCACTGCTACAAGATTCCATGGATTAAAACTGATGCGCACACTGCTACTTTTGGGATGGAGAGGACATTTGAGTGACCAAAAAACTATTGCCAATAAGGATTTCTGTGTAACAGGCCCCTGGAACCTATTGTTAACCCTTCAAGTCCCAATAGTGACAAGCGTCTAATTTTTCCTTACAGTATTACTACTTGATCAAACATACAGGTCATGAGAATAAAGATAAATTAATCACCAATGATCAAATGTCTTGATTTTTAACCAAATTCTCCCTTCTAGTAACATAAGAAATATACAGTGTAAGGAGAATAGTGAGGAGAATATGGATGTTAATACTGTGCATAAAAGGGTTAAGGTGGGGTAAAGCCAATAACACAGTAATAATTATAACACAAGATTAGTATCGCAGGACGTGGGTTTGTGTCATTTTTTTCTTTCACTGAGGTTAACCTTGGCTGCTTTCAAACTGTAACTTTAAAGGGGCATAGTCACGAGGATTTCGCAGATTTCCGGTCAGAACTGTGCTAGAATTATAGGTAGCTAACTTTATCCATGCCCAATTGTGTTTGAACATTTAAAGGAACATATTAACTTAATTTCATTGAGAGAAAACAAACCATGACCATTTAATATCGATTTAATGTCAACACGCTGAAAGAATTTGAAAAGTTTAGCCTAATTTTTTCAAATTGCAATCCATTTCCATCCGTGCCATCCGTAGCAACAGACGACAGAAAATAGTTTCAGTGAAGTAATATAGTCTTTGGTAACAAAACTAGACCATTATTTCTGGCCGTTTATTGATGTGAGGACATATTTTTTATTTTTAAAGTGAACTAAAATAGCGTGACCATGCCCCTTTAAAGTAGCAGTGAGCTTCCCAACAAGACGAACAAAGACGTTGACATATTGATGTTGACATGATGTTGTATTTCGGTCTGGGGAAAGTTTTTTTGTTTATTTGTTTGTGTGCTTCACCATAACCCACACCACCGCCATCATCATCATCATCATCATCATCATCATCATCATCATCATCATCATCATCATCATCACCACCACCATCATCATCATTGTGTGACTGCAGTGGAGGCATTCAATTCCACAATTCTCTGTCATTCATCGCAAATTGCTTAACAGCTATAGTATAAAGCCTGAATCAGAACGGACTTTGTCCCAAAGAAGGATGCAAAAATTTAATCCAACAGATTGATGATCAGTAAACTACAGTGTATTTTGTAAACCTGTCAGTTAGAGGATTAAATTATTTATGATACGGGCTGTGATTTTAATCTCTAAAGTAAAGGTTAAGATACATTCTTTCGTCGCTCATCAGCAGAACATTACTAACCATTAATTTCATCATCACTGTCTTCCAAAAATCCCCGCGCAGATGAACAACGAAGAGGGGTTGTACTCTTTGCTCGACCATTCTGCAAAACATTTTAAATTAAAATTCAGCGAAAGATCGTATCCCTATATCGCGATAAAAATTAAATACCGGCTTAACTGGATTACACTAGAAACAACTTCAAATAATTTCCTGACGTTTAGAGCAAAAGTGTTAGACAAATTTCCGCCAAAAGAATAAAATTTCCTCACCCTTGTCCCGCTAGCCGATTGTTGACGGTGCTGATGTGGAATATGTTTCACTCTGCCGCGAATCCAATCTTTGTTCAAACTTTTACCGCTGGAAGTAAAACAGAAGAAAACCTTACAAAGACCTCAGACACCGACAAATCAATTCCTGGTCATAACAACAAAGATCAAACGATGAAGCTGAAGTTTTAAACCACAGCAACGATGCTCTGTCACCAAAACCTGTGAAAGAAATTTCTGTGCGTGACTGTAGTAGAAGGGTTCGGAATTTGCCAATTCTGAGCGTAGACAGCGCACACAGAAGGCTTAACCGCGACATATTGAATTGGAACAGCCATATTGCAGTTGCCATACTTACAGGCTGCAGTTTTCATGGCTCATTGGATAAATTCATTGGTTGCTATTCAACTTCAAGCATGCAATTTTGTACCGCGCTCTCAAGGGAGCGTTGATCCATGATGTCACTATGAATACAATCAATAATCGATCGCAATAAACCGACTGTTTCCGAAATTTGACGAAAACTAACACCGTAGTGGAATGCAAATGAAATCGAGGGTGGATTTTCAAATAAATTACACGCTCCAAATACATGTATAAACAGGAAGTTTTAACTTAAGCAGGGATTACCCCGAATAGGAATAAAAATAAACAACACTTAAAGCAAGTTTGGAGGAAATTATGGCTATATAGTAAATTCATGTGTGATGTTTTTCTTTTTTACTTTCTTGAAGCTTCGACTCTCTTGAAAATGGATTATTGGCGATTTGAAAAGTATTAAAATATTAAACTGCAGGATCTCTATTTCCTAGTGAAGTTATTTTAGGTCCTCCTACTGACGCATGCAGAAGAGAGTAAACATCGCACCACACAAGTTGTTTTTGAATTTAAGACGGAATCCATCAGGAAATTGAGTAATCAGTGGACAAAAACCTTGTACCAGAATAATTTAAAGTTTATCGCATTCTTTTTTACACTTTTTAAGAGCTATAGACGTAATTAGTTATCTGTAATAACACCAAAGACAATTTTCAGAGGAATTGTGTAAACAAGGGTAAAACAGGTAAATTTTTATGCGTAAGATTTCATTTTGTGAAATTTGAAATTTATTTTCTCGGGCTCCCATAAGAAATTGTCTTTGGGGTTATTACAGATAACAAATTACATCCATAGCTCTCAAAAAATGTAAAAAAGAATGCGATATGCTTTAAATTATTCTGGTACAAGATTTTTGTCCACTGAAAATTAAAATTACTCAATGTCCTAATGGATTCCGTCTTAATTTCCTTTCATAAGTGGCGAGAAAGTGGTGTGATCGCTGACCTGTGACGTAATTTCTGTAAACTCGTTTTACCCTCAAACTTAGCTTATACTTGCATCCTTTAATTACCTTAACCAGGCAAAGAAAAAAAAAATGTTTCAGACCAGACTCTCGGCAAACGTCAACGGACCTATAATTTTATATGGGTGAGTACTCCCCGACGGATTTCATTTCAGAACACAAAAATGGCAGGTTTGCATTCGCGGGCCAGGATAGTAAGAGAATTCCAATTACTAAAGTTTGACTTGCGCCGGAAAACGGATCCTTCACTGCAAAAGTTGGATATGTACGAGATGGTGAGAAAATTAAAGTGCAGATACCATGACTGATGACCAACATTAATTTTCACTGAAAAAAAAACTTCCTGTTTACAAACCGTGCTAACTCCAGGTCATCAAAGGTGAACTGAGATTTGCATGCATTGTTTGCGAATTTTTATAAAAATCGTTCCGTGTCCTTGATTGGCACCTACACTACTTCCGGCTAATGGCAACTCGCCAAAACATTGCACACCGCGTACTGACAAACGGTACCTCAGAAAACGACACCTGTACATTTCACAGCCTGAATTCCATTGAGTGAACTAAGCTGAGCAGTCTTCATGACCAAGCTTGCGCGACACACGAACGAACAACTATGATCTTGGCGGTGGCTCTACTCATGGCCTCATTACTCTTCACCAACTCAGGTCAGTCAATTTCTGTACTGTAATGATTTGCTCTTGCCCAGTATGATGCCCAGTATCCGACCGATAAAACTTCAACTTAAATTTTCGTGTCAATCTTAGAAATTGACGAAAAACTGAAGTATTCTGAAAAAAAAAGTATGTTATTCCAGCTTTCGTTTCGGCTTTCGATGCTTGCTTTAATGCATGGTTCAATTCTACCTGTTACCATCTCCCCCGGGCATACCCCCGGGGATTTGCAATTTTTTCTCACTTGGCGGTCTATTCCCCACGCGCCCGGGACTCCTCAGCGACCACAAATACGTTGTTTTGTGTACAAAATATAGATGACGATATTGATTTCCGTACAATAGCAAAACCAGAAGTTTTGACAAGAACTTAAACGCTTTTCCAAAGTTTATTGAACACAGGATTCTACACGTATAATGTAATAAAAACATGAACAGTATATTTTCAAAAGGAAACTGAAGAAAAAATCCTAACCGCAGTGGCGTACGGCTGGCGAGTAAAGAAATGTTCTTCGCCACGTGTTTTATTCTAAATATAGCACATACGCACAAGAGGCCCGTGAACAAATTGATGGCAGCATTTAAAGGAGTTTTTCTTAGCCTGTTTTATAAAAACGCTGGACTAAGATCTCTGTTTATAAATACGCTGAAGAAATATTTCTTTGTTTGTGACGAACGCCATCCCATTTGAATACGTATCAAACGCACATTCGTTAAACGAGCTGTAATTAACGTACCTTCGAATACAGATTTTCATTTTGAGAGAGTATTCTTCCCTATTTACAAATTCTAGAGATTTTCCCTGGAAATAGGCAGTCTTCTCCACGTGGTCCGGCGCCATTGCGTCAACCGAGAACTGAAACAACAAGAAGTTTATATTGTCAATTTGCCCTCTACCCCCGGGACAAGGCCTCTTCAAACATTTCCCCACTCCCGGGCCTGAAGGGCTGGACTTGTTCCCGGGGTTGCCCGGGGGGGGGGGGGGATGGTGCATAATGGCCTTAATGCTTAACGGAGACAAATAGAAGACGCCGTTTCGTAAAACGTCGAGGGGTAAATTGGACGTTTTTCACTGCATAGTTAAATTACCGTACTGGCTCAAATGAATGTCTGTTACATGTGATATTTTCGAGGAAAAATCAAGAGATTTGGTGTTATTAGAATTGAAGAAATCAAGTGGTCAGAGCCTTATCGAATTTCTAATTAGATTAAAAAATTTTAGGAAAATAGGAGTTACAGTAATAGTTTTCATTTTAAGTTTCGAGCTAGGGTGCCCCGTACCTGACCAGTTTTTTGTTGTTGTCCAAAATTACTTTATAAGTCCTATACAAAATTAATTTCGCTACTTCAACTAATCTCAAAACTATTACTAAAATGGCTAGCCACAGAAAAGTCTATTATTCGAACGAGGCAAACCATTTTCCGTGTGTTTGTCAGCCACGTAGGCCATGTTTAACAGAAGGTCACGAAAATTTGATTCAAATTTCGAAAATTTTGATTTCCTCTGTAGAAACAACAAAAAAGTTGTAAATTCCCAATAGAAAAGGAAACTCTGGCATATCGAGCACCGCTAAAAGTCTGTTTCGGGTCCGTACATTCCTTGCACCTTTGGGTGCAAGGAAAGTACCTACGTAAGCCTCTTCTGGCTATTCAAGAATTTTCTGATGCTAAAATCCCCACCGTTTCCGAAATCTTCGTTAAATTTGGTGCAGTTTGATGGCCAATTTATTGAAATTTGTAAAAATTTGCTGTAGGTGTTACGACTGAGAAGTTTGCGTTTCTCTTAATAATATCCTGCGTTTTATTACCTGTTCGGGTTGCGTCCCCACCGACTGGATAAGTTGTCTAAACTAAGCGTAGATCCGAAAATTGAAGGCACTTGCGGTCAAAAATCAGTTCATAATGGAAATGAGAAAGTTGGTCACATTAATTGGCCATGAGTCAGCCTTACTGTATGCTATTTCTGTGTTGATTGAACATGTTTCTATTCCACATGTTTCCTACATTACATGACCTTTCGAACTTCTGCAATTTGTGGATCCGAATTTACTGTATCGAAATCATTGAAATGCGCTCTTTGTCCCGCTTACGTCTATCAATTATATTTAGTCTAGAATCTTACTTGCTATCTAAACGATTTTTGCTTAACTTTAAAAAAATATCTAAGCGTTTCTTTGACTGATATGGTTGAATTTGCGCAAATGGTCATCTGTATGGGAGGAGAGTTTGATATGGTGACGTATTAAAAAGCAACAACTATTTAATATATAGATTTAGCCATGCCTAAAAGCGGAGCCTCCAAGGAATAAACTGGTACTCGTTTCTCAAAAATAGTCCTGAAACTTTTCGCTCTGAAATATATTTCGGGCTTTCTTTGGCTCGTTCCCTTTCGAAAAGTGTTTCTCAAAAAGCCCGAAAGTGTTCCGAATTGTCCTCCAATATTTTGAGGATCTGTTCTGTAAAACCAACCTCGAAAGGTCATTCTAGAGGCTGAGCACAGCTTAATTTTTTTTTTCGGGCATTAAACTGAACACATATTTTACTCAGGAGCCGTCTTGCTTGGTTTTTGGGATGTTTCCATATCCTGTCATTAACTGTCAAGGCTTGTCAAATCTCCTTGGATTATTGGCTGTTGGCTTGAATGAACTTGAAACGGCGCTCATGTACAACAACAAAATAAAACTTATTCTGAAGTAAATCGGTTATCTTCATCGCGTTCGGATGTTCAGTTAACAAATAACATGAACTGCCCCTATTAGTCTGGTGAAAAATTTATACCATCAAGATTGAAAACAAGCAAACACCAAACACGCTTTAAATTATGGCATAAGTTTTGCGGATGCGAAGTAAGCCTCGGAAGCTTTTCGGATAAAATAGTCTTAAACCGACAATTGCTTCGCTTAAAAGATTATTACTATTGAAAAGTTCTAGGACAAGAAAATCGACAATTGCACAAACCGACCCGACAGTTAAAACTGAAAGCAATTATTCGCCGTAAGTGATGCTTGTGCAGTTGACTTGCGACTGTGCTTTGACTTACTGTTATGAATAAACAAACACAAAATAATCAACAGAGAAATCATCTTTCATCGCTAATATATAGATTTAGCCAAACCTAAAAGCGGAGCCGCCAAGGAATAAACTGGTGCTCGTTTCTCAAAAATAGTCCTGAAACTTTCGGTCTGAAATATATTTCGGGACTTTCTTTGGCTCGTTCGCTTTCGAAAAGTGTTTCTCAAAAAGCCCGAAAGTGTTCCGAAATGTCCTTCAATATTTTGAGGATCTGTTCTGTAAAAAAAAGCTCGAAAGGTCATTCTAGAGGCTGAGCACAGCATGATTATTTTTTTTTCGGGCATTAAACTGAACACATATTTTGCTCACGACAGTCACGAGCCGTCTTGCTTGGTTTTTGCAATGTTTCCACATCCTGTCATTAAGTATCAAGGCTTGTCAAATCTCCTTGGATTATTGGCTGTTCGGTTGAATGAACTTGAAACGGCGCTCATTTACAACAACAAAATAAAACTTATTATTCTGAAGTAAATGGGTTATCTCCATCGCGCTCGTATGTTCAGTTAACAAATAACATGAACTTCCACTATTGGTCTGGTCAAAAATTTATACCACCAGGATTGAAAACAAACAAACACCAAACACGCTTTATATTATGGCATAAGTTTTGCCGGCGGATGCGAAGTAAGCCTATATAAAGCTAGGCGCTTTGAGGAACGCAGAAAACTTTTTTCGGAAGCTTTTGGGATAAAATAAACCGACAACTGCTTCGCTTAAAAGATTATTACTATTGAAAAGTTCTAGGACAAGAAAATCGACAATTGCACAAACCGAGCTGACAGTCAAAATTGAAAGCGATTATTCGCCATAATCTCACTGAATTGAAGTGATGCTTGTGCAGTTGCCTTGCGACTGTGCTTTGACCTACTGTTATGAATAAACAAACACAAAATAATAAACAGAGAAATCATTTTTGAAACCGTTTATTCGAAAACCCGTAAGTTTATACTTAAATGCAATTCGCGTTACACTTCAAGCATCGTGGGTCTGTCCACGCGATTGAAATCGGCTTTGCATTGCAAAATATTCAAGACTACATCTGTCACAAATCTGAGCGCGTTTTTAAAGTGAAAAGTAAATGACACATTTCTAATGACATCAATTAAATTTCCATTTCAAAATGTATTTTCTTTGACCGTAATACTCCAAATCATGCACCTTAAACCCTTTAAAAACTTCACTTACTCGGTTGTGTTTCAGAACAGCTAGGGCAAGCTCTCCGCCGTGAAGAAAACAAAGCGATGAAGTCCTTTGAACGGAGCTTTGAATCGTAACTTGAACTTTTCGCCTTCTACCAGTATTCTTTTGAACTTTTTTTTTCCATTTATAGATATTAGATGTTTTTTTCTCAAGTTTAAAACTACAATACTGTCGAACAATCGTTTTGCTAAATAAACTTAACAGCTTTTTAAAGAAACCTCTTTTTCAAAAGCGATGATGGTCATGCGATTTCCCGCCAAGAAAAACGCCGGTTGCCCAAAAGCACCCCGCAATTTCCCGCCCAAAAAAAGGATTCCATTCTCCACACCCCGTCGGGTTGTCTTGGGACTCCCCTCCCCCTCCCCCAGAGTCTGTACGGGCGTACGATGACGTCACAACCAAAATTTCTCGGATCGATAGGTTACCGACTGTCCAGGTTACCAAATTTGCTTAGCAATGGAGCTCCGCTGGCGGGCTTTGCCCGCAGGCTCCGCTATTATGACGCTTGTATCAGGTTTTAAGACCCTACCAACTCAATTCATTTTCCGATGCGAACACCTAACTGCTTCAGTGGTCTCAAAAGATAAGTACATGTCGTTTGGGTTTTGAAATGTTCTAAGGATAACAGACTTATTGCCATGGTCGGATACTGGGCTCGGTGTACGCATACTGGCAAGGTATGAGCTTTCCAAACTGAGTTTAAATTGTGCAAAGGATTCTAAACTGAAATTGTCAACATTTTTACGTTATATTTTGAGCTAAATTTGCTGTCTCAGGGCCGAATTGCAGACCTCTTTCCTCCAGTAAGGGGAGAAAGAGCCTTTTCAAACTGAAGTGGTTGGATACTGGGCAACTTAGTAACCATCGCTAAAGAATGCGCCAAGCCGCGCATTGTTCAACGTATTTTACGTTCAAGCAAGTCTTACGTAGTTACGTTCAAGCTTTATGGTCAATCAGATCTCTTGCTCTGATCTCAACCCGCAGCTGGCAGCCAGGCATAGGCTCCAGACAGTTTCGCCCAGTCTGCGCAAACTGATCAAAGTTCCAACTCACAAGGCCGACAAGGCTTGTTAAAACTAATTCTGGCTTCTGTGAACAGGTTCTTTGTTGATGTAGGTCAAAGAATCGTGTCTTGACGTGCTAGTCCCTAGAGAAAAGTTCATGTTACTTTAATGTGCCCTGAGCCACTTAAATCATGATATTCAGGTTAAATATACCCAGATCTGTCAGCTAGGGCGATTATCAAGTGCCGCTGCACTGAACATTTGCAGGGTGCGAATTTGGAACAAACTGGGTTCTTTCACCTAGTAAGCCACAGCTAAACAAGACAAGTAGAAAGAACTCAATTCTCAGCATTGGTCGCACGGCCTTCTATGAACCCAGCATATAACCCGGCATTAGTTCTGTAGATTCTACTTCCGCTCGGTGACGTCACTGAGTGACAGGCTTCGCTCGGACAATGAAAATTTTCGTGTCGATGCATTGAAATTTGATCAAATTCGTGGCAGCCGGAAACACAAGAATTCTCAAAATCTTATAAAACCAATAGTTTAACGTTGCCTTGCAGTTTTCAAGCTTAAGTGTCATCTCAATCATTCTGAGGAGAACTAGGAATACTGATTTTATTGTCTGCTTTAATTCTTCTACGGAATTTTGTGGCCTAAAGAGGGAAACCAACATACATGTAGAGAGGAACGCATATTAGGTTTTGTAATTTTAGGAAAATTTTTTCTGAATCGATAATTTTGTTCTGAATTTTTGCAAACTCATTTTATCGCAGTATAGAGAACGCCTAGCTGCTCTCCTGCTTTAAGCCATCTTAGACTTCTCTATACCTTATTAACAATCCATTTCTTTATAGAAACTACAAACACCATGGTTACAAGCAAGAATAACATGCAAGAGTAAGTCTTTGGTTGTTGTTGTCGTTGTAGTTGTTTTTTTTTACTTTTGCGACAGTCATTTTTTCTATGAGAACTTTTTTATAAGAACAACAGGGCTAACGAAGAAAAGCCGAACAGTTGAAAAAAAGAGAAAAAAAAGAAAGGACATGCTTATAACGTACTGGAAGAAAGAAAAACTAAACCAGACGGCGTGGCAAATTTATTTTATGGTTGATCTGAATTATTAAGCTGGTCCACAACGAAAAACAGCATTCTGTTTAGTTGCTTGGTCCAAATTTTGCCATACCGTTCGTATCGTTTATAGTTTTCGGCGGAGAGAAACGACAGCCGGAAATACGTCTGCGTTCGCAAGCTATATTGTTTAAAGTCCCAATTTTTGCTAGAACTTTGTTATATACCGACCGCTAAGATGGACCGCTCACGATTTGTTTTCACTAACATGTGTTTGGATAGAACTGTTTTGGGAATGAAGGAACGAACGAGCTAACGAACGAACGAACGAACGAACAAACAAACGAACGAACGAAAGAACGAACGAACGAACGAGCGGAAGAACGAACAAACGAACGAACGAACCAACGAACCAACGAACAAACGAGCGGGCGGACGGACGGATGGATGAATGTTTATTTCCCATAATTCAATATAAAGATATACAAATGTTACAATTTATTTTCTATGGACAAGAGAAACAACCACGGGCTATTGCAAAGTAGCCTTCCTTTATGGTAACTTAAGATCTATCTTAGTGACATTCGGTCTAAAGGTATCAGTCATTGGCATTTACGACTAAAATTGCTGTGGTCATGTAATTATGATCACTCACTTGCATCTGACTAGAAAAATCACTAGGATAACAAAAACTGTTTCATTTTCCTTTTTGAAAATTTTAATAGAAGGCGACTTTTCAATTGAGTGGTTAATGGTATTCTGTTCTAGATATACATCAAGTTTTTGTTTCTAGAATTTGTTCTACGATTAACAGACTTATGATTTGATTCCGTAGTATTATATTCATAAATTTTGAAATATTCTGTTCGTGTCCAGTAGGAAGCTTTTAAGACCTTTTAAAGTGTTCCCAGCGTACAGTTTTCAGGAAGCTTTTGCAACTGAACGAAATATGAAAAAATTATGTTTGTATTTAACTTTCGTCTTTTAGCTTGCGTCCGAACTGGTTGGTATAGATGAAACTGCTCTACGCAAATTTGTTTGATTGAACTTTGAGCTTGTTTGGTGCCTTCCTTATAACTCTTTAGACCTCACCTCCGGCTTGGGCTAATTTTCTTTTTACGCCCACTTCAAGATGGTGGCCAATTAGCGTTTTTAGCAGAAAAAAGAAAACAACTGTTAAAACAATTAATAAATTCCTTGGATTCAAAACAGTTCTCTGCTGCTTCTCTAAATTTACCTTAACGAAATGTCAGTTTCTCAAATAGCCTTTTTTATCGTTTATCTCTTGACATCTTGCATTATGCGAACGCTAGTGGTTTTCTAGAATAATCAACCATGATTTGTCCAAACGTAAATTGCGACTTATTGCTGAAGCCAAATGGTAAAACAGCGGCTAATTTTGAATGTTTGACGCCTTATGGACCTAATATGGACATAATAGGTTTTTCCAGGAGCCATAATCGTTTCATCCGTCTGACGGGGAAATCCTCGTCCGACATATCCGACACATCTTCGCTACAGGATTTGCCTAAAACATTCTCACTGCCATCATCGGAATCACTTGAATAACCCTCATATTAAGAGTCACTATCCAGAAAGCTCTCCCCAAGGGCCTGCCTAAAATTTGCAAGTGACACTGATGACAGAAACTGAATTTCTTCAACTCTTATCAAGGTAATTTCCGACGCCATTTTGTTTGTTTTCTTTGTGCAGAGTCCTTGCAACATACACGCGCGTGTGCCACGCGCGATGACGCATTTTTTTCTAAAAATAACACATTTGTCTTTTTCGATGGGGCCAACGCCACTACTGAAAATAGTATTTATTTAGGGGCTCCGTCCCCGATTATGGCTCCTGGTTGTTCAAGATAATGAAAAACGCAAATGTCTGCCATCTTGAAGTGGTCGTAAAAAGAAAATTGGCCTGACTCGGTGAAAAGGACTTGCAAAATAAAATCGACTGATATTTCCCTAAAAGAAGTAACAAGCTGGTCCAATAACATCTACCCTTTTTACATCACATCAGTAAAAATTATTGAGTATACTGCAAGCATATTTCGAAATTGACGCAATTATTTAAAAAAACCTGAAAACATTGTAGCCTTCAATGTTATCCTATAGGCCCATGGCCTTCAAGCCGGGTGCCAGCTTGATACTCCCCTTACAGAACTATAAAGCTTCTGTATTGTTATTGAGTCAGTCACTTGACTTGTGCCAGCAATCGTTCGGATTAGCTCCGTGCGAAGAGAGGATGAACTAAGAGAGTGAATCCCCGTGCCCCGTGATAATTACTTGAAATTTATTATTGGCTCGCACCCATCCTGCGAAGGTTATTTTTATCTGTTGTTTCCATGTCAACAATCTAAAATTACATGACGTCATTCGTACAGACCAATGAGATATCGTCCTTAAAATAACCACGCAGTATGACACAGAACCAAAAATAGATTTCAAATAATTTTCATTGGAAGAGGCCCATGTGTGGGGGATTCGCTCTCTTCATTCATCCTCTCTTGCTCCCTACCTATGTCACCAATCTTTAGTATTAACTTAAGAAGCCAAAAGACATGCATGTTTGTACAGATGGAAATCCAAAATATTAGCCCATTTTGGTTTAAAACTAAAACTACTCTTAAACTGATGTTGCGTGCCCTTGGCTACAGATGGAAACGGATTGCAACTTGGAAAAAATCGGGCTGCTTTTCTCAAGTTTTTCCTCGTGTCTAACAAATACCGTTACAAACACATCATTCATATTTTGTTTTTCTTTAAAGAACTCACTTCGATCACATCTAGATCTTCCTCTTGGAGTTCTAAGACTACTTTGTGTGTAAGAAAGTGCACGTAATTTTGGTTTAGTCGAATTTTGACCCCAAGACATAAAAAAATCCGTGACAGAGCCCCTCTAAGTTGCCCCTCTAAGAAGCTCTTATAGTTCACCACCAAAAAGTACTCAGGCACTTTAAAAAATACAAAATTAAAACATAGCTCTTTATTTTAGATATGTGCCCGCTGCCAGGACAAAACGGTCTATGTTTAATGGACCTGTGTGCGTGCCTTATGGCCTTGAGGCTCCCCTGTTCCAAAACGGTGGTTACAGCAAAAACATCATTGGTAATCTACCAGTTTACGGAAGAGACATAAACGAGCTATATGCAAATGAAAATAATTTGCGACGCTTTGAATTGACCATTTACCTCTTTAAACAAATGGTGAAGGCCTTTTTTAGACAGATACAATGGAAATTGACGGAGGAGCAGAAGAAGATCAGAGACATGTCATCTGGGGTGCAGCAAAGCTGCCTCGAGCATGTCGACGACATATACTGTCACCACTACTTTAAACGTTGTTACTTCTCATCCAGTCCTCAGCCAGTTTGCAGAGAAGCATGCGAGGTGTTAACTAATCATTGTGATCGAGAGTTCAAAATGGCTTCAGATTTCAATCAGGAGCGGAAAAAATTTCCCGATTGGCCATTCTATTGGGATATCATCAACTGTACAACCCTGCCATTTCGGAATGAATCGAGGAATTGCTATTATCCTGACAAGATACGAGGTCAGTGTAGGAAGTGGGTAGGGGCTATAGACGGTAACGGGGGAACTCAAGGTAAACGTCCTGCAAATGCGACAACTACTGTGGTAAGAAAGGGTGGATGAACTCATTTAATACAAAGGTATATGGGATGTGAGAGGGTGTGTTTTGATAACCCTTTCGGTCTGTAATACGGGACTTTGGACATGTACTTCTTGGTCATCTTTTGCTGAAGAACGATACCCAGGTTGACGGTAAATTACCTAATATTATTATAGCATTTTTTCAATTTAAATGCTATCTTTTTTATATTCAACTAAAAAAAGGATCTACTGACCTTCTTAACCTCTAGAAAATTAACAGTGAACTCATATTTAACACATCACCAATTGAAATCGCTTCGTTGTCGTGGTAGCTTAATTTTAACCTTTAAGTTAATATGGTCATTCCCATTATTTTTCTTTCCCATGTGTTTCCATGAGAAGAGTTAGTACGAGACGAATTTAAAGTTGTGCTTCCATGAACCGCATTTACACACTAACAATTTCTTGATTCATTTTTTCTGTTTCCTAGAAAAACTAAATGTCCTGGCAAATGAAGGTGAGATAAATGGCATTTGTCCAAACAATCTAAAATCGTTTATCATGACAAGTCTTACTCTTTTGAGACAGATTTTGGTTGATTAATCAGGTTTAATAGGAAGGAAGAAACATTTGAAACAAAATATCCTTTTCTATAACCAAACAATCTAAAATTGTTTATCATGACAAGTCTTACCCTTTTAAGACAGATTTTGGTTGATTAATCAGGTTTATTGGAAAAAGAGAAACAGTTGAAACAAAATATCCTTTTCTTTAAACCGGCCGTTCTGACCCTCCCCACTCCTAGGTTTCACAAATGTTAGCGCGATCCTGTATTTATACGAACCGGCGTGACGAAAAGTGTGATTGTGTGACACAATATTTTGACTGTAGCGTTACTGGATGACATGATGTTTAAACTCTGATGACTCAGCTTATCTTTCTTATCGCTTTTATTTCTGCTGAAAAACGCAAATTCACTCAAATGTTGAAGGTCGGTATAAATTTGCCCACAACTGAGGATGCTTACAAAGGGATGACGAAATATTTACTGTTGAGCCTAGACCGTGAATACAAACAGTGAACATAGCAGTAGAATCAACATATAACGCTCGATAAACACGAGCTCGAGCAGATCGTCAGAGTCTGGGGCACGTTAAGGCATATCTCATGACGTGATGTTTAAATCTGGTTTGCTAACCCGGGAATCCCCATGCAAAGTAAACAAGTTGACTCGGAACTGCTACGAACCAGACTACGCACTTACAAAATTACCTCAAACCCAACCAACACCACACGCAAACCACACGAACTAACTTAAAGACTCGTAACAGCTACCTTATTAATTGATCTCCATATTAATGACCGATTCCTTCGTCTTTATGCAATTAAAATCAACTTCTCACGTCAAATAAACACTCATCTCTCTCACAGACTGTGATGTATCGATGCTGCAATCCACTAATTGCATCATCATACTAGTGCCAATCCCTTCTCTTAATAAGCCACCGTTCCTTACCGCACTAATAAGCTGCAAACACAGCTGTCGTTTCTCTCCTCTGCGAAATACAGGTTACCCAATGAGAAAACTAACAATCCACTTCGGAAACCGTCCCCTCATAAAACGCCAAGGGAAACTGCCTCTCACGCAGCACAATATTACACTGCTGCTATACAAAACGCAACTTTCAAAGCAAATCACGTTCACAGAAGCGTGATATGCTCTTCACATTCACAAATCCTTCCACTCCCACATTTTTACATCCTTCAAAATGTCAATCCCCATAACAAAACTTCTGGGCTAAAAAAAATTTCACCATAACCACTAACTAGATCAGACAACACAGCCAATTTCGCATTCAATCCTATTAGCTGCTTTACTTAGTTGCGCATGCGTTATAAAAGACAAATACAGAAACCTTCACTGGCGAAAAATGTCTGATTGGTCGACGCGTAACCACGTGATCACACTCTTAAACTCAAGATGGCCACCAAAATTATTGGAGGTCTTTTCTTTCTCGCGGCGAGTGTTGACTGTTAACTCGAGAAGAAACATAGAAGTGAAAGGAACGAGAACAACGTAAGGGTTATAGGTTTTAGACAAGATCGGTTGTGAATGGATAGGACCATTTGTTTTTTGTTCACCACCTATAACTTGTTTGTTTTGAGAATCGTTTCAGCACGATCCTAAAACATCGTTTCTTTTACTTTAATTTAGACCGAAGATGTTTAGTGATATTACACGAGCTCTAACATTTATTATTTCTTCTGAAATCGCTCGTTTGACAGATTTTAGCACATGTGACATGGTTATAATTACAAGAAACTGGAACACTTTACTGTCCATAATAAGAGATTTCTCAGGAAGTCTGCAGCAGTCGGGGAAACAGGTCTAGGAGAATGTAATGCCATTTGTAGTCGGTGAACGCAAGTTAAAAAAAAATAGCATGTTGCGAGAAAGTGTTTTGCATTGCAGAATAATATCGTTCCTGACGTCGACGACCGTTACAGGTAATTTTTGTTAGCATTGTACCAGTTTTCAATTATAGAGTATCCTTCTTAGCAAAAGAAGCTAACAGAAGTGCATTAGTTTGGTGTGGAGTTGGTACCCGCATTGTGTACCGCTAGCAAAATATTATAAATGCATAAACAAAATTTCACAAAGAATTAAATGTTTCAGATTCTCACACTCCAATAAAAGTTGTTTGTTGTCATTGTAATCTTGTTTTACTCAAGCCAACCCTTTTAATTCAGGATGGCCAAAAAACTTATATGCATAAAGAAACCATACTATGCTACTTCGATTCTTATTGGCTGTTAGAAGGCAAATTAATCATTATTTTGCACTTAACTGCAACCACTTGATTGAAAATTAGTTGTAGATAACTAAAAACTGCAGGCCACCATGCCCTTAACAAGAATTGTGAACATCAATTTGCAGTAGTCTTCAGAAGTAGACAGCACAAAGTCCCAAAGAGCTTTGAGCATAATAAAAAAGAGATTTGAATTATTCAATTATTTACATTTTTGAAGGTATAAAACCATGTATCCAGAGATGTCAAAAATGTCCAACTGTTTTGTTGCTGACCTACAGTAATTGCACTCACCTAAAGGCTCATGCAGTGTTGACCCTGTAGGCTGAGACTGTTAAAAAAATGTCTCGCTTGCTGAGTGTGGTATAAATTCTGAACTGTATTAGTAGCCATATAATAACAGATACCAATAATTCAGCGGGACAGTAAGTTGGTCTATTATTCCACCGAGTGAGTTTAAAACTGAACAATCACAATGTAAAATATCATTACAGCTGACATTACATACTGTATATTTCAATACACAATCCTGGGTGCATTGAAAAACATTTAATTGAGCAAAATCCTTAAAGAAGTAAACCAGTTTAATCATGATTTGATTCCATTATAAGTGTCTTCTCTTTAGAACTAAAGTTTGCAAACTTGTTGTATGCAGCTGAACACCCCAATAACAGCTTATCAGCATCAAGACTCCATTATAATTAACTTCTATCTGAATTACAGTGGTCTTGACAATCATGCAGTAAAGGAGTCACCCCCCCCTGCCCATAACAATAATGATAACAACAACAACAACAACAACAACAAGTTGAGAAGATACAAGATATGAAGTACTGCTGCAAAGATCATGTTTATTTGCATTCTCTCAACAAAATAATGTCCTTTCACGTGTGTACATTCATCACCATGCAACATAAATAATGTCCTGTTAATAATGACTTTATTAAAGTGCCAAGCAAAAATCTAGCAGTTGCCAATGTGTTTCCATTTTTTTATGCTCACTCTTCCATGAAAACATTTTCATCTTGGTCTGAAAAAAAAAACAAGCATATGATACAAATGTCGACATTAAATCAGTTTTGAAATTAATCAACATGCACCTCTTGGATCCAACCTTTGTACAACTGGGGTTATGAAAATTATTTTTACAAAAATTTAAATCAAGTTTGATTCCCAATGTGCCTGTGTCTATGACAAGGGTCATTTTCCTAGTATTAGTGACTCTCGTGACTGCCAATTTTGGGCCAATGATATTGTAATTTTTGTCCATGACTATAGTAACTGTAAGGACAGTATATTTTTATGTACTAAAAACAGATCAGAGTTAGCAATTGCATATCCGGACGAGCTTGGGGGTACAAAAATGTTTCAGAATGAAAATAAATATATTCCCTCGGGGTACACTACAGCAACAGATAAAGAATTGACCGACAACTAAAAACAAAACCGAAAAATAAATTAAATATAAAACTAGAAATACCCCAAAAGGTTCTTGCTCATCAAGCAATGTTTACAACAAAGAGTGAAAAATCTACTTGCTAAAAATGTGTAATTTTCAAAAATTTACACTTAAATGTTTAAATGTTTCCATCTGGTTCTTGCTCGTCATATGAAAAACAAACATCTTTATAACAGAGAGTGAAAAACCTTAAGACACACTAAAATAATCCACACGTTGAAAATTTATTGTCAACCTACACATTTTTTATCAGCATGAAATGATACAAAAAGGGATTGTGGAAATTACAAAAGGCAAATAAAATATTGTAACTCTGCAAACCATGCTTACAGAAAGTCATGCATAGACTTAATCTACATAAACGAGTAATGAAAGTAATCTTACATCTCGTAGTAATAACTTGTATTAAAATACAGGAATAAGATACCATCTGAACCACATCCATGATATTCGATATGGTACGAATTATTCAACCAAAACAGTCTACACGTATCAGAAAATTATCACTTCTCTGCCACCCGGTACAAGCCAAGTCATATATCTACAGAAAGCCCAGAAATCGACTTTTCGCCTTTTTATAATTTCTTTTTGGACCGGGTGGCATGAAACTTACACCAAGCAAAAACGTTCAAATCACTGACCTTTTCTGTGCCATTTTTCCTCGCGAGGCAGCATCTTCCGACGTCGACTGCAGAAAAATAAACCGACTGGCAGCATTTGTTTAACTGTCCCAGGATGCCAAATTGCTTACAGAATATGATCCACTTAATAACGAGGACAACTCTAGTTTCGATTTCTCGCAGACGTGAAAAAAAGCCATCTGGCTATCGCCATAACACAGCAGCCATCACTCCTTCTTCTAATTCTTTTCTGGCGGGCATTTTCGCTTCTGAACCAATTACATCGCTGGAAACCTGACACGTGATTTTTTGCGCAGCGCATGCGTACTACATTTTTCGCCAGTGAAACAGAAACCCCAAACTTAACAACCCTTCGCCGTTCATGTTTTAAATACTGTAAATCAAAAGACAAGAACGCACGAAGGTAACATTTAGCAGACCAATATGCGCATGCGTCTTACATAAGACAGTATCGCTCTTGAGTACCCGTACCACAAGCTTTACAGCACTTTGTTCGTATGTTATGCCAACTCACGCAATTCCAAAAAAAAAAACCCTCTCCATTTTATAAACCGGCGATCGCCATATAGCGACGGCCGGTTAATTAATCGTTAGTGAATTTTCTTATCCCTATTCCGATCCTGGGGCAAACTCTACCCGTGCGTACTTTCAACGTTTATAACGTTTGAAATATGCAAGCTAAAGCCATGCACCAAACTTTAAACTTTTCCTAAAATTTATCTGGGAACAATCTGGTGTAGCAAGCCCTTGTTCATCAACTTTGATGTTGCCATGGCTTACACATTTTGACAGGCCGTATTTTAGAATTTGTAAATTTTTCTCTTTTTAATTTAAAGCCTTTTAGTGTTCTTTAATGATTTTGATTACGTTTTGGTCAGTATTGGTGCATTTGAGAGGTTTTGGAAAAAATTGAAATCCTTGATGGAGGATCCAAGATGGTTGCCGTTTGAAAAGGACGTGTTTTTTACGTCATATGACGTTGTTAGCTCATGTTGTGGACCTCAAAAGAAACATTATGGGCGTTCTATCTGCCCTGTAAGTTTCGTCGTCATGGCTATAATATTCTCGGAGGAAACGGAAGGGGCGGAACCCCCCCCCCCCCCCCCGTCTCAGAAGACCAAAAAAGCACGGTCTGAATAGAGTAACTAGCAAAATTGCCTAAGCGAGTGGCCTTTTAGAGATTAACAAATCCTTATTTACGCCAAAATGGACGCCAGGATCATGTAATACATTCAATCACGTTGATTAGGTCTTTAAGTAGGACGTTCGGTACTTTGGAAAACTTCGAAAATGTTTAGATGATCTCCAACAACCGTCAGAGTTTTTCGGGTGACAATCTAAATGTTTAAAAACATCCTCTGTAAGCATACCAGCTGGACGTCTTCAGCAAACTTTAGCAATCTTCCCAAATCTATTGATGATTATTAATCTCAGGCAGCTTCAGTCTGCAGCAGAGGGAGGGGGGGGGGGGGTGGAGGAGGGCAAGGGCAAAATATTAAAAAATCTTTTGTTAGCATAAGAGCTACACGTCTTCAGTAAACTTCAGTAATGCTCCAAAATCTATTCAGTAATTAACCTTAGGCAACTTCAGTCTGCGTAGGGGGGGGGGGGGGGTGGGGACAAAGTACTCCCTCTGAATTTGAAAGTTTATAACTTTTTTAATATGCAATCAAAAGCCACCAAACTTTGTGACGTTTCCTAATATTTATCTAGAAACAATTTGCTGTGACATTTTATTGTTCAGTTAAAACTCACCTTGCCGTAGCAACCATATTTTTACAGGCACTTTTCTCAAGGTTTTGAATTTTACTGTTTTACTGTTCTTATTACATCTTTTGCCAATTTTAATCCACGAAGGCGAAACCAAGATGGCCGCTGTTTTGAAATTATGTGGTATTTCTACGTCAACTGGCGTTACCAAGTCAGGTTGCCAACCTCAAAGGAAACATTTTGAACGTTCTATCGACCCTCATAGTTTCGTTCTGATGGACCCAGTACCCTCAGAGTTAAAGGGGACACTGCATTTACATGGATACTTAACAGTTCGGGCAATCTTTTGTTGCAGACTGTTTCTATGGAGATGGGCGTGGCTACCGTGGCAACGTGAGCAACACAGTTTCTGGTTACAAATGCCAAGCATGGAGTTCACTGTTTCCCCATCAACACAAAGTGCTCAGCGGGGAAATTTACGAGGAAATTAGAAACAGCAGCAATTTCTGCCGCAATCCAGGGGGATTCGGCTTGAATGGGCCGTGGTGTTTCACTACAAATAGGACCCTGCGATGGGAGTACTGTGATGTGCCTAAATGCGCCAAACTTCGTAAGTACAACCATAATAATAATAATAATAATAATAATAATAATAATAATAATAATAACAATAATAGTAATAATAATAATAATAATAATAGTGCAACTAACCCCCTCCTCCAAGTTTTCAAGCGCATGGTGATACCGAGCAAAAAAATTAAGAAGTGGGAAACTTTCTTTTACTTCAGTGAAAATAAATTCCATAAATTGATACGCAGGTAGAAGACCAGTTTGCGTGGCCTCCTTTCTTTCACAAAAGAAAAGCGAGTACAGCATCTCGAAGTCGCAACTCTGGAACACGTAAAAGTAATGTTTGTAGTTTCATTCATTTGTTCAGGGCCCGGTTGTTCAAAACAGGGTTAAACTACCTCAGGATTAGCTTCAATTTCTAAGTGGCTGTCTCTCTAAGATCCTCATAACCCAAATTGGTCACAACATTGATTTCCTTCAATTCTTGTATGTGAATTACACTTTGTCTGGGTACTTTAAAAACACTTTTCGTTTGGGCTCTAAATGCTTTCTTCGACAGTTTACAAGGGACTTCCCATGGTGGACAAAAATGGACATTTTATTGGTAACTCCTCACAACACTTAAAATTTGATGCAGGAGAAGATTCTACTGTTGGTTGATAAGTACAACTCTTCCTTATCCTACAGTGTTACTGACATTTCCATGTAGTTGTTTTGACTAGTTAAAACAGTTCCTTTTAACAGCCCAATTTCACATCTTTTAAAAAAAATAGGAAAAATGGGTAAACAAAAATACATGTTAACAAAAAGTGGGACCTCGTAGAGCAAATTCCTTGCAGTCATGGAAAGTTACAAGACTTGGTCTTAATTATAATAAAATAAAATCGTGCGGCCAGACGGATTAAAGAACGTGGCGCCTCTTTGAAACACCAGTATTTCTAAATTATGCAAATTACGAACCACAACCTATGCGTGGAATCTAAGAGCAAATGTGATGTGAACAATGCTCCCTTACATCAGGAAAACACAAAAATAGTTTCAAACTACAGCAGGACAGAAATGTAAACTGGTAATATTTCGCATATAGCTTTAATTAAATTGTACAGCATTCAAATAGCTCATTATATATGCACAATTCACAAGATAAACAAGTTACAAAGTACATGCCACTCGATGATTGCTAATTGCGCTTAGCAAGTAACTTTACAAAACCACCTTGATCTAGAACTATCAATCTGAAAATAAATCAATAAAAGCAAGTCATACTGAGTAAGCTTATATCACAGCTTGTGTTTTGCAAACTAATTTAGCGAACACTTATGCGCCGATCAATTCGAAAGTTCAACATCCCCCCCCCGGGCAACCCCCCGGGCATTTGAACTTTTGAAGATCGGCTTGTTCAAATTCCCTCCCCTCGGGGCAAGTAAGCCGTTCAAATGCCCCACCAATTAGTACTGAACTGTATCTCCTCAAAGACAAATTTGGTCTTCAATCAAGCACTTTACATGCCTTTCAGAGAGAGATACGCCGTAATGACACCTTCAATCTTCTTTTAAAGACCCTTTTCAAAAAGTTATTCACTAACAAAGGCGAAAAACTATCTTGTAAATCCGTCAGAACCCGCAAAAACCGAAAAAATTCACGGGCCTATTACATCAGAACAAGAGATAAATCCGGTTCAAATTCCCCACCCTTCCAACGCAATGTTCAAATTCCCCCCTCCCCGGGCACGATGCACAGTCAAATGCCCGGGGTATGCCCGGGGGGGGATGTTGAAGTTTCGAATTGATCGGCGCATTAATGCCCTACAAAATAATGGCATCAACGAAGAGCATCTTGGTCTGTTTTCATTTGCACCCATTACCTCAACTATTCTGTCATCTTCGATCAAAAACAGATCCGTGCGTTTAGGAGATCATCTTAGAAGCGTCAAAACAGTTGGTTTTGGGAAAACTCTTCGCTCAAAAGCCTTCATTTAGACCAAGCTTTCCATGCATTACTTCTCTCGTGTCCTCTCGTGTTAAATTTTTCAGGCAGTAGCCGCTGACCAGTAACTAATGTCAACAAAAAGACCTGGTACTACTCCGTTTTGCACTCGCGTTTCTTCACCAATGAAGAGTAAATTCATTTGAAAATAAGGGTTGGAGCTCATGAGGTAAAATGCAGATTGTTGCCCTTAATTTAGAGGTGCAAGCACATAACCACAGTGTGTGACGTGGTTGCTAATTTTCTGTACTTTTAGCAAGGTGAAATAACGTGATAACTCGGACTTTGGGGGCCCACCTTAACATGTTTAAAAATAAACTTCGAGTTTCATCCAAGGGTGTTAAATTCTGGAATCTGACCCTGGCCAAACGTCAGTATAGCAAAAATATTACTACTTGATAGAAATAACTTCCGTTGAATACTTTCTGTTTGGTAAAACAGTTGTGGGAGCTTGGTCCACGACGGCTTAATGGTTATGATCCAGTTTGCAATATGTAGCCCCCAGAACCACCTAACCGTGGGGTACTGCTCTATCAAATGTGAACCTACGTTACCCAGAAAAACGTCTTTCTTTTTATAATTTTGCCTCGACTTAGTTTTGCAGCGCTTTCTCTAGATTAGCAGTATACCGCCAAACATAGGGAATGTCACTTCCGGAGTTGATCACTGACTAGCCTGGGTAGTATGAGAACCAGACTTAACCAGTGGAAATTACGAGTATCCTAAGATTTTTGTTAGGGATTGAATAGCAGGTGAGATACGCAAGCTCGCGCAAAAATTACTCTACTACAAGTACTATCTCTACTAGACTACTCCTAAATCTAACTGTACAGTAGACGCCCGTTACCTAGAACAGAAACTCGTTTCATCTTGAATACTTTTTCCAGTCATTTATTACTGGCTTTGCCGAAGGAATTTTTGATTTCCTTGAAAGCCTACTTTATTTTAAATTAACCCTACAATGGGGCGGGGGGGGGGGTGCACGGATTCTGCCTTTGCGGACTTGAAACTTTTATCTTATTTTTTAATATGTGAACAAGCACCGCCAAACTTTTATTTAAAAAATTATTTGGGAACAAATTAGTGTGGTAGGTACCCTGGGTACCAGAGGTTTTTCCTCGCTAACGTCGGGAGAAATCGGCCGGAGGCCGAGCCGCGTCCGCCGAAGGCCGACGCATCGAGCAGCTTGCCGCAACATAAGCTGCAACCGAAAACCGCGCAAGAAAAGCCTCTGGCACCCAGGGTATGTGGTAGGTCAATGAACAGTGAGATTCACGTTGCTAAGGCAATCAAACTTTGACAGGCGTGTTTTTCTGAAATTATTTGGTACATTACTGTTTTAACTGAAAACGAAAATGACTTTCTTTCTTAGGTGTCTGTTATTAGATAATTTTAGTGTTCTTTTATTATTTTTGTTCACTTTTTGGTCATTGGGTGGCTTTCCGAAGTCTCAGGGAAATCACGAAATCCAATACGGTGGATCCAATTGGAAATTATGACGTAAGTCTGACGTAGTGTGGCGTCATCAGTATCCCTTGCCGATCTGAAAGGAAACATTCTTGAACAAAATTCTTGGACATACTTTTGACCCTCTAAATTTCATTTTCATTGCTTTATTGCTATCGGAGTTTAAATGGCGGCCTGCCCCGCAACGGCCACAGAAGACCAAAGAAGGCCCGGGAAGGACAAAAGGACAAAAATTTATTTCTTTTCCCCATGAGCTCCAACCCTTATTTTCGAATAAATTCACAATTAATTGGTGAAGGATCATGAATTCAAATTTTAGATAGCTAAGAGAAACGCGAGTGCAAACCGGAGTGCAAAACGGCTACTACCTGAATAATATAACACGAGAGAACTAAATGCATGGAAAGTTTGTTCTGAATGAAGGTTTTTGAATGAACAAAAACCGACTGTTTGACGCTTCCAAGATGATCTCTGAAACGCACGGATCTATATTTGATCGAAGATGTCAGAAAACTGAGGTAATGGGTGCAAATGTAGACAGACCAAGATGCTCTTCGTTGATTTCATTATTTTGCAAGGCACTAAGTAGCGTTCGCTAAATAAGACGCAGGCTGTGATATACTCAATATGACTTCCTTTTATTGCTTTATTCTGAGATTAATAGTTCTAGATCAAGGTTGTTTTGCAAAGTTACTTGCTAAGTGCAATTAGCAATCATCGAGTGGCGTGTACTTTATAATTAACTTGCTTATCTTGTGAATTGAGCATATTTAATGAACTATTTGAATGCTGTACAATTTAATTAAAGCTATATGCGAAATATTACCAGTTTACATTTCTGTCCTGCTCTAGTTTGAAACTATTTTTGTGTTTTCCTGATGTAAGGGAGCATTGCTCGCATCACATTTGCTCTTAGATTCCACGCATAGGTTGTGGTTCGTAATTTGCATAATTTAGAAATACTGGTGTTTCAAAGCGGCGCCACGTTATTTAAACCGTCTGGCCGCACGATTTCACTTTATTATAATTAAGACCAAGTCTTTAACGTTCCATGACTGCAAGGAATTTGCTATATGAGGTCTCACTTTTTGTTAACATGTATTTTTGTCCACCAGGGGACCCCCTTGTAAACTGTCGAAGAAAGCATTTAGAGCCCAAATGAAAAGTGTTTTTAAAGTACCCAGACAAAGTGTAATTCAAATACAAGATTTGAAGGAAATCTATTTTGTGACCAATTTGGGTTATGAGGATCTTAGGGAGACAGCCACTTAATTCACTTGTAATCCATAACGACGTGGAGTCCAGTAAATTATTTCACTTAACAATTTGACTTTGGCTGTTTTCAACTTGTCACGTACAATTAGCTGAATTAGCAGCGGGAACGCTTTCGAGCAAGAGAATCACAAACCTCGGACAACATTTAACCCGGCCAGGATTAGCGTTAATCGGTTTTCGAACAACAACCGGGCCCAGGTGTTTTCCACTGCAAGCTATACGTTTCTCAAATCTGAACTGACTTACAACTATAATTGACAATACCACATAACAGCAGACTAGACTTTCCTCCATGTCACGCAGCTCCTGCAAGTTCACCGCTGATTTCCGAGGTCACAACTTGAGCTCAACAAGCATTAAGATTCTTTGGGGAAATGTTCCAAATCATTTGCTAAATGGAATTCTTCTTGGATTCCACGTGACTTGTAAAAGAGGTAACTCGTCAGACAGACATTTCGTGGATTTGGCGTCTGAAGAACGTAAATGGGAGTTTAAAGGACTAAAAAAATTCATGAATTATAGCTGCTGGCTGAGGGCTTACAACAACTTTGGAAACGGCTCTTGGAGCAAAGAACTGGTTATTTCAACTGGTGAAGACGGTAAGTAGAAAGTCAGAGTTTTTGATTTACTGACTGGCTCACTGACTGGCTGGCTGGAATGAACGAACGAACGAACGAATGGCTGGCTAGCTGGCTGGCTGGCTGGCTGGCTGGATGGATGGATGGATGGATAGTTAAAGGCAGGTCTAATTGACTGTTTGACGGGAGGTCAACTGACTTGACTGATTGAATGACTAAAGGAATGGAAGGCTTAGTTGTCTAACTGACTTCTGAATGACTGATGAGTGACAGGAGGTGGGACTGACTCACTGAATGACTGATGATTGAAGGAAGGAAGGAAGGAAGGAAGGAAGTAGGGAAAGAAGGAAGGAAGGAAGTAGGGAAAGAAGGAAGGAAGGAAGTAGGGAAAGAAGGAAGGAAGGAAGGAATGATTGGCTAATTGGGTAACTAGCTGATTGACCAGCGGACTGGAGGAATGGTTGGCTGTCGTCCAGTCTATTTGACTGGCAGATTGCCTGACGATATGGCGGCTTTTTAACTGTCTGACTATCTGACTGTTACACTGACTGTGGTTTGTCTGTTTTTCTAATTGATTGACTGACTGATTGCCTGACAGTAGAGAGAAAACTCACATGGGCTGGCATCTTGGAACACGTAGTAAAAAAAGGCTTTTCGTATCTTGTAGCTCCTAGTGCTCCACCAAAAAATTTCAAGGCGTGGAATTTAAGCTCTACTAGCCTCCACGTGCAGTGGGACCCTATTCCCATCAGAGAACGTAACGGAAACGTACTGGGATACAGTGTGCAAATAAAACTAGAACAACAAAAGGAGGAAGGCAGAAAAGCGATCTCTAACTTGACTGCGTCAAGAAACCTAACGTTAAGTGGTCTAAAGAAATACTCCAAGTATGTGATCGGTGTGTGCGGCCTGACTCAAAGGGGAAAAGGACCAAGTCCTGCCTTGACTGTGCAAACAGATGAAGATGGTAAGAGCAAGAACCTGTGAGAATGTTTGTCGCAAATTAGAGATAACAAGTGCATGTGATCACTGGGTAGAAGACTGGTTTTCAGACAAGAGAAAAGTTTTCTGTAGATTTGAATGTAAAAATTTAGAGAGATATGTAGAGAACAACTGAGAACAAGCACTGATCTTTGTCTACACTTCACGCAACCACTGGTTCTAAGGAAAGTAATTTGACTCTAGTGAACGTATTGCAGGGGATAAATAAGGCCATAATACAAATTTCAAGTTTAATATCCCAAAAGTAAGATGGTAAGGTGAAAATTTGAAGTATATTCTTTCAAGGGGTGCAAGTAGTGTCCCCTCATCGCAGCAGTCTAAGTTGAGTGAGCACGAAACCAGGGTTTTCGATCGAGTCTGGAGATTATTATTATAAAGGTGAATGGCTGCCATGCACGTCCTTAACACTGAACCTGAAACTCGGGCTAGCTTAGCCCTGACAGTAATCCTACTCTTCTCCTCTGTAGTTCCAGACCGCCCTCCAACGGACATTAATGTATTTAGCCTGGGAACAGATGCGGTGCAAATTGAATGGAGCCCAGTTCCTCCGGAATATACCAATGGAGAGGTTCTTGGGTACCGAGTACTCTACAATGACGTCAACGATACGTCACGTGCGAACATCACTGTAGATTCACAGAAAGAAACGCGTTTAAGAATCGATGAACTGAGGTCCGATACGAATTACAGCTTTCAAATCCTTGCGTTTACAGGGAAGGGCGATGGCACTAGGAGTGCGAACTACTTTGCTAAAACAGGTAGTTTTGCAGAAATTTAAGTTTAGATCATTGATAAGTTAACTCTTCTACACAATCGGGTACAGAGCCATTTGCCTTTTAAAACGTTTATGTTCTTGAGAGGGGTTGCACAGCGGACAATAGTACACTAACCAAAACAGGTCAAGTCAAACAAGTCAACTTTGCTAAAAACGTTTGCAATGATTCACAGACTAAAAGTGATCTTTCATAAACAGTGACTGAATCTACAGTCCGTAGAGTCGTCCAACCCCTTTCATTTGTGGGCACGTTACTTGACCATTCCTTTCCTCTACACATGCCTCTATTCCCGACCCTATACCCTCTTCGATAAACCTAAGCTGAACAGGAAATCCGCAGAAAAAGGTTTCCTTGAAATCAGTTGACAT